>CM021107.1:274197837-274827038 GCA_007115665.2 Sequoiadendron giganteum
GAAGTTGATTGAGGCAGCCTATAGACACATTTGGTGGACTCCTTGTTGTGTGCATGCCATGAATAATGCACTTAAGGACATGGGTAAAATTAGCTAGATCAAATCAATTGTGAGTGATGCTAGAGATGTGCAGATGTTTATCTGCAACCACCATACTTCACATGCACTTTTCAAGACCTTCTCCAAGAAAGAATTCCTGAAACCTATAGAGACTCGGTATGCATCATACTTTATTCTCTTGGAGAGGATGCTTGAGTTGCAAGAGCCTTTGCAACTAATGGTAATGACAGCAGAATGGAACAGATGGCCTGAGTCAAAGACACAGCAGGGATTGAGGGTTAAGGAGGTGGTGAAGAATGATGTCTTTTGGGTTGATGCCAAATATGTTGTCTCCATTATTGAGCCAGTCTTCAAAGTTATTAGATTTGGAGATTCTAATGCACCTTCCCTTGGAGAGGTATACGAATGCATTGATTCCATGCTTGATCAAATGAAGGCTAAAGTGCGAGAGAGGGACCCCACAATGCAATTCTACACCGAGCATGTTTATCCAATCATTCAGCATAGATGGGAGAAACTCAACACTCCCTTACACATGGCTACCTACGCATTGAACCCAAAGTGGTATGTGCCACGTCTTGGTAGAGTGACACCTATAGAGGATTTTGAGGTGAAGGAAGGGTTCATGAAGGCCATTGACAAAATGTATGATCCTATAGAGGCCAGCTTGCTTCGCACCGAGTGGACAAAATTTGCCACTCTTTGGGGATATTCAGAGGCGGCAAAGCTAGATTTGGAGACTATGTTAGAGGAGGACCCCAAATTGTGGTGGACTATGGACGGGCCTAGATCTTTGATTACTACTCTAGCCATTTGTTTGCTGTCCCAGGTTTCTAGTTCTTCTGCTGCTGAGAGGAATTGGTCTACTTATAGCTTCATCGACTCCATTAAGAGGAACAGACTTACTTCTAGGAGGGCAGAGAAGCTTGTGGCTGTACACAGTGCCTTGCGTCTTATTGACCGCAACACAACTACATACAAGGAGAGTCCAATAGCCAGATGGGATGTAGAGTCAGAAGAGCCAGCACAGATAGATGATGATCCTACACAAACAGGGCTGGTTGTTATTGGTTTAGCTGAGCTTGAGCATGTGGAGTCCAGTAGTTCCAGTGATGAGGAGATTGGCATGGAGTTTGGAGATGATTAGATCATTAGAGGCATCAAGCCATTAGCCTAGAGCCATTTACTATTAGTATTTACTATTTTGTTACTTGTACTCAGTTTTTGAAGTTTGAAGTTTGAACATTGATGATACAGCGATACTTGATTGTAATTATGATTCATGAATCATGATTATGAAACTCAAATTATGAAACATCTAGTTCTTGTTGCATTTTCCAATGTCTATATTTTCATTTTGATTTTCAATGTTCAGTGCTTCACTAGTTCAATGAAATGATATATCATTGCAATGTGTTATTGTGTTTAAACTTTTAAGTTTTAAGTTTTGTTTTTATGTGTTAACTTTACTTATTCCTTAGGCTTCTACAGTTATATAATTATATTGTTATACATCTTTTTATAACTAATTTTTCTAGTACTATATGTATTTCAGCACTACCCCCTCCTCCCCATCGTCCCCAAACTTAGACCGCTGTCTCCATCTAAAAGCAGCGTCCCTGCCATCCCCATCCCCATCCTGAAGCCGTGGAACACTAATTATAAATCCTAGAATTGAACACATTCATCTATATTATGGTACTTACATCATGCTTAAAATTTAGAATGAACAATGATCAATGACAAGCTAATAGCACCGACATGTAACATATCTTATCTATCAAGGGCACATCTCTTTAACTCAAGAAAGACTTCATATTGTATAGGAACAACCAGCATGCTCGAGTCCCCTAGTCACAAAAATCAAGACCTACATCATACTCCCTCATAACATATGCTCTTTACTTATCTTATTCATGACTTAGGGCATCTCTAGAATTTTCAAAATTGTGAAAATCCACAACAAAATCAGAAGAGGCTACTCTATCAGTTTCATAATGAGATGCATAAAGAGAGTGTTCACCATCCTTGAGATCAACATCAACTAAGGAATTCTTAAACTGAGATTTTTGGAATCTAGATACCAATTTTTTGTTTTCCTTTTTGGTTACACTCTATTTTATTGTGAGACACAAGACAGATTAGGTTGCATGAAGAGTTGATAATGTTATATTTATTATGTTGTGTGTTTTGGAGTTAGAAGTTACAATAGCTTGTGAAGATGGAACTCAAGGTGCACCTAGAAACAAATGGAAGAAATTGTCATATAAGAAGAATTCTTTCTACTCACATTTATTCTTGCTCTAAAATTCATATCAAGTGCCTTAGAATTTGAAGAAGAAGGGCATATTATTTCCCTTGCATTGTAAAATTTATGCTGCCTTGCAAATACACAAAAACAAGATTGACGAAAAAAACAGGAATACGATATCTTTGATGTGCTCATGGGTTTGATGTTTTTCTTTTTCTCTCTTGAAGTTTGCATTTTAATTTTTCTTAATGCTTTCCATTTTCCGTGGATGATTCACAGTATCACAAAGTTACCTTTTCCTTAAGGCGAGAATATATTGGTAGGTTGGAAATGCATCAAAAATGGCAAAAAATGTTTTTGAGAGATAAGAGTCTTAATTTGGGAAATGTCTGTCACAATATTTTGAGTGAGGAGAGTGTTTCTAAAGCACAAAATTTTGAAAACAAGTTTTATTTGGGGAAACACATCATGGGAAAATTTCTTCTATCTTATATATCTAAATTTATCTTTTGAATATTGAATTTTCTTCTTGTTTGCTAGGTATGGTCAATCTTCTCCTCAGTAACCATTCTTGTAATCAGCAGCCTCATTGGCTGGTTCTATCCTGTTCCAATTCATATTGTCCAGACTCACACATTGGCTGAGGATTTTGTTCCTTTGAAATGGAGTAGGTTGCCATCATGATTCAATTTGTTTGGTTGAATACCGATAGAGGAGGTTTTTAACAAGAAAGTGATGTTATGTGGAGCCTGATCAGACTCGAGCTTAAATTTTTCCCACTTTGTTTGTCGCATTTTCCCCCCAAATTAATTAACGGGGGTCTTACGGGGTTCAGGGAGACCACCCCCCAGCAGGGACCCAGGGGCGGAAAAATGAATTCTCTAGGGTGCTGATTTCCAGTGGGAGTTACAGGGGCAGCGATGTTATGATTAGTCTCCAAGTGGGAGATGATATGTTGTGGAGTCTGATATGTCTCCAAGTGGGAGATTTTTGTTATGTGGAGCTTGATCAGACTTAGAGCTTAAATTTTCCCCACTTTGTTCGGCATGTTTCCCCCCCAAATTAATATTTTGAATAAGGAATTTGATGCCCATTGGTATTTAAAACACAATTGTAAACAGTTAAAAAAACTGCCTAGAATTTGAATAGTTATAGTTATACGAAGTGAATTCCAACAGTCACGTCGGAATGTTTGCAGTTAGCACGTGTGAGGGAGTTGTACAGTCATGTGGAAGTTGGTTTTTGTTGTTGTAGGGGCGCGTGAAGCATGTGGAAGAAGATTGTTCAAGTCATAGTTTTGTGGTAGTCAAAACGCAGGTTGTTGCAAAGGGTGCACATAGCACAGTGCGCGAGTGAACAATAGTGGATATCAATTGAATTTGATTGCTGCAAGCTATTGTAAATATCATTTGCTGGAATTTAATAATATATTGGACTCTAGTTTGTGGACATAGCCCAAGATTTGGGTGAACCACATTAAAATTGTGTTGTCTCACTGTTTTTTGTGTTTTAATTCCTTTGTCTATTTCTGTTGTTTGCATTTAATTGGTATTAATCTGCTTGTAATTCCTAACAAGTGGTACTCGAGTGGGTTGTCTTCGATTATCCTCTGTAGGAAGGTCTCATGGTTAAGTGGGAGTAATGGCAGATGGGGGTAAATTGAAGGTTGATAAATTCAATGGGCAGAATTATTAGTTATGGAAGATGCAAATGGAGGATTATCTTTATTAGAAAGATTTATGGCGGCGATTGGAAGGGAAAACAAAGAAACCGGAGACAATGGGTGATGAGGAATGGGATATTTTGGACAGAAAGGCACTGGGCAGTGTTCGGTTGTGCTTGGCTGCATCGGTGACATTCAATATTTATAGAGCGAAGACAACAAATGAGTTGATGTAGACATTGGCAAATTTATATGAAAAGCCTTAAGCTTTGAATAAGGTATTTCTTATGAAGCGATTATTTAATATGAAAATGGTAGAAGGTGGATCAGTTACTGATCATTTAAATGAGTTTAATACAATTTCTAGTCAATTGACTTCCGTTAATGTAAATTTTGATGAAGAAGTTAGAGCCCCCTTAATTTTATGTTCTTTGCCTGAAAGCTAGAATAGCTTGGTAATGGTAGTTAGTAACTTTGTTTCTGGTTCAAATACGCTGAAATTTGATGATGTTGGTGTGATTCTAAGTGAGGAAATTCGTAGGAAAAGCTCAAGTGGAACATCCACATCAGACAGTGTTTTGAATGCAAAAAGCATAGGCAGATCAAAGGAGAGAGGGAAAGGTTTTGGAGGTTGTGGGAAGTCATGAGGAAAGTCAAAAGACAAAAGGTATCAATCTAGAGGAAAGAAGGATTGCTGTTACTGTGGGAAATTGGGTCATCTGAAGAAAGATTGCTAGTCTGAAAAGAATAAAGGAGACAAACAAAAAGGGAATAAGGAGCCAAATGTGGTAAGTAATAAATCTGAGGATGATGCTTTGATTATTTCCCTTGATAATGTTGATGATGGTTCTCGATTCAGGGGCCTCATTTCATGCTATGCCCCATAGAAGTTATTTTCTTGATTATGTCCAAGGTGATGTTGGGCTGGTTTATTTGGGAAATAACGAACCTTGTTAGATTGTTGGAAAGGGAAGAATTAAGATTAAGTTGTAGAATGGAAATCATTGGCTGCTACAAGAGTAAGGCACATTCCAAGGCCGAGTAGGAATTTAATTTCAGCAGGGCAACTAAGTGATGAAAGTTGTGTTGTTACTTTTAGTGATAAAGTTTGGAAGGTTACAAAAGGTGCCTTAGTAGTAGAAAAAGCTGTGAAAGTAGGCACCTCATATCTTTGTATAGGTCATACTTGTCCTTTTACTTTAGTTGTTGTAGAGAAAAATCAAACAGGAAAGTTGCTGGAAAAAGCAGCTACAATAGTTGTTTCGGGTTCGACAGTAGTTACCGTGGGTTTGACAGTAGTTGTTGTGGGTTCGACAGTAGTTGTTGTGGGTTCTGAAACAGTTTCAGGAACAATTGCTGTGGGTTCGCAAGCAGAAATGAAACAGTTGCCGCGGGTTCAGACACAACACTGTGGCACAACAAACTTAGGCACATGAGTGAAAAAGGTATGAAGGTATTTCATTCAAAAGGTTTTTTACTTGGTTTGAAATGTGTTAATATGGATTTTTGTGAAAGTTGTGTGCTTGACAAACAAAAGAGAGAGTTTTCTCAAGGATGTTAAGCAAAAGAAAGACGAGAAGTTGGAGCTTGTGCATATGGATGTATGGGGACTAGCTTAGGTATCTTCTCTCGGTGGCTCTCGGTATTATGTTACTTTTATAGATGACACAACTAGGAAGACTCAAATTTATTTCCTTAGACAAAAAATTGTGTATTTGAAACATTTTAGAAATGGAGAAGCTTGGTTGAGAATGAGACAAGCAAAAGGTTAAAATGTAACGACTTGCCCTCTTTTGCATATAATTTTTTCGAACTTCACCAAGTAGTTTGCTTAGACATTTTGTCAAACAGTTGGTTATATAGAATTTACAGTTGTTTGTTACGATACATTCATGTAAAGAGCTTTTTAGAGTAGACACCTCAAAGATTTGTACACAAATTTATATTGCAGACTTAAAATTACAATTGTGTTCCAAAATGTCAGCCTATAATTTGCACAACTAACACACATATTTTTTTTTCAAAATTGTTGACTGATGAACAAATAGCAGTCATTGAACACTCCAATTGAGTATCAAAGAAACAAATAACGGAATAGATATTTTCTGACCTCAAATGAATGTTGTTGGTATTGCACAGTTCTATCCATATTGTAAATGGCCTTGCATATGATTGAATTATAATTTAATATGAATTCTTTTCACACTGCAATTGTGCACAAACAATATAGCCGCTGGAACCAAACACCTCGTTCAAAATGTAATATTTATACAACACTCAAAAATCTACATCGGAACATGGAATCACATTCTTCCTTCATGACTAGACACCTAGAGTGTCCCATGACTCACTCCATAACCATAACTGTATTTCATGCTTGAGTAATTCTTCGTAAGAGCCTATTTCACAGATGGATATTACCACGACCTGCCAGTTTGTTTTCAACGCTTTGAACCTCTATTTATGCGTCAGAATATCCATAAATGCTCATTAAAGATTGGCAGCTTACACAATTCTTTTACAAGTTTACACCTTCCTTGTGATATGGACCGAGGTCTTTGGAAGATGGTGGCGATTCAATTGCCCACAAACTTAATGTCTCCTTCTCCCGTCACCTAGAATACATCCAAAAGGAATAATTGGCGCCTTGAGAAGTTTAGTCCTTCACAACTCCTTATTTGTCTCGACCCCAAATATTATATAATTTGACTCCCTTTTAATTACATAAGACGCCTTTCAAACATATGTGAACTGGTTTAACGGCTTCTTAAGTAACTCCTTGAATATTCGAGAAAACCTGATGACTTCAATAGGCAGCTCCAAAAAGGATGTGGCGGTTCAAACTAAACGATGACTCTGACCAAATAATATGCCACGATGAAAAGAGAACTTTGCCATAAACTCACACGACACTTGTAATTTGTTGATTTCTCCAAACTTCACGACTTTGTTCTTTCATGTGTCTTTCCCTATAGTGAATCCGAACACACCCGTCCCTTTTCAATCTTTACTGGGAACGATTTTTAAAGAAGCCCGATTATGAAATTCAATTCATAATCTTAATCGACGCGTTCTTATGAGTGGGCATTTTACTTCGATGTCTTTAACATGAGCCGTCTATTAAGATTTTGTAGAATTCCTGAGTACGACTCGACTTTCCATTAAAAATGAAGTTGCCAGAATTTCACGAATTAAATAAGGAGAACTTCTTATGCTAAAGGCAAGTAATTTTCAAAAATCTGAAGTATTCAATCATCCTGGCTACCACTGTAATCAACACACTGCCTAGTATTATTTTTTCGTTCCTTTTAAAGCCACATCCATATGAATGAGACGACTATGATAATTTGTTCTGAATTTCCCATGAGAAGATACGATACTAGGCAAGCTGTTGACTGGCTCTCTTTCCTCTTTGAATTACCACATTAAAATAATGACGAAGTACCATACACTGCTCTTGAATTATGATTTTCGATTTTCTCAACAAACTAAATTGTCCCTTCTTCGAATATGAACCGTCTCTATCTCCAAATATTAAGTAACTACTTGTTTTGGAACATCAACTTAAAATCAATTTCCCAATTCATATTTCAGAGACCAAGACGTATTGTTCCACGATGTTGAAACCTCTTCTGAAGCTTTAATGGTTAAATGTTGTAGAGAATAAAGATATTTTCACAAACTCTTTCAAAGTAATACATACATAAAGACATCCACTTAATTAATTCTCAAACCCATCAAATGCAATACATTTGGATAGAATCAAACCCCACAATTATTCTGCAAAAAAAAGCCTTTAGTAGTTGTCTGAGAATATCATAACGATGAATTCAATACTGCAACTTGGCAATTCATCAAACACATAAATATTCTGCAATTCTTAATATCTTGATGCCAAATTGAAAATACTGAAAATTATTTCTTCAAAGATTTGCAAATTTTCAACAAACTTCTAACATTTTAAACCAAGTGAGAAAACTAAATGTTTTCTCCAACTATCAGCCAGGGCAGATCTTTCACTACCGAAGCCAATCTTCTTTCAGAGGGCTTCCGACCTTAGAAAGGCTGTGAACTACGTTCACCAACAAGAACCTATTTTTCAAAAACGAATCCAACCTGCTCAAACAATGCTCCAACATTCTTTTATTCTCTTCCCTCCATAACTCCTCCTTCGTGTCTTCTTTATTTCCCTTCCATTTCCCCTTTCACTTTTATTTTATTTCTTATTTTCTTTTGGCAATTCATAAAAACTAACTTAAATAATTGATTTTAACTTTTATATAACTTAAGTTACTTTGCACTATTAATTTAAGTTGTCCTTTTCAATTTAACCTTTTGGCAACTTAAATTAATAATATATGCTGACTCAAAAATTGGGGACACTACATAAAATGTCTCAGATTTGATAATGGTGGTGAGTATTGCAGCAAAGAGTTTGAGGATTATTGTTCATCTAATGGAATTTGTAGGCAGAAAATGGTTCTAACGACTCCACAAGAAAACGAAGTGGGTGAGCGCATGAATAGGACAATAATGGAGCGTGCAAGGAGTATGAGGTTGCATGCTGGGCTGCCTTTAAAAATGTTTGTAGAGGCTGTTAATACCACTGTTTATTTAATAAATAGAGGTCCTTCAGTTCGTTTGATTTGTGGTATTCCATAGGAAGCATGGATAGGTAAGAATGTGAAGAACCCAACTGGTTCCAACTTGGCCCAATTGCTAACTATGGAGTTTATTGTGTTTTGCTTGCGTTTTTTGTGGATTTTTAGGCAAAAATTGAGAAGTGCGCCAAGCATAAAATGATGCTAAAACTAAGATTAAAGCAATAACTGAGAAACTGCAATTGTATTAAGTATTAAGCAATTGCTATAGATAGATTGCAAACAACAAATGTACCCGAAGGTCCTTAGATTATTTAAATAAGAAATTCTGGCACATGCCAGTCAAGAACACTGGAAATTGATGAAATCCAACACCCACCTCTTGATAATGGTTTCTCCCTGCCAGTAGCTATAGCAAATGATTGGAGAATTCAAGGCGTCCAAGATGGAAACCCTAGAAGGTCAAAAGAGAAGGCGTTTTTGCTCCCTTGTTCACACCCTTGGTTGCAGAGGCACGCCTCCCAAGGCAAAAGTACAGACAGCAATAAAGAAAGGTATGACCAGCTATCAAAAGCTCATAAACTGTAGATGAAGGCGCCACAAGCTAATTGCCCCTTCCTTATTGAAATTTGTGAAGGAAATTGTAAGGTAAATCTCTGGTGAAGCACAATTGGACTTCTGTGTGAAGTCCTCTCAGAAGCAACAATTCAGCTGGTATTCCATAGCCTCAAAATCGTAGAACACTGAAGAAGTCTCGTTCTCCAATGGTGAAAAATCACTATAACCCTTGTCTCAGACAAATTCACAGAGAAGTCAAAAAGAAGCAATGTCAAAAAATCATAATTGAATGAGGTCGAATTGCCTTCTTTTATCCTTATATCCCCAAAAAGCACGAATCCCCAAAAAGTCACAACTTTTGCCATTTAAATACATTTAAATGTATTTAAGTCACTTCAATAGTCTTTTAATTTCACTTTATCAATTTGGGTGTACCTTTTATGACTTAAGTCATTTGATTTCACTTTATAATATTTAAGTCATCACTTTATAATATTTTAAGTGGCTTTTCATTATTATAAAGTCAAATCATAACTTTATAATATCTCCATAAGTCAATTAAATAACTCAACCACTAAAATATTAATATCTCTCTCAATTCTTAGTGTTTTGACGTACCGTCAGAAGTTGGCAAACACTGAACTGCAAAGGCCTACATTGAGCCCAATACTGAACTGAAGGGGTGGAAATGACAATATCCACCATTATCTGCCACTGAGACCCTCTATCCACACATATTAACCTACGAGAGTCCAAGTAATAGGCTAATCATCATAAAACAAGATCACGCTAAAAAGGGAACATTACAAAGGTGAGTTATTCTTTTCTCAAAACCTTCGGATGTGAAGCATTTGCACATGTAGATTCTGAAAATAAAACCAAGATGGAAGCAAAATCGAAGATGTGTATCTTCGTTGGATATGGCATTGATGAATTTGGTTATAAGCTTTGGAATTTTGAAAATCTGAAAATTGTGAGAAGTACGGATGTTGTATTCAATGAGGTGGTGTTGTACAAAGATCAGTTGCAGCAGCAAGAGAAGAAAAAAAAAGATTATGTGGTGCTGGATGATATTCCAAACAACGATGTTCCAGCGGTTCTTCATGCTCCGCAACAACAACAAATACCACAAACTCTAGTGAATGTTAGACGATCAAAAAGGATAAGTAGACCTCCCAAAATATTTTTGCCCCCTTTGTATTCTATTTTGTTAACTGATGCCGGTGAACCGGAAGGGTATGATGAAGCTATGCAGGTGGATATGAAGGATCGGTGGGAGCATGGAATGGAAGATGAAATGGACTCCTTGTTGAAAAATCAGACTTGGGAATTATGTAAGTTGCCTTCAGGTAGAAAGGCTTTACCAAATAAATGGGTTTATAGGTTGAAAGAGGAAGATGGAGATAAGAAAAGATTTAATGCTAGGTTAGCTGTAAAAGGATTTGCACAAAAAAAGGGCATTGATTTTGATGAAATCTTTTCTCTGATTGTTAAAATGACTTCAATTCGTACTATTTTAAGTATTGTGGCTGCTAAATATTTGTACTTGGAACAACTAGATGTGAACACTCCCTTTCTCTAGGGTGATTTGGAAGAGGAGATATATATGCAACAACCACAATGATTTGATGTCAAAGGTAAGGAGAAATTAGCGTGCAAATTGAAAAAGAGTTTGTATGGCTTGAAGCAAGCACCTCGACAATGGTATTTGAAAATTGATAGTTTTATGGCTAAGCAAGGCTATAGTCAGTGCAATTTGGACCATTAGCGGGGTCTAATATGGATTGCATAAGGGAGTTAAAACAACAGTTAGCAAAATCATTTGCTATGAAGGATTTGGGGGCAGAAAACAAATCCTTGTTATGAGAATTTCTTGAGATAGGCAAAACAAAATATTAACTCTATCTCAGGTTGTTTATGTTGAAAAGGTGTTGCAAAGATTCCATATGGAGAATGCAAAAGCTGTTAGCACACCTTTGCCTAGTCATTTCAAATTGACTAAGGATATGTGTCCAAAGACACAAGAGGAGGAGGACAAAATGTCCAAGGTACCATACGCTTCGGTTGAGGGAAGTTTAATGTATGCTATGGTATGCATGAGGTCAGATATTGCACATGCTATAGGAGTTGTGAGCAGGTACATGAGTAATCCCAAATTGGAGCATTGCAATGCGGTAAAATGGATTGTTAGGTATTTGAGAGGTACATTCAACAAACATTTATGTGTTGGGGGCTCTAATATTGATTTAAAAGGTTATGTTGACTCAGATTTGGCAAGTGATATTGATACCAAGTAGAGTACGACAGGTTATGTGTTTACTGTAGGTGGGACAACGGTGAGTTGGATCTCAAGGCTGCAAAAGGTGGTTGCTTTATCCACCATGGAAGCAGAGTATGTAGCTGCAACAGAGGCAAGCAAGGAGATGATATGGCTGCAATTTTTCATGGAAGAATTGGGCAAACATAAGGCTGAAAGTTATTTGTTTACGGATAGTCAAAGTGCCATACATCTTGCAAATAATTTTGCCTTGCATTCCAAAACCAAACACATACAACTGAGATATCATTTCATTCGGTTGGTGTTGGAGGATGGATAGTTAAGGCTGGAAAAGATACATACAAATGACAATTTAGTGTATATGTTAACAAAGGCGGTGACAAGGGAGAAGCTGAGCTCCTCTTCAGCTTCGGTTGGCCTTCGCGGTTGAAAATAAAATCAAAACAACAGAGTCTAGGGCGCTGATTTCTAGTGGGAGTTATAGGGGCAGCGATGTTATGATCAGTCTCCAAGTGGGAGATGATATGGTGTGGAGTCCGATTTGTCTCCAAGTGGGGGAGGATATGGTGTGGAGTTTGATCTGTCTCCAAGTGGGAGATTGTTGTTATGTGGAGCTCGATCAAACTTGGAGCTTAAATTTTCCCCACTTTTATTGGCGCGTTTGCGCCCCCCCACAAATTAATATTTTGAATAAGGAATTTGCTGTCCGTTGGTATTTAAAATATAATTGTAAACAATTAAAAAGGTTGCCCAGAATTTGAATAGTTATAGTTACATGAAGTGAATGACACCAGTCACGTTGAAATGTTTGCAGTTAGCATGCGCGAGGGAGTTGTATAGTCGCATGGAAGTTGGTTTTGTTGCTGTAGGGGCACGTGAAGTGTGTGGAAGAAGATTGTGCACGTCACAATTTTGTGATAGTCAAAATGCAGGTTGTTGTGAAGGGCGCATGTAGCATAATGTGTGGGTGAATAGCAATGGATATCAATTGAATTTGATTGCTGCAAGTTGCAGCTGTTGCAGCAAGCTATTGTAAATATCATTTACTGGAAGTTAATAATATATTGGACTCTGGTTTATGGACGTAGCCCAAGATTTGGCTGAACCACATTAAAATTATGTTGTTTCTCGCTGTTTTTTGTGTTTTAATTCCTTTGTCTATTTCTGTTACCTGCATTTAATTGGTATTAATTTGCCTGCAATTCCTAACAAGTGATCGAGTAGGCATGAATGACTGTTCTTACATCTACAATGACAAAATATATAGCTTTTGTCATAACAGAACATGAGACATTTTGGATATGAAGAGTACATGGGCCTAGGCTTTGACAATAGAAGTCTACTCTATTTCTATGTGATATGCATAATATTATTCAGGGTACTCTTGTTCTATTCATAATTGGCCAGTGCTTTGTGTTTGTGTAAGCAAACTGTAACTTAGTGTGGATATTGGAAGTACTTACATCACTTGTGAACCCATAGTGAAAGTTCATTCATGAGAGGAGGTTTTGGGTTCAGTTGCTAGCTTCTGAAAATTTTCAACATGGTATTGATTCATTGTAGTCTGGAGTCTTTGGACTTTGGAGTATAGAGGTGCTAGGATCCAATAGCGAAGTGTGTCTTTAGGCATGGGTAGACATTGCAATGCACACTTGGCATTTGCTTTGCGGTAGTGAAAGTGGATCGTCACTTCAGCTGGGGGGTGGGTGAGTGGTGTTGTAACTGCTCAGCTCATTGGGAACTCACAATTAAAGTCTTTTAACAAGAAGTGCAAGTGGATCAATTGTAGAACAATACGATCAAGGGTGGATCCTGAATTTAAATACTACCTTGTTTGAATTTTGAACAAGAATATTTGAGTGTTTTGTCCATGCGTTTTGTGTATTCCTCCTATCTTAGTAGAAGAGAAGTGCATCAGTTTTGATTAATACTTAAAGAGTCTTCCAAAATTTCCTATTATAAATTTTTGAGCTTTTGCTGGCACAACTGTGATAAACTATTCTCTGCCTTTCTTACAAATAACTAAATATTTCTTTCTTGAAATAATTGCCTTTGTAGTTAATAGCACCATGTGACATGTTTTATGGAATGGGTTTTTCTTCAAACCAATGTAAAACAGTGCTCATAATTTTTCCTAGTATAGTGGTTGTGAAAGGCTTCTAAATATATTACTGATATTCATTGTGTGATTTGTATGAAAGATTTTTTTTAGTGTTTTGTGAATTAGAACATACTTTACTTCCAGCTTGTGTGGTCAAAATAACAATGCATTTGATTGTAACTTTTTCCCTTTTAAGGGTACCTTGTCTCTGATTCTTCTTCTTTCCTTACAATTTTTTTCATTATGTATCATAAATCTTTATCTTCGGGTCATGGTGACTTGTTTGGTCCTTTTTTGTTTGCAAGTGGAATTGTTACAAACTTTGTTAGAACCAGAGTTTTTTGTACTTGAGTGCCACTGTTCCTTTCAAAGACGCATAACCATAACTTTGCTTCCTTTTTGCGGATTGTAGTATTTTCTTTTTATTTGGATAACCTATGATAGTACCACATTTACAAAGCTGGGCCTAGGTTGGTAAATATTTTATATTTGAATTAAATTTAGGTTCATGGATGTTAAATTGTCTTGGTAGAATGCACACGTTTTACCAAGTAAGAAAGCATGTAGAATCATCTGAATTAAGCACACATTTTGCGTTTTCATGTCTTTTTGTTGTCATGTCCTTCATTGGTAGTAGTTGCAAGGGAAATCCAAGACAGAAAGGCCTTTTTGTTATGGTGCAGGGGAATTCTCACTCTCTTAAACTTTTATCTGAATTTCGTGATAGGCATGCTGTAAGACAAAGACGCAATCCAAAGGAAAGTGCAGATTTGACAAGCATACAAGAACTCATGGATAATGTTGACCGGAATACTCACTCAGGTGGTGTATAATGCCAACCTTGTATTTGTAGATACCATGATTAACATTGCATCAAGCTTTTATAGATCACTAGAGATGAGTAAATTTTTTGTGTAAACTTGGACAATCACTTTTTTTGTTGGTTTCTTTCATTTTTCTTTTTTAAAGTGAATATTGTTAGCAAGCAATGTGCTTGGGATTACTGACCAAGTAAATGCTGCAGGGTTATTGGATATTGTCAAAGATTGTACATATGTTGGGATGGCAGACAATACTTTGGCATTGGTGCAATACAAGACACAATTGCATCTTGTGAATGTTGTGAAACTAAGGTCAGATATATGAAAAAAATATGCAATTTTTTTTTATTTTTCTGATTATACGAAGAAAATGGAAATACTTATTTTTGCTAGTTTTTCATGATCAGATAAATCAAACTTAAAGTAAACAGAAAATGCAACACATGAGACAATGAACACCACAAGATACCCTGGGAAAACCCTCCAACCTGAGGGAGAAAACCCCAGCCAATATATCTCTTATATATTGATTCAAATAAGAGCAGAAATCTGCATACAACTCAGGCTCAACACAATGCCTATTATGAACAGCACCTCTCCTAGATGCGAATATACAAACAATATGATTCTTCTTGAATCAACCTACTGCTACAAAATATGATCTGCTGCTCAGATCGAACTCCTCCTTGAATGAATGCTGAATGAACTTTCTCCAAATGAATGATAAACACCTTGTATCTATACACCAAGGAGGGAAGGATCATGACTTTTCAAGTAGGAGGTCGGCCCAGCAAGAGATGTACCTTTTCACATCAAGAAGTCGGTCTCTTCAAGCAATCGTGATTTTCCATAAAGCAATTTCATTAATAATTAAATATTAATTATTAATAGATAAAAACATTTGTTTATTTTGAAGTGCCTCTTAAAGGATTAAATCGATTATGAATAAATTAAATAGCCAAGAGGCTATATTTAATTTATTCCTCTTCTTCAATGCGTGTCTGGCAGTAGACACCCATGTCTGCATGACATCAACACTCCCTCTCAGCTAGGGAGGAATTCTTCCAGCTGTACAAGTCATATCACCTCATCGTGATTTTGATCAACATGGCTACATCCATGAAAAGAGCTTATCACCTCATCGTGATATCAGATATCACCTCATCGTGATATCAACCATCATGGCTACACCCATGGATGGAAAAGAAAGATATCGCCTCACCGTGATATCAACCATCATGGCTACACCCATGGATGGTATGTACAAATGCTCATCACTCAACGTGATGTTGTCACCTCATCATGACGTTTCACTGTGGCTCTCCTAGAGGGTGAAAACACAAGTACAAGAAAATCATCACAAACTCTCTCACGTGATGCTATCATGGAGTCACACACATGACATCCACCATGGCTCTCTCGGAGGGTGGAAACAAGGTCTTCCACCTCAAATCTCAAAAATAAATGCATTAACAAGGGCTTGCACCTCAAATCTCTCTAAAAGAGAAATGCATTAAAGAGGATCACTAATACTGAAACTCCTTCTCAGCTAGGGCTTGATTCTCCATCATACCAAGCTTGTCTCGAAGGTACACAAACTTTTATCCTGGAGAGAGGCTTGGTTAGAATGTCTGCCGTCTGCTCATCAGTGCTGATATACCTCAATTGAATTGCTTTCCTCAATACCATATTTTTGATATAGTGGTATGCTTAGTTCTGTCATGAAACACTGGAATGATAGAAAGTTTCTCAAGGCTTTGATTATCACAATGGATGACAGTCGGCTCCAATGATTGTCCAAACAATCCTGCAAGGAGCTTCCGAAGCCACACTGCTTCTCGAGCTGCCACACAAGCTGTAATGTACTCAGCCTCTGCTGTACTCAGTGCCACAAAAGACTGCTTCCTGCTACACCAGGATATCATTGTAGACCTCAACTGAAACAACATCCAGAGGTACTCTTCCGATCAGCAATATAACCATCTTCTTTAGGTTCAGTAGGTTCCCTCTGAATCTTCAAGCACTTGCATCAACCTCCTGACCTCATCGTCCAAGATTGCCTACAATGTTTGTGTTAGAAAAATGGTTTCCAATGCACACTTTTGTAGAGATTCAGGGCTGTCCTCTTCAACCTCATCCCAGATCACTCTATTCTGAATAGGTTTGCGGAGCTACCAATGTTAAATCCAGGCTGACTAACTTGAGCAATTTTGATCTCAACTGCTGAAGAGGTACTTCAAGAATTTTAGCATCTGGCCTTGCAACATTGCAACCCTTACTTATTCTCAGTGAGTCATAGAACTCCCTCTGAATGTTAATTCTTCCTCTTCGAAGAGATGTCTTCAGCCATTCACTCAGTCTCATAGCTGCAAGCAGTGTCTCCATTCTTCAACCTATAGGATGCATCAAACTCTTCTTGAAAGCAATCTCTTATGCTTCTTGATCCATCTTGAAAGCATTAAGAAGAGATTACTAATAGTTCATGGAACTCAACTATCTCGAACATAAGTACTATTGCTAGAAGCATACATGATTGACTATCTCAATATTATAGCATGAATTAATAATTACATAACAATTCATGAACATTATTCAACCATGCAATACTTATCTCATTGAAATCATGATCTCTTGAGTAATCCTAGATAATTAATTCATCATACATCTTCGTAGATGTCTTTCTTCCATTTTTTCGGAAGAGCTAATCTCAACATAACAAAAGACAATCTACACAGAATCATAGATCATGCATATAGAGAATTAATCATAATCATAATTTTAGTTCTCCTTTTATTTCAGAGTCACACTCAAAAATTAGCATGAAACAACTTGCAATGAATAATTCTTAATTCTAAAGAATCTTATCCCAGTGATCACTATTTACTAGTCACACGTAATCCAAGCAAATAATGTCAGATTTGCACAACTCAGCAAACTGAATTTTAGCCTAGAAGGGTAATTACAATCAAAACAAAGAATACTTATCTCTTAAATATTCTGATGGGTGGACACAGTACGATACGCTGCTCTTGTGCTCAGATAAGTACACAACCTTCACGGCTTGAACACATGCTCATGACTTAGAATAGAAATTCCCTAGAATCATTTTGAGGAGAGATCTTATCGACATCCACAAATGAAGCATGCTGATTAGGCCTGGTTGGGCAATCCTTAGCATAGTGACCAAACTTGTCACATCGAAAACATTGGACTTTGGAGAGGTACCTGTTCTTCTTGAACGCAGGAACACCATCAGCTTCTTTATCTCTATTCCTCTTGAAATATCCTTTCTTTCCACCTTTCCCTTTCTTCTTGAAGGATTGAGTGGAAAGTACATGAAGGTCTTCATTTGTAGAGCTCTGACCAATACCTCTCGCAGCCAACCTCGACTCCTCTTGAATACAGTCTGCCCTCAAACGATCAAACTTAGGGTGTTTTGATCTTGCACTTATACCTTGAATGTAAGACTCCCAAGATGAAGGAAGACCATTAAGAGCCAACATGGTCAAATCCTTGTCATCAGTAGTATGACCAATGGTAGAGAGCTGATCTCTCAACTCGGAAATCTTCATGAAGTAGGTGATGACAAATTCTCCTTCCGCCATCTTAACATGATGAAGTTGTTGCTTCAAGGCTAGAGCACGATTTGTGTTGTTGATCTCATACATTTCCACCAAAATGTTAAGCATCTCTCTTGCTGACTTCAACTTTGAGACGATAGGAACAATATGATCACTTCACGGAATCAACTAACATCTTCTTCGCCTTGATATCTTTCTTTTTCCATTAAATCTTTTCTTCCTCATTCGTAGGCTCGGTAACTGTTCTCTCCACGAACTCTGCCAACTCACTTTCTTCTAAGGTGAGCATAATTCTGAATCTCCAAGATGAGAAATTTGTTGCTCCCTCAAGTCTATCCTCGATCTTGAGTTCATTCACCATCTTAATGAAGGGATAGATGTGATCAAAGATGTGAAAGAGAATAAAGAGTATCACTGCAATACTAAATTTGATCAAGATCTTCTTCAAACCCGCTCTGATACCATGTTAGTTTTTCATGATCAGATAAATCAAACTTAAAGTAAACAAAAAATGCAACACATGAGACAATGAACACCACAAGATACTCTGGGAAAACCCTCCAACCTGAGGGAGAAAAACCCAACCAATATATCTCTTATATATTGATTCAAATAAGAGCAGAAATTTACTTACACAACTCAAGCTCAACACAATGCCTATTATGAACAACACCTCTCCTAGATGCGAATATACAAACAATGTGATTCTTCTTGAATCAACCTGCTGCTACAAAATATGATCTGCTGCTCAGATCGAACTCCTCCTTGAATGAATGCTGAATGAACTTTCTCCAAATGAATGATAAACACCTTGTATTTATACACCAAGGAGGGAAGGATCTTGACTTTTCAAGTAGGAGGTCGGCCCAGCAAGAGATGTACCTTTTCACATCAAGAAGTCGGTCTCATCAAGCAATCACGATTTTCGATAAAGCGATTTAATTAATAATTAAATATTAATTATTAATAGATAAAAACATTTGTTTATTTTGAAGTGCCTCTTCAAGGATTAAATCGATTATGAATAAATTAAATAGCCAAGAGGCTATATTTAATTTATTCCTCTTCTTCAATGCGTGTCTGGAAGTAGACACTCGCGGCTGCATGACATCAACAATTTTGTTGACATGCTAGACATTCTGAACATGTCTCAGGACATCATCTTTGAGTCCTTTCCAAGTAAATCTCTCCTTCATCTGCTAGTAAGTCTTAAAGTAGCCAACATGTCTTGCTAGAGGTGTGTCATGGATGACTCAATATTTTCCCTTTCATTTTAGATTCGAGAACTAGATAAGTTCCATCCTTGTACATGATGAGATCATCCATTATCCTGTATCCGCCCCTCCATGGCATCACATGCAAAAGTATTCTCTGAATACTCTACCAGGAGATGAGCCCTCCAATTTGTTGAATTTTTTGTCATTGAGCATAATGTTGACTTTCTGGGCAAGGCATCTGCAACTACATTCCTTTTGCCCTTAACATATTCAATATCTAGATCATAAGCATGTAGCTTGCTAATCCATGTTTGTTGGCTTTCATTTAGATCCCTTTGATTGAAGAAGTATTTTAAGCTGTTATGATCTGTCCTTACTCCTTACCACAAGTTTACTTTCTACCAAGTATTGCTAGAATTTAAGCAGCACTTGCATGATGGCTAACATCTCCTTATCAGAAGTGGAGAACCCTTTCTCTGTTTTCTTGAACTTCTTGCTTTGAAAGGCTATGGGATGCTTATTCTACATTAGGACAGCTCTAATGCCTTCATCAAAAGCATCACACTTTAACACAAAAGGCTGAGTGAAATTTGACAATGCTAATATTAGACAAGAACTCATCACCTCCTTGAGTTTGTTGAAGGTCCATTGTGTTGCCTTTGTCCAAACAAAAAGCCCTTTCTTGGTCAAATCTGTTAAGGGTTTTGCTGGTTGAGAAAAAACCCTAACAAATCTCCTGTAATAATTGCATAATGGGAAGAATCCCCTAAGCCATGTTAATGTCTTAGGTGGTGGCCAATCTAGGATAGCTCGAATCTTCTGTTGGTCCACTTTAACTTCCTCAACACTACTATCATTCCAAACTCACACTTGGATGCCTTGGCATAACATCTCTATCATTCCAAACTCACACTTTGATGCCTTGGCAATAATCTCTAGCATTCCAAACACACACTTGGATGCCTTGGCATAGCATCTCTATCATCCCAAACTCACACTTGGATGCCTTAACATATAAAATCTCTATCGAAGAAGACAATTACAAACTATGGTCAATCTGAAAGTCATACCAAGGACTCATATTGCCCATAATGCCACCTGAAAGCAGTCTTATGCATATAATCTTCTTTGTCTCTAATCTAATGGTATCTTGATCGAAGGTCAATCTTCGAAAAATAAATTACCCCATGCAATTGATCAATTAGTTCATCTATCTTGGGGCTAAGATACTTATTGTTCTTTATTGTCTTTTTATTGAGAGCTCTATAATTAATGCACATACTCAAGGTCTCGTCCTTCTTAACCAAAATCATTGAAGAAGCAAAAGGATTGGAATTGGGTCTTGTTGGTGTGTGTTTTTAATACCCCACCGAACACAAAATACAGATGCCCAAGGACACTTTATCCTCTCTTGAAAAGTTAATGCATATGCTAAGGAGATTATGCAATAACTCCAATGTTTCTTTAGTCAGGTCATGACATGTGGATAAGACCAGTGGGCGTTGTGATTTGTTGGTAATCACAAGGGGACTTACGTTATAGTTTACTTGCAAGTTAAGGACTTAGACGGTTTTGACATTGAGGCTCTTTCCATTGGGTATTTCAAATTTTCCAAAAAACTGGCAAAAGGATAAGGGCTTAGAGGTCTAAGCTACGCCTAAGAACTCAAGAGACGACAGTGACTAGATAAAATTGGAATAACCACACTTTGTTCCGCATCCTTTAGGACAACTATGCAAAGCGGGTGCAATCTTCAATGGAGGTGATAATGGTTTTCATGTTTGAATTAACAATTATCCAAACAAAAGTTAAGCATTTACAACTTAATAGCTCAGGCTAACTTTACACATTGAATACAAATCATCTATTCAACAAAAGTATGAGCTTAATTTCATCCACCACTGCTATCAAATCTATCATTCACTAACAAACATACACATAAAATACTAGTTTAACTTTACTCGAAATGTTGAAGGAGAAGATGTAAACCTTGCACACTATTTGAAAACAAAAGTGGTTCTAAGCAAATCATGCACTAGAGCTTTTATTAACGGAAATAGTCTTATCGCAACAATCTCATACTACTCACTTCACAAATTGAAAATGAGAGTACGCAAGTTTATATAGAGTTCTCAAAAATGAATAAATGGCTCAAATTAAAATGAGCCAATGGCCAAGATTGAAACAAATAAACCCTAATTAGGGTTTCCCAAAATAACATCAGTGAACTAAGAGTTGACAAGGTGAGTTGGCGCCTGGAGCTATTTTCAAAGAATTCCATCCCTATCCTCCCGCGTTGCCGTGTGTTCAATGAATCTAGACACGATTGAGGCAACTTCTTCCATGGTGACTTGTGGAAGCATTCTGATCTTGAACTCCAATCCGTCCACACTTTCGACGCATCTGACAAAGATGTCCTTCCATTCTGGCTTAGTCTTCACGAAAGATTTCCGGATGTTTAGGAAGTTTGCCATTTTGGCTCAGTTCTACTTCAAGATAGGCCTAGTGATAGCAAAGAAACCTTCCTGTACCTTACCCTTCAAAGCCTCTAGTTGCAAGTCGTTCTCCCGTATGACCTCCTTATCCACGATGTTGACAACCATGTTGAGGACCTTGGTCTGGACTTCTCGAATCTGCTCCTCCACTTTGAGCCCATCAACCTTTGCTCTTTCCAAGACCTCTCTTGGTGCCATCAAAGCCCAATACCAGGTGTGGAAATCGTAAGCTGCTCCTGCTGCAATGATACCTCCATCTATCAGTTCCTGCTTTGGAACCCCTTTCAGAATCCTAAGGCAAGGAATTATTCTTTCCTGTACATCTGGAAGGCCATCCCACATTTCTGCCAAGGAGGCTAGTCTAGAGAGTAATGAAGTGGCCTGACCATAGACCAAGGTCAACTTCTCCATGAATGCATTAGCTTCTGTGCCTTTGACCGCTATCCACTCTTTAGCCTCTCTAGCCGTGACCCTGTCTTCTTCTATATCCTTCGCTGCCTCCTGTGAAGAGTTTGGGAGAAGGGGAGCTTTTGTGTCATCTTGATCAAGTGGCTTGATCAGATGTTGTATATACTCCTTCAGGCGCTCAATCTCCTGTTTGCACTCTTTCCTCTTCGCCACCACTTTCGCCAACCTCGACTTGATGGTGGACACCGAATTGTCCAAATCTTCACCTTGTTGGCCCTTTGTGGTTGGACCCAAGTTGATGGTGGTGACAGCGTACTCATGTGGGGCTATGTCTTTCTGTTTTGTCCATTGTCGGCACTGCGATATGTACGGTTCGGTTGTCGGCCTCATCTCTCTGTATGGTTGAGAACTTCTTAGTCGGCTTCTTGACTGAAGTTTGTGTAAGTCTGGCCAAGAAGTCTGGAGTATCATCCTCTTCCTGTTCTTCCACTGGCACTTGTATTTTCATCCTTTCTTTCAGCTAGTCCGGGATTGTGAGCTGTTCCACGCCATCTTCCGGCATAGCTTCTTTGTCGGGAGCATCCAAAATTCCTCGAAGGGCTGAAATCATTCCCTCCTGAAAGTCATCATTTTGGGCGCCTACATCATCATCAGACCCCAATATTTCTGTGCCTTTGGGAGACAGCGGTTCATCATCGTCCAGTTGAGGCTCCACATTGTCATCGGCAATCGGGAAGGATCCCTAATGTCGGCTAATGAAACATCAACATTAGCCAGAATCTCCTCGATGTTTCTAGATGCGGCAGAGCGTGAAGGCTCTACCCTTGTTTGTTTCTGAATTGACTCCTTGCCCACAGCTATCTCCTTCCTTTTCCTGGAAGTAGTGGCTTCTATCATGTCTACGCCTTGGGATGCTTCCGCATTTGAAGAGTAGGATTCTATCTCGCTCAACCTGTCATAGGTCAACGTCACCTTCATCCGCCGTAGTTCCTGGATCTGCTGGTCGACCCACCATTGTGTGTACTTGACAACTGTTCTCATCAAGGTGTTCAAGTTAGCATGTTCGGGTTCTGACCATCTAACAACAGGTAGGGGCAATCTTTCATGAAGGTACGGTTGTACTAGCTTTCCATCATCCTCCAGCTGATCAGGCACTCGACAAAGCTCGGTTGCCCTGATCAAGCTAACAGGTAGTCTGGACCACATTCTCCGTCTGACTTCAAACTCGTTTGCAGCGTCTGCCCAGAAGTCCTCTAATTTGACCCTGTGCCGATATCTCCTCCCATCCATAGTCTTAATGTGATGATGTGGGTCGAAGTTGTCCCTAGACTGATAAGTGGCAAAGGGGTAATGTTGTATTTCATGCATGGCGCTCTCAGCTGCCTGCACTGACGGACATGTCTCGAGCATGTTCCCTATAAAGAAGGGATAAGTGACTGGTGCCTTCTGCTTCGTCCTCTGGAAGGTCTGATATTCCTCCAACTGTCTCAACACTTCAAGCAGGACCATTTTGTTTGTAGAAAAGATAGGCAATCGGTACGGATGCCCAGTGAATCCCTAGATTCTGATATATGTATACCTCGAATACTGGATGAACCAATATCCGTATTTGCCTATCAGACTTCTGGCCTCATGAGTTAGCCGTTGGTGCGTTCCTCCCTGAAGTATCCTCGTTATGTACATGAGGAAGGCATCGTGCGCTCGTTTGAAGTAGGTCTTCTCACTCAACTGGAACTGTGGATAGCAGTTGTAAGACTTCAGCTCATTTTCCCCGTTGCGAACTATGCCTTTGCAGATCAAGTTTGCATACCTGTACGTCCTAGCCAACATGTAGATGACGTAGGAGCTCATATAGAATGTTTTGGTCTTCTCCAGGTTGACCAGCTGCTCGTGGAGGCTGTTGCTTATCATGCGCGACCAATGGAACATTTTTACGCCCTTCGTGATGTCCCCAATAAAACAATACATCCAAGTCTCGAAAGGTGCTCCCAAAGGATTGCGAACTATCCTGTTCAGTAGGACAATAATATCCCCGTAATCCTCCTTGAAGTCTGTGTGCAACAACTTCTTTGGCATCTTTTTGGCTGACACTCTCGGTTTATCCAGCCATGACTTGTTAATGTTGGTGGCACAGAGGTCAAGCTTTTCATCAAACAATCTCTTCGCATCCTCCCTAGTTTTGTAAGCGGTTTTGTGATGTGTGGGGATGCCAAAAGCTTCTTGTATGGCTAACTCTCCGAGATGAGCCAGTATCCTCCCGTCGGGTGCAACAATTCGCCTTTCTTGAGCGTCATAGTGAAGGGCGCACTCTACTATCAGTTCATCACATTCAATCGCAGGTGGGAATCCGACAACTTGAACAATTCCTTTTCTCATCATTCTTTTGGCGGTAGACGTCGGCAAGAATCCGTCATGCCCGTACATCTTTCGTTTGAATTCGTTGAGGTCGATGTGCCCAAGGTTAGTGTTTGTAATATTCTTCCATTTTGACTTTATCTTGGACTCCGGCTGTGACCCCTTGCTGGTGAACTTCATTTGCGCTTGTCTAGACGACTCTCCCTGGTTGGTCATCAACTTGGAAGTCCAAAAATGACTAACATTAATATGAAAACTTTCAAAAATCTGGTTATTTCGGGATAATACTTGATAAATTCGCACTTTCAGCCTTTAAGATATAAATTTATGTGAAAAAGCAAGCTGAAAGTGAAGAAATTCGCCTAGTACTGGATAAATCTCGTGTCGAAATGAATGTAGAAGACTAGAAAAAAGTAGAAAAGTATTGCTAATGAATTTCCAAACTTCCGAGAACATCCTCTGGCTGCAAACAAATTGCAATTTTTGAAAATTTGATAAAGGAAGTGCGCTAATCTGCTGAGAAGTGCGACTTTCAGCAAAAAAATAATTTATTTCTTTCTAAAAATCACGTCCTTGCATAAAATTACTTCTTCCACTGAAGAAGAATAACATTACCCTCAGTATTTTCCTCTTCGAAAATTATTTTTTGCAGATTTGAGAGAACAAAATTCTTCTTAGTCGAATTTGTGAAGAATGAGTTGCTGAAACACATTTTATGGCTGAGAAGTGCTATTTTCTATAGTAATTGCCTTCTTTTCTCTCAGTTCTCTCAGTTTTAGAAAAGTTTTGTCTTCCTCGATTAGCAAGCTTCCAATTCTTTTAAGGCAAGTTTCCAGTTTTTACCATGGCGCCACCTCTATCTGAAATCTTCTTTTTCTTTTAAAATTTGCCTAAGTATTAAAAATTTGTTGAAAAATATTAATTTAATCGATAAAATTAATTTTCCAACCTGTTTAATCCTCGAATCATGGCAAATTTAATTTTACCTAAGGCAAATTAATTACTCATCCAAGTAATTTCTCGTTTTCTCCAGATTTTGAATATTTTAATTAAAATTCCCTAAGTGCTAGGAAATAATTAAAAATATTAAATATTAAATTTCCAACCCGTTTAGAATTGATACTTGGCCAAATTTGTTTGTCCATGGCGAATTATTTACTTTTCCAATCATTTGCCTAGCCAAAATGTGCTTCATGAATTCTTTGTCAATCTTCAACTCTTCGGGCGGACTTTTGGCTTCTCTGGACATTCATACTTAGCCAAAAAACTTCATTTTCTCTCTTCTTCTGGGTTGGGCGGACTTGGAGATTCCTTTGCTATTTTGCAATTTTTTATATGCCTTAGGAATTTATTTCGTGCCGAGTTGGGTTGACTTCATATTTGCCTTGCCAGACATTCTTCATTCCGTGCCTTCGAATTTCGTTCCGTCATGCCGAGGAGTGAATTTTATACTAGCTTAATCTCTTCTCTCTCGGCATTTTTCCATTTTTCCATGCCTTAGAAAAATTTCCTCTTGAAAGTTGGGCGGACTTCATACTCCTCTTGCCATGGGCGCATTTTGCATCTTGCTTGTCCAAGCGCAGACTTCATACTCCTCTTGCCATGGGTGCTTTTTGCATCTTGCTTGTCCAAGGGCGCACTTGGCATTTCATTTGTCTAAGGGCGGACTTCATGGGCTGTCTTGCCATCTACTTGGCTTGGGCAGACTTGAAGGCTTCCTCTCCAGGGGCGGAGTTGGAGGTTACTCATTCCATTTACACCTCTCAAGGGCGGACTTGGCATTCTAATTTTCCAAGGGCGGATTTGGCACTTTACTTTTCTAAGGGTGGACTTCATCTTCCACCAAGCCATCCATGTATCCTTCCAAGGGCGGACTTCATCTTCTCTCAAGAAATTCAGACACTATATTCTAAGGAGTAAGGTTTTTGTCATTGTACTAGACACAGCTGTTAAAACACTCCTAATGCAAAATGAGCTTGGATAAAGAAGAGGAAAGTGGGTTGCCACTATCCAAGAATACGACATTGAGGTACAACCAATGAAGCTAGTCTGAGGACAAGCCTTGACTCAGACAATGGCCACAGAAGGACCTGGCTTAGTGCAACAAACCTATGTGCTGACAGACACTTCCCAAGAGGAGTGGTGCTACGATATCTCCGCGTATCTAGTAAACCGCAAATATCTTGCAGAGATGAATTCCACACAGAAGCAAGCTTTATGACTAAAGTGCCAACGTTTCATGCTTCAAGGGGAAGTGCTCTATAGAAGGAACCATGAAGGAATTTACTTAAGATGTGTTGTGAATGATGAAGCTAAGAGGATTATGGAGCATTTCCACTGCAAGTTCGGGACAGGCCATGGCGGAAGTCAAGCAACCGCTTGTCAAATACTTAGAGCAGGGTACTATTGGCCCTCCGTTTTTAAAGATGCCTACCAACATGTTAAAACTTGTCACACATGCCAGATCACTGCGACTTGTGAAAAGAATCCTGCCATGCCTTTATAACCCATTACAAAAGTGAAGCCATTTGCAATGTGGGGTCTTGATTTTATTGGGATGATAAATCCACCGTCTTCGGTGCAACACAAATACATTCTAATGGCAACCGATTATTGCACCCGATGGTCCGAGGCACAAGCATTGAAGAATTGTACGACGGATGCAGTAATCAAATTCCTGGAGGAACATATCATCACGAGATTCAGTTGACCCAAGGCTTTGGTGTGTGACAATGGTTTTGCGTTCACTTCTTTGAAGTTCTCTAATTGGGCATTTGATTATGGGATTACTCTGAAATTTTCCTCGAACTATTACCCTCAGGGTAATGGATTGGCAGAGTCAACAAACAAAAACTTGCTCACTGTGATTAAGAAATTGTTGGATCAAAATCTGAGAGATCGGAACTCTCAACTTAGGTTTGCCTTATGGGCAAACATGACACGAGCTAAGAAGTCATTGGGGACATCTCCATATCACCTAGTCTATGGGCAAGATCCCGTGTTTCCTATTCAGTTAAGTATTCCGACGCTAAGGTTTATGCAGGAATACTTGGACCCAGATGACAGAGTTTAGATCCGTTTGTCACAACTTTTTCTACTGGAAGAACAAAGAGATAATGCCTTGGAAATGTTTGTGAAGCATCAAGGGGTCGTTAAGCGATGGTTCGATAGGCGTGCAACAATAAAGTCATTTAGAATCTTTGACTTAGTCCTGTATTGGGACAAAGTGCATGAGCGAAGGGGTGACCATGAGAAGTTTGATAATTTATGGAAAGGACCATACCAAGTTGCTGAAATTTTGGGAGAAAACGCATTTAGGTTGAAGACTTTAACAGGAGAGGATATCTCGTTGCCAGTCAACAGGCAGTTCTTGAAACATTATTTCCGACCTTGAATTCTTAAGTGGGCTACTTGTATATAGTTAGATTAGTTTCTTTTGTTTTTTGGTTTGGTTTCCTGCTTTGGCTTGGGTTAGTTTAGCTTTCTTTGCTTTGTTTTCGTAGTTTAGTTTGCTTTCGTGTGGCGTGCTTAGTTTAGTTTGAATAAGAGGGATTCCCATGTTGCGAAAAGGTGGTGTTGCTTATACACACATTGGATTGACCTCACTCGGTTATGTTATGAGTATTCCTTGAGCAAATATTCGTGGAAAGCCTTCAAGTCCCAAGATTAGTTGTCTCTAAAATATCCTAAGGTTAAGGTTAGTACTTAACTGAACGGGGAATCATCTATTATATCTTGGTTTTGAATTTGGCAGTTACTACATCTCACGCATTTAATAAGTACTCCGAGTCACAATCGTTTCTAAGGTGAAATCATGGTTTAAACAAAAGGAAATAACCAAAGTCTTACTTCGGCGCCACTATAATACTCAAGCCCATGTAAGCTTCACTGCTTACAAGCCAAAGTGTGAAAATTGGAGAAAGAAAAAGAAAATCAAAATAAGAGAAAAGAAAGTGAGAAAAGATCAAAACACTTGGTTACGGGTGTGCGGACATCTTTACAGGTGTGCAATCATTAAACACTAGAAAATAAATCGCTAGAAGTAGAGCAATCTCCGTGAGATTATAGCAGATAACCTCGTCGGGGCTATGGACGCTCGTTGGCAGCGAGGCTCTATCCAAGGATGCTTTTGGAGTTAAGACCAGTTATGATAAAAAGCCATGATGGAACCAAAGGGACTTAATGTTCTTACGAGAAGGAAATGAATGCCAATGCACACACTCGTAGCTAACAGATGAAAAATCTTGATATAGTTTAGGATTCCCTTTTCCTTTTAGTACTTTTCTTAGCCAAGGGATGGGTTGGTTGGAACTAATTTAAGACGTTGAGTTTTGAAATGGGTATTGTCTTTGGAATGTTCAGGAACATCCCCAACGAGGACTCGCTAGATGTTGTGACCTATTTCACACATCGCTCCATTGCAAATGGGGACCCCCAAGTTTTGGTTTCGCCCTCTGCGTTGCCAGTTCGGAGTTTAGAATTTGAGTAATTTTTGAGAGTCAGTCCGGCCAAGTTAAAAGTTTGAATCCGTTTGTGTGCTTAAACGTCATGGAAGGGTTCAGAAGGTCCGGTAGACGAGGATCGCTGTGCTTTTGGTCATTTCTGACACTTCGTATTTTTTAGGGATTCTGCTTTTTTGCTTTTTGCTTTTTTGATTTTTGGCATTTTTAGGCCATTCTGGAGTTACTATTATTTAGGGATGCTTTTTGCTTTTTTCTATTTTTAGAAAGTTTCTATTTTGGGAAAAGTTTCTATTTTGGTGTCACTGAGCATGAAGTCAACACGCCTCCAGAAATCAACATGTAAATCAAGGTAAAAGGTAAAAAGTTGGCAAAAATGGCTAAATCTGGTGAAGTGCGCCCATGAGAAGGAATGGCAGGCCAAGCATGAAGTCCGCCCTTGCCTTTGGCATGCCAAAGGCAGGCACTAGCAAGCCAAGGCTGAAGTCCGCCATGGCACAAGAAGCCTCCAAGTCCACCCATGACTTGAGGGAGGGTCATGTCCGCCCTAGGAAGGAAAGGTGCCAAGACCGCCATGTCTTGAGAGGGGTTGAAGTATGCCCTTGGAAGAATAGATGGATGGCTTGGTGGAGTATGAAGTCCGCCCTTGGACAAATAGAGTGCCAAGTTCGCCCTTGGACAAGTAGAATGCCAAGTTCGCCCTTGGAAGGTGTAAATGGAATGAGTAACCTCCAAGTCCGCCCTTGGAGAGACATGCCTTGAAGTCCGCCCAAGCCAAGCGAATGGCAAACAAAACCTGAAGTTCGCCCTTAGACAAATGAAGTGCCAAGTTTGCTCTTGGACAAGCAAGATGCAAAATGCGCCCATGGCAAGAGGAGTATGAAGTCCGCCCAACTTTCAAGAGGAAATTTTTCTAAGGCATGGAAAAATGGAAAAATGCCTAGAGAGAGAAGAGATTAAGCTAGTATAAAATTCACTCCTCGGTATGACGGAACGAAATTCGAAAGCACAAAATGAAGAATGTCTGGCAAGGCAAATATGAAGTCAACCCAACTCGGCACAAAATAAATTCCCAAGGCATATAAAAAATTGCAAACTGGTAGAGGAATCTCCAAGTCCGCCCAACCCAGAAGAAGAGAGAAAATGAAGTTTTTTGGCTAAGTATGAACGTCCAGAGAAGCCAAAAGTCCGCTCGGAGAGTTGAAGATTGACAGAGAATTCATGAAGCACATTTTGGCTAGGCAAATGATTGGAAAAGTAAATAATTCGCCATGGACAGACAAATTTGGCCAAGTATCAATTCTAAACAGGTTGGAAATTTAATATTTAATATTTTTAATTATTTCCCGGCACTTAGGGAATTTTAATTAAAATATTCAAAATCTGGAGAAAACGAGAAATTACTTGGATGAGTAATTAATTTGCCTTAGGTAAAATTAAATTTGCCATGATTCGAGGATTAAACAGGTTGGAAAATTAATTTTAACGATTAAAGTAATATTTTTCAACAAATTTTTAATACTTAGGCTTTTATTAAAAGAAAAAGAAGATTTCAGACAGAGGTGGTGCCATGGTAAAAACTGGAAACTTGCCTTAAAAGAATTGGAAACTTGCTAATTGAGGAAGAGAAAACTTTTCTAAAATTGAGAGAACTGAGAGAAACAAAGGCAGTTGCTATAGAAAACCGCACTTCTCAGCCATAAAATGAGTTTCAACAACTCATTCTTCACAAATTTGACAGAGAAGAATTTTGTTCTCTCAAATCTGCAAGAAGTAATTTTCGGAGAGGAAAATACTGAGGGTAATGTTATTCTTCTTCAGTGGAAGAAGTAATTTTATGCAAGGACGTGATTTTTAGAAAGAAATAAATTATTTCTTTGGTGAAAGTCGCACTTCTCAGCAGATTGGCGCACTTCCTTTATCAAATTTTCAGAACTTACAATTTGTTTGTAGCCAGAGGACGTTCTTGGAGGTTTGGAAATTCATTAGCAATACTTTTCTACTCTTTTCTAGTCTTTTACATTCATTCCGGCATGAGATTTATCTAGTACTTGGCGAATTTCTTCACTTTCAGCTTGCTTTTTCACAGAAATTTATATCTTAAAGGTTGAAAGTGCAAATTTACCAAGTATTATCCTGAAATAACCAGATTTTTGAAAGTTCTCGTATTGATGTTAGTTATTTTTGGACTTGCAGGTTGATGACCAACCAGGGATAGTCGTCCAGACAAGCACAAATGAAGTTCGCTAGCAAGGGGTCGCAGTCGGAGTCCAAGATAAAGTCAAAATGGAAGAATATTATGGACACCAACCTTGGGCACATCGACCTCAAGGAATTCAAACGAAGGATGTACGGGCATGACGGATTCTTGCCGACGTCTACCGCTAGAAGAATGAAGAGAAACGAAATTGTTCAAGCTGCCGGATTCCCACCTGCGATTGAATGTGGTGAGCTGATAGTAGAGTGCGCCCTTCACTATGACGCTCAAGAAAGGCGAATTGTTGCACCCGATGGGAGGATACTGGCTGATCTAAGAGAGTTAGCCATACAAGAAGCTTTTGGCATCCCCACATATCACAAAATTGCTTACAAAACTAAGGAGGATGCGAAGAGATTGTATGATGAAAAGCTTGACCTCTGTGCCGCCAATATTAACAATTCATGGCTGGATAAACTGAGAGCGTCAGCCAAAAAGATGAAGAAGTTGTTGCGCACAGACTTCAAGGAGGATTACGGTGATATTATTGTCCTGTTGAACAGGATAGTTGGCAATCCTTTGGGAGCACCTTTCGAGACTCTGATGTATTATTTTATTGAGGACATCACGAAGGGCGTAAAAATGTTCAACTGGTCACGCATGATAAGCAACAGTCTCCACGAGCAACTGGTCAACCTAGAGAAGACCAAAACATTCTATATGAGCTGCTACGTCATCTACATGTTGGCTAGGACGTACAAGTATGCAGGCTTGATCTACAAAGGCATAGTTGGCAACGTGGAAAATGAGCTGAAATCTTATGACTGCTATCCACAGCTGCAGTTAAGTGAGAAGACCAACTTCAGACGAGCGCACGATGCCTTCCTCATGTACATAATGAGGATACTTCAGGGAGGAATGCACCAATGGCTAACTCATGAGACCAAAAGTCTGATAGGCAAATACGGATCTTGGTTCATCCAGTATCCGAGGTATACATATATTAGAATCCAGGGATTCACTAGGAATTCGTACCGATTGCCTATCTTTCCTACAAACAAGATGGTCTTGCTTGAAGTGTTGAGACAGCTGGAGGAATATTAGAGCTTTCAGAGGACGAAGCAGAAGGCGGCAGTCACTTGTCCCTTCTTTATAGGGAACATGCTGGAGACATGTCCGTCAGCGCAGGCAGCTGAGAGCGCCAGTCTTGAAATACATCTTTACCCCTTTGCCACTTATCAGTCTAGGGACAACTTCGACCCACATCATCATATTAGGATTGTGGATGGGAGGAGATATAGGCACGTGGTCGAATTAGAGGACTTCTGGGCAGACGCTGCAGATGAGTTCGAAGTCAGACGGAGAATGTGGTCCAGACTGCCTATTAGCTTGATCAGGGCGACCGAGCTTTGTCGAGTGCCTGATTAGCTGTAGGATGATGGAAAGCGAGTACAACCGTATCTTGATGAGAGCTTGCCCCTGCCTGCTGTCAGATGGTCAGAACCCTTACATGCCGACTTGAACACCTTGATGAGACTTGTCGTTAAGTACACACAATTGTGGGTTGACCAGCAGATCCAGGAACTAAGGCGGATGAAGGTGATGTTGACCTATGACAGATTGAGCGAGATGGAATCCTACTCTTCGAATGCGGAAGCATCCTAGGGTGTAGACATGATAGAAGCCACTACTTCCAGGAAAAGGAAAGAGATAGCTGTGGGCAAGGAGCCAGTTCAAAAACAAATAAGGGTAGAGCCTTCATGCTCTGCCGCATCTAGAAACATTGAGGAGATTCTGGCTACCGTTGATGCTTCATTAGATGACATTAGGGATCCTTCTCCAATTCCTGAAGACAATGTGGAGCCTTAGCTAGACGATGATGAACCGCCATCTCCTAGAGGCACAAAAATATTGGGGTCTGATGATGATGTAGGCGCCCAAAATGATGACTTTTAGGAGGGAATGATTTCAGCCCTTCAAGGATTTTTGGACGCTCCCGACAGAGAGGGTATGCCGGAAGAAGATGGCGTGGAACAACTCTTAATTCCGGCCTGGCTAAAAGAAAGGATGAAAATACAGGTGCCAGTGGAAGAACAGGAAGAGGATGATACTGCAGACTTCTTGGCCAGACTTACACAAACTTCAGTCAAGAAGCCGACTAAGAAGTTCTCAACCATACAGAGAGATGAGGCCGGCAGCCGAACCTTACAGATCGCAGTGCCGACAGTGGAAAAGCCACATGAAGACATAGCCCCACATGAGTACGCTGTCACCACCATCGACTTGGGTCCAACCACAAAGGGCCAAGAAAGTTGAAGATTTGGACAATTCAGTGTCCACCATCAACTCGAGGTTGGCAAAAGAGGTGGCGAAGAGGAAAGAGTGCCAACAGGAGATTGAGTGCCTGAAGGAGTATATACAACATCTGATCAAGCCACTTGATCAAGATGACATGGCAGCTCCCCTTCTCCCAAACTCTTCACAGGAGGCAGCGAAGGATATAGAAGAAGACAGTGTCACGACTAGAGAGGCTAAAGAGTGGATAGCGGTCAAAGGCACAAAAGCTGATGCATTCATGGAGAAGTTGACCTTGGTCTATGGTCAGGCCACTTCAATTCTCTCTAGACTAGCCTCCTTGGCAGAAATGTGTGATGGCCTTCCGGATGTACAGGAAAGAATAATTCCTTGCCTTAGGATTCTGAAAGGGGTTCCAAAGCAGGAACTGATAGATGGAGGTATCATTGCAGCAGGAGCAACTTACAATTTCCACACCTGGTATTGGGCTTTGACAGCACGAGGAGAGGTCTTGGAAAGAGCAAAGGTTGACGAGCTCAAAGTGGAGGAGCAAATTCGAGAAGTCCAGACCAAGGTCCTCAACATGGTTGCCGACATCTTGGACAAGGAGGTCATACGGGAGAACGACTTGCAGTTGGAGGCTTTGAAGGGTAAGGTACAGGAAGGCTTTTTTGCTATCATTAGGCCTATCTTGAAGTAGAACTGAGCCAAAATGGCGAACTTCTTAAACATTCGGGAATCTTTCGTAAAGACTGAGCCAGAATGGGAGGACATCTTTGTCAGATGCGTTGAAAGTGTGGACGGATTGGAGTTCAGGATCAGAATGCTTCCACAAGTCACCATGGAAGAAGTTGCCTCAATCGTGTCTAGATTCATTGAACACACGACAACGCGGGAGGATAGGGATGGAATTCCTTGAAAATCGCTCTAGGTGCCAACTCACCTTGTGAAATCTTAATTTATTGATGTTATTTTGGGAAACCCTAATTAGGGTTTATTTGTTTCAATCTTGGCCATTGGCTCATTTTAATCTGAGCCATTTATTCATTTATGAGAACTCTATATAAACTTGCGTACTCTCATTTTCAATTTGTGAAGTGAGTAGTATGAGATTGTTGCGATAAGACTATTTCCATTAATAAAAGCTCTAGTGCATGATTTGCTTAGAATCACTTTTGTTTTCAAATAGTGTGCAAGGTTTACATCTTCTCCTTCAACATTTAGAGTAAAGCTAAACTAGTATTTTATATGTATGTTTGTTAGTGAATGATAGATTTGATAGCAGTGGTGGATGAAATTAAGCTCATACTTTTGTTGAATAGATGATTTGTATTCAATGTGTAAAGTTAGCCTGAGCTATTAAGTTGTGGATGCTTAACTTCCGTTTGGATAATTGGTAATTCAAACATGAAAATTATTATCACCTCCATTGAAGATTGCACCCGTTTTGCGTAGTTGTCCTAAAGGAGGCGAAACAAAGTGTGGTTATTCCAGTTTTATCTAGTCACTGCCATGTGTTGAGTTCTTAGGTGTAGTTTAGACCTCTAAACCTTAATATTTTTGCCATTTTTTTTTGAAAATTTGAAATACCTGATGGAAAGAGCCTCAATGTCAAAACCGTCTAAGTCCTTAACTTGCGAGTAAACTATAACGTAAGTCCCCTTGTGATTACCAACAATTCACAACGCCCACTGGTCTTATCCACATGTTATGACCTGACTAAAGAAACATTGGAGTTATTGCATAATCTCCTTAGCATACGCATTAACTTTTCAAGAGAGGATAAAGTGTCCTTGGGCATCTTTATTCTGTGTTCGGTCGGGTATTAAAAACACACACCAACACGTCCCCTTGTTCCCGAGATGTCCTTGGGACAAGAACGGGTCATTACGGATAGGGGATGCATTCTCGGGTTTCCTTGCACAGAACTGATTCCAAGATGGGAACAACAAGTGACCAAATTGGATTCAATCGACATTGAGTTTATCTTGGAGAAGTAGTTGCTGAAGATGACCCGAGGAACGAAATATTTCGAGTACTTGGTGAAATGGAAGGATCATCGTTTGGATGATGGCACTTGGTTAACAGCTGTGGCGATCTCCAAATATGGTCATAGTGTTGATGACCTCATCAGTAGGAGCTCATGATTTTGTTTTGTCTTCGGGGGAGCTTGACGTAGGAGCTTCTAATTTTGGTTTGTTTTTTTAATTGATGTTTTGTTTGCTTGAAGTTTTGGCTTGTGATGGGGGACCGATGCATCTGTATAAGAGTTTTTAACTCTGCAAATTCAGTAAATCAAGCCTCAAAGCCCATATGTACCCATTAAGATTATCTTAGTGGCATTTTATGAATCCAACATAGAAAAACTTGTTTCTTACAGTTTTCTCAAGGATGCCACATGTCAACAATCATTGTTTGGACATTAGCATTTGGCCCCATGTCATTTGTACATTTTGACCATGTTTGTGTTTGGAAGGTGTAAGGGTTTTATGTGGACATATTTTAGGTTGTGATGCCTTTGTGCCACATAATATGTTTAGCTATCATTTTCAAGAATGGAGAGTGCAATATTCTAAATTACATGATGACGAATGTACAAGGGGTAAAGCAAGGTTTTTTGTAGAAAACAGTCTTTGAATGGAAACTCAATCAAATATTTAGAGGCATAATTATGAAGTTTTAAATCAATAGAAGATTTCTGCTATTTCATGTTATCTGGTCTCTATCCTTGAGAGAAACTATTGGGCTTTCCTCAATCATGGATCTCATTAGTTTACATTCAAAATGCAAATTCTACGAACTTGAAGCATGGAATCCAAATTTTTTTCAATTTGAAATATTTATTTAAAATTCATTCAAATTCGGTCATCTTTTCATACAGAAAAACATGTCGATTTTTTCATTAAAATATATTTTCAAGACTGCTTTTCAGGGTTTTGTAAAGCGTTTTCTAGGGTTTTCAATGTAATTTTTATAAAATGTGACTCGTTGGTCATTATGAACGCACAACCGAGTCTAAGTGTTGAAAACAATATTTTGAGACCTGTCGCGAGTTGTTTTGTTCAATCTAAGATTTGTTGCGACTTTCAAATCTACATTTGCATCGAGATTTTCTTCTTTTCCGCTGCAATTTACTTTCATTTCCATTGCGATTAGTGTTTTTTCGTTGCAATTAGGGTTTTTCCGCTGCGATTTTTGTTTTCTGGCTCCTGCATAGCTTGCGTGACCAGACAAACCGACGGCGGCACATCTAGGTAGGTCACATTATATTTTTTATTTTTATTTTTTGGTTTTTTTATCTAAATTCAAATGCATTTCTGTAGCTGGATGTTGTTTTTACCAGCCGACAACTCTTATCAAATTTCTAGTCTTTAGGCATCATGTATGAATAATTTACAGTGAAGTTGTGATCTTTATTTTTATAGATTCATTGTGATCCAAACAACATACTTTTATGAACTTAACAGTAAACAGCCAACAATGTATTTATGATTTGAAGCTTATAACAGTATTTACTAAAGTGGAAGTATTTGTGATTTGAAGTTTTGAGCAATATAAGGAATAGATTCAGTCCAACAAGTTTGGAATACAGCCATACTGTTATAATTTACAATATGGAAGACAGCAGCATTCACAAGCAATACTCAATTGAGATACACAGCTGTTCACCTCAACAATGGCCTCTATCCGAACTTTCTGCTCTTTCTCTAAGTGTCACAAATTGTGCTTTAGCTTACCCAAGTTTTCATTAATGAGCACCAACCTACAGGAAGCACCAACTCCTTCAATTTGTAGGCACCATCCTACTGGAGGCACCAACCCCCACTTGCCAAGGACCAACTTAGCAAAAGATAATGACTTCAGAAACAAAGTTCCATCTTCAATGTTGCTTCTTCAACGGATGACGGACAATACTGCTCAAATATATCTCTTTCAATGTTGCACCTAGTCTGCTATAACTCTTTTCTTAGATCTGATAAAATTCATTTTCTATATCTGCAATAACTTCTCTTCAATATTAAATCTTTTGACTTCTTCACAAATATGGTGAAAACACTCTTATAAAATCTGCTTAAGACAGCTGTAGATCTCCTCCTTAAATCTGTGCTTGATTTGAAAGATATTCAATTTGCTCTTGCACAATCACTCAAATGATGTATATTTCTGCTTCTCTATTCACATCATCATTCCCACACACTCTCACTTGCAAATCTAATTTTGATTTTTATATATATATAGCAACTTTGACTGTATGAATTAATGCGTCCTTTCCAATACATAGCAACTCTTAAATTTAAACACATCTCTTCAAATCTGTTTGCTTAATAAACTCTTTCTTATTGAATGGTAATTGCACCACATCAATGTTTATTTTTCTTTTTCTTTAGAAATCTGGAGTTGCATTATAAATCGTACCACTTGAAGAAAACAAATTCTTATTGTTTTTCCTTAACCAAAGGTAATCCCACCTCTTCACTTATAAAAATGTTTTTATCAGCGAAATGACACGTACTTCTCCACAAAATAATTCGCACCATTTCATTAAGAAATCGTATCACTTTTTGAGTTTTAATATTCATCATATCATTCAAAAAGTGTAGTGTATCTTTTCAAAACTGAATCGCTGCCTTTTAAAGACTTTGTTTTTTCCTATTTTTGTCTTTATTCATTTTGTCTTATGTGCTGCACAATTTTTTTTTATTTTAATAAACTGAAATGAATCGGTTTCTTCTACTTTAATTGCTTTTGTTATTTATACACTTGTTAGTCTTAATAAGATCAATTATCCTTTAATTGCTTTCCAGATTTCATATGTTGTTTGTTGCTTTCTTTGAATCTGTACAAATCAATCCAAGTTCTTTTATATCTGATCGATCTGATTTTTTCTTCCATTCTAAGTTTGAAACTTTACCTTCATATCTTTGCATCGATCATACTTTTACCTTCATATGCTGTTTCAAAATCATTTAAAGGTGTTACAAACACTTGAAATAATTTCCAACAATCTTGACTAAGTGTCTTTGACATCAATGACAAAAGACTTGTACGGATTCCTTTGGAATATTCTTACAAGTTAAATATTCACAATTAAAGAACAATTTTTACCAAGTAAAGATTAATCTTCTAACAATCCCCTCTCAAGCTTTACTTGGGGAGTTTACATCAAACCCTTCAATGGGTTGTAATCTTAGTTTTTTACAATCAAAGATAAATTTATCTTTACATTGAGCTTTGGTGAGAATATTTGCCACTTGATCTTCACCTTTAGATGACAAAAGAGAAATTCGCTTGTCTTCAATGTGTTGTCTAATGAAGTGATTTTGAAGAGCAATTTGCTTGGTCTTTGCATGAAAAATAGGACTCTTTGCTAAAGAAATAGCACTTTGATTATCACAATATAAAGGAGTAGGACCCTTTTGAGGTCGACCCAAGTCTTCAAGTAATCTTCTTAACCATAGTGCTTCTTTGGATGCATTTGTACAACCTTTATATTCAGCTTCTGTAGAAGAAAGAGAAGTAGATTGTTGTTTCTTACCATTCCATGGGATTGCACTTGATCCAACAAAGAAACAATAACCACAACTAGATCTCCCATCATTGGGATCACCTCCTAAATCTGAATCAGTATAACCCTTTAAAGAAAAATCACAATTTGCATTATGAAAAGGACCAAGATTAAGAGTACCTTTAACATATCTTAAAATTATTTTTCCAACTTTAAAATGAGTTTGTTGTGGTTTAGACATATATCTAGAAACCTATCAAACACTATAAGAAATATCGGGTCTAGTATGAGTTAAATAATTCAAACTACATGCTAATTGCTTATACAAAGTTGGATCAATAAAAATAGTTTCCATATCAGTCATTAATTTAGTTCCTAATTCACAAGGAGTAGAAACACACTTTGCATCATTCATTTTAAATCTATTTAAGAGATCTTGAGCAGATTTATGTTGAGAAAGAAAAATACCTTTTGGTGTTTTCCAAATTAGCATACCCAAAAAAAATGTAATAGGCAATGAGTCATTTGAAATTGTTGATTGAGTTGAGACTTAACATCACTAATCAAATTGTTAGAGCTAGAAGTGATAATTAAATCATCAACATATAAAATAATAATCACTATATCATTTTCACTATGCTTAATACATAAATTTGGATTATTTTTATTCCTAACGAAACCTTGAGATAGAAAGAAAGCATTAATCTTAGAATACCATTCTCTAGGAGATTGTTTTAAACCATAATTTGATTATTCAATTTGCAAACAAGATGCTCATTATCTTTGTTAATGAAACCCAAAGGTTGAGACATCAATTTCTTCATGTAAATCACTATTTAAAAATGCAGTTTTAGCATCTATTTGATGAATAGGCAAATGCATATGAAAAACTAATTTAATAGTTGGCATTTTAGCTACTGGAGCAAAAGTTCCATTCCAATCTAATCCTTCCACTTAGGAGAAGCCTCTAGCAACTAACTTAGCCTTAAACTTGGTAACTTCATTATTTGCATTAACCTTAGTTTTATACAACCATTTGCATGAAACAAGATTCTTTCCACGAGGTAAACGAACTAAAACCCAAGTTTTATTAGCAATTAATTTATCATATTCTTCTTGCATAGCCTTTTGCCAATGAGGTTGATATTTAGCTTGTTCATAAGATTGAGGATGATTTGTATGTATAATTTTAGACATCAAAGCATAATTACAACAATTTGCCTTTATAGTCTTAGATTGATTCATTCTACCTAAAATATCCTCACTTTCTTGCATAATTTTTTTAAACCATTTAGGCTTTCTTTTAGAAGTAGGAGTATCATCACTAGAAGAAGAATCATGAGGAGAAATTACAACATTTTCATATTCACTATCACTATGAGTAAGAGATGCATTAGGAGGGTTAAGAGATGATTTAGCTTGACGATTATCCTCCATAACAACAATTTTATTTTTAGAAGATTCAATAATATGCACTTGAGAACAATCATGAGCACCATTTTCAGCAATGCATACATCTCTACAACCCTTTAACTTTGTTAGTAAGAGGATTATAAACTCTATAAGCACTTTATATTGTTCATCATTAACAACAAAAATATGATAAGAAGGTTTAGGATCTAATTTTTACTTTTTTTGTTTATGTTTGTGAACATAAGCAATTGAACCAAAAATTCTTAAATGCTTAAGATTGGGCTTCCTACTTGACCAAGCTTCTTCAGGAGTTATATCCTTTAAAGCTTTTGTAGGAGTGCTATTAATAATGTAAGCTGCACAAAACAAAACTTCAGCCCAAAATTTATGACGTACTTTTAGCATGTAACATATATCTAGCCATTTCAACAATAGTTCTATGCTTCCTCTCCGCTACACCATTTTGTTGATGTGTATAGGGAATGGCTAGCTCATGTTTAATACCTGATGATCTTAAATAACTATTGAAAGCATTATTCACATGTTGTTTACCATTATCAATTCTAAGAATTTTGATTTTAAAACCAGATTGCCTTTCAACAAATTTATGGAATTCAAAAAAAAAGTCAAGAACTTGACTCTTACTATGAAGAAAATAGATCCAAGTTCTTCTTGAATAATCATTAACAAAAGTAAGTGCATACCTTGATCCTTGGATGGAGTTATTCTGCATGGGTCGCAAAAGGTCACTATGGACAAGGTGCAACTTATGATTTGTCCTCCATGACTGACCTTGTGGAAAGGGCTCCCTAAGCATCTTACCACTCATGCATCCTGTGCATACAATTTTAGATGGAACAATACTAGGCAATCGTTCTACCATATTAATTTTTTGCATCAAGGCAATATTGTTAGCATTTATATGACCAAGTCTTTCATGCCAAACATTGAAATCAATGGTAGATATTAAAGAGCTTGTGGAAAGGGCTCCCTAAGCATCTTACCACTCATGCATCCTGTGCATACAATTTTAGATGGAACAATACTAAGCAATCGTTCTACCATATTAATTTTTTGCATCAAGGCAATATTGTTAGCATTTATATGACCAAGTCTTTCATGCCAAACATTGAAATCAATGGTAGATATTAAAGAGCATGTAGATTGAACAAACTCATAAAATTTGAAAAAATTATCTTTGTCTAATTTAGCATTAGCAATGACCTTGCTTTGTTTTGGATTAATCACATTATACATATCTTTGTAAAATTCTATTTTATAATCTTGACAAAGCTTAGCAACTGAAAACAAAGTAGTATTTAATTTAGGAACATATAACACATCATGCAATTTTTTATTAGGAACATTCACATCTCCAATTGCTTCTACTTTACAAGTATGATTATTAGCAAGTTGAAGAGTAACATTAGACATGGTAGGTTGCAAAGACTCAAAGACTTCTTTATGTGAAGTGAGATGTTGAGATGCACCCGAATCAATAACCCATTCAAGAGGTTTTGAAGCATTTAAAGTTTAAACTACATGTAAAAACATACCTAGATACATTTGCATTGTTTTGAAACTTATGATTATTAGGTTTATTTTGTTGATTATTTTGCTTCATAGGATTTTTTGCATTTTGCTTCTTGAAGCAAGTATTTTGCCAATAGCCGTCTTTATTACAATAAGTGCAATGAGGTCTCTTAGAAGAGTTAGACTTTCTAAGATCATTGCCATTATTATAATGAGGTTTATTATTATAATGTTGTTTAGAATGTGGCTTAAGGTTTTTGTTATGATTTGTAGACAAAAAAACTTCATTAGACGTAAGATTGCTAAACTAAATCAACTTAGTTTCTTCCTGTCTTAATAAATTACGAAAAATATCATGTTAATTGAGTAGCTAAAGAAGGAATAGTTAATTGAGCATGAATATTAGTAATAAATTGCTGAAATTGCCTAGAAAGACATTTTTTAAGAATAAGATGAACTAATCTAAGATCTTCTAATTTTACTCCTAAATCATGTAATTGACCATTCAAAGCATCAAATTTTAATAAAATATCATCCTTAGATTTGAAATCAGAATACCTTATATTTTCAAGTTGATCATGAAGTTGAATCTTTCTCGATTCATTTGAACTATCATAAATAACTTTGAGTTTGTCCCACACTTCATAGGCTTTTGTGGATGTCCCAATGTGAACATATAGTTTAGGTGACATGGAAATACCTATGAGGCCAAGGGCTTCCTCATTTTTGAGCCTCCATTTTTCTTGATCATCTTTGGATGCAGACGGATTGGGTTCCGATTTGGGATTCGTAGGAACATTCAAAAGATGTTTGAAACAAAAAATAAAGGATATATTAGTTTTCCAAGAATGATAGTTAGAACTAGCTAATTTAGTTTCAAGAATTAAAGTTGACATTGTAAAATATTTAAGTGCGAAAAAAAACTAACTTAAAATAAAAACTTTACAACTTGAGAAAGGAAATAACACTAATTAAGCTTAATAGAAAAAAAATAGCCCTTTAGAAGAAAATTTGAGGTTTTGAAAAAAATAGCCCTGTTTAGACTGAATTAAATTTTAGAAAAAAAAAAACTCCTTTAATACTAAAAATTGAAAAGCTTGATTTGATTTACTATTGGAAAATAAATAATTTAAAAAAAAACTATACAATTAAATAATTATACTAAACAAAATAAATTATATATTGTTGAAGAAATTTGAGAAAATAATAATATTTGAATATTAATTTTTTTAAAAACTTAAATATTTTTGAAAATAGTAAATTTTACGCTTTTAAAAATATGTTGATTAAAAAAACTTATTTTTAAAACATAATAGACATATTAAGGGCCAAATACTTAAGAAACAGGGAGTAGGGCAACTTCCTAAGGGCTTTGGATCTGTCTTATGGTTCTGTGTTTTGGAATAGCCTTCTTACAATAAGAAGTGTGTTAAAATAGGGGGCTAGAAAAAGAATTTGTAATGGCGAATTTACTGCTTTTTGGGACGATGTTTGGCTCAATGGCCCCCCTCTTTCCTCCATTAATCACCTCTTCCAATTAAAAAAAAGGCTTATCAAGAGTAATGGGATGGTTATATAAATTGGGATGGTGTGGAGCCTCAATGGAAGAATTTTCAAAATTAGTTAATTGGAGTCAATTTGCATGGGGGAAGACAGCAAGACTGGGATGCAGCTTTGCAATTCTTATAGCAAAACATAGGTGATGCTGTTTTTTTCTCTAAAGACAGAAAGGATGAGTGGATATGGACTAAGCGTCCTTCTGGATGCCTGTTGGTGAAGTCTTCTTATAAGCTTATGGAAAAACCTTTGATTCCTCATACCGATTTTCATTGGAATCATGTATGGATTAAAAATCTGATCCCTAAAGTTAATTGCTTTTGGTGGGCTGCTGTCCATGGAAACATTCTCACAATTGATAACCTTAACAAAAGGGGGCTTCAATTTGTGAATAGGTGTTGCCTTTGCAATGATGACCAGGAAGCTATAATGCATCTGTTTTTCCACTGCTCCTATTCTAGAGAGGTATGGTCATATTTCCTACCGTTGCTCATGACATACTGGGTATTTCCTTCATCAATAAAGTTGTTTCTGGATAGCTGGTATGACTGCCCTTATTCTCATAATATAATTGTGGATCTATGGAGACAAGTTCCTCCTTTTATTGCTCGGGGTTTGTGAAGGAACGGAAAAACATCGGGAGACCACAAGAAACAACAAAGAACTGTTAATGGCAATTAAATTTCAGTTTCAGGAGAACATTAACGTGGGAGTCTACATCTCTTCAAATAACATGGCCTCCTACAAAGAGATTAGAATCAAACAAATATGTGGGCTAAAACATGATCTTACTAAAGTTAATTGGATCAAAAATATTTTTAGAAAAATAATTGTTTGTCTCCTCTTGAGATGGATTGGGTCAAATGTAATTTTGATGGATATTTGGTGCAGGGGCACCCTGATGCAATTTTTGAGGCAAATGTTGTCATGATTGATAATCTTTTTTTTTGGTTTGGTTGGGGTCAATAAGGTCATGTGAGACCATTTTGAGTCATTTGGAGTCATTTCAAGATGTTCTATGGTGTTTTGGAGTCATATTGTAAAAGTTGCAAGAATTGCAAAATGTGTTGTCAAAAGTTGTCAAAATGTTGCAAATGATGTCATTAGAGTTAACAAAGGTGTGGATGGTCTGTTTTTTAGTTGTAATTGATTGAGACATGTTAAATAGGCCTTGTAAAATCGACCTCAAAGGTTGGAGGAAGTTTGAAAGAGATGATTATCAATTTGCCACATTCTACATTGCATTTTTTTGTGAAATTTGACTGTAAATCACGTTGTACGGATTGGTACTATATGGTACAGTCTTGAGACTAGTTGGAAAAGTTAGAGGAGAGAGTTAGCTTTCATATGTAGTTAGTTTGGTAGATTTTTCATCAAGTTTTGTAGGAGATATTGCCATTTTTGTGATAGTAGGTGCAAACCCTACCTAGGGTTTCCAAGGAGCAAAAATTTAATCATGGCCAGAGTTTCCACCGTCTAAAGCTCATGAAAATTTGTGGAAAACTCTATCCCATGTCCAACCACATTCCTACAAGAGGACAACTTGTGATTGGCATGTATGAAGGAGATATCTTTGACAGTGTATTCAGATTTCCAGTGAAACTGTCCTGAAGACCCTAGAACTTGGTTGTTTTGAATGGTCCATGCGCTGTTTGTCAATGGAGGGGTGTGGGATCACCATGTCATGTTGTTAGAGGCTTGCATGGGTTTGGGAAACCATATGACAACCATTCCTTTCCTTGTTTGAAGTCAGCATCTTGATTGTACCTAGTGGCAGCAGTCCTACTTTGTATGTTTTGGTGTGTTAAAACGCTTGATTGGGGTCATGCAAGGTTGGGAACCCTTAGAAGGTGTTGTAGCAGGCTTGAATGAACCAAATTTCCCCCATTCCATGATCGCCCTCAATAATGGAGTGCCCCTGGTATGTTGCTCCCATGTTTTAGGCTTAGGATCACATTGCCTAGAGTGAACTAATGTGTACATTTGAATCCTTTGTGTTGAAATCTTGTTTGGAAGTGTTTAGGATGTTGTTTTGAGTCCTTCCTCTCTGCATCATATTGGTATTAGAGCCAATAAAGTCAAGAACAAGTTAGTTTGGTGTGTTGTGATAAGCAATAATGCCTCCAAGGGTGAATGTTGTTGAAAGAGTAATAGAAAGGTTAGCCAAAGAGATGGGAGATAAACTTGCCCAAGAGATGAGAGAAATGAGAACAAGTCTTGATGCAAGGCTTACAATAGTTGAGACAAATCAGAGAAGAGGTGTGATCACAGGAGATTTGAGTGATTTAGGAAGAAGAGTGGATGAAAACAATCCACCACAAGAAGAACCCCATGAAGAAAGAGATGTTGAAGAGATAAGGTTGGAGAGATTGCTGAAAGCAGTCAGAGGTGAAGGTTCCAAATTGAAGATGGAACTCCCGGTGTATTCTAGTAGCCTAAACAATCAGGAACTTCTTGATTGGGTTGGAGAATTAGACAAATATTTAAAATTTGAAGATGTGCCAGAGGAACAAGTGCAGTTGGCTAGAACAAAATTGAATGGCCATGCATCCCTTTGGTGGGACTACGTGCAAGAAGAGAGAAGGAAGAAGGGCAAAGAAAAGATCACCTCTTGGGACAGAATGGTGGCAAAGTTGTAAGGTGAATTTCTACCTAGTGATTATGCTACTCAATTGTATAGGAAACTACAAAATTTGAAACAAAAAGACATGGATGTAAAGACCTATATAGAAGAATTCTACAAACTGAGTATTAGATCAGGCCATATGGAATAGGATGTTGATAAGGTTGCAAGGTATTTGAATGGACTGAAATATAGTCTACAAGATGAACTAAGTCTCACAAGTCCTAGAACGGTAGAGGAATGCTACCGATTAGCCATGAAGGCTGAAGACAAGTTGAGAAGGAGACAAAATAAACAAATTAGAGGTAGGGGAAGGACTTTTAGATGAAGAGGATCATTTGCTGATTCAGGACAGTCACATGAGAGTCAAGGAGAGACAAGTAACTCTCAAGAACAAACCTGAGATTCAAGGGGCAATTTTAGGGGAAGAAGATCAAATTTTATGGGCAGCTTTGGGAGTAGAGGAGGATCAAGCGGATTCACTGGAAAATGTTACAAATATAATAAATTTGCAGGCCATCAAGCAGGGCAATGCCCTGAAGAATAGCCATCTACCTCTTTTAAGAGTAAAAGGAGGAATCAAGTTGCACAAGGTGAAGATGCTGAAAGTGTGAATTCTCCACCACAAGTTGAAGAACCAGAAGTTGGAGAGTTTTTGCTGATTTGGAGAACCTTGATCAAAGTGCCCATGGAGAAGGTAACCACCGCAAAGAAAATCACGCTTCAGGACCACTTGCAAATGCCAAGGTAAATGTTGCCAGGTTGTCATTAATTGTGGTAGCACTGATAACTTAGTTTCTGTGGAAATGGTAGAAAAGTTTACGTTGAAAAGATTACCCCATGCCACTCCATATAAGGTTTCATGGCTAAACAAAGGACAACAAGTGTTGGTGAATGAACAAAGATGGGGAGAATTCCAAATAGGGAGATATAAGGACAAAGTTTTGTGTGACATCATTCCCATGGATGTTTGCCATATGTTGCTTGGTAGACCATGGCAATATGATAGGAGGGCAGTCTATGATGGTAGGAAAAACACGTCATAGAGAAGGATGGGGTCTCCTATACTCTAACACCTTTGAAAAGAGGAAAGCCAAGAACAACAAGTGGGGTCTAGTGTGATGTTGGTAGGAGAGAAAGAGTTCATCAAAACCATGGAAGAGGAGAAAATGGGCTTTGCAATCATAGCCAAACCTAGATCTGTTGTGACAATAGTGAAGATGTATGAGTTGCCTTTGGGGATCCAAGTTTTGCTCAAGAAACATGCTGATATAGTGGTAGATGATGTCCCAAGGAGAGGTATCGGTCCTCATGTAGAGTTGCTAGAATGGGAAGACAAACCTTTCAATTTAGATGAAGATGCTAAGCGTTTGCAATTGGAATTTGAGAATGCAACCCAAGTTACCTTTCAGTTGCTTAAGCAGTTTGGTGAATGTAATCCAATACAAGATCGTGTTAAGAGGCTCAGTCCCAAGTTAGAGGTTCAATTTTCTGTTTTGCAGACTGATATGTACAAAGAAAAGGAGAAGGCCATTCATTGTGCCAATCCAATGGAGAAGGCAACACTAAACATTGCAAATTGGGGAGACAAAGTTCATGTTGTTGCTTGTCAGACCAAGACCCTTCATTCATAAGTCGACTTGTTGAAAGGATCACTAGATGAGCATAGGAAACATGACATAGCTGCAATGTAGGGGTCTCTTCAAAATTTGAGAAGGAATAGTGTTGAAGGGGGTAGGGAAAACTAAGTCTTTTCTGTATTCCACTGAGGATGAAGAATATGCACTTCAGTTGCACACATTACAAAAGGAGATATTGGAAGTTAGACATGCTTTGACTCTTTTGAAGGAGGACAAGACAATTGATCAAGATCCTCTACTTGATGCCATCATGGTTAGAGACAGAAAGAGGAGACAAAATGCTCTCATGGAGATTGCACAAATGAGTAATATAGTCTTAGTTATGGAATTCCAACTAGTGGAGAAGAGAATTGATGCAACAATATTGCAAGGGACAGTTAGAGGTGCAGATCATGCAGCAGGTTCAAGGAAACCTAAGGTCAAAATGAAACAAGGTGTTGTGATGGAGAGAGATCCAATTGGCTACAAGACAGAGCCAAGGGTTGATACAAAGCTTAGATTAGATACCGAGTTAGAGTGTGTATTGAATGTTAGTACTCACTTACAACAAATTGTCTATGAATGGATTGAAAATGCAGGTTTAGAGCAAAGGGTTGCTGAAATTCCTTTGGACAATTCTGGAGATGAATGTGAGCCATGGTTTTCTGAGAACAGTTGTGGAAGAGAAGAAACTTATGTTGGTGAATCATTTTCAGAACCTAATTTTGTAGAGGTTCAAGAGCATGGTCTACAAGAACACACAAAAGAAGACATTCCTGATGGGGATCTCAGATGCAAGCAAAGGGCAAATGTGAAAAGAAGAGAAGTTGATTTCAAGGTTGAAGATTTGGTTTCTGATTTGTACCCCTATATAGGTGATATCATTGCAGATGGTGGGGTAGATTCACAATCACTCTTAGATGCTGGATGCTGGTTGGTTGGACTGTTGCAGACCTTAATTCAAGTGGAGCTTGAATTTATTCTCTCTGGGGAGTATGGTACAGGGGCACCTTGATGTAGTTTTTGAGGCAAATGTTGTCATGATCGATAAACTTTGTTTTTTTCTGGTTTGGTTGGGGTCAATAAGGTCATGCGAGACCATTTTGAGTCATTTGGTTCTTGATGGGGATCTTAGATGCAAGCAAAGGGAAGATGTGAAAAGAAGAGAAGTTGATTTCAAGGTTGAAGATTTGGTTTTTGATTTGTACCCCTATATAGGTGATATCATTGCAGATGGTGGGGCAGATTCACAATCACTCTTAGATGCTAGATGCTGGTTGGTCGTACTATTGCAGACCTTAATTCAAGTGGAGCTTGAATTTATTCTCTCTGGGGAGTAGGGTGTAGGGGCACCTTGATGCACTTTATGACGCAAATGTTGTCATGATCGATAAACTTTGTTTTTTTTGGTTTGTTGGGGTCAATAAGGTCATGTGAGACCATTTTGAGTCATTTGGAGTCATTTCATGATGTTCTATGGTGTTTTGGAGTCATATTGTAAAAGTTGCAAAAATTGCAAAATGTTGTCAAAATGTTGCAAATGATGTCATTAGAGTTAACAAAGGTGTGGATGGTCAGTTTTTTAGTTGTATTTGATTGAGACATGTTAAATAGGTCTTGTAACATTGACCTCAAATGTTGGAGGAAGTTTGAAGGAGAAGATCATCAATTTGCCACATTCAACATTGCATTTTTTTGTGACATTTGACTATAAATCGCGTTGTATGGACTGGTACTGTATGGTACGGTCCTGAGACTGGTTGGAGAAGTTAGAGGAGAGAGTTAGCATTCATATGCACTTGGTTTGGTAGATTTTCATCAAGGTTTGTAGGAGATATTGCCATTTTTGTGACTGCAGGTACAAACCCTACCTAGGGTTTCCAAGGAGCAGAAATCTAATCATGGGCAGAGTTTCCACCATCTAAAATTCATGAAAATTTGTGGAAAACTTTGTCCCATGTCCAACCACATTCCTACAAGAGGACAACTTCTAATTGGCACGTGTGAAGCAGATATTTTTGAGAGTATATTCAGATTTCTAGTGAAACTATCCCGAAGACCCTAGAACTTGGTTGTTTTGAATGGTCCATGCACTATTTGTCAATGGAGGGGTGTGGGATCACCATGGCATGTTGTTAAAGGCCTGCACGGGTCTGGGAAACCATATGACAAGCATTCCTTTCCTTGTTTGAAGTCATCATCTTGATTGTACCTAGTCGCAACAGTCCTACTTTGTATGTTTTGGTGTGATAAATGCTTGATTGGGGTTATCCAAGGTTGGGAACCCTTAGAAGGTGTTGGAGCAGGCTTGAATGAACCAAATTTCCTTAGTTCCATGTTTTCCCTCAATAATGGAGTGCCCTTGGTATGCTGCCCCCATGTTTTAGGCTGAGGATCACATTGCCTAGAGTGAACTAATGTGCACATTTGAACCCTTTGTGTTGAAATCTTGTTTGGAAGTGTTTAGGATGTTGTTTTGATTCCCTCCCCTCTGCATCAATGTTCCAAGGGGAACCCTAGCTTAGTTGGTGTTGGGGGGGCGGGGGGAATAAGAAACCACCAAGGCAACTTAATTGAAGGAAACCTTGGCTTAGCTGGTGTTGGGGGGAAAATAAGAAACCAACAAGGCAACATAATTGAAGGATATGACAAAAACTTAGGAGTCTGTTCTAACAACATCGCTGAAGTAATCGCAGTTTGAGTAGGTTTAAATCATTTGAAAGAGCTTGGATATACTAAAATGATCATTAAAGGCGACTCTAAATTAATAATTGACAATTGAAATGAGGAAGCTGTTGTGGCATGGAAGATTTGGGATGTGATGTAAGACAACAAGCGTAACCTTAGCACCTTCTAACATTACAAAACACAACATTTGTACAGAGAGGGAAATTTTTGTGCGGATGTAGCTGCTAACAAAGCTCTTAAGCATCAAAATTGGACCTATTGGGAGTTCCCTTGATTGCCACGTCACATAAAAGAAATTGTCACTAAAGAAAAATATGAGGCAACATTTAACTATATGTCGACTAACAAGAGGATAATTATGGACTAAAGGTACTATTATAATGGATGATAATTGGATGTATAATCAAAGTAATCAAGAAGGGGAAATAATTAATCAGTTTTCGATTAATTGGAAGTTATGGAGAGGAAAGCATTGATTACACAAATGTATGTTAATATAAGTGTTTACTATTATGTTGAGATGGTGTTTAAGATAATGATGGCGGGATATGCTGATAACTCAAATAATTGGACTAAAGATAAAGGTTTGTCTCTCAAGGTGATCGAGGTTATGATTATTTATGCTATGACTCCCTTTAATGATCGTCTGATGATTTTTGGAGGCGTCCTTTGCTTCGTTGTCTTAGTTCGTTCCTACGTGCAGACTGAGTACATTTTAAGCTCCCCATTAAATGTGTCGATTTTTATTATCTCTTTCAAAGGTATTTGTGACACACCAAATCTCCGTCTTTGAGATCCATCCAATTCTCTACTCTTTCTTGTTAGAAGATTAATCTTTACTTGGTAAAGGTTATTCTTTAATTGTAATTATTTATTAACTTGTAGGAATATTCCAAAGGAATCCCTACATGTCTTTTGTCTTTTTGTCTTCTCACACATGTGTGAGGATGACTTATTTTATTTTTAATTTTTTTATTAAGGAATATTTGTAGCCTCCTTCTTAAGAGGTTCTTGACACATTGCACACACATAAATGAATGGTGGCATTCATTGAGTTCGGAGTTACATTCTAATTCTAACCCACTTCTCACCTCTATTTAAATAGAGGTGCCTCTCCTCTCATTATTCATTCAAGCAAGCAAGCTTAAGGCTTAAGTGCTCTCTCTCTCTTTGTATCATTCTTAGGCATTTTGCCTCCATTCATAATATTGGGGTTTTTTCTTGTTTTTTCCCCTTATCAAATTCTTATGTCTCCTTTGCATTTGGTGGTGCTTGGTTGGCTTCTCTATTTCTTGGTAATCTCTTTCTTTCAAACAATGCTTATTAGTTAGTACTTTCCATTGCTCATTTAAAGAAACCAAGTTTACCAATCTTGTGAGCTAAATTGTTGAAGGTTTACCAAGTTTTAAAGGCACACCATTGGAGGCACTCTAGAGAGAAGAGCCAAAAGTTTAATCTTGCTACTTGTCTAATAATATTTTTCTAACCCTTGTGCAGGTATTTTTTTTTATCTCAAGATTTTTAAGTATTTTTGTTTTCAAATTTCAAAGCAATATAATTTGCATGCATGTTTAAATTCATGCAATTTTTTAGAAACCCTCAAATAAAGGGTATAGTTCAGTTTTTTTTAAAAAATAATCCATTATTTCTGCATGTTAGAATTTGCATGCTCAAATTTATTAAAAAAATCAATTTTTTTTTAGGGCTTAAACCTGTTTGAATTTAGATTTGTTCTTTAATAGATAAAAAATCTTTTCTTTTATATCAATCAAAAAAATATTAGTGTAACCCTAAGTTTTTACGGGACAGGGACGACAGGGGATGGCAGGACGAGTCCCCAAGTTTCCGATTTTTGAGGCCAAATTTGGAGACGACGGGGGATGGCTATATAAAATATAGGGAAAATTTAAAATATATAGGGAAATTTTAAATATTCATATGAAAACATGGACAAAGCATACATAATATACATTTTAAAACCTTAACATATAACATTTGTATTCAACATTCTTTGTCAATACTCAATACGCATTGAAAATTCAGAATTAACATACATGAATCATAATACAACCTCCAAGTTATAATTTATAAACTTATATCAAATTAGTAATTGCATAAGGTTTTTTCCAGCTCACAAATTGGGCGAACATTTGTGATTACAGTGAAGATTGTTTCACTTAGGTTATTGATTACTTGGCACAAAACAATAATGAATAGTTGAGGCGTCTGAAGGCAGAATTATTGTAGTTTGGTGGGAGTGTGGACTACTGGAAGTAAATTCAATGCTGGTGTATTGTCAGATATGGATTTGAGCAGTTAAATGTGGGGACAATTTCTGCACTAAAGGAGTTTTCGGCATCAAATTGCTTTAATATTCAGCCTATTTCCAATTGTGAAGAACTGCTTGAAAAGGTCAAAATCCTAAGTCTTTGTCTCTAAAACTTGTTAGTGAACAAGAAGCAAATAAATTCAAGTTTACACACTTCTGGAATAAATTTTTGTTATTTTTTATATATCTATAATAGAGCATCAAATATTTATCTTGTGAGTTTCCAAATATTGTGAAAGATATATGAAAATAATTGAAACGAACAACTCATAAACCAAAAAACTGAAAACTATTATATATATTTTTTATTTTTGAAACATGCTTGACATGGGGGATAGTTGGGGGATGACTCAGGCGTCCCCTGGCCGTCCTTGGGACAGTCAGTTGTTTCCCTTTCCCTTTGGCCGTCCCGCTCGTTTCAAAAACATCCCTCATGAATTTGCAAAAAAAGGGGACACCAGGGGTCCATCCCCTTGCAATCCCAGGGATGTCAGGGGATGAGGCATTTGAGGGGACACGTCCTCAGGTTGCCTTGAAAAATATTTATTAAATATGTCTGATTTAAAAAATAATAATAAAACCCTTTGTTTTTATAATATCACAAAAAATCAAAACCCTAATTTTTTTATTAATAATAAACAATAAAATAATTGCTTGATCCTAGCGTTCTACCTTGCTATGGTTTGTTGTCCGCTTGAGCCTCTCTCTAATTGGTATTAGAGCAGGCGGTTCTGAGAGAGAGAGAGAGAGAGAGAGAGAGAGAGAGAGAGAGGCGGTTCCCACTAGGATCGTGGGTGAAGAATTGGTGAAGAGTGGAGAAGCCTTGAAAGCTTGGGTAGAAAGTGTGCAAATCTCTTCCACTGAGAAGAAGTGGATAGAAGAGATCGTGAGGGTGCATCTTCCAAAATCTTTGTTGGGTAGAGGGTAGTTTGAAGAAAGTGTTGTGTGAAGGCAGATTACAGTAGGCGAAATGGAATCTTTGTGAGAATTGAGGTTCGATTGTAGCATGAAACTATTCCAAAGAAGACAATGTGTAGAGACTTAAAGACATCAGGCAAAAGATTTTAAACATGGTTCTTTTGTTGCTACCTTCCATTCAAGCGGAGATTGAATCTTTTCTTCCTCGGGAGTATGATGCGGGAGCATCCGAGTTCAGTGCAATCGACATCACCAAAATAAAATGTTGTTTTGAAGATTGGTAACGTTTCATGAAAAAAACCCTCTTTCAGGCAAAATTTAGATGATAGATTACTCTCATATTTGCTTCTTTGATTATTTTGTGAATATGTCGTTGATGAACTTTTGATCTCCAATTCGAACAATTAAGAAATGTCTCCATGGAAAATAAGTATAAATATATTGCCTTGCAAAATGTGATTTTGTTTAATATTTTTCGGAATACCAAAAGAACGATAAGCATTTGAAGTGAATCCAAAAACGTTTCATCTTCTTGCCATATCAAATGCTTGAGAAAAGGAAAGTTGAAGGGACGATATGGTTGCAATAAAGAACCAGTAACACGATGTGCAAAGATACGCCCATATGGGAGAATGGGCGCGGCCTTAGAGGAATACAAAGGGAAATCAACATTTGAGGTAGAGGAGATTGCGCATAAGAGAATGAAATTGATGCAATGTCAAGGAAGGATCAATGAGTCTAAGTTGAGATGGTCAAAGAGTTTTATGTCAGATTTTAAAGAAACTATGCAAGAAAATGCTCACGTAGCAAGAGGGGACTTTTTAGTCGCATATCCTATATGCCGAGTTGATTGAGGAATAGCCATGCAGAAGATTGGAAGGACGAAGGCAAGCGGCAAAAGCTATGTAGCAATGAGCACATGAAGGTGGCAAAGCATACCACTCGACTTGGAGATTGCTGCCAAGTTGGTGGAAGAGGTACGCGACTGATCGAGGAATGTTGGCAGAGAAATAAGTTGTAATTTTGATTGAATATGAAAATCCTAAAAAGAGACGCACTAATATGAAGTGTAGAGAATGAAAGAACAACAACATGGGAAGATTTGATGCTGCGAAGTTAGAGGTCGCCATGAATTTAGTATGCTTAGTTAAATCAATGCTATGAGGAAGGAAAAGTCGTGGGCAGGAAAAGGGATCACTTGGTTTATGGGATTCAGAGGCCCATGAGATAGTATAATTTATACGTAGATAGAGTTGAGGAAGAATGAAGGCATGTGAAATGGAGGATGGGAGCTACGCCATGCTTCAAACAAATGTCGATAGTATGAATGGGAATGGAGATAAGGCACAAGATACGGTGCTCTGTGGAAGAGTCTGTGTGAGAAGGTCTAGTGTGGCAGATGAAATCTAAATCTAGGCCAGTATAAGGGTGAGAGTTGGACATAACAAAGAGGAAATGAAATTTCCTGACCTTGTAATGTAATTTTCTTGAAATCAGAATAATAGATTATTTTGAATTGTTTTCAAGATTGGTGTTTATAGATTTGCAAGTTGTAAGTCGATTTAATTTGACACAAGTAATTGTCAAATTTGAGTTAATCGTTTGTTGAGTTGTTGTAATCTGAGTTTTGTGAGTTGAGTGTATTTTTCTTTGCATCACTAACCTTGCATCTCTATGCTGCCATTCAATCTCTATTGCAGGCTCTTGCAGCCCTCTCGTTTCTCTACCACGCCTCCACCTCCCCAATCCCCCCCTTCTGTGTTTTTTCGCCCTTTTCGGGCTTTTCTCCTTTTTAAAAATAAAACTTCAATGTTCTAAAAATAATCTTTATTTAAATAAGTATTTTTGCCCCCTTTATCTCGCCCATTTTTCTTTTCTAAATTGCTATCTTATCTCGCTTTTCCACAAGAAATAAGAGCTTTTTCATTTTCTTTATTTAGGTAGTATGAAAGTTTAAAATTAAGTTTTTTTACAGCCAAAGTTCTTTTTATATAAAATTTTCGTATACCTTTATTAAAAAAAAAGTTTCTTTAAAGTTTTTTTTATATTGCTTTTAATAAAGCTTTTATAGGTTTAAATTAATTTTCTTTTAATATTACATTTTAAATTTTATTAATAAGTTTTTTTAAAATAGTTCTTTTATAAATAACTTATTTATTTGCTTTTAATTTGTTTGTTCTAAAATTTAATTTTATTAAATAATTTAGAGAATCTCTTGAATTTATTTTTAAAGAGATTATTATTTAATTATTAATTAGAAATTATTTTTTTGGGAAATTAATCAAAAGGGTTATTACTGTTTTTCTTAAGTTAATTTATAAATTGGGGATTATTTTTTTTGAGACTAACCCTATTATTTTTCCAATAATAGTTTGTTATTTTCTTTTATATAGTTGTGAAATTGTTTATTTTTGCAATCATGTCAACTGTAATTCTTAAAATTAAGTTGAATTCTTCTAATTATAATTTTTGGAAAACTCACATTTTTTTAATTTTTTCGTTTTAAACATCTTTTGGATGTTGCTACGGATTCCAAATTGGAACCCGATCCATCTACATCCAAAGATGATCAAGAAAAATGGAAGGTCAGAAATGAGGAAGCCCTTGGCCTCATAGGTATTTCCATGTCAACCGAAATATATGTTCACATTGGGACATGTACAAAAGCCTATAAAGTATGGGGCAAACTCAAAATTATTTATGATAGCTCAAATGAATCTAGAAAGATTCAACTTCAAGACCAACTTGAAGATCTAAGGTATTCTAATTTCAAATCTATGGATGATTTTCGATTGAAATTTGATGTTTTGAATAGTCAATTGCATGGTTTAGGAGTAAAATTACAAGATTTTAGATTAAATCATCTTATTCTTAAAAAATGCCTTCCTGGGCAATTTCAGCAATTTATTACTAATAATCATGCTCAATTAGCTATTCCTTATTTAGCTACTCTATTAACTAATGCTATTTTTCGCAATTTATTAAGACTGGAAGAAACTAAGTTAATTCAATTTGGCAATCTTAAATCTAATGAACATGCATTTTTTGTCTAATCATAAGCAAAACTTTAAGTCACATTCTAAACAAAATTATAATAATAAAACTCATTATAATAATGGCAATGATCCCATGAAGAATACTTCTTCTAAAAGGCCTCATTGCACATATTAAAATAAGGGTGTTCATTGGCAAAATGCTTGTTTTAAGAAGTAAAATGAGAAAAAGCCTATGAAGCAAAATAATCAACAGCAACATAAACCTAATAATCATAAGGTTTATAACATTGTCAATCAATCTAGACATGCTTTTACTTTTAGTTTTAGTGTTTCTCAACCTCTTGAATGGGTTATTGATTTAGGCGCATCTCAACATGTTACTTCACATAAATAAGTTTTTGAGTCTATGCAACCTGATATGTCTAATGTTCCTCTTCAACCTACTAATAATCATACTTGTAAAGTAGAAGCAATTGGAGATGTGAATGTTCCTAATCGTAAATTGCATGATGTTTTATATGTTCTTGAATTAAAGACTAATTTGCTTGCAGTTGTTAAGCTTTGTCAAGATTATAAAATAGAATTTTACAAAGATATTTGCTGTATTATTGATCCAAAACAAAACAAGGTCATTCCTAATGCTAAATTAGACAATGATAATTTGTTCAAATTTTATGAGTTTGCTCAATCTAGATGCTCTTTAATATCTACCATTGATTTTAATGTTTGACATGAAAGACTTGGTCATATTAATGCTAACAATATTTCCTTGATGCAAAATCTTAATATGGTAGATGGATTTCCTAGTATTGTTTCATCTAAAATTTAATGCATAGGATACATGAGTGGCAAGACACATAGGGAGCCCTTTCCACAAAGTCAATCATAGAGGGCAACTCATAAGTTGCACCTAGTTCATAGTGACCTTTTGGGAACCATGGAGAATAACTCCATCCAAGGATCAAGGTATGCACTTTTATTGATGATTATTCTAGAAGAACTTGATCCATTTTCTTCATAGTAAGGATAAGTTCTTGATATATTTTCTGAATTTCATAAATTTGTTGAAAGGCAATCTGATTTTAAACTTAAAATTCTTAGAACCGATAATGGTAAAGAATATGTGAACAATGCTTTTATTAGTTATTTGAAATCCTTTGGTATTAAGCACAAGCTAACTATTCCCTATACACCTCAACACAATGGTGTAGCGGAAATGAAGCATAGAACTATTGTTGAAATGGCTAGATGTATGTTACATGCTAAAAATATGTCTTATAAATTTTGGGCATAAGCTATGTTTTGTGCTACTTACATTATTAATAGGACTCCTACTAAAGCTTTAAAGGATATAACTCTTGAAGAAACTTGGTCTAGTAGGAAGCCCAATCTTAAGCATTTAAGAATTTTTGGTTCAATTGCTTATGTTCACAAACCTAAACAAAAGAGGCAAATATTAGATCGTAAATCTTTTTATCATATTGTTGTTGGTTATGATGAACATTCTAAAGCTTATGGAGTTTATAATCCTCTTACTAACAAAGTTAAAGTTGCTAGAGATGTATGGATTGCTGAAAATGGTGTTCATGATTGTTTTAAAGTGCCTGATATTGAATCTTCTCTTAACCCTCCTAATGCATCTCTTACTCATAGTGATAGTGATGATGAAAATGTTGAAATTTATCCTCATGTTTTTTCTTCTAGTGATGATACTCCTACATCTAAAAGAAAGCCTAAATGGTTTAAAAACTTGATGCAAGAAAGTGAGGATATTTTAGCTAGAATGAATCAATCTAAAACTAGAAAGGCAAATTATTGTAATTATGCTTTGATGTCTAACACTATGCATGCAAATGATCCTCAAATATATGAAGAAGCTAAAGATCAACCTCATTGGCAAACGGGTATGCAAGAAGAATATGATACTTTAATTGCTAGTAAAACTTGGGATTTAGTTCCCTTACCTCAAGGTAAGAATCTTGTTTCATGCAAATGGATGTATAAGACTAAGGTTAATGCAAATAATGAAGTTAACAAGTTTAAAGTTAGATTAGTTGTTAGGGGCTTCTCTCAAGTTGAAGGTTTAGATTATAATGAAACATTTGCTCTAGTAGCTAAGACACCAACTATTAAATTAGTGCTTGCTTTAGCTTCTCATATGCATTGGCCTATTCATCAAATGAATGTTAAAAGTGCATTTTTAAATGGTGATTTACATGAAGAAATTTATATTTCTCAACCTTTGGGTTTCATTAAGGAAGGCAATGAACATCTTGTTTGCAAATTGAAGAAATCAATTTGTGGTTTAAAACAATCTCCTAGAGAATGGTATTCAAAAATTAATGCTTTCTTTCTATGTCAAGGTGTATTAGAAGTAAAAATGATTCAAATTTATATATTAAGCATAGTGAAAATGATATTGTGATTATTATTTTATATGTGGATGATTTAATTATCACTTCTAGTTCTAACAATTTGATTAGTGATGTTAAGTCTCAACTCAATCAACAATTTGAAATGATTGATTTAGGCCTATTACATTATTTTTTGGGTATGCAAATTTGGCAAACACCTTAAATGGTATTTTTCTTTCTCAACATAAATATGTAGAAGATCTCTTAGATAGATTTAAAACGAATGATGCAAAGTGTGTTTCTACTCCTTGTGAATTATGAACTAAACTAATGACTAAAATGGAAACTCTTTTTGTTGATCCTACTTTATATAGGCAATTAGTTGGTAGTTTGAATTATTTAACTTTTACTGGACCTGATATTTCTTATAGTGTTGGTTTAGTTTCTAGATTTATGTCTAAACCACAACAAACTCATTTTAAGTTGCAAAAAGAATTTTAAGATATGTTAAGTGCACTCTTAAACTTGGTCTCTTTTATGATGCAAACTGTGATTTTTCTTTAAAAGGTTATACTGATTCAAATTTTGGAGCTGATCCCAATGATGGGAGATCCACTTGTGGTTATTGTTTCTTTATTGGATCAGGTGCACTCTCATGGAATAGTAAGAAACAAAAATCTATTTCTCTTTGTTCTACAAAAGTTGAATATAAAGGTTGTACAAATGCATCCAAAGGAGCATTATGGTTAAGAAGATTACTTGAAGAATTGGGTCTACCTCAAATGGATCTTACTCCTTTATATTGTGATAATCAAAGTGCCATTGCTTTAGCCAATAATCCAATTTTTCATGCAAGGACCAAACACATTGCTCTTCAACATCACTTCATTAGAGATCACATTGAAGACAAGAAAAATTCTCTTTTGTATTGTAAAGGTGAAGATCAAGTTGTAGATATTCTCACCAATGCTCTTTGTAAAGATAAATTTCTTTGTCGTTGTAAAAATCTAGAATTACAACCCATTGAAGGGTTTGATGTAAACTCCCCAAATAAATTTTAAGGGGGGATGTTAGAAGATTAATCTTTACTTGGTAAAGGTTATTCTTTTATTGTAATTATTTATTAACTTGTAGGAATATTTCAAAAGAATCCCTACAAGTCTTTTGTCTTTTTGTCTTTTCACATATGTATGAGGATGACTCATTTTATTTTTAATTCCTTTAGTAAGGAATATTTTCATCCACCTCCTTAAGAGGTTCTTGACACATTGCACACACATAGATGAATGATGGCATTCATTGAGTTGGGAGATACATTCTAATTGTAACTCCACTTCTCACCTCTATTTATTAAGGTGCCTCCTCCTCTCATTATTCATTCAAACAAGGTAAAGGCTTAAGTGCTCTCTCTCTCTCTCTTTGTATCATTCTTAGGGATTTTGCCTCTATTCATAATGTTGGGGTTTTTTCTTGTTTTTTCCCCTTATCAAATTCTTGTGTCTCCTTTGCATTTGGTGGTGCTTGGTTGGCTTCTCTATTTCTTGGTAATCTCTTTCCTTCAAACAATGCTCATTAGTCAATACTTTCTATTGCTCTTTTATTTTTCCTTTCATTTCTCATAATTTTTGGTGAGAATAATTTGAAGGTTTTACAAATGCATGCGGCTAGTTTTTTTCTTGATATTGAAGAGATTGTTTTTCTGGTGATTGCTTTTGCTGGCGACAAGGGTTCTGGTGAAGATTTCATGTTGATTCACAGGATTGTCTTGCTGACGAGGGCTTAATGGGGGGTCCCCAAAAAAGGTCAGAGCCTGTGAACTGTGATTCTCTCAAGCAGAATGAGGAGTTGTGGGAAATGTTTGAAATAGTGGGCTTCACCCCGTTTTTTCCAATCTATGCAAGGCTATAATGATGCCCTCACTTACAAGTTCACAAACTCTTGGAGCAATGATGAAGTTACAATTGGTGGCTTGCATTTTATAGCTTTTGCTAACTTGATTGTGCAGGCGATTGGCCTGAAGTATGAAGCGAAGAAGATAGTCGAAAAGAGCTCAGGTAACTATCAAGATTTCATTGACAAGTTCTTTGAAGCTAATGAGAAGCCTAAAAGATTTCAAAACGGGTATGCAAGGTTAAAACTCTCTCCAACCTATCATAATGTTAGTCTGCATATTATGAGGTACTTTACTCTCGAAGGGCACTATATGATGCTTCATGGGTACCATTTCCCCATTTTAAACCATGCTCACCATAATGATAAGATAAACTTTTTTTTTTATAAATTTTAATTTTTTTCTATTTTCCTCTCCAACAAAACATGGAGCATGGTGCTAATCCTCATTTACACCAAGGTCTTATTAGGGATCTTTATAAGTTTGTTTTGGCCACCACCCCTCAAAGGAATTTTCATGTTAATCTTCTTGAGCATACTCCTTCCCCGAAGAGCTCTGTGTAGTTTGAGCTTGTTGACAGCCAACCACATTCTCCTAGTAGAGTGTCGAAGTCGACTAAAAACAAAATTTCCCCTTCTCCCACCAATGACCCTTCCTCTGATGACCTCAAAATCACCCCTGAAAAACGAAAGACCACTTGCCTTACCCTTGGGCCGGCTAAACAAAGGAAGATGGACCCTAAGGAGGCTAAAAAGTAAAATCTCACAATCACAATTTCGAATGACCAAGATCCCAGTCCGGAAAGTGGCACTGCTCTTCCCTGAGATTGAAAGTTTGTACGACTTGCTAAAGCTACTTGTAAGGGGAAGGAAACTGATAAAGAAGGTAAGAAGGTTGATGAGGAGGGTTTTGAAACTTCCAAGGAAGAGTTCATCCATGATAGTTTGGGTGAGACTGAAAAGTCAAAGAGTGAGGATGGTATTGATTCTGAGGTGGAGGAGTTTCAGGAAGAGGACTATAATATTGATAGGGATGGTGGTAATGAGGTGGATGGTGGAAATGAAGTTAGAGTGGAGAAAGAGTCTGATGAGGACGATGCGGTTGAAGCTAGAAATGAGAACCCAATGTCTAAGGATGAGGACACTATAACACAAAACTCTCCTATGTAGGAAAATACTAATGAGGGGATTTTAATACCCTAAGTTCTAAGATAGAATTCCTCACTGTTTGAATGGCTCAAATGGAAAGGTAGCTTGGTGAGGATACCGGTTCTAAAAAGTTTGAGGAAATGGAAGAGGCTATAAAAAATATCAATTTTGTGGTTGATGGCATTATGAAAAAAGCGGTCATGGGCATTGTTTCTGGGCAGGGTAAATTTAGGAAGCAACAGAAGAAAAAGGGGAAATCTCTTCGAAAGACTAAAGCTGATAAGTCTGAGAACATGTGATCAATGAGAGCTGGTTGGATGTTGTGGCAGATCTGCAAGACAATTGGAGTCTTATTAAAGACTCTTAATCTGTTGTTTTTTCTCTATGTTTTTGTTCTGTTTAAAACTCTCTGGCCGTAGTGCCTTTATATGTATGGGTTTTAGTATTGTTGTTTTAGCCTTAGACTAGTTTATTATATTACCTTATGCTGGTCTTAGTATGACTCTGTAGTATGTTTTAAAGACTATGCTTAATAGCTGGTGACCTCTGATAGTTTTGTTGTGGATATGGTTTTTGGTTTTCATAAGTGGATTGTGTGCACAAATGCAAATCTTGCTACTGGTCTGTATGCTTTACTTGATGTTCCTATTGGGTTGCTAACGTTGTTCTAGACCTTTTCTGTTTTTGATTGGTTATTGTTTTGCCAATCTGTTTTGATGGGTTGTTCTACTCTGTTATTGGCTTTGAATGGGATCAGAGCTCTTCCATGCTTATCTAATAAAAAACAAGATTATTAAATTTTTAATTACTTTTATTATGCTAAAAAAGCTATTAAAAAAATTTAAGTTTTTATTAAAAACTTCGATCTTTTAATAAAGTAACTATTAAAAAAGAAACTTAAAGTAATATATCATGGAAAGAATCCACAAAAAGCTAGATATAAAAAAACTTAAAGATTAATACTTATAAAAAAGTTTAAAGTTCTCTTTTCTTTTTTATAAACTTTATGAAAAAGAAATGGGTGGGCTTTGGGAAAAATCGATTTTAAACCAAACAAAATAAAAGATGTAAAGGCGGGCGAACAAGCGGTAGGTAGAGATACATGTAGAGGGCTACAAGTAAAGGTTAGGCATAGAGGCCGCGCAAGTAAGAGAATGCCGCATAGCAGCAACACGATAGAGGGGTGGCGCTAACATGGGAGGAGGGAGTCCAGTGACGCAAGGAGGAAGTGCAGCATCAAGGCTGCAGCCACAAAGAGGGGTTTGAAAATTTGAATAAGGGTTGAGCCCTTAAAAAATAAAAGAAGGTTTTAAATTTTTTTTTTTATATTTATTAAAACACAAAGGGTCGAAACCAAGGGGGGCCGTAACCCCTTAAAAAGCAGGGATTTATTTATTTATTATTTGTTAAAGATTTTTTTTGATATTTATTATTATCAATGAACAAAACTACAAAGGGGATTTTTTTTTAAAAGCAGATTTGAAAAATGATATAAAAAATGCTTATTTATTATTTTGAGAAAAGCTTTCAAAAATTTTTGATTTATTTTTTGTAAAAAGAAATTCTAAACTAGGGCTAGAGCCCTAAAAAAAGTTTGAATTAAATTTTTTTTTTTATTTGTACATGTAGAAATAAAAATTATGCTCAATTGAAAATTTGAAAACCCTTTTCTAGTTTAATAAACCTTTTTTGGGGTTTTCTAAAAAAAATAAAAAAATGCAGAAATAATGAAATTTGTTATAAATTTAAACTAAAATTGTAAAATTGTTTTTAGAAAACTTTAGATAAAATAATCTGCACAAGGGTTAGAGAAAAACAAAAAAAACAAGAAGCAAAGATTAAACTTTTGGCTCTTCTTCTCCTCACTCTAGAGTACCTCCAATGATGTGCTTTTTAAACTTGATAAACCTTCAACAATGTAGCTCACAAGATTAGTAATACCAAAGCTCTGATACCATGAAAGGAAAATAAAATGAGCAATGGAAAGTACTAATTAATGAGGATTGTTTGAAGGAAAGATATTACCAAAAATGAGAGAAGCCAATCCAAGCACCAAAACCATCAAAAGGAGACACAAGAATTTGATAAGGGGAAAAAACAAGAAAAAATCCCAATATTATGAATGGAGGCAAATGCGTAAGAGAGAGAGAGAGAGAGAGAGAGAGAGAGAGAGAGAGAGAGCATTTAAGCCTTAAGTTTACTTGCTTGAATGAAGAATGAGAGGAGAGGTGCTTCGATAAATAGAGGTGAAAAGAGGAGTTAGAATGTAACTCTCAACTCAATGAATGCCACAACTCAATGAATGCCACCATTCATCTATGTGTGTGCAATGTGTCAAGAACCTCTTAAGGAGGTGGCTACACAAATATTCTTTAATAAATGAATTAAAAATAAAATGAGTCATCTTCACACGTGTGAGGAGACAAAAAGACAAGACTTGTAGGGATTCCTTTGGAATATTCTTACAAGTTAATAAATATTTACAATTAAAGAATAACCTTTACCAGGTAAAGATTAATCTTCTAACACCCCCCCTTAAACTTTACTTGGGGAGTTTACATCAAACCCTTAAGAAAACTTTAGATTATATTTTTCAAATATTAGAGGAATCCATTCTTGAAGTAGGGGTGGAAAATGTGGTTCGAGTGGTAACTGATATTGCAACAAATTGTGTGGGAGCTGGGAAGCTGATTGTAGAGAAGTACCCACAAATATATTGGAGCCCATGTGCAGCACATTGTCTGGATTTGTTGCTTCATGACTTGGCTAAATTCCCATGGGTACATGAAGCAATTCATAGAGGGAGAACAATTGCAAATTTCATACAAAATTGTCTCGCATTGAGTCTTTATAGGCAACGCGCATCTAGGGAGTTGTTGAGGCCTTGTGACACAAGATTTGCCAGCACATTGTCTGGATTTGTTGCTTCATGACTTGGCTAAATTCCCATGGGTACATGAAGCAATTCATAGAGGGAGAACAATTGCAAATTTCATACAAAATTGTCTCGCATTGAGTCTTTATAGGCAACGCGCATCTAGGGAGTTGTTGAGGCCTTGTGACACAAGATTTGCTTCATTTTGTATCACTTTGAAAAGAGTGGTTGAAGAGAAAGCAGCTTTGAAGTCTGTTATTTTTTCCAATGAGTGGGAAAATATAGCGTTTTCTAAAGGTCCTCATGGGGAGAAGATAGAGAAAATCTTTTTAAACAACAATTTTTGGGAAAGTGGAGCAAAGGTTTTGAATGTAGGTGAACCAATTGTTGATGTGCTTCGTATGGTTGATGGTGACACTCCTTGCCTTGGCATGCTTTATGAAAACATGGACTGTTGTAAGGAAGCTATTCAAAAAACACTAAATAATGTACAAGCAAAATATATGGAGATATGGGAGACAATTGATTGCAGATGGAAAATGATGCGCACACCTTTACATGCAAAAACTTGCTTTTTTGAGCCTAAGTTATTTAATATCGATAGACAAGGTGATTGTGAAATTATGGCAAGGCTTTTAGAAGCTATTGAAAAGTTTGAATCAAATCAAGCAATTGCAGCACTAATCTTAGATCAATGTTTGATATACAAGAGAGGAGAAAGGGATGTTTGGAATGTCGGTAGCCAAATATGACATGGAACGAATTGATGTACCTGGGTATAGATGGTGGATGACCTATGGAGCACAAACTCTTGAACTACAACACTTTTCTATTCGAATATTGAGTAAGGGAGCAATTTCATCAGCTTGTGAGAGGAACTGGAGTTGCTTTGACCACATCCATTCCAAAAAGAGGAATAAATTGTTGTCTGGAAAGTTGGGAGATCTTATCTATGTTTGCAGCAATTTAAAATTGTTCATGAACAAATCAGCAAAAGGTCTTCTTCACAACAACAAATTATTGAAGACATAGCAGTGCCAGTTGTAGATGAGCCTGACTTTTTACATGAAGAATTGAGTAGTGATACGGACGATGATGCTACATCATCGCAGCCAAGTGCTCTTGATGACTTGGAGCTTTTTTGAAGTTCTAATGTCTTGACTGTTATTGTACTTTTTTGACAAATGAACATCTTTGCAATCATGATTTCACATGTTTCTTATGGTTTATATTTTATAAATGTGTCATCTTTTTATAATGATTTCAAATCTATTTATCAATGTTAAACTATTTTGACAATTTTGTGGATATATTACTTATATTTAAAAAAAATAAAATTTACAGAAGATGAATTTAATGCTGATTTTTTTTTTCCAAATTTTTTCCTTGCCGAACTTCATCCGAATTTCAATGTTGCCGAACTCGAACTCGAATTTGAACCTTGTGACTTAGACTAATAGTATTAGGCATAGAGCACTAACTGTAATGACATCACATGAATTCCATTGGCCATGGATGCTACTACTGATCCTGAGAAACGAAGGAAAACCCAATGTGTGATTTACACTTAATGTAAACAACTTATGTTATCATCACATCCATTAAATTTGAAGATTGTTACCGAATTCTTAGCATGTTAAACAACTTTGATTATATTGATAATGTAGTTGGCAATTATATCATTTTATAGGAAATAAAATAGATCACATGAATAATTTCTGTGGACAGTACTTTGAATGACAATATTGTTATCAAGAGGACTGTGATATTTATTGGTTTTTATTTTTTAAATTTTCTTTTGAATTCATTTTGCAGGCTGTACTCAATTTTATGTAATTCTATTCTACACTGTATGAACATCATTGCATCTGGTTTTCTTTCTCGTTGGTTCCTTTTCTACATAGCAGTTGGGTGCTGACATAATCTTTTGTAATCGTGCTAGATTCACCAAAGTTTAAATTGGATACTTATATTATAAAATTAATGACCTGTGTTGCAGTAGAGAGCTTATGTATCAGCAGGTTCTGCGACGCTTTGCTCATTTTGATGCCATGCAATTAAGTAATCCTTCTTCTATTTTTGAGTTACTTCTGATTGCCCTTGATGAAGATGAGCGAAGTGGTATGTGGGATGAAAGCGATGGTCCTAAAGAGCAAATTGTGAGGGTAATGAAGAAACTTATACTTAATACATATTCATTTAATCCTCAAAACAATTTAATTCTTGCTTGTATTACTTTTCAGGTATATTGATTTTCTTGATTCCATAATTCTGAGCGTAGTGGCAAAATATGAGGATTAGGGAAGTGAAACACTTAAGCTTGTATTTTGGAGTGTCCAAATTAAAACAATTGCTATTTTTATCAGCAACTATCATTCACTAGCATTTCATTTATGGGTATATTGTGTCAATTATCTTCAGTTATCAGCAATTATCAGTCATAGGTATATTTTGTCCTATTACAATACTTAATATTTTATATATTTAATGAAGGATTTTATGTATAAATTACATGTTTGGTATATATACTTCAAAATTTGGATCCGTTATTTTTCTATTTTTTCTTTTTCCCAAATTTGTTTAGCTCAAATGCATTTCATGTTTTTTTAATACAGTTTGTAACTCTCTTTTATGAAAATGAATACTGTTGTTCTTGTTAAGCACAGAAGCTAGCTAAGCAGTTTTACATCATCTATTAGCATTTTCAAGATATCCATTCATTATTAATTTATTATGAAAGATCAAGTTAAATGCTATAGAGATTTAAATGTCCATGCACATATTAAAAAATAAAATAAAAAACAAAACTGCTGTTTTAATTGTTTTGATGTATCTACTAATCAGTTACAAATAAAGCAATCTTGTATAGGCTTCTTTTTCAGATATATAGATATTTGTATTCAAAAAGTGGAATTCACATATCAAAACTACTGATGAATTTTTAACTTCCTTTCTGTGTGTATTTTTGCAGTTGAATACTGAATTGCTTGAAAAGAAGGTTGAAATGTTAAAGGAATATTTTTGTGTTGGAATTGATCAGCAAAGCAACCTATATAACCTTCCACTAGTGCTTGACCAATATACTCCTGACATGGATCGTCTTCCCCAGTTTGTTTGGACTTTGGCAAACGATGTATGTATATCTTACTGATAATTACCTTTTTCTTATGTGCTTCTTGACAATTAATATTATTTTTTCTAATTTTGTGAATATATTAATAGTTTATTGCAAAAAGATTATCTTTTATTTTTGAAATTGACCCAGATTTTTCAAGCTACAGTATTCATAAAAGCACATAAACCTTATGCAAAAAGTTTCTTTCTATTAAGGAAACCTTGACATCGGAGTAAGAAGTTAAGGAATTATTGTGTATTGGAAAGGGGCTAAATTAAGCTGTTACATATCAGCATGCAATTTGAATACACGGCAAAGCTTATTAACAAAAGAACTGTTAGTTCTTATTAGTTTGTCCGAACTAGCAAATAAGGCCACTTGACATATATATCTAAAAGAATTTTTAATTTTCTTATCTACTTGGATGTTCTTATGTGGGATTTTAATTGCTTGTGCTATCTAATACTTGAATCATCTTTTTGGATGATCCATGTTCTTGGAGTAGTCATTTTTTCTGTGATCTGTCATGTACATTGATAACAATTACATGGCAAGGGGTCCCATTTCTAAGGAATGTTAGCACATCAGAGTATATTGCTAACATGTCAACCTAAGGACTTTCACCCCAAAGCCTGTGTGTATATTGGCAAAACTTTTGGTACACTGCTTTAGGATATCATAAAAACATAGTTCCAAAAGTAAAGAAAGTAGTTTTTCCTTCATCAATATTTTGAATGTTTGTTCATTGGGCTAGTTGATTTTGTGTTTTGCCATGTGAAAGACCTAGGTTTAAAGCATGGTGGGCATAGGACCATTGCACATGAGTGTGTTGATTTTAGAAGTTTGATCCGAAGAATCATAAAAAGGAAATATAAGTCTCATACTTCTCCATTGATCAAATTTAAGTAAAATGAGTGTTCTCGAATATTTAAATGAAAACATCTAGCCCCCTTTTTTCCTTACCTTGCCTAGGTGATTTGATAATTAAATGCATTCTCCTTTGGGGACTAGGCCATGCTTAATTCCTAGTTATTCTTTTATGCTGGAATGTCTAGACATTATTTATAGCTTCCCCCTTCCTATGTGAGAGATTTGAGTCTTATCCACCTCTCCTCTCTTCATATTATTCTCATGTTGGCAGTTGGAGAGGAGTGTGGAATTGCTGCTTCATCTTCCCATGACATGTCATTCTCTACGTTCCTTTGGTTCCATAAATTTATTTATTTGAAATCTTTTCTTTGCTTCTATATTTTATATTAACCTTGGATTTCATCGTCGCATTTGGGTCTTGGCCCCATATGTGATTTTGGAAATTGGGTAGAATTTCAATATCCCATTTCTAGTTATTTCAAATGTTATTTTTGGGCTGGTAGCTTAGTGTGAAGCATGCCTCATTTATTGATACCTAAAGGTAAGGTAATTTGCCTCAAGCTAATGAGTGGTGTGTTGATTGATTTAAAAAAGAAAGGATTTTTTTATCTGCAAAAGTCATGAATAGTTCAGGCATCCATAGTTGCTTTGTTTTTTGTAACCTCATCTTGGAAAGGCTTGTGAGAAGAATGGTGCATAAAAGTTTCTTTGGTCTTAACACATACCCACTTTTTCAAAAATTTACATAAATTGTGTTTGTATTGTAGAAGCAAATATCTTTCTTGGGGATACCTTGGCAAACCAAAATTGGTATCTTTTCAATTTCTTGGGATAATATTATGAAAATATGAAGAAAATATTAGTAATCCAAAGAAGGAAAAAAAAAGAGAGAAATAATTAATAGTTTTTTATATTTAAAGGCATTCATATTGCATAGAGAGCAAGAAAAAGAAATGAGAGGTACACCATTAATTTTGAAATATGGATTTTTCTCATTAACTTTGAAATCATTATTTATAGTGCACATTGTATAGTGTGTTATTACATAATTCCACTTCAAAGTTTGAACACTCAAATCAATCACAAACTACAAATTACACATGTCAAGCTACAAATTGACAAGCTACAGAGAAACACAAAAGAAGATGGAGCCAATAAGGTTAGCTACTATGAAGTATAGTCCACTAGGAGGCTCTAGTTTTTGATGATGAAGCTCCAACATTACGCCCCCTCCCAAGGGGATTCAACCACTCGTCAAATACATTGGCCTCCCTCAACATCAAAAGGTCTTCCTCATCAAGTGACTTTTCCTCATCAATGAGCCATTTTGAGTGGGGATCGGTCTCATCAATGTCAATTGGTTGATTATCCTCAACACTCCCTATGTAATCAATTCAAATACATTAGTTTGAAATCTTATACAAAATAAGAATAATAATTCTTAATTGGTAGAAAACAATAATTACAATTTACAATAGAAATGCAAATTTTCCTTACTTTGAAGTTTTTTTAATAAGAACAATAATTCTTAATTGGAAGAAAATGATAATTACAATTTACAAATGAAAATGCAAATTTTCCCAAGGCACCTATGGCCAGGTTCCCAAGGTTCCTTGCATGTGAAACATAACTTCTTCCTACGCAGCTTATTCCTTGTTTCAAAATCCATCATAGGTTGCGTAGGCTTAGGCTGATTGTGTGTTTTCTCATCTGGTTTGTGTTTTGTCTTATTATCCTTGAAATTCTTCTTTTGGAGCTGAAATGATGAAGGTGTAGTATCAAGGTCAAGTTCAAGTTGAATAGCATCATCAAGTGTACTAGGCTTACGAGCCTTCACCAAACCCTTCGACTTATCATTCAACCCTTCTACAAACAGCATTGTCACTTTTCTCTCAGTCATATCAGGAACCATAACAGCAATCTTCTGAAATTCATTGATGTATGAATCAACATGCCCCACATGTTTCATTTGGGCCAGCTCTCTATAATAGACCTTCATGTCGTTCCTATCAAACCGAGCAATGAGCTTGTTGCTGAATTCTTCACAGGAGTGTATCAATGCATGATTATGCATTACCAATCCATGATGCCACCAATCATATGCTATACCGTCAAGATGCAAGGTTGCCAACTTAATCGTTTTTTCCTCTTGCATAGGCTTGAGAGTTAGAAATGTATCTAGCTTGTGAATCCAAGCTCGTGCACTAGTCTTCCCACTGCCATCAAAGTTAGGAAGAGTAAGCTTGCCCAACGCTTGCTTGAATTCCTTGTGTTGTCTCCTTGGTCTATGATCAACTCTTGGCTTCCTTCTATTCTTTCTTTGATTTATGTATTGATTGAAGGATAGATCATCTCTAATACATTCTAGAAGGGAGTGGTACTCATTGTGAATGACAACAAACTCATTGGCCAAAGGTGGCTCCTCTTCTTCTGCTGAAGCTTCTTCCTATCTAGGTAGGAATATAGGCCGGAAAGGTCTATTACTTGCACTAACATGTGTTCTCCTAGCATTAGGTGTGCCTGCATTGCTTCCTTCCCCAATGTTTCCTTGATTGACCCTCAAGTTTCCCCTTTTTTGGGTCATATTCCCAAGAGCTTTAATCATTTGCTGCTGTGATGCCATCATTTGTTGTTGGAATTGTAACAATGTATTTGTCATACGTTGTTGTCCCTTTATCAAATCTCTCACCAAATGGTCACCATCATTAGGATCATGCCTTGGTGGACTACCACTTCTTCTATCTCCCATCGTAACACCTGTATGTGGCTGCCTTGCAGCTAATGCAGCTGAGAATGTGTCCTCTTGTGGATGTGGTATGTGGCCACTGAAACTGTCTCCTTTGCTCTCTAGCAATGTACCTATTAGTTCTATCACTTGTGTGCATGAACTCAACTGAATATCACCTTGCAGGCTAGCAAGATCATAGCTCTAATACCACTATAAAGACCCTTACCCCTGTGAACGATATTTTTGTGATTTTTCTAGTTTGACAATGCACTTGGAATACACAACTTTTGACTTATAAATTGATTTTCAAATTAAATACCATAAATTTCAAATACAATTTATAAGGTAATTTCTGAGGACTGAAACTACAGATATATCATTAGAAACCTTACATACCGATTTGAATATCTTTGGCTCTTCCTGATTACAATATAGATATCTCAGAAATCATAATCTGAATACAATTTTATTAAATGACAGTCCTAATTTCTGACCTGTATACACCAGCAAATTGTCACCTTTAGAAATTCTTTATTCATAAAATAATGAAGCAGCTTCCTCAGAAGTTTCTACACCTCTCATAAGCTCCCAAATCATTTCATCCATAGCAGTACTCTTTGGCTGAAGATGTGGACCCTTTGCTGGCTGTAATTTACCCAAAGTCCCTGATCTTTATTTTGCTTGGGCATATATAATGGCTGGCGGTAATAATAGAGCAGCTCCTTTAATATCGGCAGATATTAGTAATATGATGGCGGCTTCCCATGTTTATCTTAAGTCCACGATTTGTCTACTATCAGCCAGGGATAAATAGTGAAAGCTGTGATAGGGAAAGAATTTCGGGTACCTCAAATATTATTTGATGGATGCAAATTTGTCTTTTCTAGCACCCGCAGTTTTGTCTTATCTGCACCCTTAAAATATTTGATATATTTAGAATTTCAACCCTTTATAACATGCAGTCATCATGATAAATGAAAATAACCTTGTCTGAATATTCATTAATTTCTGAATATATCTACCTTTTGCAAAGGGGCTTTGGTACATAAAAATATAAACGACAATTAAATATTAAAGTTGGCACTCCATTCCAAATACCCCGATCTTCCAAAGAATATTAAAATAAATTCATTCACATGATCCTGCAAATATGAACTGAAATGCCTGCCACTAATGGAATATTTTTCACCTAATTCATCTGTGCGAATATTTCGAACAAACTCTGAAATTTTGTCTTTGAAGAAGACTTCACAAAATTTTCAAAAATGCTCCCTGTAGCAATTATTCCTTGAAGCTCGAAATTGATCAAATTTCTCAATTAAGTCCTCTTGTGAATTCTGAAGTGAATCCACCCCGAAGGCTGAATGGGTTTTCGTCCACACAACCGTCCTACCCAAGGTTTTTCGTCCTAGGGCATGTTGAACCTACAAATACAAGCTCTCCAATATAATCTGAATAGAAGATGTCAAAAACTAGGATGATGAAGAAGTTTGTTCTCCTCTCCTTTTAAAGGTTCAGCAGAGTCTTCTAGAAGAATCTCAAGTAACCTCCTCAAAACTTCTAGAAGCACAGGCTTTTTCATCGCCGTGGTTTTTGATGTCTTCTTGAATCCTGGTTTTTTAGAAGGTTACTTGAGATTCTTCTAGAAGACTCAGTTACGCCTTTAAAAGGAGAGGAGAACAAGCTTTTTCATCATCCTACTTTTTGACATCTTCTATTTAGATTATATTGGAGAGCTTGTATTTGCAGATTCAGTGTGCCCTAGGACGAAAACCCTTGGGTAGAACGGTTGTGTGGACGAAAACCAATTCAGCTTTTGGGGTGGATTCACTTCAGAATTCACAAGTGGACTTAATTGAGGAGTTTTTTCAGTTTGGAGCTTCAAGGAATAATTTCTGCAAGGAGGGTTTTTGGAAATTTTGTGAAGTCTTCTTCAAAGACAAAATTTTAGATTTTGTTCAAAATATTCGCATAGATGAGTCGGGTGAAATCTATTCCATTAGTGGTGGACATTTTAGTTCATATTTGCAAAGTCATGTGAATGAATTATTTTAATATTCTTTGGGAGATTAGGGTATTTGGAATGGAGTGCCAACTTTAATATTTAATTGCTGTCTATATTTTTATGTACCAAAGCCCCTTTGCAAAAGGTAGATATATTTAGAAATTAACGAATATTCAGACACAAAGTTATTTTCATTAATCATGGCGATTGCATATTATAAAGGGCTGAAATTTTAATACATCGAATATTTTAAGGGTCTTTATAGTGGCATCCTATTGGATGGTGGACATGGCAAGGCAAAGATGCACCGGAGTTGAGGACGCTTGCTATTCGCCTCCTTTTGCAAGTTGCTAGTTCCTCTGTTGCAAAGAGGAATTGGTCCACATACAACTTTATTCACTCTATCAAGAGGAATAGGTTGATCTCTAAACATACAGAGAAGTTGGTAGTCATGCATAGTGCTTTGCGACTCTAGGATTGCTAGACTTTAGAGTATCGATAGACTACAAATTTATGAGTCGCAAAGCACTATGCATGGGATGTTGATCCAAAGGACACCACCCAAATTGATGAGGAAATGCAAGAGGGATTGGTTGTAGTTCCATTAGATGAGTCAGTCCCTCTTACTCATAGTGGCAATGACTCAGAGTTAGACTCTGATTTTGATGCATTGTTGCAATATGTCAATTAGAGGCAGCCTCATACTTTCCATCGTTGTGTTTTATAGTTTTTAAAATTTTAACATTTGTAGTGCATACTTGTAGCCTTTGGCATTTTGGTGTATGCAATATTACTATTTTTTAATTTTATATCATATGCACATTGACAATGAATTATGGAAGCAATTAAATATTAATTTGTTCGATTCTCATGTGAATTCTATTGTTGTGTTTTAAGGATTCTATAATGTATATGTCAATATGGTGAATTCCTTATCAATGTTATCATATGAATATTTGAAATTTCCCTATATTTTTTTGTTTTGTTTTGTTTTGTTTTTTATATAGCTGTCCCCTGCCGTCCCCATAAATGGCCTAGAAAACAATTGTAGCCAAAACGTGTCCCCACGTCTCTTCGTCCTGACAACATGGTGGAACATATAAAACCTTTCTACTCTTGTGATGGGTTAGGCATTTTCTACTGAAAATCTCAGTCCTCTCATTATTGTCCTTCATTAATCTCCAAGTCAATTTGGCCAACATGGCCAAGTTGAATTCTTTAATTTTTCTAATACCTAAGCCCCCTTGCCTCTTGGGTTTGCAAACTTTATCCCAAGAAACTAACAAGACTCTCTTTCTTTCCTCTGAACCAATCCACATAAATTTCTATTGAATTTGATCCAACTTCTCGCCAAATTTCCCAAGAATTTTAAACAAGCCCATAGCAAAGATAGGAAGGTTTTGCAAAGAGGCTTTTAATAGCTAAATCTTGCCAGCTTGGCTATAGAACACGTTTCCAACCAACCAATTAGATTGAAATTTGTCTAGTAGTTCCAGATAAAAATCATCTAGAACCTTGTTGACGAAGAGGGGAAGACCAAGGTATTTGGAAGGAAACACCCCAACCTAGCATTGAAGGATATGAGAAATTCTTTGCTGGCGGTGGGAAGGAGTGTTCATAAAAAGGATTGAGCTTTTAGGAAGATTAAATTTTTTACCAGAAGCCGTTTCATTAAGTTGCAAAATAGATTTAGTAGATCTTGCCTCTTTGATCAAAGCTTTACCCAAGATTATAGTATCGTCAACAAACTATTGGTGAGAGCGGGGAGGTCCCATAGAGGAAGGGGAGATCCCCCTCAACCTACCCACCTCAAGGGCTTTGAGAAAGAACCTTCCAAGGGCTTCAACTGTGATAACAAATAGGAAAGGGGATATGGGATCCCCTTGTCTGATTCCTCTTGAAGTCTTAAAAAAGCTTGAGGAAGAACCATTAATGAGAACTGAAAACTTCAAAGAAGAAACTATTTGGAAGACGATACATAAGAAACTCAGTGTTCCACGGAGTTTCTGGGAGGAGGACAAGGGGACGACAGGGGAACGGTGGCGGGGGGGTGGCGCTCAAATACATATAGTACTTGAAAAATTAGTTATAAAAAGATGTATAACAATATAATTATATAACTGTAGAAGCCTAAGGAATAAGTAAAGTTAACACATAAAAACAAAACTTTAAACTTAAAAGTTTAAAGTTTAAACACAATAACACATTGCAATGATATATCATTTCATTGAACTAGTGAACCACTGGACATTGAAAATCAAAATGAAAATATAGACTTTGGAAAATGCAAGAAGAACTAGATGTTTCATAATTTGAGTTTTATAATCATGATTCATGAATCATAATTACAATCAAGTATCACTGTATCATCAATGTTCAAACTTCAAACTTAAAACTTCAAAAACAGAGTACAAAATAGTAAATACTAATAGTAAATGGCTCCAAGCTAATGGCCTGATGCCTCTGGAAGTCTCCCAAAAGTTTCCCTGGAGTCTCCTAGAAGTTTCTTTGGAGTCTCCCAAAAGTTTCCCTGGAGTTTCCTTGGGTGGAGGGGACGTCTGGAAGTCTCCTAGAAGTTTCCCTAGAGTCTCCCATGTAGAAACATCTAAGAAACGTCTCCCTCCAAGAGGAGACTTCGGGGGGATGTTGGAGGGATGTTTCCTAGGCGTCTCCCCGTCTCGGAAACGCCCTCGTCTCGGAAATGGGTGATTTTTCCTGGGGGACGCGTCCTCGTGGAACACTGAAGAAACTAGCCTCAAAGCTAAACTTACCCATCACTTTCCACAATAAGACCCAATTCACTCTATCATAGTTTTTCATAAGGTCTAATGTGAGAAGAAAACCTTCCTTTTTGTTGATAGACAAAGAATGAATATTCTCATGGATAATTATAATGGAATCCAAGATTTGTAGTCTATTAGCAATAATGGATACTTTGTTTGATAGGAATCAAGTTGGGAAGAAACCTTTGTAGTCTATTAGCAATAACCTTAGAAAAGATCTTGTAAATCGAGTTGCAAAGGCTAATAGGTCTGAAATCTGCAAAATTATCAACACTCGGTTTTTTAAGAATAAGAACTAAAAAAGTAGAGTTCAACTCCTTCAGCAAGCTCTTGCTACTGAAAATTACTTTAGTAGCAACAATCACATCCTTTGCAACAATATCCCAATAGATTTGGAAAAATAAATGGGGAAAGCCATTCGGTCCAGGAGCTTTGTTCTCTTCAAAGGAAAAGACCGCAGCCCTAATTTCATCTTCCGAAGGGATTTCTACCTCCAGAATCTCATTTTCAGCATCTAAGTCTTCCACCAAATCTATAGAGAGGAGGTTTTTAAAGTACTCCTCAACAACTTTCCTAATTTCCAAATCCTCATGAACATCGGAACCAATCACTTGAATAGACTTTATTTTGTTAGTAGATCTATGTTTGAGAGTTGAAAGATGAAAAAGATTCATGTTACGATCGCCGTTCTTCAGCCAAAAACTCTAGATCTTTGCTTCCAAAATTCTTCTTCTTTAGAGATGATTGGGTGACGCACAGGAAGAAGGTCATTTTCTTGTTTTGGTAGGTTTGAGTCCATCCCTAATAATTGAATGTCGTTTTGAACCGAATCCAAATTAGTCATAACAATCTCCTTATTCTTGAATAAATGTCCAAAAGAGCTTTTTATTCCAGGTCTGAATCTTGGATTTAATATTAGAGAGCTTCTTGGCAACTCTATACATAGCTGAACCTTTCACCTCAATCTGCCACACTCTTTGATTCTACTTTTGATGCAGGAGCATCCGGGCGAACACGCAATCCTATGTCAACCAAAAAAATAGTGTTTCAAGAGTTTGGTAAGATTTCATGGAAAACCTTCTTATAGGCAGAATTTGGATTCCATTTTGAATTTAATGGCAGACGTTTCAAAGTCAAATTGCTAATGGTTATGAAGAACTAAGCATTTTTTGACTTTGGTTAATGATTTGGCAAAATTTTAAAATCTCGTAAATTGTGAAGTTTGGGACAACGTGGCGTTGTGGGAAGTTTGATAATGATGTTACGCTCGCCTCTACAAATTTCTGGAATAATCCGAGCTCTTGGTAAGAAACTGCATCAAAACTTGATTTTGGTTCTATGCATTCATTTCATTGACGTCTCTGGATGAAGTTAATGGTTCACATTGGCACTGGCAATGTTCTTAAGGTAAGGATAATATGTTTTGATGAGTTCTTCGCATATCGTGGTTTAGATATCGTTTTATGTTATTTTGCATAACTGGCGAAAGACACTATTTGGCACTCTATGGGTTTATAAAAAATAATAAAATAAAATATTGTGGGAGATAAACGAATGGATTGGAAGTTAAAGAGGCAAAGGAATACAAAGGAATTTGGAGCTTATTAAATATCAAAATAGTAGCGCCAAGAAGATAGGAGAGGGGGTGGCGGTTGAAGAGCAGAGGCGTGGCATCAAAGAATGAAGGAAGAAGCCATTGATGATGCCAAGCCAATAAATTAACATAAAATTATAATATGTGAAACCGGTGCCAAGCAGGGAGGAGATTGGGTGCAATAGCAAATGACCATTATCATGAATACCAAGATCAAGTCAGTCAAAGCTAAAGAGCAGATTTAATACAACAGCGATAGGCTTGGAAGAAGCCGCACCAAAAGAGAAGGGCAGTAATCATGGTTATAAAATCTGCATTCAAGAATAAGGCAGCGATACCATAGGGAGGAAGAAATCGTGCCTATAAAGGAGGAATAAGATGGTGCACCGGGAGCTAATGAAAATTCGAATAATCTAGTCCGCCCATAACGAAAGGATAATATTGATGAAGATTAGCAGATGGAAGTAGGATGGGGTGACAAAGTGGAGGCTTGGTGGTTGTGCTAAAGAAGGAGAAGTTAAACAAAGGCATCAAATAAAATGTTGGCCATGAAGGATTGTGCCACCTAATGAGGTAACTCTGCAGTTTTTAATTTGGAAAGGCAGGTTGTCTTGGGGAAGTAGAGGCAGCTAGAAGGGCTAAAGAGGAAGAAAGGCTCAAGAGTATTGCAATTTTTTAGATATGCCTTGATAAGAAAGCCTTACCATCCATAAGGTTTTTTGATGATTGGGTAAATAATGCTCAGGTAAAAAGATGGGATTGTTTGTGTTTTTTTGCAAAATGTTGTAGTAGGGTTTAATTGTGTTGTTTTTCGAAAAATCAAACATGTTAAGAAGGGTTCTAAATAAGGGCATTTGGAACTTGAGGAAATAATTTTTTAAGGCAGTTCCTTAGAACCTTGAACTCACCCCCTTGTGAAGTTTTGGTTAGGTCAATACTTATATAGGTTGAAGTTAAAAATTTCCCTCCATAGGTATGGGCACTCATACCATCCATGCTCTAAAGTCTTTGGGTGATGTTCTTGAGGTTCAAAATTCTAGAGCAGCATTGCTCCACATGAATATTAAAATTTTGCTAGCTATTAATCCATGAAACACTATCCTTGATATTATATGTTTTCAATAAGGCTTCAAAAGTTCAAAATTGAACTTTTTCAATGGTTTTTCCTACATTCAATTGTTTTTCTTGCATGTTGTGAGTCTTTTCCATGGAGACAATGAGTTCTCACCTCTACTCACCAAGAACTCATTGCAAATACTCAACAAGGTTTTCTTGCAAAAACTTGAGATGAAAAAAAACTTGGAAGTACCTTGCAACTCACTGAGTAGTTAAACTATGCATTAGAAGTCCCTAAGTTTATCTATGTATCTAGACACCTCCTTTCTTCTTAAAAATTTGAAGACTATACGTGAGATATTTACACTATCCATCACCTTCTACTAAGCCACTTTAATTTCCTTTCATGCTTGCTCTTGCGACTTTGATGTCCACTTTGGCCTTCATTGTTGTGCTTAACTTCATGACTACCATGCCTACTACAATTTAGTACTTAACATAGTAGTAGAATCTATAACACAAGTAGTCTTTGCACAAACACCATAAACATGATATATTCATTACAAGTCAACATAAGAAAACTGCAAATATCAATCAAATCTTATCAAATTGTATCCTAAAAGGACCTATGGAAATTCTAAGTCTGAAATTCTGTGCAAGAATTCTAAGTCAGATTTTGTTTCTTGTATTTCAAATGTGCTGATTGCAGAACATTTATCAATTTCGATGTTTGTAAATAGAGGTTCGAGTGTCCATTTATATTTGTGAGGGAGACATGCCTCGAGGAGAGATGCATCTCATGAGAAGACGTGTCCCTTGAGTGTGCAAACTCCCTTAACACACCAAAATATTCGACATTTAATATAAACACATTTCGCATGCTATACAAACAACGATCATATAACATAAAGTTCGATTATTTATTTACTTGCAAATTTCGATCATCATCAAAAATTTGGATAACTTATTTGTAGACATTATATTTTAAGAGTAGTTCAATTAAATATAAATGATGATGATGCATAAGTGCAATCATCATTTATATCTGACCAATGCTATCTTAAATCAACACTCCCTCTTAGCTAGGGAAGATATTTCAAAACAAATAAGTGGAGATATCACCTTCACACGTGATATCGAAGATATGATACGTTTTCTTTATATTGTCAAGTCACATGACATTCTTCATAACACATCTTCATTATGGTATGTGCATTGATATCAAGTCACATGATGTCTACCATAATTCATGGCATATCCACGGATATATAATTATCCACCATGGTTATCTCTTAAGGATCACAATGATCTTCAAATGACATCAAGTCCCATGATATCCATCAAAAATGTCCAAGAGATACTATCATGACATATCCAAATGATATCAAGTCCCATGATATCTGTCATGATAGTGCAACTCATCATTGTAGAGGCGTCACTTTACAATGTCACATACAAGTGTTCATTATTAGAAAGATCGTCACCTTTCAATAATATACATAGGGGGAGAGGGCCCATAAAGTCATGGAGTCACACACATGACAAAAGAGTTTACACATTAAACATCTTTAACTATATTAGTACAACTTTTAAACAATTTGAATTTCAAACATAATATCAAATTACATTTCAACCATACCAAGTTTCTTTCTGAAGTGTTCAACCTTGACTCTGGAGAGAGGTTTGGTGAGAATGTCTGCTGTTTGATCATTTGTACTAATATACTCCAACTGGATTACATTCCTTTCTACCATGTCTCTTACATAATGGTAGGGGATCTCAATATGCTTAGATCTATCATGGAATACTAGATTTACAGAGAGCTTAATGCAACTATGATTATCACAATGAATGATAGTAGGATTCAAGGGTTCACTAAAGAGTCCCACAAGCAATTTTCGGAGCCAAATTGCTTCTCTTGCCCCCATAGGGGCTGCAATGTATTCAACTTCTGTCGAGCTTTGTGCTACTGAAGACTGTTTTTTGCAGATCCAAGAGATCATAGCCTATCTTAAACCGAAGCAACATCCTGATGTGCTTTTCCGATCGGTTACACTTCCAACCCAATCTGAATCAGAGTATCCATGTAGATCTACTTGGTCATTTTTGTAAAGAAGACCATATCCAATAGTGCCTTGAAGATATCTCAATATATGTTTCACAACCATAAGGTGAATTTCTTTTGGCTCACACATGAACTGGCTTAAAGCATTCACTGCATAGAAAATATCAGGTCTGGTGTTAACTAGGTACATCAATGATCCAATCATTTGTCTATATAGAGTGGAATCTACACACCTAGATTCTGCTGCTACTTCTATTAGTTTGTGAAGGTTGGTTTCCATAGGTGTAGACATGGGTCTACAATCCAACATTCCAAATCTCTTCAGAATATCAATAGTATACTTTCCTTGATTTAGTATGATGCCATCTGATTTCTGTCAGACTTCTAAACCTAGGAAGTAGTGTAAAATGCCCAAGTCTTTCATGTCAAACTCTGAAGTTAGATCCTTCTTTCCTTGAGCAATGAGGTGATCTTCTCCTGTTATCAGCAGGTCATCAACATATAAAATAATTATTAACATATCACCTTTAATTACCTTAAAGTAAAGATTTGGGTCTGCATCATTCTTGGAAAATCCTAGTCCCAAGAGGTAGCTGTCAATTCTTTCATACCAGGCCCTGGGAGCCTATTTAAGTCCATAGAGTGCTTTCTTTAGTCTGCATACATGTGAGTCAGGTTTATGTATCACAAAACCTTCAGGCTGTTCTAGATAGACTTCCTCTTCAATGGTCCCATTTAGGAAGGCAATTTTCACATCCATTTGATGAATCTTCCAACCTTTAGCTGCTGCAATGGCTATCACTACTCTCACAGACGTGTAACGAGCAACAGGTGCAAATGTTTCTTCATAATCAATGCTTTCCTTTTGTGAAAAACCTCTGGCCACAAACCGTGCCTTATGTTTTTCTATACTGCCATTAGCAACATGTTTGAATTTGAAGAGCCATTTAGAAGAGACAACAAATTTCTCTTTTGGTCTAGGCACTATATCCCATACATCATTTTTTAGAATGGATTGATACTCTTCTGTCATAGCATCCTTCCATACTTGATGTTTGAAGGCTTCTATAACACTGGCGGGTTCATAATTTATGATGTCATTCATTAGAGCAACATAGCTCGAGAACCGTTTGGGTCTTTTACTTTCCCTAAAGGTTCCTTTGGGTGCTGCATGATTCTCAGCTTCTTTGATCATCTTTCTAGCCCAAAGTGGCCTCTTCTTGCCATTGTCATTTGTATTCTCATCTGAAGTAGATAGAAGTTCATTTGGTATTTCCTTAGGATACTCCCTCTGAATCTCAGGAGTAGGTTCCACTTCTAAGACTCTAGGGGAATAAGTTTCTATCTCACTTGGACTTCTTGCCCTTTTGAATGCAATGTCTTCTTCAAAGATGGTATCTCTGCTCAATTCGATTTGTTTCTGCCCGGGTATGAATATCCTGTAGGCTTTGGAGGTTTCACTATATCCCACAAATACCCCTTTCTTTCCGGAAGGTTCTAGTTTGAGTCTCTTCTCTTTGGGCACATGAATATAGACTGGGCAACTAAAAATCCTAAAGTGACTAATATCAGGTTTTATGCCAGTAAATGCTTCTTCAGGAGTTTTGTTATCTAGATGAGAATGTGGACATCTATTTTGGATGTAGACAACAGTTCTAGAGGATTCTGCCCAGAAGGAGGTTTCTATGTTCTGGTCAAGTAACATTGCTTTTGCAGCTTCTACAATGGTTCTATTTTTCCTTTCAACAACCCCATTTTGTTGAGGGTTGTAGGCTACTGTAAACTCCCTCTTAATCCCAACATTTATGCAAAATTCCTTAAAGATTTCGGAGGTGTATTCTCTCCCATTGTCTGTCCTTAGAATTTTGAATTTCTTCCCAGAGAAGTTTTCAGTAAGAGCTTTGAACTCCTTGAACCTTTTAAGGATTTCTATTGACTTTTTACACTTAAGAAAATAAGTCCATGCCTTCCTAGAGAAGTCATCTATAAATATAACATAGTATAGGAAGCCTGCCATCGAGGGTACAGACATGGGTCCACATAAATCAAAGTGAACCGGATCTAACACATCTTTGGTTTTACTTAAGCTATTGTGAAAGGATCCCTTTGTATTCTTTCCTAGGGCACACCCTTTACAAGCTCCTTCATGAGTTGGTTTTAACTTAGATAATCCTGTTACTAGTTTTTCCACAAAGGGTAGGGCACGAAAATGAAGGTGTCCTAATCTTCTATGCCAAATTTCATTTGAATCAGAAGTATGGTAAGGGCTTGCTTGACTTCAGTGCATAGTTTATAAAGATAACCTTGTCTTATACCTATGGTTTGAGCTTTCTTTATAGTTGAGTTCTTAGGCCATGCCAGAACTTTCCCATCCATAAAGGTAACCCTATATCCATTGTCTTCAAGAGCAGAGATGGATATTAGATTCCTCTTTATACCAGGTACGAATAAAACTCCAGTGAGTTGAAGGGAGAGACCGGATTTCAATTTGATGGAGCAAGTTCCAACCCTTTTTACAGGGTGTGGAAAATCATCCCCAATAGTTACTTCTTCATCAGTCTCTTCAGTCATAGTGTCTAAGTGTTCTCTGAACCCTGTGATGTGCCTTGAAGAACCACTATCAATTACCCAGTTGTTGATATTGTTAGATACTTGACTTGATAAGGCTGAATAGAATACAAATTTCTCAGATTCATGGTCTGAATTTGACTTTCCTACTTTAGCAAAGGATGCTTGTTGTTTTGATCTGTCAGGGCACTTCATTGCATAGTGCCCATATTGATCACATCTAAAACATTGTACTTGAGAGATGTCTTTCCTCTTCTTGGATGATCCTTTTCCATAGGAATTTCTCTCTCTCTTAAATGATCCTTTCCCGTAAGAGTTTTTCTTACCCCTTTTGTTAGATGTTGCGTTGAGCACATGAATGTCTTCATCTATGGATTTTTGTTTGTTTTCTTTTGTTGAAAGTCTTGTTTCCTCTTGTAGGCAGTCTGTTCTTAGCCTATCAAACTTGGGGAGTTTAGATCTCGCACTTATTCCTTGAACAAATGACTCCCATGAGTTTGGTAGGCCTCCTAGTACAATTAGTGTTAACTCTTTGCTATCAATTTGATATCCAATTGTAGATAATTGATCCCTTAGTTCAATGATCCTCATGAAGTATGCATTAATAGTTTCTCCTTTGTTTATTTGGACATTGTTGATTTGCCTCTTTAATGCAAGAGTCCTACTGGTGTTTTTTATTTCATAGGTGCTCTCAAGGGATTTGAACATTAGATATGCAGTTTCATGTTTTGCTAGAATGGGTACTATATGGTCCCTAACTGCATCTATTAAGATTTTCATGGCTTTTTCATTGTTCTCAATCCATTGAGTTTTCTCTGGATCATCGTCTGGTTCCCTCTTGTTTTCTCTCACAAATGAGTCTTAACTTATTTTCTTTAAGAATCATCATGATTCTGAATTTCCATGATGTGAAGTTGTTTGCTCTTTCAAGACGATCTTCAAATCTGATCACACTTGACATTTATGAAGAATGTGATGTGAATTCAATTTCTTAAAAATACTATTTTTTTCTAATTAATCCGATATCTAGATTTGATTTTGATTCAGTCAACTTGGCTCTGATACTATGTAAATGTCAATCAAATCTTATCAAATTGTATCCTAAAAGGACCTATGGAAATTCTAAGTCTGAATTTCTGTGCAAGAATTCTAAGTCAGATTTTGTTTCTTGTATTTCAAATGTGCTGATTGCAGAACATTTATCAATTTCGATGTTTGCAAATAGAGGTTTGAGTGTCCATTTATATTTGTGAGGGAGACATGCCTCAAGGAGAGACGCGTCTCATGAGAGGACGTGTCCCTTGAGCGTGCAGACTCCCTTAACACACCGAAATATTTGGCATTTAATATAAACAGATTTCGCATGCTATACAAACAGCGATCATATAACATGAAGTTCGATTATTTATTTACTTGCAAATTTCGATCATCATCAGAAATTTGGATAACTTATTTGTAGACATTATACTTTAAGAGTAGTTCGATTAAATATAAATGATGATGATGCATAAGTGCAATCATCATTTATATCTGACCGATTCTATCTTAAATCAACAGAAACATATGAGGATATAATGTGACCAAAATTCCTTGTGAAATATTGCACTTGCTCTTGTTGGGCCAAGCAAAAGTGTGTAGGTCTGTTTTCACTTGACCATCTTCATAGTGGGTATTTAGTTATGTGGAGGGCAATGAGAACAACATATGGGATTTTATTGTTGTCAATGTCTGATCAACTACATGATTAATCCCAAATATTGCAAAATTGGAACTATACAATGCACCTTCCCAATAAACCTCTTTGACTTCTCATATGGGTATCAACTTGACACGAGATTAGGCACAAACTATTTCCTAACACTACAAAGTTTGCACAAACAAACTAAACAATCTCGACATCAAGAATCAAACAATAAAAGAACACCAAGAATGCCAGTCTTGACTCATGGGCCCAAGCTCAAATGAATTAGGGATAGCATGGTCACCTAACCTACCCACCTAGATTCTACTTAGATGGCCACCTTGGTGCACATCATAGTGCTGGAACTCTAATCTTCAAAGTGGTTGGAGACTCTACCTGTCTAATTGAGCCTCAAAGTTGTACAACAATTTTACATTTTGCCCCTGTGCCACATAAGACCTCAAGGTATATCCTTTTGAAAGTCCCCATTTTAGATTACACATAGTTTCTTTATTTAATTTCAAGATTTGATCGTAAGTTTCCCCTATGCCACAAAGTGCCTTAGGGTATTGATTATGTATATTTAAAAAGGCAATAGCTAATGTCACCAAATGTCATAAAAGTTCATCAAAAACCCCACTAGGGTTTTGAGATCGATGGCTTGCAAGATTTGGTTGGTTTTCAACTAGACTCAAATGCACAACTCATCAAAGAATAGACAACATTAGACAAACATCACAAGACTTGTAATCTACATTCTTGGTGTCTCCTTCCTTCCCATGTCTTTCTCTATTATTTCTCCTTCTCTCTCCGTATGCTACTTCTTCATTTAGCTTCTATTTTATTTTGTGCCTCTCCAATTCTCTCGTGCTTGTTGAAGTCTCCAATATTTGTGACTTAAATCTTTCACAAGTTTTGTTTGAGATATACTTCAAAGTGACAAAAAGTATGTTCTTTCTTCCTACCTCTTTTATATAATGTTTCTTCTCCTCATACTGTGTTTTCGCCTTAATGTCATTGGCTGAGTTTTGGCTGCATCGTAATTCTTTTGGTATCTTTCTTGGATTTTCTACTCTCAGTGTTCATAATGATTCCTCATCCTCTTCAAACTTGAGCAGAACTAACTTCCTTTTAATGTTGCTTTTCCAGCTACTTTTCCCTCTTAGTATCCTACCTTCCTCCTTTGTATTCATTGCATGCCAACTCAGTTGGCCACCCTTTTTCTTCTTTGTTCGATTTTCTTGCTGTACAAGGTTCTCTTCTCCTTTCCACTACTTGAGTGATGCTAACTGGCCAAATCCAATATCTTCTCTAATGCACTGCCTTGTTATTTGCCAGTTAGATCCGTTGCCAACATGTCACTTCCCTTTATGTCTCATATAACAATTAGATTAACCCCATGAAACAAGATACAGCCGTTCTACTTTGTTTGTCATTCCACACCATCTGGGACCTGCGTGCACTTAAACCGACTTATCGGACATCAAATAAGATAAAAATGACTGTTTGCAAGATTAATAATTTCCCCACCATATCAAGTCGCTAATTTTGTGACTTACCTAAGTTCTTAATTTAAGATTACATTATATAGGCATTCTCAGGCAATCACATTTCCGAATATTTCAACACATGAAATATCTTTGGTCAAGCACTTAATAATTAAATCATCAATATATAAAATATTGAAATATCAAATCAATAACTATTTTTTAATTGTCATCGAAAATCACTTAATTATCTACTCAAGGTTTTATGAATAAAGGTGTCTCTAAGCCAAATCCTAGCTAAGCTGCATCTAGGTGAAGTGAGAGAATTTGGGCTGTGGCAGCAGTTCTGGTAGAAACTTTGAGGGTTTCATATTGTGTATCAGTGCTAGCAGTTAGTATCTCATTTTAGTCTCTGATTTGAGCATGCCTGCACATTCTTCTTCCTCTCAACTCAGATCTGCAGGTGCATAACCTTTTGGGGCTCGATAATGGAAAAGAGCTGCATCTAGCAAGGTTCTCTTGCCTTATCTTATCATACTTCAAGGGAAAGGAAAAAGCTTTTATTTCTATTGCAAAAATAAGTTGAGACATAGGAAACTAGGTGAATGACTAACCTACTGTAGGCTTACTTTTGATGTTCCTCACTTCTCGCACAAAATCAGTCCACAGACCACGACTGCTAAATTTGCTTGAGATTTCTTCCAGTCCCTTTGACCTATTCTTGGTAATTTGTGGACATCAGTATAATTTCTTTCTTTCTTTCTTTCTTTCTTGCTAGGTCTGCCTGAGGGAATATCTGTTAATCTAGATTCTTTAATCTCCTAACATGCTCTTCAGTGCAACCTGGAGCTTCAAAAGAAACAAAATCATTTTGTGCCGAAAACCTTCACTAGAATTGTAGGCTATCAGATCTAGCCCTTTCCTCCCATTTCTGAATGTTTCTATTCCTAAAACTGTCCAGTATGTCCTGTCAACTGTTAGTGGAATAAATGATTCATTGTTAAGAGTCACACCATTAGGTCAATCCTTCAGAACCCTAGGCTGTAAGATGTCCTCTGTACTTGGTTGCTTCATTGGGGGTGTTATTAGTGCACTTATTACTTCCCCCTTCTTTAGAGGTGATGTCTATGTTCTTGATGTTTTGGAATTGCCCCAACTAGAACGATTTCTTTGCCAATTTTCATTTCAATGCTAGTTGTATTCTGCTGCACATCAAGTCTTTGTAAGACATACCATTCTATTGATGCCACAAAACTAGAAATGAAAATATGGAGTAGGGTTTTGAATCACTTTGGAAAACTTCCCTGATTTGCTTGATGTATACTTGTGTATGTGATCAAACTAGCTTATAGTTGATTGATTTTATTACATATTTAAAGTAGATTTAGTAAAGAGTGCATAGAAAGAGAAAAAAAATGTATTTTTCAATTTGCTGAATCTGTCAAATATGAGTGCCAAATCTTAGTTCAAGTCCAAAATCAGCCTGCCAACTCCAAGTTTGATGACTATGCAAAGTGTATTGCTGACATTTTTAAGGTATGTTAAAATATTTCTTTATAGCCATTGATCCATAAACAACTTTCTCCCTGAGAGCCAACATAAGAATAATTATTTGCTTGATTTGTTATATGGAAATTGAGTGTGATCAATAAAGTATATTGTAAATTGTGATTAAGAACTGCAAAGTGTGAATATTCTGAAAATACTTCTTGATGTTTGGGTTTACTCCATTTGTAGTCATTTCCATTAGTTGTTTGGAGAAAACATTTAACATGGGTATTTTTCTTATTGTGGTCATTTGATATTTTATTTGTGTTTAGGATCCTTTGGAGTTTGAATACGCTAGAATCAAATTCTTTTTGCTACTTCATACATGCTTATTTTTCTTCAGGCTTTTATCTATTAAAATAGAGATCTTCATTCTAAGACATGAAATTTACTTTTCCGAAGGTTGACTGGGATACAGAAAAAGCTTGCTTTGAGTCCATTGCTGCTGCTATTGGGGACTTCTATGCTCTGCATCCCCCACTTTTGCCAAATCCCTCTGGGGAAGGCCTGAAATTTTATCAGATATCAGAAGGAAATGGTAAGCTTCATGTAGCCTAATGGAAGTGGAATGAAGGATGATGGTGTTTCCAAAATTTATTTTAGGACTATGCTTTCCTGATTCCTTAGAAATTTTCATGTGTTTATTAGTTGCCATTTTCCTTTTTGATCTATGTTACTATATTGTTTAATATTTTGTTAGTCCTACAAATGATATAGAATAATATATTAGTAAGTCTTCTTAGGTATTTAGATAGTGGGAGTTTTCAATTCAGGAGGGCACTGCTTGTCGTCTGTGACCACTAATATGAGGTGCTAGACTACCTATTGCAAGTAATGTATGAAGATGAATTTTATTGTTTCAATAATATGTTCCTAGTAATTGCATTCTGCTAGGCTTTGGAATGTTCAACTTCCCTATCTAATATTTGTTAAATAATAGTATCTAATATTATATTAAGAGTTCAAATTCATTGGTAGCACTCAAAGTCATTGGCAGATAAAAACTTGTAAGGATGTTAGGGTGTAACTTCTTCTTAGGAATGTATAAGTATAACTTGATTGATGTATTCTTATGATTCCTTAATAATGAATAAGCATTTGATTATTTCATTCCTACTCTCTTGTCTATTCAGTCTCTAAAACCTAAATTGGTATTAGAGCCTTACAGCCAAGACTCAACTTCTTTGGACTCTTGAAGACATATTTAGTGGTGCATAAGTTTGGATTGAATGGTCGATCTTGAAGCATACAAAACTATTCTTGGTTATTCATCATTCAATCAAGCATCTTATATTGTTTAGAAAAAAGAAGGAAATGGAACAAGGGAGTTTTATAAGTGATGATGTACGAGACTGTCATTATGCCATGAAGAACAATACCCTAGCTAGATAGATAAAGTTTAAAAAGGTGAATAACTAACGGTCATGTTTCATCCTAGCTGCTGAGTTATAGAAACATGAATAGTTCTATGAAGAAAGTTAGATGCTCATATATGATTGTTGTTGTTGTTCATCATATGGCATGCAAGCTATGTTACATGGGGATGCATCCTAACGGCAAACCTTGCATACCTATCCTGTGGAGTTGTTTCCAAGACATGGGGATGGCATTGGACAACTGCTGTTGCTAAGATTTTGAGGGATACATCCCCAAAACAGCCACTTTTGAGGCCCAACACCCTAGAAAAGCACAAATCTCCCTAGACTTTTTTCGTTAAAGAAGTGCAAAAATTAAAAAAGAAATGAGAAAAATTGGCACGGGGATGTAGACAGATTGAGGTGGAGGAGGTACAGCAGGGATCGGTTGGGGTCTCATTGGATGAATCACAATTTGATATAGGGAGTGACTCAAAGTTAAGAGGCCAATTTTTATAGTGATAGTTCAGATGCGGCTCAATTGTAGGAGGTCCAATTGTTGACAGTCGTATATTTTATCTATAATCTTGCTGTCATGCCTATTGTTGGACATTTTGTCATTTTTTATTGCTGCTATACTTGAATTGACGAACATCGAACATTGAATCTTAATTTTGATGCATTATGTGAATGTCTAAATTGGATCTCAGTGTTGTACTATATCAAATTCTTACTTGATCTATGTTACTATGTTGTTTAATTGTCTTCCTATATGTTCAATGTATATTCTACCCTAACTTGCCGTTCCCAAAAAATTGGCTCCTGGGCTGTTGTTTCAAAAAAAATCCTATTGTCCCCTGCTGTCCTTGTCCTGGAAATGCCATGGAACATGGCAATAGCAAGTATTCTTTAGCATTTTGGTGTTTTTGATTCTATCTTTGGATTCTAGTTTGCCGTTTTATTTTACATATGTTTGTCTGTAATGTCCCTTACTCGGACTTGCCCTAAAATCCACTTGTTTGCTCTAGAACTTGCTTGTTGATTAGGTTTAGGGTTTCTTCTTTTCAAATGAATGTCCTTTAAATACAATAACCCTGGATTGGAATCTGTATTCATCATATTAACAACATATCTATTAGCATTAATATCTAAATATCCGAAATCAGACATAATCATACTTGCAGATTGAAAACAGAAAGAAAGTCACTCAGCCCATCAGGAGAGGGGAATCCTTAAGGGGCCAACGGTCTACCACCAAAAATTTCCCAACCCTTATCTCGGGTTTGCGAGGCAGAATGCCTAGGTGGAACCCCCATCCCTCCATGACCCAACCCTTGCTTTGGGCCAATGGGGCAGAATGCCCAACCCTTGCTTCAGGCTAGTGGGGCAGAACCTAGATGGGGTTTTTAGACAAACCACTTAAGTTATGACTCACTTCTCCTGGTAGGATTACAATCAGATTGCAAATAGTTCTATACAATTTCTAGGTATTCAGTCACTAGCAATTCACTTGCATTTTCATTTATGATGCTATGAAAAGGGTCCAACATAAGTATATAATTCAGCATGATGATATATCAGAGTGCAAGAGTAAATATAACAAGATTCAAGTCTATAGATCATTCATCATATTCTACAGATCAATGCAGTCCAACAGATTCAAATTAGTATAGTTCAATATATGTATATTGCAATGAAGGTATAACAGAATGCATAACTCCATTAAGCAATATCCATATCTATACGTTCAGACTTCAACCAAACATAAATGTAGATCAAGCATCATTAGAACCAACTCTGAACAAGGTAAACAATAATGGTCTATATCCGTTCAAAGACTACATAGTCCACCAGATCTAATGCCCAAAATTAATGCCAAGAATTCTATTTCCAGATTTTGATCTATCAAGAAGGAATGGTCTTCAAAACACGTCAGAAGCACAAATATATATTTCAATGAAAAAAGACTAGATATTATATTAAATAGAGGGTCAAGGGTTTATGCAGCATCATTATGTCAGATTGAGGAAATCAAATATTAAAGCCAGTGAGTGATCTCACCTGTGCTGCGATCCTGTCAGCCTCCAACACATCCTTCCTATCTCCTAACTCCTTAGTCTCAAGCGATTTCTTTGTTTCTATTTCTTATATTCAAAATATGCTAAACATTATTGCTAAGTGTGTACACCACCCGATCGACTACATCTTCCCATGACTCTTTGTTCCTTAATTGCCTTCCTTCAATCTTACATTTGATTGATCATAGGATAAAAACATATATAAATAAATATGAATCTATTCATTTTTATATTAAGATTGTAATTACTTATAAGGCTCAATAATTGTTGCAAGCATCATTATTGCATAATTGTGAATAGTGTATATATATATATTCTATATAAAGATCTATTTATAATCATCCTTAATTGATTGACAATACTCACCTTTGCATGAACATGCATATCATCTATATTTTTATTTAAATATCTTTTATATATATATATATATATTGACAATCATACTATACTTACAATAACTATGAGAATAATAAATATTAACAGCAAAATACATAATTATATTCCCTAGTGGGACATACCTCAATCTGCAGAAACCATACGATAATCTTCTATAAATCATTCGTTGGTTACTCAAAATATACATACATGTTCTTCACTTTATTCCTTTGTTCAAAATATATTCTAGTATCCCTCTTTTCTTATCCTTATTCCCTCCATTCGATGATCTTAAAACTTCATATATAGCCATCCTTTTGTTGGAAGGGAGGTGTCCCTTTCAATAGACATAATCTTTTGTTACAAACCCCTTAACAGATCAATCGCTGCCTTAAAACTTAGTTATCTCAATCGCTGTCTTTATATCTTCTATGAGATCGCTGCCTTATGATCTGTGTTTGCTCTAATATAAAATATGTTAATATATTTTATATTATAAAATTATGATAAATATCTTCGGGGTGTTGCTTCTTTTGAGGTTCCTCACTATCCTCTAGAAGGGAGTGGTTCTATGATTTGGCATGCTTTGAAATTGGGGGCGCAGTTGATTAAGTGTGCGCTTTTTTGGATCTATCATTCAGGGTCACAAGCTCTTTTTTGGTCAGATTCTTGGGATGGTCACCCTCCTATTCTCTCTTCTTTTCGTCACCTCCAATCCCTTTGTGATGTTTTTATTGCGGTTGGCTAGGATACTGTGGAGCATTATAAGGTGGCGCAACATGGTGGATTGGCTGTAAGTTTTCACTGGAAGCATCCTTCTGAGTGGCCACTTGGAGGGTCTGAGGGGGATAGGCGTGAGCTTTCCCTGCTTCTGGCTTCCTGTGCTTGTAATTCTTTGAGGGGACCCAATGTCTTGGCTTGGGATGGTTTGGATTTGTCTGGAAAGTACTCTGTGGCGCCTGGTTATAAGCAGTTAGGTAGGCAATTGTTTGGGGACATTGAGGTCCTTTGGTGGAAGCAAGTTTGGCACAAGTTGTCATGGCCCAAGTGCAACTTCTTTATGTGGTTAGTTGTTCAAAACCGGTGTCTCACTTGGGACAATTTATGTAAGCGTGGTTTCCAAGGCCCCTCTATGTGTGTTTTATGTCATTGCTGTGAAGAGTGTCTCCCATCTCTTCTTCCAATGTTCCTATTCTAGAGAGATTTGGCATTTCTGGTGGGGGGTGTGGAATACGGCCTGCTGGCATGCTTCCTCATTGGTGGAGTTTGGGGAACGGTGGGGCAGGGCTCCTGTTTCTACCTCCTTTCTTCAGGCTACTTGGGCTCTTGGGCCATCCTTTATTATTTAGAACCTATGGTTGGAGAGGAATAGGCGTATTTTTTCAGGATTTGTTGTTGATGGCCCCTCATCTATGGTGGAGAATTCTACACTCTTTAGGGGAAACTATTGCGGCTAAGTGTGATATGACTGTGCTGGTGGACCCTCGTGATTTTGGTTGTTGTAATTGTCTTCATCTTCCACCTCCGCAATGACAACTCATGCGCAATAGATGTAGACATCCTACCTCGAAGGTGAATAGGGAGGGAAGATGGCCTCATGGAGGCGTAAAAATCAACTCGGATGGCTCTTCTCATGGAAATTCGGGTCATGCTGGGATTGGGAGTGTTGGCTAGGATAGTTCTGGAGATGTTCAGTTTATCTTCTTTGTTTATAAGGGTCTTCATACTAATAATCTTATGGAGGCTCAGGCCATTTTATTGGCTGTGGAGTGGGGCAATCAATTGGGATGGCATAGGATCATATGTGAATCTGACTCCCAGGTTGTGGTGAACTTACTGAAAAGGCAGTATTTAGATGATGTGAGCTGGCAATTGGCTTTGATTGTTGAACAAATTCTCACTCTCTGTGCTTCTCTAGAGTATATTACTTTCACTCATATTCCTCGAGAATGGAATGGTGTTGTTGATTGCTTGGCTAAATGGGCTTCTGATCATATTCATGATTGGAATTTGGTGGATCGGGGTCAACTAACCCCGGTCAACTACCCCCGGATTTGTCTCATCAATTGGATCACTTGGTTGAACTTGATAGGGCCATTTAATGCCCTTGCTTTGTAACGTTTCCTTGTTTTAATAAAATTTTTACCCCTCCTTGATGTTAATATTCATTTTGTTATATAAGATAATTATAATTATAATATTAGTTTCTTGTGAACATTATTTTAATTATTATGATATTTATAATTAATAATAATATTAATTGTTTCCATTTATTATGGTAATTGTATTATAATTATATTCTTGTGAATATTAATTGTTCTATTATGATAATTGTATAATTATGATAATTATAGTTATAATAATAATACTTAGATTGCCATTATATTTATAGTTTTTGATATTTATCTTATTTAGTTATTTGTATTTCAATATGATATGTATTTTGTTATTTATTTGCATTTCAATGTATTTCCATGTGTTACAATTGTGGGGATATGACATTGTCCTTGGAAAAAACAAAGCAAATAGATAGAGATGTTCAAGTTCGAAGATTAGATGACATATCAATCATACAGTTCAAAAGTTGACAAAAAATGGAGACCCTAGTTATGGCCAAATTGTAAATACGAATAAAGGTTTGTTGCATATTTTTTAATATAAACCCTAAGCTACCACATATAAAAAGATCACATTCTCTAGATTTTTTTCCTTCTTCCAAATTATGAGTAAGTATTTTTACAAACATCATGCCCTACATTCCTATCACTATTCTTTTCTATGGAGTGCAAAGAGAGTTGGTTTTACTTTGCCCAATTAATATCTTCTTGTTGATGGAGGAAGGTTTTGTCGATTGAGCAATCAGGTAAAAAATTCAACATTGAAATCAAGATGCAAAAGGTGAGCCATGAAGATGTGACATCAAGGCTTAGAGAATGCAGAGTTGTTGGATGAGAATCATAAACCCCAAGAGAGGTGTAGAGATTGAAATTAAACTCTACAAAAGAAAGAATAGCTTTCTTTGCGAGTGATCTCAATAAAGTCCACACTCAAGTCAACTAGCTTTGTCTAAGTTTTCAAGAAACTAATCTGCTATTATTTTAGAACAGATTATGCAAGGTAACCTAAAGTGTTTTAAATTGAAAACGACTTAAGTTTATTAAACAACTAAAATGTTACAAATGAAATGAACTATGATTGTTTATAAGGAACTGCAATGCCCCCAATTTAGCCCTACGCTCTTCTTGAGGTTTTAGCCTATTTCCAGAAACTCGTAGGCTAAGCAGAATGGAAAATTAGAGTTTCCTATTTTATAGGAGGTTTTAGATGCATTTTTGAAGGCTTGCATGCAGGAGTTTGGAAATGTGTTTCTGGGAGTTTTCAGGGTTATCAGAGAGCTTCAGAATGGCGTAACATGCATCTCCATTTGATAACCTTTCCAGGCACTTACTATTTATAGTAAGTAAGTCATGTTGGCTTCCCGGTTTGTGCTCAGAAGGCATTTGGAAACACTTACTATTTATAGTAAGTCTTGTTTACTGCTCAGTTGGTGTTCAATTGATGTTTTGCAAACTTACTATTTATAGTAGTTGCTATTTTTGGTAAGTCAATTTATAGCAGTATCATTCTAGCAACAGTTCAGCCTTTTGCAATTCAGTGTGGCTGTTCAGTTTGGCGTTCTATCGAGTTTGTAGTGAACTTACTATTTTTGGCATTGGCTATTTTTAGTAAGTCTATTTTGGCAGTGTCTTCATCAGCAGTATGGCGCAGTTCATTATCCAGATTTTGGTAATGTCTCAGTTTCCAGTTTGGTGATAATTGTCTCCTTGGACTAAGTTTTATACTTAGTTAAAATTGTGTTTTGAAGTTGTACCCCACGCCTAGCTTAATGACTTTAAGTTGTTTTTAAGTTGGGGCCATAAAGTGATACATTTAATATTTTATTAAATGTTTATTCCTCTAAATGGGACGACTTGGGAGAAATATGAAGAGTTTAAATATTTGAAAAAGAAATGGTTTTTGAAATGGATGCCTCTTGGAGAAGTTTAAAAGTTTCTTGTTTGGAGGTTATAGTTGATTCATCTCCTCTTTGGAATCTTATTTATTGATGCTTTTCTCATTCATTCGTATCTTGGAAATTGAATAGTAAGGTTATGCTGTTGGTTTGAATCCAGAACCTGGCTAACGAGAAGCTTACAGAATTCAATCCATCCTTCGGGCCTACAACTATGGCTTCCTAGGTGGATCATCATGGCTGTATTTCACTTTGAAATACAGATGGAGCTTCAATTGTTTGAATTGAACCGGTTGCTGATGTAAAACCTGTTTTTGCAAGTTGCTGATTTGGCTTGGCTGAAGCTATTTTCTGTTCATAGCTTCAATTCAGATTTTTGTTTGGTTCTGGGTGTTAGCCCATGCTGTTCTACTGTGGAGGGCGCCCCTTTCTGCAAGTTTGCAGATTTTATCATTAAGTTTCTGATTTTTGGGAGAAGGTTGACCCTTCTTGGAGGTCGTACCTTCCTTCTTGATTGCCTTGGGAATCGTGCCAGCTGTTTCTCTCTGTTTTGGGCTCGATTTCTCAATGGAGGTTGGATGCCTAGCTCTTAGTTGTTGATTGGTTGTGGTTTGAGAGCTTTCCGAGCTGAATTGAAGAAGATACGTCCAATTTGGTGAATTCTATCTTTGCTGATCTGATTTTCTGTATTTCCTGTTTCTGATTAGATTAGTGTAAAATTGTTATAATGCTGTTCTAAGTTTCTTTTTATATCTTTTTGGCATTGTAAATGTTAGAGGAAGTGATACTCTAACCATTGGACATTTTGGGAATTCATGGTTGTCGCATTGCAACTGGTTATTAATCATTTGTAAGCTGTTTAGTAGTACCAACAACAATTTGTTTGTTTGCTGCAATTTACTTTGTTGTATTCCCCCCACATAATAAAGTGGTTGTGTGGATTGTATACCCCCACAGTTTAAGTGGAAGTGAGGTTAATTGGCTAGCTTGCTGCCTTTAAATGTTTGTAATAATCACACCCATGAAATAAGTGGAGTATTCCCACCGCTTGTGGATGCCTGCATTTGCAAAAGAAGTTGTATTTTAGTTTATTATCTAGCACTCCACCATATGTTAGCACCTTGCCTTGCAAAAAGATCTTGCGTGCACATTCTTGGTGTCGAGTTTAGCTCTCTATTTTCAGTTGTTATCAAGTTATTAGATCCTAGGGATCCTCTGACCATATGCCCGCCCCTCCTCCTTAAATGGTTTTAGGGCGCATTCTTGGTTAGAGTTGTTTCAGCTGTGTTTTGGTTTAGAGCTAATTCTTAATGGGTGCATGATTTGCATTGTTGTGATTGAAATTTAAAGGCAAAAATTAAGGGGTATATTTCAGGAACTAAATTGCAGAAATGATCAGCTGATAATATAAATTGAAGAAAACAATAGAGAAGAACTTGTGATCAAAATTTGGACCTTGTTGGACTAGATGCCAATGCTTAGTGCAGACATTTGTGCAACATGTTGTCCCATACAGCTGAAAATTCCAAAATGCAAATATACCTCAAATAACTTGCCCTACTAACAAAAAAGGGAAATGGAAAAAACTAATAGCAGATCACTAATGATGAGTTGAAAACAATAACATGAATTTAAAATATTCAAAAATGTTTTAAATTGAAAACGACTTAAGTTTATTAAACAGCTAAAATGCTGCAAATGAAATGAACTATTATTGTTTATAAGGAATTGAATTGCAGAAATGATCAGGTGATAATATAAATGGAAGAAAACAATAGAGAAGAACTTGTGATCAAAATTTGGAGCTTGTTGGACTAGATGCCAATGCTTAGTGCAGACATTTGTGTGACATGTTGTAGTACCATACGGGTGAAAATTTCAAAATGCAACTATGCCTCAAATAACGTGCCCTACTAACACAAAAGGGAAATGGAAAAAACTAATAGCAGATCACTAGTGATGAGGAGAAAAAAATAACAAGAATTTAAAATATTCTATTGCAAAATAAATAACAAAATGATAAAAATATTCTATTGCAAAATAAATAACAAAATGATAAAGAAAGTGAAGAGAAAAATATCACTGAATCCACAAAAGGTTGGAAATCTTCCTCCTCAATGGAACCTATAGCTTAAGAGAGAATGTTTTTGGTGGCTATAAGGAGCTCGCCTTTAGGTCAAGCCTCCAGAGAGGTTGTTCAACCTTCACGAACAAAGTATTTTGATAATAATATTGAGAATGCAAGATACAATGCAAGCAAAATAATAGTGCTATAATAGCATGAAAATACGAATATAAATAAGCAAGAGTATGATCCCAAAATGCTAAAGATACAAGCACAAAAGGGATTCAATAACACTAACAGTGAGGAACTAAAAAGAAGTTAGAGCAACAACTCGAAACAATATCACCTCAAACACTTGAGAAAGCCAAGAGGGACAATGTTGAGTTGTAGATGCTACTATGAAACTTTTGCATATTGCTAAGTACAAAAATACTCTTCACATCAATGGAGATAGTGTAATGTCCCCATTTTTAGCACTACACTTTCTAGTGACTATTAACTTATTCCTGGATGCCCGTAGGCAAGTCAGAGGCAGAATTAGGGTTTCCAGTTGCTTGGAGGTTTCTTTTGAGGATTCAGGGGTTTGCATGTTGGAGTTTTGCAGATTGGTTGCGGGATTCTTTTTGGATTTTCAGAGAGCTTCGCAGTGGTATGACATGCAACTTCATCCGACAACTTTTTCGGACTTACTATTTTTAGTAAGTTATGATGGCTGCATGTTGGAGTTTTGCGGTTCGGATTCTGGATTCCTTCCGGGTTTTGAGAGGGCTTCGCAACGATGTGACACACAACTGAATCAGAGAACTTTTCCGGAATTACTATTTTAAGTAAGTACAACGGCTTCTCGTAATGGGGTTAAAACGAGTTTGGAACAACTTACTATTTTTAGCAGTATGCTATTTTTAGTAAGTTCTATTTTTAATAGTGCCATTTTTAGTAGGATTTCTGCAGCTCAGTTCTATGGCTATATCTGGCAAGTCGATTTGAGCAATTTCGTCTCCAACACCCTTGGTGCTATTTTTGGCAGTGGTATTTTTAGTAGTAGTTCAGCAGTTCAATGCAGAGGCTATTTTTGGCAGGTGTTCAGTAGTTTGATACTATGGCTATATCTAGCAGGGTAATATATTCTGTTTGGTCTCCATCTTTTGAGGTATTTAATTTGGCAAGTTAAATATTTGAGGAGATAATGTTTAAGTGGAATATATTCCCTATGCTAAAATGGACGACTTTATAGGGGAAATATTTAAGTTGCAAATATTTTATTAAGTGAAATAATTTTGCTAAGGCTTGGCGGACGCCTTCTTGGAGAGATGAGTTGATTTTATTGAAAAGACAATTTTTATCAAGTATCTCACTTTATTACTTTAGACGCCTAACTTAGAGGATTATTTGCATTTTTGATAAGTTTATTACCTTCATAAAAAGGGACGACTTGGAGAAGGGTCTAAATGAAATGCAAATTGCAAATTATTGAAGATGAATGTGAATTTGAGATAGGCGCCTCAATTGGAGGGAAAAACAGATTTGAATTTGGAGAGAAAAGGTTATAAATAAGAGTGTTGGGTTCTTTGTTTGGTATCCATGAAGAAATTATAATGTTATGTTGCCAAAATGGTGAGTGGTTTGCTTCGAGGAACGCATACCTCCTAGCTTTGACTTGGTTTTTTTGCTTGAAAGATAGCAACTAGCTACATGAGAAGACTGTTCTTTATTCAAAAGGACAGATTGAGCTTATTGTAATGGGGTCCTATTATGTTTTCGAATGTTTTTGGTGTGTTTGTCAGTTTTGCATGTTGCTGATTTTAGTGCAGCTGAAGTAGGTTTTCATTCACAACTCTTTAGGCGAATTTTGTTGTCTTCTGGGTATTGGCTCATTCATTTCCTTGGCTCAGGGCGCCCCTTTGTGCAAGTTTTGGGATTTTTTTCGTGGAGCCATTTATTTTATCTTGCAGGGCGACTTCTCTCTAGGTTGCACTTTTGCTTGGGAAGTCTTGGAAAGCTTTAGAAAAATAAATAACTACAGTTTGCAGTTGTTTCTCAGTCCTAACTTGGTCGCCATCTCTCTAGGGGTCATGTGCATTTCGTTTCATGTCATTTGGAGTTGTTTTGAGTGAGTTATGAATATTTGAGTGGGTTCTCTACTTGCTGGTTTGCTTTTTCAGTTTGCTGGTCTGTCATATCAGATTGTCTGAAGTTGGGTTTTGGGCTTGGTTTTCATGGTTGGAAGTCTCCTAGAGTTTGGAAAAACATATGATAATATTTGCAGCTACTTGGACATCTCTAATACTTGGATATTGCACTTTCTTCTTCTCATTGTAAGTTGTCTCAGTAGTATTGATCAACACTTTCTTCTTTCTGCAAACTCTTTGTATTCCCACGTTATTGGAAGAGACATGCCTCGTCGTCTTTTACTTTCAGTATTTTAATTCTCTCGCTGAATAAGTGGTCGAATTGCATTTCTCATATTGCTGATCGGCTGATCCGTCAATACACTCCCGTTGAATAAGTGGTCGAGTTGCATATTTACTTTCCAACATTGTACTTCTTCCAGTTTTGGATTCTAACGTTCCTCGACGCCATATGCTCACACCTCGCCCGTTATTGGGATCTTGTTGTACATTCTTGGTGTAGGGTTACTTTCAATATTGGTTTCGAGCTAACGATCCCCGGTGCCATATGCTCACACCTCGCCCTGTTGGTGCACAGTTGTCATTGCATCGAAAGATCGACCTGTTAATGCCTGATACAACTGCCAGAGTTAACGGATCCACAGGAGGCGGTTAGTCCATGTCATAAATCCCGAGGGGAGTGCTGACCATCTGCCAACAATCTCCCCCTCAATGTTATCCGAGGGGATTTGAACCTGACACCTTTGGCTCTGATACCACTTGTTGGCCCACAGTTGCCGTTGCATGAAGAGATTGACCTGCTAATGCCTGATACAACTGCTAAAGTTAACGGATCCACGGGAGGCAGTTAGTCCATGTCATGAATCCCGAGGGGAGCGCTGACCATCTGCCAACATGCTCATCATTGGGATCTTGGTGTACATTCTTGGTGTAGGGTTACATTCCAGCAGTTGGTTTATGATTTCTCTAACATTAACGGTTGAAACTGGTTGTGAAAATTGGAAAAAATTGTTGGGGAACATTACAATGGTATCAAAGCCAAAGTTCTTGCCATCTTGTTGGGAGAACAGAAAAATTAGTGTTGCCACAATGGATTTCATTAGATATGCCGAACAGTTCAAAAGGTAATGTGAACATGAGGCTGCCATACTCTATGAAGAATATCAGAGCATTCCACATGATTTTCAGGACGGTGTTTCTTTTTACTGCTACTTGAATTGTGTGTTGATTATGAAACCTGGAAAATTGGATGTGGTCAACTACATCAACAAAAAGATTAAAAGAGAAGTAGAACATGCCTTGGTTGAAGGATCAAGGAAGGTAGAAGCATAAGTGCCTGTTTGTGGGTTGCAGCCCACAAGTAAGCAAGTAGAAGAGAAAAATAGTCATCTAGTATTGGAGATAGCACAAGTAAGGTGCATATATCACTTCAAAATGATCGTGAGTTCGATAAAGAAACCTTGACAGTAGAAGAGTGTGTGGAAGAGCCCCGTAACACTCCCCTAGACTTGCATGTGATAGGAAGTGATGAAGATCAGTTCGGTGAAAAGAACATAACAACAATCTTGAGTTTTAATGAGGATTCATCCAATGAAGGTCTTGAGACTAATGACTTCACAAAAGATGATGGTAGAACTGTTGTGTGGGATGAGTTCACTAAAGAAGAGCAAGTCGAAGGAAATAATAGTGCTGTCCTTGAATTAGCTTATGACCATTACCAAAGTAATGATGTTGGTGATGATTCCAATGTGTTTGTACCTTCTCTTGTTGAAGATTTGGTGATGGATGATTTCCCTCTTGTTGCTGTCCAAACTCCTCAAGAGTTTTCACAAGATGAATTTATGACAAGTGATCAAGAAGACCTTTTGGGTATGCATATGATTGTTCATGAAGAGATTGGAAATTTACCTATAGATGATGGGTTCATTGAAGATACGAATGATAGAGTTTTCCAAACAGCTAGCACTAAAGATTCTTTACTTCATTACAATAATGGTGTCAAGGGTGGTCTTGGGTTTGAGCATCAAACTAAACCCCTGGAGAGAGGTGTCTATGAAGATATCAGTTTAAGTGAGTTGGGTGGTGACCTATTCAAAAAGTCAGCACTCCAAGAGAAGCACGAAGAGCTCTTTCCTTTTGATCAAAACAATCAACCTCTTACCATTTGGGATCCAGGAGTGAAGACACCTAGCGATGACAAGGAGCCTGTGTGGGATGAATTTCCCTTTGATCCGAATGATGAAATGGAACTTGATGAAGACTCTATAACAACAAACAATGGTGACAATATGCTTGAGTTTGGGGCTGCCTTCAAGTTTGATGAAAGTGACATTGAGGTGGAAGAAGAGCTAGAAGACCATATGGCTCTTGAGGATGAAAGGTTTAAAGAGGTTCTCAAGCACAAATCTGATTTACCCATTCAAGAAGATGATTGCAAGCATAGGGTGAAGAAATTGTAAAGTATGATCCTCTTCATAGTATTGAGCATTTTCAACTAGTGGGTGGTGAAGAAAAGAAGTCTTCGAGCAGCTATGAGAGCAGCAAAGGCAAGAAACAAAGTTCTGATTTTCAGTTGCAGCCTATCAGCAGTTCACCATCTTTGCATTCTTATGAATGTGAAATTCAATTCAAGATGTATGTTGAAAAGGAAGTGCGAGTTCTATCTAGGATTGACCGCACACATAGTTTGGTTGAAGATCTTTATTGGAAGGCTCAACTTGAAGAGAGACGAAGAGGAGTGAAAGATGAAGTTGCTCTTCCCAACTTGCAACTTATTAGAGACTCTTTGGAGACCTTGAAGTCCGAGTACATGCACTTGATTGGAGATCAAGACCATGCCATTGAAGTTGCAAAGAAGACCATTGGTGCTTTCCAAGGGAGTGAGAGAAAGGTTGATGAGCTCACTCTAGAGCTCGAATCAACAAAGGACATGTTGAAAGAAACTCAGTTGGCTCTAACGGAGGTTGAAGACCAGTTTGTTGATCTCAAACTTTAAAGGAGCAAGAGGGTGCACAACGAGTTGAAGAAATCAAGCAAGTGATTGGAGAGCTTGATTGTCTTCAGGAGGAGTTTGATCTTGAAAGCATCTCAAGAAAATTAAAAGTTGTATGTGTAGATTTGGAGCAGCAAGATGAAAGGAATGACTTCCAAGTTTTTGACAATCCTTTATTTGAAGTGGGTGCAGAAGAAACTTATGATAATCCTCTTTTTTTGATGGAAGATGAAGCATCAATTCACAATAACACGAAATGGAATCCTGATGAAGTTTCCCAATACAGTATGGAACATGATTTCCAGCTTATTGAAGATTTGCAAGCAACACATGAGGGAGATTCACTCATTGGAATTGATAATCTTCCAAGAATAATGTTTGATCAAGAATGCTTAAGAGGGATTGAGGATGGAGTCTTCACTTGGGACGATGGACCAAAACATGGTGTTTGCACTCTTGTCAATCCATTCCTTGGGTTGGGTGATGCTAGTCAATTTTGGTAGTTGAATTTGAAGTCATCTTATGTTTCAAGCTCTAGTGTTGTTGAAGCTTTCATGCATTGCTTTCAGAGGTTCATCAGAGTGGACACCAGTTTCACAAGTATGCGCTTGATTTTGACCAGCATTCAAAGATGTGTTATGTTTTAGTTCCAGAGTATTGAAGATTATTTTCAGTTGAGTACCCATGCTTGGGATTCTCAACATGGGTTGATGGAGCTTATTGCTTGTGGAAAGAAGAAATTTCGGAGGGATAAGGATCAAATTTTCGGATTTTTTGACGTTGTCCCCTTCTTTACTAGCCACTTGATGGCTCCATTTGTTCATCAACAAATGGATTGGAGAGAAATTTTGAGTATGGGTTGGAGAGATGATTGGTTGGATGCTTTGGGAAGTGATTCTTGACTAAGACGAGCAAATTTTGAGACCCGAGTTTGCTGGTTGGAGGCAGACCAACCACCTTACATGTGGAGTTACTCTCGTTCAAGAGAGTTTGTCCGTCACTACTTGTCAAAGAGGTGGTAGTTTTCAATTGGGATTGCTCTAGTATGTTTTATAGCCACTTTGAAGGGGTTATCTTGCAACTCAATGCTCATCTCCCACGCTTACACTTGGGAATTTCATTGGTGCTGCCGTTTTTCCTTGTGTAGAGTGCTTAAATCAGATTGTACTTCGCTGACTCCAGCCTTGAATAGCAGAGATTATTTGTTTCTTCAAACCTATCCTATTCTTAGAGTTCATCTTATGTTGGTTTGTGAAGCAAAATTTGATAGTTTCTTCACTATATTGGTTCAGGACAGCGAACTTTCACATGCTTTGGCTTATCATTTTGAGACTCTTGGAGTTGGAATTGTCAGAGTGTTCAAAAGTCTTCATGACTATATCAGATAATTCGATGGAGGCACAGTAGATTCATGTGGAGTTATGAGTATGAGTTTGTTGAGCCCTTGCAAAAGATTGATTTCCTCTTTGCAAGAAGATTTGGACAAGTCACTTATGTTCTCGTGGCTCTGCTTGACACCTTGAGAAGATATGCTGAGGATTACAGTTTTGAGTTGCGTAGACTTATCTTTGCCATTGCCTAGGCTTGTGATAGACAGTGGCATTGTTGATACTGATGACTCAGAGATTTTTGGGCATGAGATGCTACATGATATTGATTTCAGTCCTCAAGACTTTTCAGTTTGAGTATTATGGGTGGTAACAATTTAGAGTTACAAGGAAGGTTAGTGTAGTTTTGGCATGATGTTTTCACTGATGTGATCAGAGTGGTGCAACATCGGCATGGTGGGTCCTTCTTAAGACAGACATGGGACCTTGGGATTGTACTTGGTTTGGTATGGATTAGTTTAAATTTTGTTGTTGTGGTGGCATTGATTGAGGGCAAGCAGTTTTGGGAAGGGCGGACTATAATGTCCCCATTTTCAGCACTACACTTTCCATTGATTGTTAGCCTATTCTCGGATGCTCGTAGACTAGTTAGAGGTAGAATTAGGGTTTCCAGCTGCTTGGAGGTTTCTTTTGAGGATTCAGGGGTTTGCATGTTGGAGTTTTGCAGATTGGTTGCGGGATTCTTTCTGGGTTTTCAGAGAGCTTTGTAGTGGTATGACATGCAATTGCATCAAACAACTTTTTCGGACTTACTATTTTTATTAAGTTACAACGGCTGCATGTTGGAGTTTTTCAGTTCGGATTCTGGATTCCTTCTGGGTTTTCAGAGGGCTTTGCGACGATGTGACATGCAATTGAATCAGAGAACTTTTCCGAACTTACTATTTTTAGTAAGTACGACAGTTGCTCGGATTGTGGTGAAAATGAGTTTGAAACAACTTACTATTTTTAGTAAGTTCTATTTTTAGCAGTGCTATTTTTAGCAGGGTTTTTGCAGTTCAATTCTGTGGCTATATCTGGCAGGTTGGTTTGAGCAGTTTGGTCTCCAACACCCTTGGTGCTATTTTTGGCAATGCTATTTTTAGCAATAGTTCGGTGCAGAGGCTATTTTTGGCAAGTGTTCAACAGTTTGATACTATGGCTATATCTAGCAGGGCAATATATTTTGTTTGGTCTCCATCTTTTGAGGTATTTAATTTGGCAAGTTAAATATTTGAGGAAATAATGTTTAAGTGGAAAATATTCCCTATGCTAAAAGGACGACTTTATAGGGGAAATATTTAAGTTGCAAATATTTTATTAAGTGAAATAATTTTGCTAAGGCTTGGAGGACGCCTTCTTGGAGAGATAAGTTGATTTTATTGAAAAGACGATTTTTATAAAGTATTTCACTTTATTACTTTGGACGCCTAACTTAGAGGATTATTTGCATTTTTGATAAGTTTATTACCTTCATAAAAAGGGACGACTTGGAGAAGGGTCTAAATGAAATGCAAATTGCAAATTATTGAAGATGAATGTGAATTTGAGATAGGCGCCCTAATTGGAAGGAAAAACAAATTTGAATTTGGAGAGAAAAGGTTATAAATAAAAGTGTTGGGTTCTTTGTTTGGCATCCATGAAGAAATCATATTGTTATGTTGCCGAAATGGTGAGTGGTTTGGCTCGAGGAATGCATACCTCCTAGCTTTGACTTGGTTTTTTGCTTGAAAGATAGCAACTAGCTAAGTGAGAAGACTGTTCTTATTCAGAAGGACAGATTGAGCTTATTGTAATGGGGTCCTATTATGTTTTCTAATGTTTTTGGTGTGTTTGTCAGTTTTTCATGTTGCTGATTTTAGTGTGGCTGAAGTAGGTTTTCATTCACAACTCTTTAGGCGAATTTTGTTGGCTTCTGGGTATTGGCTGAGGGCGCCCCTTTGTACAAGTTTTGGGATTTTTTTCATGGAGCCATTTATTTTATCTTGCAGGTCGACTTCTCTCCAGGTCGCACTTTTGCCTGGGAAATCTTGGAAAGCTTTAGAAAAATAAATAACTACAGTTTGCAGTTGTTTCTCAGTCCTAACTTGGTCGCCATCTCTCTAGGGGTCATATGCATTTCGTTTCATGTCATTTGGAGTTGTTTTGAGTGAGTTATGAATATTTGAGTGGGTTCTCTACTTGCTGGTTTGCTTTGTCAGTTTGCTGGTCTGTCATATCAGATTGTCTGAAGTTGGGTTTTGGGCTTGGTTTTCATGGTTGGAAGTCTCCTAGAGTTTGGAAAAACATATGATAATATTTGCAGCTACTTGGACATCTCTAATACTTGGATATTGCAGTTTCTTCTTCTCATTGTAAGTTGTCTCAGTAGTACTGATCAACACTTTCTTCTTTCTACAAACTCTTTGTATTCCCACGTTATTGGAAGAGACATGCCTCGCCGTCTTTTACTTTGAGTATTGTAATTCACTCTCGTTGAAAAAGTGGTCGAATTGCATTTCTCATATTGCTGATCGGTTGAGCCGTCAATACACTCCCGCTGAATAAGTGGTCGAGTTGTATATTTACTTTCCAACATTGTACTTCTTCCAGTTTTGTATTCTAACGATCCTCGGCGCCATATGCTCACACCTCGCCCGTCATTGGGATCTTGGTGTACATTCTTGGTGTAGGGTTACTTTCAGTATTGGTTTCAATCTAACGGTCCCCGACACCATATGCTCTCACGTCGCTTGTCATTGGGATCTTGGTGTACATTTTTGGTGTAGTGTTACATTCCAACAGGCTGTTTATGATTTCTCTAATGTTAACGAGTGAAACTGCTTGTGAAAATTGGAGAAAATTGTTAGGGAACATTATAGATAGCCTCAAGAACTTCACGATTTGTTGGAATAGAGAGCTAGAGTGCAAGAAGATTGATTGAATCAAGTGATGGGTTGAATGAGAATGGCTTGAATTCAGTCAAAGAGAACCAAGGGGCAGATAGCTATTTCGAAACTGTTTAGACAATTACTTGCCAATTGCAAGAGAATGGCAGAGTTTGAAACACCTAAAAATGGTCATGAAAGACAAATTATTTCCGGACACTAGCATGTCATGCAAACATCCACATGAAGCGCTCATGTCTGGACAATTCGAGTTGAATGAAGGTCCAAGACATTAGAATTATCAAATAACATAAACAAGATGCTTGGGACACAAAGGCAAGGAAAACAACACTAAACACGCTAAACCTTTGGCATTGAGAGGGAGAAGGCTAGGATGCCAAAGCGAATGTATAATATAACGTGAAATTGTAAAGGTATGCAATCTTTAATTTTACATTTTTCCCCCACATTAGCAGGCTTATGAACTATATTAAAATATGCATGCTTAAGTAAATAAATGAAATATTGGAAGGTAAATGCATATGATACCCAAAAGGATATTGTAGAGGACGTAGAATTCTTCAAGCGGGGTGAGGATGCCCCCAGACTAAGAAACTGAAAAATAAATACATGAGAAAATAAAAAAATTGCACATGGAACTAAGTTATAAATTGAATTCTGACTCTTCCTCTGCCAACTATCTCCAACGTTGAATCACTTGCCAAGTACACCTTTCCACCGTCATACTTCTCGTACTTAGAGAACCATTCTCTATTGGATGTCATGTGAAAGGATGCACTTGAGTCAACTAGCCAGACATCATCTGATGGCTGAGTTGTCAAGGCTGCTGCAATGAAGGCATCTGCATCACTTTGAGAAGATTCATTGTCATAAGCATTTTTCTTCTTCTTCTCCTTACAATCCTTTCGGATATGGCCAGGTTGCCCACAGTTCCAGCATCTCACCTTGAACTTTTTACCAGGAGACTTTGATCTCCCTGCAGATTTGGATTTCGACTTCTTGTCCTTCTTCTTGCCTTTCTCCTTTGGTCTACCTCGAACAGCAAGAGCCTCTTTGGCCATCTTAGATGACTTCCTTCGCATTTATTCAAACAAAAGCGAAGCAACGACGTCATACATCTTGAATGCAGTGGTTGTGCTTCCAATAACCATCACCGGATGATCCCAGCTGTCAGGTAATGAACACAACAGGAGCATGCAACGATCCTCCTCCTCAGTCTTTACACCTACAGATGCCGACTGAGTAACACTCATATTAAACGAGTTCATATGGTCTGCAACAAATGCACCTTCTTCCATTTTCAAGGAGTACAACTTCTTCCTCAGGAATAACTTATTTAGCAGAGACTTTCCCTGATAAATATCACCAAGCTTCTTCCACAATGAAGCTGCAGACTACTCCTCATGGACGTTCAGGAGTACAAAATCGGCTAGACTCAGTCTTATCAGACCTCTTGCTTTTCTATCAGCAAGATCCCAAGCCTCTTGCGTCGTACTTTGTGGCTTAGTTCTAGACACTGCTAACCAGAGGTCTCTATCCACCAGCAAGTCTTCCATTTTGAGTTTCCATAACTCAAAAGTTGTTGCCATTAAACTTTTCAATATCTACTCTACCAGATGTACTCGCCATCTCAAACAGAAACAAGTTTTAACAATGCAAGACTCCCACTGAAATAGTATTAGCACAAAAAACTGAGCTTTCTCTCAAGGATAACACAACGGGCTAGGTTCTGATACCACTTGAAGGGAAAACGGGGGTGGATCTAATGATCCAACAGTGCGAAATACATTCCCTTAACACTAATACAACAGAGGAGAGGAGAATAAACAGGTTCTAATAGCTTCTAAAAACTACTGAGATGAATACATATAGAATAAAATAGAATAGAATTAAGCATTCACAGATAACACAGGTATTTACGTGGGAAAACCTTTTCAGGTAAAAAACCCACCACACCAAGTCAAGACAATTGTATTACAGCAATAAAGATATTACATACAATTTTACAGTCTTTCCTCTCTGTTCAGCTCACAGCAACACTCTACCATCTCAACTCACCGTTACAATACTTTACATTCAAAGTATACAATGAATTCACTTCCCACATCGACTTGCACTCATGCGTACATGTCCGTCAACCTCACATTGACATTTTCAAGTCTTCATCACATCTACCCTCAACCAATCCTACGACTTTAGGTTCATGCATTGAACTTCCAGTACGCCATCGATCTTCATTGATTGCGTTTCACCACCCAACAATAACTTCACCACCCAAATCGGGTTCTTGTCATCAGCTGAAATCAGCCTGCGATTACTGCTTTTACTGTTTTTGGCTTTTGGCCAATCAACATCTGACTGTCCTTGCATTCGCTGAACGCTTTTGAATTTCCGGTCCGTCTCGGTCAAACTTGGTCCGAGCTCATCCGAGTTCTCTAAGACTCAACCGCTCCACCACCGAGCTGACTCTACTCATTCGAGGTAAAGCGGTGAGCCCTGCCGAGCTCACCCATGCTTCCCCGCGCTACTATCGAGCTTGTCTTCACTTGTCGCGGTATGGCGGTATGTGCCTTTGAGCTCTACCTTGTCTTGCCCATGCTACCGTTGCTCCATCCGAGTCGACCGCGGTAATGCTGTGAGCTCATCCGAGCTCACCCTTCGACTCCACCGAGCTCTGCCAAAGATACCCCGCGCTACTGCCGAGTCCAACCGACCCGTCCCCGGTGTGGCGACATGACCATCCGAGCTCGCTCCTTGTCTGCACCGTGCTACCATGGCCCGGTTGGTGTTGACCAGCGGTGTGGCGGTAACGACTAAGCTAACCGCTAGCGGTCAAACCGCGCTACCATGGGGGCCGCTAGGCCACCCCGCAGTAGGGCGGTAATCGCCAGACAGATCGCAGGCGGTCTCATCGCAACCATCGCGGTGAGTCAACTCACTGCACGCGGTAAGGCGATAACCGCCAAGATTGTCACCGCAGTACCGCCAATGGATGAAGGCACAACCGCGGTAAAGCGACAAGGACAGAAAGAAGCCAGGTGCGGTAAGGCGGTAAAGGTTGAAACATTAGATTTTCGCCAAGTCCAAAAATAGAGGTACAAACTGGAAGTTGAGACACAAAATTCTTAACAATAGCGCCTATTTGTTTGAGTTTAAGGCGGCTCTCTTAGTGACTAGGTTTGTAATTATGAGGTGGCTCTTGTAGTACCATTAGTTGTAGATTCATCATATTTCTTGATAATAATATTGCTACTATTGTTCTTGAAATCCTAGTAAACTGAATTGATTGTAAGTGCAATTTCCATTGTAATAAGATTAATCAATTATTGCGAGTTGTTGTGTTGATTGTTCATTTTGCAAGAGTTTATAATTCATTTATACATATTTTATTAAATATATTACCTGTAGCATTAGATCTGATTAGAATGAAGATTCGATCATTGGTGTTCCATGGAGTTAAATCAATAGAAATATGTAATAACCCTAATCGAGGATATTACACGACAAGTATTCTAAGGGGTAGGTCATATGAAGTACACAAGCTAGCAAGCTATATTATATTAGGTGACTCATATGCTATTAATGTTCCGAGGAGCATAAATATGAGATGTGTGCAAATGAGAGCCCCCCCTTCAAATTATTGCATGAATTTAAAGAATGCAATTAATTTTAAGGTGGAAGAGGGAAAAAAGGATGGCTATAAGGAAGAGAAAGGATGTTGTAAGCATGAAACACGTGACATTGTGCTCATGGAGTTACATAACAAAAAGTAGGGATGTAACAGAAAGACGAGCAACATCACACAAAAACACGCTCAAAGGGATACATAGGCTTGAAGTTAGTATGCATATAAAGCAGCAATCTTAATCATCAAATACAAGAAGGGAATGAATCGTCATCATCCCCCAAGCCTTGTGGAAGCACAAGTACAAAGGAGGAAAGGAGGAATGTTACATGAAGACAAATTAAACTTTTGGGTTAGAATGGAAGAGACCTAAATGTCTAACGCTTTGCATCATCTCCAAAATGTCAAAAAACAATATACAACATATAGAAGAAGATAGATACAAATAGAAGAATGACACAACATTTTTGCTCCACCCTATATTCATGTATCTACAAAGGTTACATGGGTCCTCCAAGAGGAAGAAACAAACAAATATAAAACAACAAGCATAGGGATAACAAAACAAACAAGAAAACACACTTATATACATGACATGAAGGTATGACTCTAAAGGTCGTCCATCAAATAATCTTTCTCTCAATCTTGATTGTAGGGGGAAGCAAGACATGTTGACAAAGCAAGAACTGTTAAAGCCATACTTGGAGAGTCCCATGTGGCTAGACACAAAGCATCAGCTGCAAGAATAAGTTCCTCCTAAGTATCTAGCGAGGTGAGGGTCAACAATCTTGTAAAGATTGATATAAATGAGGGAATATCCACAAAGAACTCAAACATGCAATCCTTGGGAGAAGACATGTTTGAGTCAATATCAGGATATGCCACTAATTGCAACTGCTAGTTGTTAGCAACATCGATGTGAATAGGAACAACTATAGGTGGAGGAGCCTCCACTTTTGAAGGAAATGATACAAAAGAGTTTAGAGGTAGGGGTGAAGGTGGATTATGCGTAGGTTTGTAAGATGGAGGAGTATGGTAGAATTCAGGTTTATGCGTGTGCAATGGGTGGGGGATATCTATATCAATGATGGCGAGGTAGAGAACATCTGAGAAGACCTAATGGGGAGTACACTAAAATGGAACTAAATAAGCAAGGGTGGCACTAGAGGTGACACTAACATTGGGCATGTCTAAAGGGGCATCTAGGGGCAAATATTGAGGATCACAAGGAGAATAAGGGGTTCAAGGGACTATGCTAGGAATACCTGAACCTTTCCTAGGGCTCCTCTTGTCTGAATCTAAAGGCAGCACAAAAAGGGTGGAGACAAGAACAAGCTTGGGCTGAGGAAATAGTGTAAGGAAACTACTGCTTACCATTATTATGAAAGAGACTATCGTTGATTTGTAGCTCAAATGTTGATTCTAAAATTGCTTGCACTGCTAAGAAGGCTAGTTTAAATTTTATGGCACAAGAGGAAAAGAGGCAATTAAACTTTTCTAGAATTAAGATTCAAGTCCAAATGTTAAAGTTGGTGTTCTTTTTTATTCTTGTTCTCAAGCTAACCTCATTTCTCAAGAATTGGTTGATAATCTTGTTTTGAGAACTTATCAACAACCCAATTCTTAGGCAGTGAGCTGGATTAAAGAAGGTGCTGATTTTTCCGTTAATAAGCAATTTAGATTGAATTTTGTTGTTAACCATAAGTTTGTTCATGAAGTGGTTTTAGATGTGCCAATGGACATGTGTGGTGTTGTGTTTGGTGGCCTCTACATGTATGAAAATAGAATTGTTTATTACTTGAGGGCAAACAAATATCACTTGATCAAGGGTGGACAAAACTTCATGTTGAATGCTTAGGAGGGCAAGAAGGATGAAAGGTTCCCAACCCAAATCTGATCCAATTTTCTGAGTTTGATTTCTGATTTGACTTTGACGAGCGAATAGGGAATTTGTTTTTTTGTTTGTTTTTGCTGTTTTATGAGTTTTTTTATGATTTTGGTGGTTTTCTGATTTTTTTGAGGCTTCATGCTTGATAAGAGCGAAAAAGAAATAGATGCTAAGGAACATAAATGACAAATAAAATTACAAATTCTGACTTTCCTAGGACAGCAAATGTAATTTTCAAAATTAAGGAAATTGAACCACTGTTTACATGAAATTTGCATACCCGGAAGCCAACACAATTTATCGAATACCTAAATTGTTGGAACCACAACATGTACAAAAGATCTGATATAAAATTTGATCTGCTCCTTAGTGGTCTGAGAAACCTAATTTCCAGCTAGGGTTTGACTAAAAATGACTCCCAAATCGTACAGCCGGTTGGTGAATGCACTGAAATGGTGATATCTGCTGATAAGAAGTCCAAATCTGCAATTATCTTCTGATAACTCATTGCTGCAATCAATTCTAAATGCAGATTAACTAGTAATGAAGTCCAATGATGCCCAAATGGAAACCCAGTGTAGATTTGCCTGTTTGGTTAACTGGGTTTTCCTCTAATTCACTATCCTCCAAGGGATTTTGTTCTCAAAAGACCTGTATGCTGTGAAACCCTCTTCCAAGAGCTGAAACCTGCAATTGCTTTTGTCAAAATGAGAATAGAATGCTTAAAAAGGAGCCCAACACATAGTTTTATAACCTCCCATGGACTTTTTAATAAGAATCAATAAAATATTCCTTCTCAAAAAGCTACGCCCAACTTGAGGGTCTTGCCTCATCCAAAGAAAAGGGCCACTTTTTAAAAACTTGAGTTGCTAGGATGGGGGCACTTTTCACTATTCATCTTATGATTTTCTATTACTATTCACTTTTTACTATTCCATTAAAGCAACTTTAATATTTTCACTTTATCCCTAGATTCATCAATTGAACTCCAAACTGAAAGGCTCGTAAAGCTCCCAACTAAGCTCCATAGCCCTCGGTTGGGTGCCCTCACCATTCTGCTAACCTATGAGAACCCTAATAGTAGGCCAACCTCTGCTATAGTCAGAGCTGCCTAAGGAAGGGACATTACAATCCTCCCTTCCTGGGATTGCTTGCCCTCAAGCAACATCCAAAGCTGGATGCTGAAGTATCATCTCTCCTTCCCACATGGCAAGTCCCTCCATTGTACCAGATACTCTTTGATGACTCGACTATGCAACCTCCTCTCCCTCATGTCAAGAATCTCTATAGGTATCAACACTAATTGGCCCTCCTCATCCAATGGGGGCAGAATAGGTGAAGAGACAAGGACAAGTCCCTCCATCGTACCAGATACTCTTTGATCACTCGGCTATGCAACCTACTCTCCCTCATGTCAAGAATCTTTGCAGGTATCAAAACTAATCGGTCCTCCTCATCCAATGGGGGCAGAACATGCGAAGAGACAACATGCTGTCCCAAAGTCTTCTTCAAACAAGATGCATGAAACACATTATGTATCTTACTCTTGGGAGGTAGCTCAAGCCCATATGCGACCTCACCAATCCTCCTCAATACTCTGTATGGACCATAAAACTAAGGCTTGAGTTTCTCCGCCCCACTCCTCTTAAGTGTACTTTGTGTGTAAGGTTGTAGGCGTAGGAAAACCATGTCTCCAACCTCAAAGGTCCTCTCAACTCGATGTTGATCCGCATACATCTTCTGCTGATTCTGTGCATGTTGAATATTACCCTTAAGTGCCTTAAGGATATCCTGACAGTCCTGTAACCAATCTCGAGCTCTAGGCACCCTACTATCACCCAACAACAAGTCCACAAAAGCTAAGGTATCAGAACCATACAACGCTTGGAAGGGAGTCATACCAATCAACATGTGATACGTAGTATTATAACAATACTCGCCCAAATACAACTATCTCACCCAAGCCTTCTATTGTCCTGAAACGTAGTTACACAAGTAAGCCTCAACCCTATAATGTTCCCCTTTTGACAGTGATCCTGTTATTAGCTCATCAGTCTATTCCGGATTCCTGTAGGCTTGTTGAGATGTTTCAAAGGATTCCATTCATGGAGGTTTTGTGGTTCTTTCTCATTATTTACTATTTATAGTAAATACTACTTCTGGCAGTAAGCAGTTATCAACATTAAGCCTTGGCCATTAAAATATTAATGAAATGCTTCATTACTTGAGCAATTAATTCTAATTTGTAGTTGACCCCCTTGGCCTAAGGAATGAACTTAAGTTGTTTTGAAAAAGGGGTCTTGAGGATGGCGCCACATGAAGAAGTCAAAACGTTTTAATTTTAATTAAAATCCTCATTTCTCAAGTGGGGCGTATTTTTGAAGAATGGCTTTTCCTTTGGAAATTTGAAGAGTCTTGTCTATTGGCGTACCTCTTGGGGAGACTTGAACAGTTTCCTTTTGTCCTTTAAAAGTGAGGTTTGTTTTCAATTTCGTGTTTGTAAGACAACACCTAGTTGAATCATTGCTGCTTCTCATTCAGACTAGCAGATTGTGCCTCAAGGTGAATTATTAATGTGTTTTTCCAATTTTACAGTTGCTATTTGCATACAACTGAAAGTAGTTTTTGCTTATATTTGATTGTACGAATTTTATATCATTTTGGGCATTTGATAATAAAGTTTCTAAGGTCTGGGCGACCATTCCCAAGTAGTTTCAGATTTTAATTTGAAGTGTAGTTTTTTATTTAGCAAAATCGCCCCTCTCAAGGGCCGTACCATTTCAGTTGGCATTGGGAAGTGTGCCATTAATTATTGCAGGTCTTTTGGGATCTGTTTGGTGTCTTCACAGGGGCGCCTATCTCCCAGTTGAACGATGCTTTTGACGTCACGCCTTTTGGAGGTATTTTGATCAAGTTATGAACATTTCTATAATTCTGCAGTCGCTGATTTACATTTCCAGAATTACAAATTCATAAGAAAAAGCAAAATCAGTTGTGTTTTCCAAGTTCTATCTTCTTTCCTCTTATCTTCCAACTCAGATACATTGTAATTAATGGTGCTTGAAATATGGTGATGAACATTGTAAATTGCAGCTTTTTACTTTGTAAGAACTGCTAACAGTAGTACTTTTTCAGTTTAGCTTTGCTGCATTTAAATAGTTAAACATCACATTAGCACCCCTGGATGGTATACCGCCAGTGTGGAGAAACATATTGTTATCTTTCTTGTAATATTCTGCCCCCGCTGTTTGGTGGTAGCGTGGAAGATTGTTTCATGGCTGGTTATCCGCCTACCTCTTTTCAAGTCAGCAAGTAGCACTCCACCATATGATAGCACCTCGCTCGTCAAGGGATCTTGAGTGCACATTCTTGGTGTCGAGTTTAGTTCTCTCTTTCAAAGTGTAGTCTTGTTTTTATTTCAAGTAGATCCTAGGGATCCTCTGACCATATGCTCGCCCCTCCTCCTTAAGTGGTTTTAGGGCGCCATTCTTGGTTAGAGTTCTTTATTGCATCGTTTTGGTTTAAGCTAACCTTAACGGGTGCATTGGCTATATTGTAAATGTTACTAAAAACAAAGAAAAAATTGAGAGAGAATATTTCAAACCCACTTATTAACTATCTTCGTCTGTCCATCCGTTTGAGGGTGGTAATTGGTGCTAGGTGTCAACTCTGTACCTGCTAGTCGGAATAGCTCCTGCCAAAAGATGCTCATAAACCTGCTATTCCGATCATTGACAATGGTCCTAGGGAGTCCATGGAGTCTAAACACCTCAAGGAAGAATAACTCTGGCACTTGAGATGTTGTAAAGTTGGTTGCAATAGAGAAGAAGTGTGCAAACTTTGTCAACCTATCCACAACCACATAAATGCAATCGTTTCCCTGAACTCTTGGAAGACCATTAATGAAATCCATCGATATACTTTCCCACTTATGCTCTGGAATAGGCAATGCTTGCAGAAGACCTGCCGAAAAAGTATGCTCTGAGTTGTTCTGCTGACAAGTCACACACTCACGTACATAGCGCAAGACGTCATCCTTGAGACCCTTCCATGAGAATCTCTCTCTCACCTGCTTGTATGTCTTAAAATATCCAGGATGTCCTGCTAATGGTGTGTCATGAACCGCACGTAAGATCTTATCCTTTAGTTTTGATCCAGGTACCAAATAAATCCTGCTCTAATAGTAGATAACATCATCAATTACGGTGTATCTATCGTCTTGGATCCTACTATCCATAATCTCACATGCAAAGTGATTCTTGGAATACTCAACTAATAGTCGAGACTTCCAATCTGCTGAAATCTCACTCAAAGAGCAAAGTGTAGCAACTGTAGGCCTCCTAGAAAGTGCATCAACAACAATATTATTTTTCCCCTTGACATACTCAATGTCAAAATCATATGCTTGTATCTTGTTGACCCATTTCTATTGGCGCTCATTAAGCTCTTTCTGCTCCGAGAAGTATTTCAAACTATTGTGGTCGATCCTCACCGCAAACTTACCACCTACCAAGTATTGTTGAAACTTTGCCAATGCATGCATAATGGTGAGCATCTCCTTGTCATAGGTGGAATACAATCTCTCATTCTCCCTCAACTTCCTACTCTCATAGGCAATGGGATGGCGATTTTGCATAAGAACCACTCTAATACCCTCTTTGGATGCATCACACTCTTAACACAAAGGGTTGAGAGAAATCTGGAAGCGCCAAAATTGGACAAGTGCTCATGACCTGCTTGAGCCTATAAATTGCAATTTGTACCTCATCTGTCCATATGAATGCGCCCTTCCATGTGAGATCTGTCAAAGGGGTTGCGAGCTGTGAGTACCCCTTCACGAATCTCTTGTAGTAACTACATAAGCCTAGGAAAGCCCACAACTCTGAAATGTTCCTAGGTGGTGGCCAATCAAGGATGGACTAAATCTTCTCGTGATGTACCTTGACCCCATCACTACCAATCACATGCCCCAAGTACAAGATCTCTGTAAGTCCAAATTCACATTTGGACATCTTGGCAAATAGAGACTATGCCTCCATAATGCCAAGTACCTCATCCAAATGCCTCATGTGCTCCTCCCAATCCCTGTTGTAAATCAATATATCATTGAAGAACACAAGTACATACTTACGCAATTGCTTATTAAATATATGGTTCATGCATGACTGGAAGGTAGCAGCTGTGTTAGTAAGGCCGAAAGCCATCACCAAGAATTCATAGTGCCCATAATGACATTTGAATGTTGTCTTATGTATGTCCTCCTCATGCACACGAATCTGATGGTACCCTGATCGAAGGTCAATCTTCGAGAAGTGCACTGCACCATGAAGCTCATCTAATAACTCGTCTATGCGCAAAATAGGATACCTATTCTTGATTGTTTTCTTGTTCAATGCACGATAATCAATGCACATGCGCATAGTGCCATCCTTCTTTACCAACACCATAGAAGAAGCAAAGGGGCTACAACTAGGTCTAATGTGCCCCATATCAAGTAGCTCATGGATAGACTTCTCGATTTCATCCTTAAATTTCTTAGGATGATGATAAGAATTAGTAATCACGGTTTTGGCACCCTCCTCTAACTCTATCACATGCTCAAGTCCACGATCAGGAGGTCTGCCGGGAGGAATCTCACCAAATACTGCTCCATGTTTGTCCAATATTGTCTGGACATCAATGTGGAATGGTTGGTCATCTTGTGAAGAAGGTGACTTGGATGAAATGGAACACTGTACCACCCACGCCACATCTCCATGTTTGAATATGGATTCCATCCTACGTGTTGTAACCACCATGGGCCCACTATCAGAAAGAGCCTTCAGCACAACCTTCTTACCTCCAACTATAAACTCCAACTCCATCCTCTTAAAATCCTATATATACTTGCCAAGTGATTGTAACCATTGGATGCCTAACACTGCGTCAATGTCACCCAGACCCACAACATAAAAATCATCGATCAAGGTGTAATCTCCCAACTGTATACTAAGTTGCGGAACTACCCTGGTGCACCTCATAGAGAATCCATCTACTACTGTCTTATTGGAACCAAAAAAATCCTCTGCCTGCAATCCTCGCTTAGCAACCAGTCCCTCATCAATAAAATTGTGTGTGGCACCACTATCAACAAGGCAAGTCACACGTTGTCCCTTAATCACTTCCTTCAAGCGAAAGGGATGGTATCTAGGGACTCTTGAAAGGGTGGCAATGACAGTATTGGGTGCATCCAATGTGTCACCCACTCCAAGCTCCACCTGTGGGGCCTCTTGTTCATCCACACCATCATTGCCCTCTAAATCTGTATCCTGTATATGCTCATCATCCACATCGGACACAACCTCAATGAGATGCACCTTGCCTTTCCCAAGGCATCGATGTCTAGGCTCCCATGGCTCTTTACACGTGAAGCATAGCTTCTTCCTCCTCAACTCATTATGTGTCTCTTGATCCATCTTGGGAGGAGGTGGTGCACTCCTGTGCTGTGTCGAAGATCTTTGAAAAGGCTTGGAGGCCCCAGAAAACTTCTTATTCTGCTAATAAGTAGGAGGTGGTGAAGTATCAAGGTCTAGGGTAATCTGAATAGCCTCATGTAAAGTCCTAGGCTTAAGAGCCTTGACCAAACCCTGTAACCTGTCATGTAAACCCTCTATGAAAAGAATCACCACATGTCTATCTGGCATCTCAGGAACCATAACAACAATGCATTGAAACTCATTAATGTAAGTTTCAACATGTCCAGTTTGTCGCAAAAGTGCTAAATCCCTATAGCACAACTCAACATCCTTATGTCAAATCTGGCAATCAACCGTTCAGTGAACTCCCTGTAAGAATGAACAAGCCTATGGTTTTGGGTAACCAAACCATGATGCCACCAATCATTAACCACGACCTCCAAGTGTAGTACTGCAAACTGAATGGCCTCGTCCTCAGGCATCAGCTTAAGTGAAAGGTAGATGTCAAGCTTGTGCTCCCAAGCTCGGGCAATGATCTTCTCGCTACCATTAAAGGAAGATAAAGTGAGCTGCTAGTAGCTCGATGGATCTCACCATTATGTTGTTGTCTAGGCCCTCTATCACCACGGTTCCTCATGCTATCTCTACGCTGTGAACAATACTGATGTAGAGGGAAAGCCTCTCTAACATGCTCTGGGAGACGTGCCCACTCATCACTCGCTGCTATAACATCTTGAAACTCCACACCCTCAAGCGGGTCAACTAGTGGTGGCTCATTTCTAGGAGGAAAATGGGGCTGCATGGGCCTATCTGCTATACGTGGATGAGTCCTGTCATGCGTAGAAGAACCAAGAGTACTGTCCATCGACGAGGGAGCCCTACTACTCCCACGGCTTCGTATAACTCTAACAGACCTATCTACCCTATCATGTCTGTCATGTCTGCCACGCTTACTCCTAGGCCGACCCAAATCCATCCTATCAAGGGTATTTTGAAGTCTGTCTAAAGCTTGTACAATTAGTGGTTGTGTATTAATGAGAGTTTTGAATAACTCATGATTAGGATCTTCTTGCGGATTCTGTCTCTCCCATTGATGGGGACTTCTGCTGCCATCATGGCTATCTCCCATAGTTGCACCCAAAATACCAATGTCAGCCCCAAACTGTTTGTGTGCTCTCCTGTGGGTATAATATCTGTGTGGCCCAACCTCTCTAGGAAGCATAGAACTGGTCGGAGTGCCCTCAGGCTGGCAAGATCATGGCTCTGATACCACTGAAAGGTTCCCAACCCAAATCTGATCCAATTTTCTAAGTTTGATTTTTTATTTGACTTTGACCAACGGATAGGGAATTTTTTTTTTTGTTTGTTTTTGATGTTCTATGAGTTTTTTTGTGATTTTGGTGGTTTTCTGATTTTTTTGAGGTTTTGTGCTTGATAAGAGCGAAAAAGAAATAGATGCTAAGGAACATAAATGACTAAAATAAAATTACAAATTTTGACTTTCCTAGGACAGCAAATGTAATTTTCAAAATTAAGGAAATTGAACCACCGATTACATGAAATTTGCATACCCAGAAGCCAACGCTCAATTTATTGAATATCTAAATTGCCGGAACCACAACATGTACAAAAGATCTGATATAAAATCTGATCTGCTCCTTAGTGGTCTGAGAAACCTAATTTCCAGCTAGGGTTTGACTGAAAATGACTCCCAAATCGTACGGCCAGCTGGTGAATGCACGTAAATGGTGATCTGCTGATAAGAAGTCCAAATCTACAATTATCTGCTGATAACTCACTGCTGCAATCAATTCTAAATGCAGATTAACCAGTAATGAAGTCCAATGATGCCCAAATGGAAACACAGTGTAGATTTCCTTGTTTGGTGAATTGTGTTTTCGTCCAATTCACTATCCTCTAAGGGATTTCGTCCTCAGAAGACTTGTATGCTGTTGAAACCCTCTTCCAATAGCTCAAACCTGCAATTGTTTTTGTCAAAATGAGAATAGAATGCTCAAAAAGGAGCCCAACACATAGTTTTATAACCTCCCATGGACTTTTTAATAAAAATCAATAAAATATTCCCTCTCAAAAAGCTACGCCCAACTTAAGGGTATTGCCTCATCCAAAGAAAAAGGGCCACTTTTTAAAAATTACTTGAGTCGCTAGGATGGGAGCACTTTTCACTATTCACTTTTTACTATTCCATTAAAGCAACTTTAATATTTTCACTTTATCCCTGGATTCATCAATTGAACTCCAAACTGAAAGGCTCGTAAAGCTCCTAGCTAACATCCACAACCCTCAGTTGGGTCCCCTCACCATTCTGCTGACCTATGGGAACCCTAATAGTAGGCCAACCTCCGCTATAGTCTGAGCTGCCTAAGGAAGGGACATTACAAAGGAGCAGCCCAAGCTCTTAAATCTTAAAGCAAGTAGAATGTAAAGCAAAAGCACTCAGATCATTCCCTCTTGAATGGAAAAAATTGATGTTGATATTGTTCCTTCAGCAAGTTCAAGCGCTTTAAACATTTAAACACCTTTAGACAATTGCAGGTGAGTTTTTTAGGTTTTTGGTTGGAGTGGTGCAAGGTTGGATGGCAACAATATCATTTGTCAAGAGGGCCATCCCCCATTTTTGAGTCTTCATAGCTTTTGGGGACAAAAAGCCTCTATATTGGGGAGGTGAGATCTGTGAAAGGATCAAGTGACTTAATAAAATGTAACATAGTTTAAAAGACACATTGTGTAGGGTGCATGCATTAGAACGGAAAATGAAAAATGGTTATTTTAAGACCATGATATGAAACCACCAGTTTTGCTAGGCAACAGTTATGTAACTGTTGGGCAGTTTTTTCATGTATCAATAATTATTTTTAATGCCCAAGAAAGCTTCAAATTTCCTTCCTATTTGACTTCTAGTGACATCTGAGATTCTTGGTAGGTTTGAAAGTGCATAATAAGTCATTAAAATTGCAATAGGAGAAGGGATTGACTTGAATTTCCAATTCCAAGTAGACTGTTTAGGCAAATCCAAAAGTGAAGAGTGTGGAAGAGAGTTGTTTGTGATCTTAGGGACTGAATTTAGTTAGTTCCAGGTTTGTTGTGTGCCCAATAGTCCTAACATTGTATTTGTCATTGAAGATAGTGGAATTTTGATTTGCTTCTCTTTTGTTGGAGTTTTCTCTTGGAATTTGGGTTCTCTAGAGTAAAATTCATGTCTTCGATCGTTTAGTTGCTTACTTTCATTTTCTTTCAAGTTCCAAGTAATTGCTTAACTAAAGAATACAACATTGAACTTCATCTAGATTTGTGCATTGATGACTAATTCCATCTCAATTTACAGATCAAGATGAGTGCATAGAGGTTGGAGAAATGTTAGATAATGGGCTAATGATTGGAAAATGGAATGCACTCCATGTGTCATATTGTGGTGTGGAAGTCGATTCTTGTGAGTGGGAAGAAACATCCTTATATATGGATCCAATCATATGTGAGCAAGTTCAAGAGGAGGAAAGGTATTGATGTGATGAAACACGCTATTGAGGAAGCATGGAGAGTATTTCAGAAAAGTTTGATGTGGGAAACTTCAAGATGAGTAACTTATTGGCTTGCTCATTCTCAACTAAGAAAGAATACAATATGAAGGTCCAAAGAAGGTGGAGGTGAACTTTGGGAAGGCCATCCATGTGGAGGGTGACTAGGATGCAATGTTGAAGCCAGTATGAGGATTTTAAGGATGTTCCATTGGAATTGTATGACAACCCTTGATTCTAGGAGCACATCTAGTGAGCTAGAGATTGCTTATAATGAATTTGAACAATGCAAGAAAACTTCAAGCTCGTATTAACAATATGCTCAATGCTAGGATAATCTTCAAAATGAACAACATTGATTAGATATCACTAATACGAATAAGTTTGAAGAAGGAACATGGGCATAAATGTGCAGATTTTTTAAGTATAAATGTAGTGATGTTGAAGGACCACTTTTCATTCCCATTCTCTAATTCCATCCCCAAGGAAATAGCAGGTTTTGAGACATATACATTCCCTGTCACATTTAGTGGTTACTATAATATAAGCACTATGGAATATGACAATCTATGGTTGAAACCATAATCTATGCATACAATTGAATGCCATTTGGGTTATTTAATGGAAGGCAATATTTCTAACGAATCATCTTTGCACATTTTTTTGAGAAGTTGGTGTTCCTTAGTGATCGGTCAAATTATGGACTGAAGATGACACATCTGAGATCACTTGAAGAATGTGAAGTTGTATATGGAATCCAAACTTGCTCTAAAGCACAAGAAAATGTTCTTCATGGTACCATTGTAGAAATTGTTAGGACACATTATGTATAGAAGGGATTGAAGATGAACCTAGACAAGTTTATATGGTTGAAAGAATATAAGTCTTAAACATGAGACAATGAATTTCTTGGGATACTTTAGGCATGAAAATTTCATGCTCATTAGACATCACGATGAGGAAAGGAATTATGTTCATTTGGAGTAGGTGTTAAAATAATGGAAGTTGAGATTGATTAGCACTAATATTAGTGTATAGGGACTAAAACAAGTAGTTCCACATTCATATGGATGCATCGAAGTATGCACTAAGATGAGATTGATTATTGTACACAAAAAGACAAGCATTAGGAATAGTATGGTGTTGTCTAGAATTTTTGGCATTACATTCTCATGAACGAATTTGTTTTTAGTATGGAACATCAAATGGTTATCTACTTCATGAGTAAGCCAATAATTCAAGGATGATTTCTTCTACTCCAAGACTTCAAGTCCAAGATTCTTGTGCAATTGGGAGAGCACCATGTGATAGAAAATTAGTTATCTGCTAAGTTGTCGATCTTGGTATGGAGACAGGTATGGGTTTGGGGTTCAAGTATGGTTGTACGAAAAAGAAAAATCCTTGGGTATGGGTATAGGTTCAGCAATGTATATATATGAAATTGTATATAATGACTTGTCAAATGCCAATACACAATGAAAATGACAATCAAATCTTCATATTACTCTTCATTAGGAGCATTAAAGTCAATATTTGGTTCAATTTCATTTGAACCACAATGAGTTACAATGCCACTGCCACAAGCCATGCCATATGTAGAAGTTGCTTCATCTAAAGAGATTTTCGGCAAGTTGTGCAACAATAACATCTAAGTTAGCACACTCAAAAAATAGATCCCAATTCTTCATCACTCCCTCATTGTAATCAAGTTTCTTATGTGTCAAGGGATCCCAATAACTAGTGGGGGTCTAGGAGTGAAGACCTCAATGGGGTTGAGGGGCAGATAGAGGTGTCAAATTGGTGTAGAAGGCCTTAGTAAAAATATTAACCTTGACTTTGTCCTTGTGTTTCCAATCCCTTCTCTCTTGGGCACAATTATAATATTGTCTAATTTCTTTGGAGTAGGCTAGTGCTTGAGGTGTATTAGGTTTCTTATGTTAGATGTCTTAAGTTGTTTCCTATCATCCTTGTTGATTATAAACTTCCAAAGATGTATGTCTTGAGATATAGTTTATGTTTGTTTGCTAAGGTAGTCTGCCCTACTTTTTTTGTATTTCGACATAGCATGCAAATAAGTATCTTGGGCATACCATCCACGACTTCAAAGACACCTTAGCTTCATGTCAAAGGGTTCATTTTTATTGTTTCTTCTAGTTTCTATCTATGCCAGAGTAGCTAGTTACAACCCACCCCTGAGGCACGCATGCCCCCGTACCTGATATGTATACAAGTACTATATGGTGCGAATACACATCAGATACCATACCCACACGTACTCAAAAAACCCTGATTTTCCAACCATGCCAGATATGTGATTTGATTGTAAAAACATATGACGTGAATCTTCCTAAATTTAAAGGAACTTAATCATGCAATTTTTTTTTGTCTTCTTCCAAGACAACTTTACTATTTTTTTGGCATTTTAATTTTAATAGATTTTTAAAAAATAATTGTTTATAAAAATTTATATTTATATTTAATATATATATTATGTTGTTTAAAAGTTAGAGATTTTAAAAAAATTAAAATTTATATTTATTAATATATATTTAATTGTTTATTCTTTACTAATATATATATATATATATATATATATATATATATATATATATATTATTAGACTGCAAGAATCGGGTAGCACGACCCCTATAAACTGCAATGCGCTTGGTAAACTTTTTAACGTGATCGACGGCGCTGGCGCGACACGCCCTCCTTTACCACGGGGGTGGGAGAGACTAGACCTCGTGACCAATATTTAAATTTTAATATTATTTTAATTTATATTTACTTCTTTTTTTTATTATAGTTTTTAATTTTTAATAAGTGTTCAAAATCAAATGTGAAAGTGAATTTTTATTTTTTAAGTTTAGATTATTATTGTTTATTTAGTTCTTTATATTTGAATTTTTTAATTTTTAATATATTTAGATTTTTATTTTAGATTTAAATGACATTATTGTTAATTTAACTATAGGTCCTGAATTGTATATTTTTTTGAATATTGTAAATTGTTAAATCAACTTATTATTATTTATGTAGTAATTATGTGTCTAGACTCTATATTGCTTGTAAAGTAATGAAAATCTCCTCTAATAACTTAGAAAATTTTATTAAATATGTGTATGTGTTTTTTATGAATGTTGTATCCAGCAGTATCCATATCCGTATGTGTCTTGGTATCCGCATCCATGCAACTTTGGTCAGTGCTAGCTTTGAACTATCTGGATGGTGACATATTGCTTCCTACCTAGGTTTGTGCTAGATTTAAGGCAGGTTCCATCATTGAACTGGTTTAATTGCTCTGTATTTTTTGAACCTTCTCCGCATTTCAAGGCAAGCCCCAAGATTATTGATTGGCAAACGTTTTTCAGATATAATATAATGCTAGCAGAAGTACAACCTACATTATTTTCATCCAAAATGATAATGTTTGTGATTTTTGAATCCTTGCCTGTTTGTTTTTAGCAGATCACACGGATCAGCAGAAAGAAACTAATATTGATGAGGATCTAATTGAAGAAGCAAAAGTAAAATGGGACCAGAGGGAATGGGCAATACAACATGTTCTATTCCCATCTTTGAAATTGTTCCTAAAGCCTCCAAAAGAGATGGCCAGTGATGGTACATTCATACAGGTTTGACAATCTTTTAAACATTCCTATATGAGATTTTTTTTTAATAATAATTTTGTTTCTTTGTTTATCTTTATAAATATACTTGTATATAGTACATTCAAGTTTTTAATGATGACAGGTGGCCTGTTTGGAAAATCTTTTCAAGATATTTGAGAGATGTTGATGATTTGTTTTCTGCAACAGATTCAAGTGTTTTCATCTCTTCAATTTGTAACAATGTATTATTAAAACTGCTTGATTCTGCAAGTGGTGGTTGGATTAATAATCTGTCGCATATGTCTAGTGCTTGAAATGGTGCTAGAATCAGACGTTTTATCTAGGTGAAGCATTGTTGTCTAATATTTTAAATGTTTATAGTTAGCATTTCAATATTTTCACATATGCCATCATTGTTTAAAGTATATACAATTTTGAGATTGGTGCATGCCTCTGAAACACGTCCTGCTTTTCTCTTCCAGGATTTGATGCACTTGAAATGAAGGTTGAAAGAATTGATTCTTTTTGAAAGACTAGAATTTATTTGTATTAATTGCTAATAAATCGTCACACTAATCCAACCAACTGGCTAGGAACTAAATCCAAATAGAGTAGATAGAGAAATAAGTCTTTAAAAATTTACTATTTGAGCTTGAATTCAGAAAGAGCTCATAAAAAATAAACTATTTCTTCTAGCATCAACTATACAGTATGTAAAAGTGACCAATAACATAGTATTTATAATATATAAAGCAAAGTAGCAATAAGAGAAAATTTGGCAAATTGCCAATCAGTATTTGTGCACTACCAAACTTGTCTAGGCCGACATTCGTAAAGATTCTCTTCGTGAAAGAGAATCTATTGATCTTTCCACTACAAGAACCAAGAGGATTGATCAGTACCTTCTTTCAAAACTTCATTATTTTGATGGAAGGTGTTTTCCCTTTACCTTTGACACGTGGTCACTTAAGGGGTAAAAAATCAATTACCTTATTCTTCATACTTACTCTAGATGTTGGTGGTGTCAATTACATATGTGGGATCGGTGGAACTGTTACTCCATCCATGAGTAGCTATAGGGGAAACACCTTTCCATATGGGAGACATGCTGGATCTGCTTTTCCTAAAAGATTTGCTGCCTCTTGTCACCCACATTTGAGGAGATCTAATTAAACACATTGCAAACTTTCTACCTCTAGCTATAGGACCATCAACAACAAATGTTAGGAGACATTTCTTGTACTCCCCAAGGTCTACCAATTGGTTCGCTTAGTCTAGGGCAATCTATTATTAGCATTATCAAATCTTGTATTGACTCTTTCATTGTGATTGATGAGATGCTAATTCTGTCTCACACAAGTTATAACCAGCCTTCATCTCTTGTCAAGGAATCTAGTAGTCATATCTTGTTTGGTAGTAGGTCTTGCTCTCTTAATTATATCCAATATTTGGGTATAAGGTATTATCTATACTTAAACATTTAGGTTTCACCCATTTTAAGTTGATCCACCCTAGTTAGTAGGATTCTTTTCTATTTTATTAGCTTTTAGCATGTGGTCCTATTTTAGAGTTCGAGCTCTCTTTTGGCTCTTAAATGTTATCGTTATTGGTTGTACTACCAAGTCCCAATTCCCTACTTTGGTCATTTATGGATGTTATTATAATTTTCTTTTATCATTTCTTTCTTTCTAATAAGATTAATATTGATCCTCTTAATTGTTTGACAACCCTATTTTTTCTTCTTTATATTGCTCTAATCTACTAGACAAAATGTATAGATGTGTAATTTTAGTGGTGTGAGAACGATACAAATTGGTTTATCGCAAAAATCTAGAATTTTTACAGTTTCATTTGAAGGTGATCATGGCAATATCTAGTGGCAAAGTTGGTTGTATGATCATTCATGATGTTAGGAGGGAGTATGGGAGAAGTGAGGGCAATTTCACCTGAGCTTGTTAGAGGATAGAAAGGAAGAATGTAATAATATATTTTGTTGAGGTATTGGCATACATGATTGGTGAATAACCACACACTAGTAAATAATAAAATATTGCTTATTAAATTGCAAATTTTGTTGTAATAGTTATTTTTTTAGTTATTGGTACCTTCAACTATTATTGTCATTGTTAAGAACTTTCAACCTTTTGATGTATATCTTGAAAGAGAAAGGGTTACCACTTTAATGATTTAGGAAATTCAATTATTGATTTAGTAGCTAAAATGCCAAGCACTTTGTTGGTTGCTCATTTTTAATGGAGAAATTCCATTTGAAAATATTGCATATTTGTTTATGATAGGAACTTCATTATGCACAAATTTTATTTAAGTTTATTTAATGATCATTTTGGAGAAATTCCACTTGAAAATATTGCAATTTTTTGCATCATATAATTGTTATGAGCTTTCTCATCTTTTTGGTGTACATCTTAAAAGAGAAAGGGCTTCCACTTTAATGATTTAGGAGATTCAATTATTGAATCATTAGCTAAAATGTTTGGATTTTTTTGTTGTAATTATTATGTCTCATCGATGCATATCCTAATTTGCTATTTTTTTTGGATTTGCTTGTAATTATTTAGTGTCTTGTCCATATCCTAATTTGTGTTACTTAGTTTAAACTAAGAGCAATTCTCCATTTTCTTAAGAATTATTTTAAAATCTCCTTCAACCTATAGTTTGGGATTTTTGAGGCTTTCAATCCAATAAATTCCTTGTTGTATAGCATATAACACATCATTTTGTTAGAATGAATGATTGGATACCCATAATAGGCGATAACAAAAGCATCATTAGAGCTTTGGATGACACCTATGCTACTTTGACTATGTTGTTTTTGGATACTCCATTGAAGTTTATCTCGTTATTGAATTGGAGGGGCAATCATTGTTGGCCTGAAAGGGGGTTAAAAGACATTAGGGCTATCCTCCATATCTGTTCTCTTCATGGAAGAGGTTAGGTAAGGCTAATCTTTTTTGTGTGGCTCTTGTATGGCATTAGATAAGACAAATGTTTTTGGATGATGCACCAACTCTTCAAAAAGGTGTAACATTTTTCTATTCCCAAATGAATCAAAAGAAAAGAATGAGTTAATTTGTAGAATAATCTTAGGGTAGTTATTTTAGAGGAGAAAATGCCAAATTTTGTTTTGTTTGGCATGGTGGTGGTTGATTTGGTAGTCGTCAAAAAATTTGTAGTATAGCATTTCAAATTGATTGAAAAATAACAATAGAGGAAGAGTCGTACAATATTTTCTTGACTTTGGCAAAAAAATATAATAAATGGATGTGTGTATATTAAATAGTTATCTTGGGAATTTATCAAGTTGAAGCATACACATGAAAATTTTGATTTTTGATCATCCCATCAAATTCCAAATCCTTTGCTAGTGGAATTTGGACCTTGTCTCATATTTAAGAAAGATACATGTGGAGTATGATATACACTTTCTTTGAGATTTGTCTTTTCATTTGAGCTTATCACTCTTATTAGATACTTGGATGAACCTTGTTTCCAAAATATCATAGAGCATTTTAACTTATCTTGTTAATCTTAACCATAAGCTTATATCTATTTCATGGCCCCAACTATGGGCTTTTATAAAACATTATGTAGTTTCTCCAAGGAATTTTTATCATGTTGAAGATCTTCGTGATTTTTGCTTTATTTTTAGCTATCCCTTTGATTTCCAAATCCTTTGCTAGGTGGAATTTCGATACCCTTCTCATATTTAATGAGATAGGTGGAGTGTGACGTGTTCTCTTGTAGAATGTCTTTTCATTTGAGATTATCACTCTTATTAGATATTTGGATGGATTTCTTTTAAGCATTCTCAATTGATCTTGTGAGTCCCAATGATAAGCTTTTTTCTTTTCTATTTCTACTTAGAATAACTATTTGATTGAGTGCTTTATGCAAATCATTTCCTTGGAGAGTTTGTTTTAATGCATGGTGTTCTATGTTGTCATGTGTGGAATAATTGTTCCATTGTCCCCCCAAAATAAATCCATCTCATTATTTCCAATATCCCAAGTTAGTCCTTTCTCAATGTTTTTTACTTTTTTCTTAAAATAGCTTGTAATTGAAGCTTGAACCTTTCTTTCCATGAGATATTTGTGGGACTTGTTTTGACATGTTTATATGATGAAATTTTTTGCACAAACTATAATGAGGTTTGATATAGATATTATGTGGGAGATTCAATGTCGAGGCTTGAGTGAAGCATTAGAATTTCTTTATACTTAGTCTGTCTTTAGAATTTGTTTTAGATCCCCACCTAAGCCGAAACTAGGTATTTTGGATTTATCATTTATTAATTTCCCAAGGAATTTCCCTTGAATTTTAGCTATATTTTCCTCTATGGTGTTTGGGAGAGGGAGGGAATTCATCATCTATAAAGGAATTAATTGTAGATCAATGTTGACTAATTGGGCTCTTTCAGCCAATGTAAGCCAAATTTTTGTTCATTTCATGAGTTTTTTCTCTATTTTTTGTTCATCTTTCTCCAACAAATTAACATTTTACTGTAAATGAATTGAAGCTTAAATGAGAAACAACTTTTCTTATCTAAAACTTAGAGATGATCTCTTACATCTTTAGTACAATTCAACATTGTCAATAAAGGTTGGGCTACATCCCTTAATATTACACCAAGGATGACATCAACATCCAAAACACATCACAACAATTATTATTTGCAAATAAGTTTTCAAAATGTATATTACAATGTCTTTAATAAGTTCATCACTTAAGATAATCTCTTGAAGGTATATAAACCAACTTCAAAATCTCAAACATAGGTGGAAGTAATTGGTAAGATGACCCCAACCATAGTGGTCACATTCCACCCCCAACCTATCATCTTGAAGGATAAATGTAAACGTTATCTTGGTCCACAACAAAGGTAAGGATAATTGATACAACCACTTGTACCACAAGATGCTAATCGCACCATACACACTTAAAGTACATTGTACACGACTTAAAATAAGGTGGTGTTCAACTTACCACTATAAACTCTTGACGAGTTGTTTTGTTGCCAATAAACAATTGAATACAAGTTATTGCAATCATATGGTAAATGGTTCATGCACGATGTCTCCTATGTGAATTTACACATATGAAAACTTCAATAATTGACAAAATAAAATAATTATTAATCAACAACCAACTACAAAACATTCCATTCCTCTAATCACGAGAAATGAGATTACCAACTTACCAAAAAAACAAATAAGAATATAAGACAAATCATTTAATTATGACACTAGTATTTTCTTCCTAACTCCATGGGTCATTCAAATAGCAACCATCCTTCTATGTACAAAAGAAAACTATCATAATTATAAACTAATATATTCAAATTTTCCTACCAACTTACCATACTTAGGACCACAGTCAACACAATAATAATCATCATTATAACCAAAATATAGTCACAACATTATTAACTTGTCTTAGTTTTAAGTGATTTCAGCCATGCTTATCACAATATACCATTACAACCCAAACTTCAATTTTACAATCATACTCACATACCAATCCAAACTTTCCTTACAACTACAACAATTCCCTACATTAACTAAGTTTTGTTGTCACTAGTGACATCAAAATCCTTAACAATGTTTTTTATTATGGGTAAAACAGGTTTTGATGGGGCCCCAAAACCCAATACATATAGGTTTTAAAGGGACCTGAAACCCGAGCAAATAAAGAGTTGTATAAAGTAAAAGACGTACACCAACAACAACCATAAAGAGAATGACAAGACTAAACAAGCTACACTAAACAAGTTTTGAAGGGGCCTTAAACCCTATTACAAACAGGTTTTGACAAGGACCTCAAACCCTTAAATAAATTTGAGCATCGCTTGAATCAGCCAGGCATCAACAAACCAACTGCTTAGAGCATTCAAATCTAATCCTATAAAGATAGAGAACAAAAAGATGTAACCCACCAACAAAACCATGTTTCTCAACAAAACCAAAGAGTCCAAACACCCCACCTCAATAGGGGCTTTGGGATACACAACAAAGAACTGCAAAAAATCAACTTCCCTGCAGCATAATCTCACTTGATAATAGGAAACCAACTCCATCTACACCTCTAAAGGAGAGAGCTCCCCTCTACTGGAGAAGATGTCACGACCAGCTAATCCACTGCAGCCTGAAATCTCCATCACCCTCAACCTCCACCTCCATAGGAAAACCCTCCACCTCAATAGGAATAGCAACTGAGGAAACCGGAAACCTTCACCTCCCATCTCCACCTGAAAAGGAGAGAAATCCGCCTCCATAGGATCCGAGGGGAAAGCTAGCACAACATCCAAACAAGCGACCGTAGCATCCTTTGATAAATTCAGCACCAAGAACAAACTGTGGACCAAGACAAGAATCCCAAATAAAAAGCCACATCCACCTTAACAACTTTCAGATATAAACTCATCTGGGTTTTCAAAAATATCTTGAAAAGCAACCCAGCCAACAACCAATAAACAACGGCATGAAGAATCACTTCCAAAGAAACCATCAACATTTGGGATCTAGGATTAAAGCTTGAGAACCACCCAACTAAAAGAACAAGGCCAAAACAAATATGAATAGAGTCCATATCAGTAGGAGCGTTTAGCCAGTAGAACGGATCAACCTTTAAAAGCTTCACTGTTGAGAAAACAACAACGTACTCTTCCTTAAACATGAGCGGTTCAGAACCAGGAACCCAAGAAGCATAAACAAACCCCTTCAACAAGGAAATTTTACAAACCAGGGGTACCAAGCCACAAATGAGAGGCTTCCAACCATAGCATAAAAAATGACAGCCCCAACAACAGGGAATAAAAGCACCAACCGTTTCAAGCCCACCAAACCCATACCCATCAATGAGAGCAACACAGGAAAAGAGAGCCCAAACCAGACCCATAAGCAACAAAATGGATAGAGCCGACAAGAGAGACTACCAAACCCCACACACAGAGACATCATAATGATGAGACTACACAAAACGACAACCACTAGAAGGAAATAGAAAAGAAAGCTCACAGGTTGTAGCAAATAGAGCAAAACACATAGAGACCATTAGGCACAAGGGCAAACATAAGGAAGAGAGATAAGAAAAAATCTCACAACAAAGCCTAGTTGCACATGTCTCCTCCAAAATCCCTTCACCACATCATCTGAACAAGCTTGAAAGAATGCCCAACCAAGGAGAAGCGCACCTCCAAGACCTGAACAACACTCCTAGGAGGTAGCCAAAACAACCAACTCAGAAAGGGCACAAGCAACGAATCCCCACATAGCAAAAGACTAAAGCAACCCAGGAAAACACTGCCCAACCGGTTCAACGCCTCCATCTGCTTCAACATCCTCACCATCGCCCTCTCCATCGGTGCCATCAACGGTCTCAGACTTCAAAACCCCACTCTTGCATCCTTTCTCGCCTCTCGCAGCATCCTCGCCACCATCACCCTCTCCATCTCGTTATCTTGTTCTAGTTATTGCATCCTTAACAATGTTACCTTATGATTAGTTGTAGGATAAAATAGTTCCTTACAAACTCCAACATCACTACTTACCACAATCTAGTGTAAGCCTTAACAAAAGATTGTCAATCCTTAGGATGGCTAAATATAACTCTTATCAACAATGAGAGTACATCATCATTTTCAATGTGCATTTCAACTCATAGAATAACACAAGATTCATAGACAATAGATCCAATACCTAACTCATTAAGTCAATACCTTAGATATACTAACATCTTTATTTTAGCTTGCACCCAAATCAATCATCATACTATCATGTTGATAGGGTAACTCTTAAAAGTCGTATTTTCCTTCATACAACTCATACAAGTTTAATATACAAATGTAAGTTAAAAAAATATTTTTGCAATCCTTGGCTTATGTTTTTGTACTCAACATAGTGTTAATCTCCATAGGCACTTTTAGGGTCATTCACCACTTTCCTAAACCATTACACTTATTGGATTGGGTTGTGACCAGTTTGAAGGCTTTTAAGACCTCTAAAATGTACCCCTAAAGTTTCAAACCAAAATTTAAAATAGGATACCTACGTAGCCATAAATATTGGTGTCTAGACACATGTACCTCCTAAAATGTCTATGTTTAGGTAAAAATTTAGAACTTTGAAATTTTATACGAGGCTTATAACCTAAATCTAAACCTATCCTAACATGTTTTCTAATGGTTATATAAACCCTATTGCAAAATAAAGGTATACTAGTTCATTTGGAAGGGAATCAAATTCGACACTCATTGCTCTAGGGTACTAAGTTTTTCTCTTCACTATTGCTAGAAGGTTTGAAAGCCACCATAGTAAATAAATTTGTAGAAGAGATCCTTGTTACATCATCCAAGTTCTCCATTATTAAATCCTTATCTCCTTAATGTATTCTTCATTATGTCTTTATCTATCCATACATCACTACCAAAATCCCTTCCAATGACCTCTTGAGTTTTCTATTAAATGAGATATTTATTTCTCTCCAATAAATTTGAATGCAAACTTCCCGAATTCTTACCCAAATTAATTCTTTGTTTCCTATTATTTAACAATTTCTCCATCTCACTTATACACACCATAGTAGCTAGGTTTCTAGTAGGGTTTTCATTCTTTAATATCTAGACCTACACACATCACTCTCTTTCACCACACTAGAATACCACAGTTTAGATTTTCCTAAGGCTTTGTTGAAGTTGAACTAGAGCATTCTAGATGGTAGTTTAGATTTTCCAAGGCTCAATTGAAGTTGAAATTAACATTCTAGAGGGTTGACTTAGGTGGTCTCTCAAATAGCCTAAACCATTTCCCCCTTCCCTATAGCTTCAAATCAAAATATCCAAAGATCAGAACATTTCTATGACATCTATTAGTACAGGTGGGACCTAGATATAGATGAGAATGTCCAAGGGAAAAATTATTTGAATCTTGAAAAAAATCATTGTTGCAGTTTGTGGTTCTATGATAGATCCAAAGATAGATGCCTTTGTTGCCACATTGTTTAGCTAAGAGATGAGGAGACAATATATCAACAATGGTTCAAAGGAGGCATTATATGTACAAGGAAGACCCAAGGAAAAAGGTGGCGGTAGGAAAAAAGGGAAAATGGATAAGTCAAAAAATAGATTTAAATCTAAAGGTAGATCTAAAGCCCTTGGTAAGAGTAGGTTGAGATGTTGACATTGTGAAAAATAGGACCATCTTAAGAAAGAATGTAGATATAGGAAAAGGACTAATGATAAACCATTAGATGATGAAGTTATTAATGCATTTTTATTCCAGCTAGCTTTTGTTCTATGAATACTCTTGATGAATTGATTCATGTGTTTCCTACCACATGACTCTTCATAGGGAGTGGTTTTCAACTTACACCGTAGTTTACTAAGGGTAGATCCAAAACCTTTGTAAGAGTAGGTTAAGATGTTGACATTTTGGAAAATGAGACCATCTTAAGGATGAATATGAAAAAGACTAATGATTCATCTAATAAATCCTTTGATGATGAAGTTATTAATGAATTTGATTTAGCTAACTTTTCATATGATGACTCTTGCCTAATTAATTAAGGTGCTTCTTACCACAAAACTCTTTAGGAGTGATTCTCAAATTATAGAGTAGGTGATAGTGGGGAGGTGATATTATATTAGCTCATAAGATACCAATTTGAGGAAATGTTAAATTGGTATTCAATAATGGGAGTGAAAACTCTTACTAGTATATTTTGTATCCCAAGTTTACAAAGAAATTGAAATTTTGTTTTCAAAGTAGATGATTTTTGGTGCGTGTAACTTTTTAGAAGAGTGGTTGTATGTTGTTTGGAGGATATTTGGTGTTGGATAGGGGAACATGGGGTGGAACCCTATTTAATTTGAAAGTATCAACATTTTGTAGCTCGATGGATGTAACTGAAAATTTAGATTTGTGTAAACTATTTGTGGCACCATAGACTAGGCCATATTGGGGAAAAGTGTCTTAAAATCCTCATTAATAAAAAAGATAGTTGATTGTTTGTTCAAGTATATTATTTATTTTGACTTATGTGTGTTGTTAAAACAAAGTAAACTGCTACAAATGCTAAACCTTCAAAGAATTTGCAAATTTAAATTTTATTTATACAACATTGGATTTCTCATTAAAACATTTATAGAAGAAAATAGAAATCAACAAACCATGATAAATAAACACGGGATGCCAAATGTACGTGGAGAAAACCCTTGCAGGAAAAAACTCCTCCTATAAAGAGGCACAAGTATCTATTAATCTTCATCACAAAAGTACATATGCAACACACTTTCTACCTTCAATATGATATCATTTTGGAAACCCATGTGTACCTATCAAATATCTATAAAACTCACTACCACAACCCCCTCAATGAAATGACCCTTGCCAAATCTGATCTTTATTTTCTATTTTGGATGCTTAGGAATTTTGTCAAACAGTTGTCTGGAAAAATTCTTCAGCTGGTAAATGTTTTCTTGTTTTGTTTTTCCTTTTTGTGTGATGATAAGATGCATGAAAAGACTTAACTAAATATGCCAAATGACTGCAAATGAAATTAAGATGCAATGCAAGTAATTTCTAATTTCTCCAACTAAATGATGACTGAAAAACTCATGCCAATATGCAGTTACAACAAGGAAACATTTCGTCAAAAACTTCATATGCAAACCAAGCTCCAATATTTATTGAAATCCAAACTTACTACAAGCCTGACAACTTTAGTTTTGATCGCCTCCTTTAGGGATGATTTACAATATGAATTCATATGCAAATGACAATGCAAATAGATGACAGTGATTCCTCAATACTTAATATGAAATGCAACGATATGGATTGTTGTACATGGCAGTGATATTGAGACTTCTAAATGATATTTGAATTGCAATTTATACAATGACAAGAGTGCTGGTGTAAATAAAGTCTTGTACCTAGTTAATTCATTACTAGGGGACTTATTTACACATGTTAAGTTTACTTAGGTCATAGGAAGGAATCTTTCTAGAAGGTGCTAGTTGTCATTAGTTGTTATCTTATCTTTTGACTTGTAACACTTGTGAACTTAGGAAAGTGTGATTAGTTGTCTCATGTCATATGATTAAGACACTTGTCATATTCCTATGACATCGTGTATCTCACCTTGGCTATATAACCAAGGGGTCTCTCTCATTGTACAATACAATCATATCATTGAATCATATTGATGAGAATACAATTTATTCTTGTCACATTCCATTATCTCTCTTTGTGCTTTCCATTTGGTCTCAAGATCTTGGTAGCCATAGCCAATTCTAACAAAGAGGAACCTGATTTGACGCCTTGATGCAACAATGCCAATAATGCAAGACCCAACCGAATCCTCTCCAAGTCATCTATCTTGCCACTAGACGGTTGCGCCTAAAATACTTGAGAAACTGCGACTTCTCCTAGAAATACTCTTTCATGAATAAGAGTCTCCAACCTTCCATAATCGAACTGATTGTCAAATAAAATGTTGCGCCCATAATTCTTGAAGAACCATGATTGTCTAGCAGTCAAATTTGACCCTAATGATGAGAATTGAATGCCTCCAAACATCAAACTATTGTGCCTAAATTTCTTGTAGAAATACGATTTTCTCTAAGTGAAATCGATTTGACAATGAGATAGGAAATGATGCAATTATTTTCTTTCGAAATTGAACTCCTCCAAAGCAGTTGAAACTTCAAATAGAATCAAACTCCTTGTGACTGACAATACCTCCCAAGAAATTCTTCAATGTCTTCTTTACCAAAATCGATATTCTTCTTGCTTCACAAATTTGGTCAAAGACCATTAAATTTGGAATAATCGAACCAACAAGAAATAAATTCCTCTTCAAGTGAAATAATGATTGCAACAATAAACCAGTTGTTTCAATTCTTCAATGCAATAATAAACCAACTATTGCATCAATTCAATCTCCTTATTCAGAAATGCAATAATACATCATCTATTACACTTATTCAAATTCTTGCAATAATAAACTAGCTATTGTAATGATTTGGAAACCCTTGTACAACCTGCAATGAAGCACTTGTAGAAACCCTAGATGAATTCCTCAACAATCTCCAGCTAAGGTTGATCTTTCACAACCAAACCTAGTATCCTAGAGTCTTCAAACCCTCAGACAAGCAAGCATTCAAGATTTTTTACCAAACTGGTATGAAAAGCATAATCCAAGACATGCTCAAATGCCAAGCCCATGGCTCCTTATAAAGATTTCTCAATGACTTCCAAGAAGCTTCGAGAAATATTATTATTTTATTCCCAAAGTGACTTTATAATTTCTTATTTTATTTTAGTAACTTTTATTAAATTAATTATAAATAAAGTTGCCTTTATGAAATAATTTATTTAGATAACTTTATAAATAATTAATTTAATATTCCCACTTTATTTTAATTAGAATAATCAATTAAGTCATCCTTTTGAAATATTATTAATTTTTGGACAACTTAATTAACTAAATCACTCCATAAATTTGGGAACATCACACTCAAGCATGCATGAGTATTAATAGGAACATCAAAAGGTAATTTTGCAATACTTTGGGTCAAGAAAATAACACAAAAAGTGCCTAAAATAGATTAGAAGGGGCCAAAAAACTAGGGGCATTTTACCCCCCAATGCAACCTTCAACTCTAGTTGGGGTGTCAGGGGGTCATAGGGAGCCCTTCAAACCTAGTAATATTACATATATGATTGCAATTAGATATCACATTATCCTAACATTGTGAGCATTGTGTGTTTTGGTAAACAAGATAGAGTATCTTTTAAATTTTGCAGTTCTAAAGTAAAACAAGTTTTGGACGCGATTTAGTGATGTGTTTGGTCCTATTCATGTTCTTTCCATTGTAAATATACTATTTAATTTTTATTTATGACTTCTCTAGGTATACTTAGATTTATTTTTTGAAGCATAAATCTGCCATATTCTTTAACTTCAAAGATTTAAGGCACTTATAGAGAAACAAATAAATAGGAAAGTAAAGGTTTTGAAATCGGATAATAGTGGCGAGAATTAATGGATGGAATTTTATTATTAATATAGATATGCAACTATTATTAGGTAGAAGATTACTCTAGGAACTCCACACAAAAATGGAGTTGTAGAATAGATGGATAGATTATAAACATGCTAAGAAGCACTAAGTTGAAATAACATTTTTGAATTAAGGTTGTGCGCACTACTTGTTATTTGGTAATGTGTGAGGGTTAGAGAGGACGTTAGATTCGGATTCAAGATGAACAAGAAAACAATTTGACAAAGGAATCTACTGTATAGCCAAAATGCACAAATCTAAAATTTAAAAATTCCTACACATACGAGATTGAACTATACTAATACAAACATAATAAGAAACCTATTGATTATCATATGAACTGAAAGCAAAGGATAGTTTCACCATCTCGTAGTGGAGTGTATTCGCTTGATGTTGGATTGCTCTTATCACAGCGAAGCGTCCAAAGTTCATGTGCAAAGTGTGGATGAATGCTTGGTTGATCAAAAGAAGGAGTGAAACTCTCTCAAGGATGATCTTGACAACACTTTGTTGCAAAAGTATGTTGATTCTCCGATCCTTTTTTGTGAGGAGAGAGGTTTTTTATATAGAAAATGAGATTTGAAATGGACGATCAAGATCATTTTGAAGAATATCCAGATCAACAGTCGGAGAGTGTTGAGAGAAATTAGACATGAGAAAATTGTGCAAAGTTGATTGTACAATTTGGGTGATTGAGAAATAGATTGGCTAGTCAGGGATGTGATTGATCAATTAACAGATTTAGATTGATTAGTCAATATTTTGATGGCTTAGTTAGGAATGTGATGGCTTAGTTAGGAATGTGATTGATTAGTTAATAGAATAGATTGTTTAGTTAAAAATTTGGATTGATTAGTTAACATATTAGATTGTTTAGTCGGCAATCATAATTTGGTCAATCAGAAAGGGGGTGAGGAATATGAATTAATTGATTTAATTAATTAATTCCTTTTTGGAGTTGAATGTGCAAATCAAGTTTGACTTTTGCAAACAAAGTTGCATTAGTTTGATTTGATTTTTGATAATTGATTTGAATAGTTTGATTTAATTATTCAAAATTATGGAGGCAAAGTGTTGTAATTAAATTATTATTTAATAATTTAATCGACTTAGAGGAATAAGGTGATTTAGTGACGTAATTAAATAATTGGCATTATTTAATCAATCAGGACAAAATAAAGTGGGATTAGGACTATTAAATAAATGTGATTTATTTCATTGGTCGAAATGATGAAACATGAATTAATCAAATAATGTTGTTTTATTTAATTAATAGCAAAATTAGGGTTTTTAGGACTTTATTAAATAAATGAAATTTATTTAGTTTATCCTAAATGATGAAAAAGTGAATTAATTAAATAATGTATTATTCAATTAATAGAGGAATTAGGGTTTTTGATGTCGTTTTGATGTGGGAACGTTGCGGGATGATTCGAGATGTTGTTCGATGTTGTTCAATGATGTTCGATGGTATTTGATGTTGTTCGATTTTGTTTGATGTTGTTCGATGCTAAATTAATTAAATGATGTTAAATCACTTAATTAATAGATGAATATGAGTTCCCAAAATGCTAATTCATGAGCTAGGACATTTTTAGGTGTCTACATTTTGCCCCTCTTTGATAAAAAGTATTGGTTGCTTTGTTTCAAAGAGCATTGCTCCAATATGCCCCAGGTGCAAGAGTTGCCCTAATGTGCCCCAAAAAGGATAGCATGGATGGTGCCCCCTTGGGAAATTTTGTGAAAATTCTAGATAATGAACCAAAGTTTTCGATAAGCTGATGTGATGTATTAGGTGCAGGACTGAAAAAAGAAATGTTTGACTAGAAGAAAATGTTAGTAAGATTGAGAAGATAAAATAAAGTGGATGATAAATAAAGAAAATGTTAGTAAGAATGTGATGCCATTGATGAGTTTCTTGTGCTTTACTTGGAGGCTTCGTAGTTTGAACAATCTTATTTGATGTAGCAAACAAATACGATGCACCAGGGTATGAATTACCAAGGTGACTTTGTATCTATTGCATGGACTTTGACTCTACAAACAAAGAGTATCTTTGTTCATACCAAACATACAAAAACTTTGTTTAAAGTATAGGGGGGTTGCGTGAAAAATGTTTTGAACCAGTCACACAGAGAGGTATAGAACACCTAACATGTAACTGCTTCATGGATTATTTTAATACAACTTCCATACTCAATAAATCAAGTATTCGCCATGGTAATATTACAAAAATATCTTACAAACAACAAATCGAAATGATGCTCGATTGCCCCCATTCCTTCTTCTCTAAATCCTTATGGACATCCTTGAGAGATCCTGGGAATGAGTCAATAAAATAAATCACAAAAAGTAAGACCACATAAAGATAAAAACAAAGTTGCAGTATCACTTGCCATATCTGTTTGGGGTGGGGTTATTATCCATTGTTGATAATTTCTATTGTAGGAACAGATCCGTTAAGGCATATCTCAGGATGTTGTTGGGACTTGTTTTAAAAAGATAGGTAGTTGATACATTGGCATTGTTTACGTTTGTTTATAGTCAACTCTTATGCAATCTTTTTTGCTTGAAAGTTCTAGTTGTTGATGTTTGCTTTGTTTGTTTGTTTATTTTGTCAAAGGGTGATTGAGATGGTTTGTTTATTCTAGTTGAAACGTTTATTGTGGATGTTGATGATGGGATGGGCCTTTTTTTTCTAAGCTTTATGATGTTTTTGTTTTGTTTTCAGGGGACTAACCTAGAACCTTTGGGGCTCATCAAAGATAAGCCTTTCCTATGTTGTACATGCAGAGGCTCATAGTTCACTTGGTTTGACCTTTTCTATTTTGTGAACGTTTTTGGATTTTGTATTTTGAATTTGTTTGGATTTTATATTTTTTGACTAAGAGAAATAAAGCATGTTGGAAACTTAAGGGGACTGACCTAGGGTCTCAAGGGCTAAAATCCTTTCCTACGTTGTACACACAAAGACCATGTAGTTCAATCGTTTTACTTAAAGCATAATTTTTTTTTGGGTGAACAACATCGATAGCATTGATTGATATCCGGTTTTTGTGTCTAGAGGATATGTTGTGGGAAATTCACTTGAACTAGCTATGAGGTTCAAGCGAATGTTGATATCTTAGACTGTTTGAGTGAAGGATCAACCCAATGATGTTTGTTTTGTTTTGATATTTTTCTTATGTTTTTTTTATTTTTGTTGTTTTCTAGTGTTTTTGACTTTTGGTGTTTTTGATTTTTGTTGTTTCCTGGTGTTTTTGACTTTTTGATATTTTCTTACCATGATTGAATGTCGAAAGATCTAATCCATGACTAACTTCAGGAATTTCGCGCCCAATAAACTAACTCATCTTAATGAGCGACAAACCATGGTTGTACACATGATTTATGAAATGGATGGGTGGATGTTGTGAAAAAGTGTTGATAGATAATAATGCATGTTCTATTCATACATAGCACCTGTTTACTAGGTTTTCACTATGTTACCTATTCTAGGAGTGCCACAAAGTGGTTTTCACTCAAAGAACGTTTTATTGCTCTTTACTGTTTTTCTTGTTTTTTGATTTTTTTGTATTTTTCATCTCTTTTTTCCATTTTTTTGGATTTTTACCCTTTTGCATGGGGTGTTCCAATGTGTTTTATGTATAGAAATTCTTGAGGGGGCTACTGTTCAGTGGTTCGGCTAGAGGTTCACCTTCAAGAGTAGCCAACTGATATGCCCCAAAGGCATAACCTATTGTTATGATGAATGGGCCTAACCAGTTAGGTTCAAATTTTCCCTTGCCATCTTGATTCAATTGTATCTTTTGATTCTCCTTGAGAACTAAGGCACCAACTTGAATTTTTTTTGTCTTTGATTCTCTTGTTATAGATTCTCTTGAGCTGATTTGGATAAACCTATAGATGGTTTAACACGCTCAAACACATTTCATCTAGGATCTCTAATTCATTTAGTCTGGACACCCTGTATTCTTCGTTGTTGACCATGCCTTTTAGTGAGACTCACAATGAGGGGATTTTGACCTCGATAGGTAACATAGATTCTGATCCATAGACCAAGGAAAAAGGTGTGGCGCTAGTAGGTGTGTGGATTTTGGTTCAATAATCCCATAAGGTTGGGTTTAGTTGCAAATGACAATCGCGACCAACATCATTGACAATCATTTTCAATATTTTCAGGATTTTTTTATTGGATGCCTTTTCCTCACTATTTCCTTGAGGATAGTAGCATGCATAAAATCTATGTTGGATAGAGAATTTCGAACAGAGTCCCTGGACATCCTAATTCTTGAATGGGGTGCCATTGTCTGTTACGATTGTCTGTGGGATTCCATACCTACAAATGACATAATTCAAAATGAATTTTGATATCTATTTGCCAATGATATAGGTCAATGGAATTGCCTCTATCCATTTTGTGAAGTATTCTATTGTGGTGATAATGAATTTATGCCTGTTGGATGAAGCAGGTGATATCTTACCTACCAAGTCTAATCCCCATTGTGAAAAAGGCCATGGTGTTGTGATGGGTCTCAACTCCTGTGTTGGTGCATGAACTAGATCATTGTGTTGTTGGCATTGTCGACACCTTCTAGAATGTTGAATGCAGTCTTGCTCCATGGAAGGCTAATAGTATCCTGCTCTGAGTAGCTTTTGGACTAAGTTAGTTTTGCTAGAGTGGGATCCGCAAATACCTTTGTGGACCTCTTGTAAGTCTGTGTGTACTTCTTTTGCATTAAGGCACCTGAGTAAAATACCATCTAGGATACGATGGTATAGGGTTTCTCCTAAGATCATAAAATGGGAGGTTCTATGGGTGAAGGTTTTCTTCTGAGTAGTCGTTAAGTCAAGTGGTATGATAGCATTCTGGATATAGTCAAAAGTATCTTGGTACCATGGGGAGTTAGAACCAAGAACAACACATACCATTTCTGATTCAGGGATGTCGAATGTTGGCACTAGTAGTTGTTCCATGAGGAATTCATATTTAGGCACGTTCTGAGGAATATCTAGCAATGAGCCTATTGTGGGCATTGCATCAGCAGCTCTATTATTAACCCATGGAATCTGTTCAAAGGTTATTTTGGTGAAGTAATCCTTGAAGCTATCCACCATCCTTTTGTATGGTAGCAATTTGTCATCTTTTTTTTGGTACTCGTCATTCACCTATCTGATTACTAGCTTGGAGTCTCCAAAGACATGTAGATCTTTTATTCTCCATTTGATTACCATTTTTGAGCCCCGTGATAAGACTTTCGTATTTTGATATGTTTTTTGTATAGGGGAATGAAATCCTATAGCCTTTGGGTATACTATCTCCCTATGGTGTGAGAAATAAAATGCTTGCTTCTAAACCATGTTGAGTATGGGACCTATCAAAATATAAAGTCCACTGGCCTGTTTGTTCTGTCATCAAGATGCTCTCATCTAGAAAATCCACTATGAGAGGTTTATGATCATCTATGGGTGCTTCAGCCAACTGGTCTGCTATGACTTGTCCCTTTATAGCTCTCCTGTCTATGCATTCTATATCAAATTCACTTAGGATCATCACCCATTTAGCTATTCGACCTATTAAGGTTGCTTTTGATAGTAAATACTTGAGTGGGTCCACCTTTGATATCAGTTTCATTTTTTTGTTTAAGATGTAATGTCCCAGCTTTTGTGTTGAAAACACAACTAAGATACAAGCTCTTTCAATTGGTGAATAGTTCAATTCATAGCCCACTAGTGTTTTGTTGATATAGTATACTGTGCTTTGTTTATTGTTATCATCTAGTTGTGCCAAGAGAGCTCCCAATGCTGCTTGTGTGGTAGACACATAAATTATCATATCCTTTTCTGGAATTGGTGGTATGAGTATAGGAGGAGTAAGTAGGTACTCCTTGACTTGATGAAATTATTGGTCACATCTCCCATCCCATTTGAAGGTGATGTACTTGTGTAGGAGATGAGTGAAAGGGTGGCATTTGGCTACTAGTTGTGCGATAAATCTGTTAGTGTAATTAATATTTAATTACATTTGCATAATTTTACTTAGGTTGAGCTAATTTTAGGTCAACATTAGGGTTGCATACTTTGCTTTTATAAAGCAAATCATCTCATTGTAATATTAAATTCCTGAATATATCATTTTGCACATTCGCATGCAAAGCTCTGCTTTTTTATGTTTTCTCTTCTGTGGAAGGTGTTTAGGTTTGCATGTCTGATCTAGGGTTTCTAACATGGTATCAGAGCCTTGACATGCAACCCCTTCTCAAATTCTAGAGAATTTCATTGCAGAGTTCGTTCGGGGTTCCTCGAGGATTTTTTGCCTTGAGTTTATTTATGCAGTATCTTGGATCAGATCAGGCCTCACCATTGGATTCAGAGCACTGGAAAAAGTCAGGTTTGGCTTTTATTTTGCAGATTTTGGCCATGATTTGCCAGATCTGTAAGGGTTTCAAGTTTGGTATTCTTTTGCAAGCTCTGGAGGTCGCCGTTTTTTTTTAAGCATTTTGAGCAGAAACGGAGGTCACCATTGCGTTCACAATGGCCAAAAACCGTAAGATCACCTTTTGTTTCGTCAATTTTGACGAAGTTGGTTCGGAGGGCAAAATTTTTACGCTTTTCGAGGCGCGTTTTTAAAAAAAAATGCAAAAAATGATGTTTTTTGGGGATTGTGCCACCGCTTGCAGTTTTAATGGTTCCGTCATCGAGCGGCCATTGAGTGGCCACCCACCAGCTACTCAGCCCGGCGACGCCACCCCACAGCACCACTGCTCAGCCAACCCGCCGTCGGGTCCGCCAAGCCCCCGCGGCCCTCTGCAGCTCCGCCCCGGTCATATGGAGGACCGAGGGCTACCCGCAAGCCCCTGAGGGCTTCAATCTGCAGCGGTGGTCATATGGGCGACCAGGGGCTCCGCCCCAGCCCCCTGTCCGCCAGCCCCTAGTCGCATGCAGGACCAGGGGCCCATTTTTTTTAGCCCCCTGGGCTGCCTGCAGGCTTTATTGGCCTTTCTGGAGCACTTTCACGAAATTGGGTATAACTTTTGCGTACATTGTCCGTTTTTTGCAAACGAGATACCATTGGAAAGCTGATTCCGGTACCGATCTATTCAATGTTTTATTTTTTCTATATTTTTCTCCAGATTTATTTTGTAGGTCCTTGAACTCAGATGTTTTGTTTTTCACTTCGGAGGGCATATCTTTTGACTCGGTGATCCTTTTTTCGCCATTCTTGCAGCATTGGAAAGCTGGTTCAGTCCTCTACACAGATCTAAGGTCTATTTTTACTTTATTTTTATGCATGTTTAGGCATTCTCTCCTTTTTCAGTCATTGGGGATTGTAATAAACGAACTGATAGAAAGTTCCATCAGGGGGGTTTCTTGCATAATAATCTTCACTGTGTTTTGATGGCAACTCGCATGGGTTGTAATATAGTTTCTTAGTTTCTTTTGGCCATATTTTGTCTTAGCTTGACACATATCAGATTCATTTTAGTTCACACTTTAGATTGAGAGCCTATGGTTAGTGATCCGCATCGGATCCATCTCAGTTTGAGGGCCACTAAATTTGTGGTTATTGTTCCCGAGTCTATATGGTACTTTTTCCCATGGAAGAGTTTCAGTCTCAGTTTTGACATTGACATCGAGTTTCATGACTTCCAGATTCTGTCATCATCATATCATCTACTGTTGCTTCATGGATTCCAGGGTTGTTCCAGTTTGGAGTTTTCGAGTGTTCCATGGCATCAGGTTTGCTGTCACATTATTATGATTCCGATATGGTTTCTTGTAGACAGAAGTATCTTTCCTTGCTTGTCGGATTGTGGTTCCAGTGTTACTCCACAGTGTTCTTCCAATGCTTCTTTGCAGTAGTCATCTCATTGTAGGGGTGGTTGTCCCACTGGGTTTTCCTTCTCTACCTCATTATTGCATTTGTACATGGGTACCTGATCAGGCCTTGTTGCCAAGACCCATTCATGCTTTCTTGAATTCATCTTAGTTTTAGGTGCATGCTTATTTAGTCTCCCTAAGTTGCACTTATGGGGGGGGTGTTAGTGTAATTAATATTTAATTACACTTGCATAACTTTACTTAGGTTGAGCTAATTTTAGGTCAACATTAGGGTTGCATACTTTGCTTTTATAAAGCAAATCATCTCATTGTAATATTAAATTCCTGAATATATCATTTTGCACATTCGCATGCAAAGCTCTATTTTTTTATGTTTTCTCTTCTGTGGAAGGTGTTTAGGTTTGCATGTCTAATCTAGGGTTTCTAACAAAATCGCCTGACTGATTGTAGACTCCTCAGTTGTTTGAGTGTCTTTTGTGGAGGCATCTCCATTATAGCATTTACCTTGGTAGGATCCACCTCTATCCCTCTTCTTGACACTATGTACACTAATAGCTTTCCAAATGTTACTTTGAACACACATTTCTTAGGTTTGAGTCTTAGATTGTATTGTTCCAATCGATCAAATACTCTTGCTAGGTTTGTCAAGTGATCTTCCCTTTTTATTGAATTTGCTAGGATGTCATCCACATAGTCCTCCATGATTGTGTGTAGCATGTCATGGAATATGGTCGTCATCGCACTTTTATAGGTTTCTCTTACATTCTTTAAACCAACGACATTACATTCCAACAGAAAGTTTCCCAAGTACAAGTGAATTTTGTTTTGTGTTGGTCATCTGGAGATATCTTTATCTAGTTGTATGCAAAGAAGCCATCCATTAAGGACAACATCTCATGCCTTGTTGTTAGATCGACAATCATTTCAATGCTTGGTAGTGGAAAGTCATCTTTTGGATAGGCCTTGTTCAAGTCTTCGAAGTTCGTACATATCCTTATGCCCTTGGTAGGTTTGGACACCCGTACTAGATTTGATATCCATTGTGGATTGTCGATGGGTCTGATGAAACCCACTTCTAGTAGCTTCTTTAGTCCTACCTTTACCAGTAATTCTATCAAGGGAAGCATTTTTCTAAGTTTCTACTTGATAGGCTTTGCTCCAAGGATGATAGCTAGATGATGTACTACTAATGCTAGATCTAGCCCAGGCATGTCAGCATAGGTCTAGGCAAAATTTACCTTTCTCTCATTGATGAATGTTGTGAATTTTGTTTTCTGCTCAGGATCAAGTCATGCTACATGATATGTTATCTTTGGGTCCTCTGTTGTACCAACATTTATGGATTATGTTTCTTCTACAAAGAGTGTTGATCTATCTTGATATTTTTATATAGGGAGATTGAATCCTCCATCCTCAAGTGCCTTTGGGAGGTTTTCACCTTCAGATGCATCCTTTATTTTTCTCTTTTCCGGATCCGATAGAGCCACAATGTGGTTTTCCCTACGGGATTGTATCTATTTTTTTCTTTCATTTTTGCAACTGGAAGATTCAATCTCTCCACCAAAGTATGCCTCTTGTTCTAGTTCCATGATGAACCATGCTTTGTGATCTCCTTCTGGTATGTCTGTTTGAAGTCCCATGAACTCTGCAATTGCTTCGTCATTCTGGAATTGATCCACGACAGGTGTATGATGTTGTTGATCCCAATCTATGAGTTGTGGGTAACAGAGTGGGAGACTATCATCTTGGTCTGCAAAACTTATAGAAGTAAATAAAAGGGTCAATATGGCTTTGGTTTCTTTTTCCCATTGGGTATCTAAGTCATCATTAGTAGAAGCTGGGGAATCATACCTGGTAACAAAGGAAGGAGAATCCCATTCGTATTCGTTAGAGTCTTTTTCAGAATGGTAATAAATGTTGGAAATGGTTTCCATGTACTGGAGAGGGAACTTATCAATTATAAATTTGTCAAATAATTCTTCAATGGGTAGTTTGTTGTCCATGACATGGTAGATACCCAGTGCCTTAACATTAGTAGAAGTTTCTCGTTTCTTCCAAGAGGTTTGTCCAGTTTTTGGAATGACCACATCCTTTGGTTTATAACCCAACCCCATATTCTTTTGTCTTTGTTCCACTATGATAGGCTCTGATTGGCCTTGTTTGTGTATCCCAAGGCCACTTGTTCCATTGTATCCCATTTTTTTTACTAATTGATACCCTCTAGTGATAGGATCAATTAAAATGTGTTGTGGCTTTTGTGGTTCTATTTGGTCCTCCTTGTAGATCATAGATGAAAGTTCTTCCTCAAATATTTCTTTACCTTTCATGTCTCCCCATCTAGTAAATATAGTGGGTTTGACTATCATATTTACTATCTTGATTTCTTTTGGACCTCCATATACTCTAGGTGTTGGTGGAAGCATGTCGATACAAAATGCTTGGTTAAAATGGTAGTTTTCATTGCCTTTGTCAAGTACTTGGATCTTGCCTTTTGCTTTCGGTTGCTCACTTGATGTTTTTTTGGTGGAGGTCAATGGAAGCATGGAAGGGTTGACATAAGAAAAGGATTGGAAGGCTATATCATTGCTAGGCACACGTTGGATTTTATTGTATTTCTCCTCCAACTTCGCACAAAAATGGAAAGGTTCAAGATCAGAATATAGTGTTACTTCCTTTCCTTCATGGGGAAACTTTAGGCATTGATGGAAAGTGGAAGGGACTTCTTGTAATGCATGGATCCAAGGGCATCCTAGGAGTAGGTTGTATGGCAACTCAAGGTCCAGTACTTGACAAGTAATTTTTGTTATTGTTGGTCCTATCTGCACTAAAAACCTGGTTGTTCCTTCAAAATTTCTCTCCAAGTCATCATAAGCCCTTATGGTGATACTCTTGCCTTTGTCAATCACATCATCAAACCCCAACTTTTTTATGAACTTTAAGGTACAAATGTTTAAACCTGCACCATTATCTATGAATACCCTTTTGACCATGGTCTTATGAACACCAACCTCTATGTATAGAGCTTGATTGTGGAATGTTCTTTGTGGTAAATCTTTCTTTGAAAAGACTAAGTGATTACTTCTAGTGATTTTTCCAACCATGGCTTGGAACTGACTGGAATAGAGGTCATTAGGGACTGACATTTCCAAAGCTTTTTCCAATATCTCCCTATGTGCAGGTGACAATTTTAACAATTCTAAGATTGAAATGAGGGTAGGTGTCTTCTTTAATTATTCCATAATGTTGTAGTCACTTGGTGATTTGATTTTGGGTTTGGGAGGTGCTCCTTGTATTGTAACTCTCTTGCGATGGGTAGATATGTTGTAGTTGTTGTTTCCTCCTTGTATCGTTACTACATTTTCCCTATTGTCATCAACTTGTGAGAGGGTTCCCAAAATTGTGTCACCGTATGTGTAATTAGCATTATGGTACTCTTGTCCCTTTCCTTTATCATTCCTCTTGGTGGGGTTTGGGATCGAGTTTGAGTATATTTTTAGGTCCTTATTTTAGGGATGATGATCAACATCTACTTCCCCTTTGTCTATCAAGTCTTGAATGATATGTTTGAGATGCATGCAATTGTTAGTCGTATGTCCTTTGATCATATGGAAATCACATAAGTCCTTCTCATTGTACCATGGTGTCTTAAAGCTAGGTTCCTCATAATTTAGGTGGTCATTTTTTTTGATGAGGTTTTGTTGTACTAGTTTGTGCATAACTGTTTCAAGTGATTCACCTAATACAGTGAATTAACTCCTAGGCTGATCATATTGCCTTTGTTGCCCTCCTTGATTTGTCTGTTGGTTTACAACTAGATTGTTCTTGGGATAGGTAATTTGGTTGCTTTGTGTGTTGTTGGTACCATAGTTTGTTTGTGCCACCTGTGGTTTTTTCTGATTTGTGTTGTGTTCCATACTGCTCTAGCGTCTACCACTCCATCATTTGTAACGTTCTTGTTTTTAGCCCAGATTTTGGGTTTCTCATTTGAGCTACAGGGATTGTCTTTTGAACCATTTGTCTTTAAGGTTCCTCTTGCTATGAGAGCTCTCTCAATATGTAACCCCTTTTCTATTTTTTCTTCAAAGTCTATAGGACATAGCATAGTAAGTCGATAGTTTATTTTGGGGAGGACATTCGTGATGAAAATATCCACCAACTCCTTATTTGGAACGGGCCATTTTCACCGACTCGCTTTGTGTCTCCATCTCTGTAGGTAGGAGGTGAAGGAATCTCTTGGGTTCTATTTAATTGTGGACAGACTGGTGATGGTGACATTGTGTTCTATGTTAAATGAGAAGTGGGTTATAAATTTTCTAGATAACCCATCAAACGTTTTGATTCTGGGTTGCAGACAGGTGAACCACTCCATAGCATGACCTGTAAGGCTGTGAGGGAAGAGCCTCATGAGATAGGCATCATTATTTTGTACCTCCATACATGATACCGAAAAGTCTCGTGCATGCTCTATTGGATCTCCTACTCCTTTGTATTGTCTTTCAAATCTGGGTATCTTAATTTTTTTTGGAAAGGGTAGTGTTGTGATGGAACGATCGAATGGGAACAGACAAATTTTCTGTATGGTGTAGGTCTTCTTCTATTTTCCTATCTGCATATCTTCTATTTTTTGGGTGACAACATCTAGCCTTAGTTCCATCTTCGTTTACATGTGTTTACAAACCCTGCATGTGATAACTTTGTTGTCCTATCAGGTTTTGGTTATAGATCGGGTGTTGTGAAGGTACAAGACCTTGATAGCTATATGGGATGTAAGGAGGGTTAATTCCTTGTTGTTTATAAGGAGGGTTAACTCCTTTTTATTGGGGTGGAACATACGGAAGGCTTCCAGGTTATGATGTGTTGGTGGTACTCCTTTTTGTTGGGGTGACTACATTAGGGTGCTCTATAGCACACCCTGCTAGGTAGGACTAAAATGAAGGTTACCCTGGTGATGCATTGGTAGCAAACCTTGTTGTTGGGATGACTGATTGAGGGCGCTCTGTGGCACACCCTGCTAGGCAGGACTAAAATGAAGGTTACCCTGATGATGCGTTAGCGGGACACCTTATTGTTAGGATGGCTAATTGAGGGTGCTCTGTGGCACACCCTGCTAGGTAGGACTAAAATGAAGGTTACCTTGATGATGCATTGGCGAGACACCTTGTTGTTGGGATGACTGATTGAGGGTGCTTTGTGGAAAACCTTGTTGGTTAGGACTAAAATGAAGGTTAGCTTAATGATGCATTGGTGGGACACCTTGTTGATAGTATTGGTGGATGTTGTGGTTGTGTTATTGATATGTGGTTGTCATTGATGTCAACACTATTAGCATTGATGTCTTGAAGGCTATATATGTCGAGGATATTGAGTAAATTATAATAAACATGTTGGAGGTTGCTTGTGAAGTTGTGAAGTTCAGTGTGGTGCAAAGTTCAATATGTTGGTATTTAGAAGTTGCACTTTAAAGGGTTTTTTGTTAAGCCTATCTAGTTTATACTCTGGAAGTTTCAGAGGTGCACATCAAGATTGGAGCAAGCTGTGAGTTGCTATGTTCCTATAGTTATTTTGTTACTGTAGTTGATGTTTCTGGAAGAAGACAATGTAGTTTTGGTAATTCTAGCTGATGTGTATTCTCCTGCAATGTTCATTGATATTTCTAGATTGTGCTCTATCTTTGTTGCACATCCACGTTGATCGGTGTGATCGTGATCGAATATTTTTCCTTTGTGTGTTCGGGTTTTCATGTTCTTGGCCGACATGATGGTTGTAGCGTGTTGTAGATCCTCACAGATTAATCTTTTAAAGTTTGGAATGTTGGAGGATGTTGTTTTAGGTCTTCATTATGTTGTGATTCACTTTGGTTGGTGAAAATTAAGATTTGTTCATGAATTGGGCCAACGGTTTGTAATTCATTTATTCTTTTATTTTTGGCCAACAAAGTTGATGTAATTCCATGAAGCAGATATATAAGAGCGATTGTTTCTTTATTTTGAAGTGTGTGTGATGTATATGTGAGAAGTGTGTGTGAAATGTGTGAATAGAGATCAGATCATTCGATTGCAGAGCAGAGTGTGAAGAAGTGTTCTTGTGCCTAAACGAAATTATCACCAGGCTTTTGAAGAAGCTCATCTCTCAGTTCAACCACTTCAGATGGATTTAATCTAAATTTTTTATGTAAGATAGTGTGTCTTCTTTGAGCAGTGAGCTCTAGGCAGTGTGTTTGAATGCATGTGCATTCCTTATTCATTTGACTTATTCTTTAATAGGGTATAACTTGTGTATTAACCTCCACCATTGTTTTTCCCCTAACAGGGTTTCCACACAAAAACCTTGGTGTTATCTGTGTTCCTGATGTGTTGTTGATTCATGATTTCACTGTTATTTATCATATCTGAGATTAAAGGTTAATAAGGTTAAATAAGTTTTAAATTCTGTGACAACTGATTCACTTCCCCTCTCAGTTGTTTATTCTTGTTTTTCCAACAATTGGTATTAGATCAGGTTCCTTTGAAGAATTTTAATAGCTTGAGGTGATTTGAGATGGCATCATACAAGAAGGATAGTCCTAGATTCGATGGAACAAACTACTCTTTGTGGAAGGCTAGAATGGAGTTTCATTTGAAGTGCATTGGTGATCCCTTCTGGAAGATTACAAAGAACATATATGTTATTCCTCAGAATGGTCTCTCAACTCCTGATGAGATCAAAGAAGCTGAAACAAATATCAGGGCTATAGAAGCATTATTGAGTGCTCTGACAGATTCAGAGATGAAAAATGTGATGGGTCTGAAAACAACATATGAGATCTAGAAGAAGCTAGAAACATTGTATGAAGGAGATGCACAAGTGAAAGTTGCTAAGCTACAAAGCCTGAAAGGCAAGTGGGAAAACTTGAAAATGAGTGAAGATGAAAACATTATTTCTTTCATGCAAAAATTAAATGAAATAGTGATGGGTATTAGATGTGCCGGTGGAATCTTGGATGAAGAAGAGATTGTAGCTAAAGTGCTCGGATCATTGCCTACTTATAAAACAAAATCTCATGCTATTGAATAACTCAGGACAATAACAAATGTGACAAGAGATATGTTGATTGGTAAGCTTGTTGCCTTTGAACTAAGTGAATTGGTGATTCTACTCCTAAGACATAATTTGCATTTAAAGCTACTGTATCTAGAAGAAACCAACAGAGATATGATCCAGAAGAAAGTTCCAGAAAGATATTCAAGTATGAAGATGAGATGAAACAGATTGAAGATAAAGAAATAGAGTTAGAAGAGTTGGAAGCATTGATTGTGAAAAGAGAAGCCATAGGACAAGGTAAGTATAAAGGAAAGTTTCCTATTAAATGTTTCTCTTGCAATAAGATAGGTCATTTTGCATCAAGGTGTCCTGAAAGAGTTCCTAGGTTCAAACCTGATAAGCCTAGATTTCAAAAGAAATGTTATTATGTTGAAGAAGGTGTTACTGATGATGAATCTGATAAAGAAAATGCAAATGAAGATGGATGGGTATTCATTGCTATCAAGGAAAATGGTTTGGTGTCCACTAAATCTACTAGTGATGAGAATATTGAGAAAGCTCTTGCAGCCAAAATTGAAGAAAAGGATGAGTGGGTGATTGATAGAGGATGCTCACATCATATGACTGGTGACAAAAGCAAATTTATAAGCTTGGAGAAATATGACGGTGGTGTTGTAAGATTTGGAGATAACAATGCTAGTGTGATTTGTGGCAGAGGCACTATTTCCCTTGGTGGTAAATATAATACTAATGATGTCCTTTATGTTGAAGGATTGAAGCATAATTCGTTGAGTGTTGGACAGATGGTCGACAAGGGATACAATCTTCAGTTCAAAGATGGAAAATGCATGATAATGGGAAGTTCTAGAAATGTAATTGCTTCAGGTACAAAGACAAGAGGTAACATTTTTCACCTAAGTGCTTCTAGTGAAAGTTGTTTAATTTCTCAAGTTGATGTAAACTGGTAATGGCATAGGAGTTTTTCATGTGAATTTTGATAACATTGTCAAAGTAAGGTCCACTCAAGCAGTTAGAGATCTTCCTAAGCTAGTGAAGCCTACTACCACCATATGCAAGGAATGTCATATGAGAAAGCAGACTACAATTTATTTTCGGAGAAAACAACATCATTCTAATGGAGTACTGGAGCTGATGCATACTAATCTATGTGGTCCCTCCAGAATCAGAAGTCTACAAGGAGAAACGTACTTTGTGTTGCTTATTGATGATTACTCTAAGATGATATGGGTTGCTTTCTTGAGAGAAAAACATGAAGCATTAGAAAAGTTCAAAAGTTTCAAAGCTATGGCCTAGAATGAGACAAGTCTAAAGATTAAATGCTTAAGGTCAGATAGAGGTGGTGAATTCACTTCCCGAGAGTTCAATTCATTCTATGAAGAGTCTGGAATCAAAAGACAGTTATCTGCTCCTCAGACTCCTCAACAAAACAATTCTAGATGCTTTTAGAACTATGATGTTGGAAGGTAATTTTCCTCATATCTATTGGAGAGAAGTTGTAAGCACTGTTGTATATACTATTAACCGGGTAAATGTCAATGGTAATTCTGGTAAGACTCGTTTTGAGTTGTGGTTTGGTTATAAGCCTACTGTTAAATATTTCAAAATCTTTGGAAGTAGATGTTATATCAAGAGAGATAAAGCTATAGGAAAGTTTGATGCTAGGAGCGATGAAGGAATCTTTCTGGGTTACTCTACTAAGAGCAAGGCCTGCCGGTGCTATAATAGAAGATTAAGGAAAATAGTTGAAAGTGCAAATGTCAAAGTTGATGAAGACACTGCTAGATCATCCAGATATTGTGAATATGATTCAGATGACCAACATGATAGTACTAATAATGGAAATAATGCTCAAACACATAATCAAGTTCAAATTGTTCTAGTGAATCAAGAAAATCAAGAAGGAGAAGCTAGTGAAAGTGTAGAAGAAAAAACAGAAGAACCAGAAGTTTGAGAGAATCCCAAAGTTCTGAGCTATGTAAAGCTAAATCATTCTGAAAATTAGATTATAGGAGACAAGAACAAAGGTGTGCAAACTATAAGAAGAATTGTAGAAGAGTATTATTTTATTTCCAATACTGAGCCCAACAATATCAATGAAGCATCTAAAGATGAATATTGGATGGAAGAAATGAAGGAAGAATTGATGCAGATAGCGAAAAATGATACATGGATTCTTGTTCCCAGACCTCGGGATAAAAATGTGATTGGAACCAAATGGGTCTTTTGGAATAAGTTGAATGAACAAGGTGAAGTGGTTAGGAATAAAGCAAGACTGGTATTTAAAGGGTACTCACAAATGGAAGGTATTGATTTTGAAGAAACCTTTGCCTCTGTTGCTAGAATTGAAGTTGTAAGATTGTTTCTTGCTTATGTTGCTTTTAAGAACTACAAAGTTTATAAAATGGATGTAAAGTCACCATTTCTAAATGGTGAGCTAGAAGAAGAAGTATATGTTGAGCAACCAGATGGATTTCAACTGACTGATAAAGGAGATATGGTTTGTTGATTGAAGAAATCCCTGTATGGACTCAAGCAAGCCCCTAGAGCCTGGTATGCTAGACTGGATAAATACTTGTTGAAGCTTGGATTCAATAAAGGTACTGCTGACAACAATCTATATTTTAAGATAGATCAGGATAAAAAGTTGATTATTGAAGTCTTTGTTGATGACATCATTTTTGAAGGTGATGATGACTTATGTATGAAGTTTTTTGATGAAATGAAAAGTGAGTTTGAGATGTCAATGATTGGAGAGCTTAAATTATTTTTAGGATTAAAAATTACTCAATTAGATAATGGAATATTTATATCTCAGTCCAAATATGTAAGAGAGTTACAGAAAAAGTTTGGCATGGAAGACTCAAAGCCAGTTGGTACACCTATGGTAACCGGATGCAAGTTAACACAAAATGATTATTCACCTAAAACAAATCAAACAAGATATAGGTCAATGATCGGTGGATTACTTTATTTGAATCATACTTGACCTGACATCATGAATGTTGTATGTATGGTTTCTATATATCAATCTGATCCGAAGGAATCTCATGTGACTGTTGTGAAGAGAATTTTTAGATACTTGAAAGGGATAGTTGACTTTGGTCTTTGGTAGCCTAAAGATGATGATCTTACCTTGAGCGCCTTTACTGATGTAAATTGGGCAGGAGATGTGGATGACAGAAAAATTACTAGTGGTGGTGCCTTCTTCTTGGTGAAGAAGTTGGTGTCTTGGTTAAGTAAAAAGTAGAATTCCATTTCCTTATCTACTACTGAGGCAGAGTATATTCTTGTTGCAAACAATTGTACTCTAGTAATATGGATGAAGCAGATGCTGAGAGATATCAAAATTGAGTATGATGAGCCTGTTGCTATATTTTGTGATAATTCAAGTGCCATAAACATTTCTAAGAATCTGGTGTTGCATTCAAAGACAAAACATATATCTATCAAATATCACTTCTTGAAATACAAAGTGAGTGACGAAAAAGTCAGACTAGAGTATGTGCCTACTAAGGAATAGATTGTAGACATATTTACTAAGCCATTGCTTAACAATACTTTTGAGTGTCTCAGAGGGAAGTTAGGGGTGATTTCCCCTCCTAATCAAAACTAAGATGCAAGTCTTTGCATCAGTATGTTCATTCATAGTCATATTTTGATCCGGATTGATGTTGTGGTGGCTGCTACTCAGGTGGAGTAGTCAAATGATTCAAATATGTGGTTCACAACTTGTGTACCTTTTCCATTGATGTCAAAGGGGGAGAAGAACAATGTGAAAAATTACAAAAAGGGTAGAAGAGTAATGTAAGGGGGATAAGAACAGTATGAGAAGAATAATGTGTAAAGGGAATATTGTTGAAAGAAGAGTTAGTTGTGTTGATGGTATTTTTCACATCATGTGTTGCCATCAATGCCAAAGGGGGAGATTGTTGGATGTTGTGGTTGTGTTTCTGATATGTGGTTGTCATTGATGTCAACACTATTAGCATTGATGTCCTGAAGGCTGTATATGTTGAGGATATTGAGAAAATTATAATAAACATGTTGAAGGTTGTCTATGAAGCTGTCAAGTTCAATGTGGTGAAAATTTTAGTATGTTGGTATTCAGAAGTTGTGCTTTAAATGGTTTTTTGTTGAGCCTATCTATTTTATACTTCATAAGTTTCAGAGTTGTGCATCAAGATTGGAGCGAGTTGTGAGTTTTTGTGTTCCTACAGTTATTATGTTACTGTAGTTGATGTTTTTAAAAGAAGAGAATGTAATTCTGGTAATTCTAGTTGATGTGTATATGATCTTGCGATGTTTGTTGATGTTTCTAGATCGTGCTCTATCCTTGTTGCACGTATGTGTTGATTGGTGTGACCGTGATAAGAGATTTTTCCTTTGTGTGTTCAATTTTTCATGTTCTTGGCCGACATGATGGTTGTAACATGTTCTAGATCCTTGTGGATTAATCTTTTAATGTTTGGCATGTTCGAGGATGTTTTTTTAGGTATTCATTATGTTGTGACTGACTTCAGTTGGTGCACATTGAGATTTCTTCATGAATTGGTCTGACAGTTTGTAATTCATTTATTCTTTTATTTTTGGCCAAAACATTTGTTGATGTAATTCTATGAAGCGGATATATAAGAGCGATTGTTTCTTCATTTTGAAGTGTGTGTGATTTATATGTGTGAATAGAGATCAGATCATTCGATTGTAGAGCAGAGTGTGAAGAAGTTTGAGCGAAGTGTGAAGAATTGTTTTTGTGCCTAACCGGAACCAGAACTGCCATCAGGCTTTTGAAGAAGCTAATCTCTCAATTCAACCACTTCAGATGGATTTAATCCGAAAGTTTTATAAAGATAGTGTCCCTGAATGCATGTGCATTCCTTATTCATTTTACTTATTCTTTTAACAGGTTATAACTTATGGATTAACCTCCACCATGGTTTCTCCCATAACCGGGTTTCCACACAAAAATCTTGGTGTTATGTGTGTTCCTGATGTGTTGTTGATTCATGCTTTCACTGTTATTTATTAGATATGAGATTAAAGGTTAATAAGGTTAAATAATTTTTAAATTCTGTGACAACTGATTCACCTCTCCCTCTTAGTTGTCTATTCTATTTTTTCCAACAAGTATTGTTGGTTCAGAAGGGGACCCTATGTTCCACCTTGTTATAGATAATGGTTATTCTAAGGGGGGTCTTGTGTTCCACCCTATTGAAGATACTGGTTATTCTAGGAAGGTTTGACGTTGGATGTGTTCTGAGGTATGTATTGAGATGGCCCCCCTTGAAACATTTGTGCTACTGTTTCTTGTTCAACCTAAGTTGGTTCTCTAAACAAGGGATTCTCTTTGGGTTGATCATTATTTTGTGAGAACATAGGTGGCATGTTTGGCATCTCTAGAGGTTGGGTTATTTGTCTCGCAACCAATTTTTCCCCTAAGGGAATCATATTGGGGTCTTTGAGAGCTTCTACATTGAAATCCATGGGTAATTTAGCACCACTTTGTGCTAGTTTGAAGAAATAGGAGTTTGGGTCCTTTCTTAACAACCTGTCCATTAGTTTGAGAACCTTGGGGTTATTATAATGTTCAAAAATTTCTTCCTCATTTATCTCTTCTTCATCGTTTACCTCCTCTATAATCACTTGGTTTGGGTCTTGATTACCTTGTTCCATAACCTCCTTCTATTTGTGGCTTATTTCTTCCTCAGTGAAAGTGTCTCTGTATACTGGTCTCTTCTGGGGAGTTTCAAGGACACTTGGCCTATAGCCCCATGGGCTACTCTCATCATTCATGGCATTCGTTTGTGGGATACTGGTGGTATTCTTGTTGGCTTCCATATTTTTCCTATGTTGTGATCTCGTGGTTGTCATAAATAGCTTGGGTCTCCTATGGGAAATTGGTGTACTCTCTAGTTGACTCAAATTCTAAAGACTTGTTGTTTCCTTATAGGTTATGTAAGATACTGGAACTATTAGAACATACCCAGATTCTGACAATAGTATAAGGAATACAAGTTCGGATTTTTCCTGGAAGCTCGTTAGTAGAATTTATATACCAACCTAGTTCTAGTTTCATGAAGTGCCCAAGGGTGTTTCTTGAGAGCTTTCAGAATTAGATGCCTAAGTCTAAAATGATGACCTGTGGTCTTTATCTTGGGGATCTTGACCTTACGTGAGATCATGAAGGGGATATTTATTGCCACGCGGGTGGTGGTAATATGGGTCTCTCTACTGCTATGTCAGCTTTCTCTTCTTCTTTGTCTAGGACAATTGTGCAGTGAGAAACTAGTGGGGTGTTTCGTACTTCTAAAAAATGAAGGTTCTTAAGCTTCTTATGATGTTAGTTTTTTCACCTTCGATATATGTGAGACTAGGCTGAAGGATCAGTGCTACAAGATCTGGTTGTTGAACTGGGGTATTTGGTCGCCAAATGATCATAAAATTTGGTGGTGTTATGGGATGGTTTATGTGAAGCTCAAGACCCTAGGGTTTGAGTTTTGTTTTAGAATGATACTACTTCTTTGGGAATCAAAATTTTGAAGAGATAAGGTCTATATTCCACTTCCTTATCCAGAGGATATGTTGCGGGAAAGTCTACTTGTACTATCTGCAAGTCCCAAGTAACTATTAATATCATGGGCGTCTAAGTGGAGGAATGACCTTAATGGTTTGTTTTATTTTGATTTCAAATAAGTAGGATGGAAATAATGGATGTGGGACTATCTGACCCTCTGTCTTTCTAATTATTTTGGTTCAGACAATGATCTTGTAAACAACTCTCTCTCAACTTTTTCTCTGGGTTTTGAAGTATGGCAAGTGATAAAGCAACACTTGGACTGACTCAACAAGCATGGAATTATGTGACCTTCATGTCTATAACTTAGGTTGTGAAATCACAACACCCAAGCCATAGTTCCCAAATGTTTACTTTGATTAATGTACCCTAAAATCAAAGCCAGAATGTTCGGAAACCTTTAAGGAAAGATCCTTTCAAAGGGGTGAAAACATAAGGATTCTCTCCCAAGTGTGCACTAAATCAAAGGGTTTGTGGTTTAACCATCTCATTTAGTGTTTGTTTTGAATGTGTTCTTTTTCTTTAAATCAAACACATAATTTGATGTCAAATTGTTTTGAATGTAATGGGCCAAGTTTAACATAAACTAGCAATTACAACCCTAGGGGATAGACACCATTCTCTTAGGTAGGCCTGCCTCATGCTCCGAAAAGGCGATTTTACATGCAACTTATGGCAGGGGCCTATAGTCAGACATGTAAAGTAACTTCTCAGAAGTAAATTTTGATGCACCACTTTCAGAGAATGTTTTTGGATAATAGGGTGGCTTCTAAAACAATTTGGTTCTTAGTGATAACTGTGAACGTAGAAATATGACACTCACCCGCTAGCCACTTAAGGCTCTTTAATTGTTCCCATTCCACTTAAGGTATGGGATTAGGTGCACTCTACTTTCAACACAGATTGAAGCTACTTTTTTATGAGTTTGTAACCTTTAATATAGCCCTCCAGTAAACATGCTTCAAGACCTTGCAATGAGTTCTCTAGTGCGGGATTTATCTCAAGGAAAGCCCCCTCTTTAAGGTAAACTTTAAAAGTAAAGTGCAATGGTCAAAAATGTTCTTTCGCTCACCAAAAGGTGCGAGGGGATAAGATAAAACACTTTAGCTTTTCCAAACAATGAATACACAGTGAACAATCCATAGCAATTTGATTCATTTTAAACACCTCGAGCGATGTTATCCCCAAAAATTTGTGAGTAAAACAAAACAAAGTTCTTTTTAACTTGCACCAATACAAATTTTTCAAGACATCAAGCATTTAAGATAGCAATGGTGAAAAATCATAAAGAAACATTTGTTCATTTTTATGAGCTCCAATAGAAGTGTTTCTAAGAAAAGTAGTCCTTGTCTCTAATTGGTCAACAAATGAAAATCGTGCGTGCGTGAACAAAATAGAAAACGTTTGCACTTTTTTTATGCACCAAATTTAAAGGTTCCTAATTATGAAAACATGAAATGTGTTCATTTTTTTAGAGCCTACAATTGAAGTGTTTTTGTTCTTTTTATGAGCACCAAATGAAAGTTCCTAACTTAGAAAGCTTAAAATTGGTTCATTTTTAACAACTCCAAAATCAAATGTGACTTTGTTGTTGTTCATTTTTAGTGCACCAAATGAAATTTCCTAACTTAGAAAATCTTAAAATTTTGTTCAATTTTTAATAGCGCTAAAACTAAATGTGATTTTGTTGTTTGTTCATTTTAGAGCACCAAATAAAATTTTGTAACTTAGAAAGCTTAAAATTGGTTTATTTTAATAGCACCAAAATCAAATATGAGTTTTTTGTTGTTCATTTTAGTGCACCAAATGAATTTTTTTCCTAAGTTAATAAAAAAATGTTTGTGGATCAAAAAATATTGGACCGATCGTCTTCCCTATAACAAAGGTGTTAGTTGTTTTCATAAAAAAAAGCACCATAAATCCTGCAAGATCTTCCCAAGGAATGTTAGAAACTTTCCAAACACAACACACAATCAAATGCTAGGGTTAGACAATTGATTAAGCATAAAAACCCTACAACCTAGACCAAATTATGAGGTGAGTTAACTTTAAGTGCACCAATGAAAAATTTAAATGCATAAAAATTGAAGACCGCCTACACCATTGCAAAGATCATGAAATTCTACCCCATTTTAAAAAAAGCATTGAAAAATACTTCTGTATGACCAAGATAGGGTAAACAAAGGTCCTGATTGCCAGTCAATACCGCGCCTTTCAGAATAAAATGTGAGTTTCTTACAGCAAAAGCGCCTTTCCCATGGGAAAAGCGACCTTCTTAGATAAAATGCAACCTTCTTATAGCAAATGCAAGTTTTTGGGCCTGGCAAGAGTGAATTTCTTCTATGCAATGGCGTGAAACGCCTCTTTGAATCCCTCTGGAGCCTTGTAGCTTCAATTCAACTCATGAAAACATTAGTATTGAGGACTATTGGTCCCATCGGGCATGCCAGAATGTGTGAGGGTGAGAAAGGATGTTAGATTTGGATTAAAGATGAACAAGAAATCAATTTGACAAAGGAATCTACTCTACAGCCAAAATGCACAAATCTAAAATCTAAAAAATCCTACACATACGAGATTGAACTATACTAATACAAACATAATAAGAAACCTATTGATTATCATATGAACTGAAAGCAAAAGATAGTTTCACTATCTCATAGTGGAGTGCATTTTCTTGATGTCGGATTGCTCTTATCATAGAGAAGCCTCCAAAGTTTGTGTGCAAAGTGTGGATGAATGCGTGGTTGATCGAAAGAAGGAATGAAGCTCTCTCAAGGATGATCTTGACAACACTTCATTGCAAAAGTATGTTGATTCTTCGAGCCTTTTTTGTGAGGAGAGAGGTTTTTTATATAGAAAATGAGATTTGAAATGGATGATCAAGATCATTTTGAAGAATATCCAGATCAACAGTCAGAGTGTGTTGAGAGGAATTAGACATGATAAAATTGTGCAAAGTTGATTGCACAATTTGGGTGATTGAGAAATAGATTGGCTAGTCAGGGATGTGATTGATCAATTAACAGATTTAGATTGATTAGTCAAGATTTTGATGGCTTAGTTAGGAATGTGATGGCTTAGTTAGGAATGTGATTGATTAGTTAACAGAATAGATTGTTTAGTTAACAATTTGGATTGATTAGTTAATAGATTAAATTGCTAAGTCAGCAATCATAATTTTCTCAATCAGGATGGGGGGGTGAGGAATATGAATTAACTGATTTAATTAATTAATTCCTTTTTGGAGTTGAACGTGCAAATCAAGTTTGACTTTTGCAAACAAATTTGCATTAGTTTGATTTAATTTTTGATAATTGATTTGAATAGTTTGATTTAATTATTCTAAATTATGGGGGAAAGTGTTGTAATTAAATTATTATTTAATAATTTAATCAACTTAGAGCAATAAGTTGATTTAGTGAAATAATTAAATAATTGGCGTTATTTAATCAATCGGGATGAAATAAACTGGGATTAGGACTATTAAATTGGTGACAGTCACGGTAGGAGGGTCCTCAAAGAGAACAGTCCAAACCATGCAGCAAGAGTAACACAATAGAAGCAATATAGAAAATGGAGGAAAATGCAGGTATAAACACTCTTATTATCATAAATATTGATTACATATAGTCGGCCACATCCGGGCTTACAAATTCGGTGCACAGGCCTGATTACAACATGCTCAAAATATAGTGCTCATACATGCGAGCAAAAATCCTACAGATCAAACTCTATATACATCTTATTCTACTTCGTTGATATTCGCTACCAATCTAATGATTCATTACAAGATTTATATCATATCCGCAGGCCAAGAAACATTTGCGTCGGCCAAAGATCATTACAATCTTCGATGAAGAAAATGTAACGTGTGCAAGAATAGGTTGGCCTCAAATCTAAAATTTGTTCACGATAGATGTGCATGATGAAGTGTGGACCTAAAACAAAGGTCAAGGACACTCCAAGAAACAATTAGAAACACACCATGAGGATCCGCAAGTTACGGGAAGGATCCGCAATCGATCAAACTAGCCGTTAGGTTTTGAAGTTATTCTGGGGCTGGTTCCAAAATTGTCACTCAATCCGAAAGCAATAACTTGTCAAAAAAAGATCCAATCGACCTGAAAACTTGGAATAAGGTAATTGAACATGTCCACGATGAAACCATAGGTGTACGAGATCTAGTGAGCAAACACAAAGAAATACTGGATCTCCCAACTTGAACAAGAACAAAATTGAATGAAAATTATTTTGGTTGATGAAAGATTTCCAAGAACCAAGGATTCTCCTGTATCATAAATAAATGTGATTTATTTAATTAGTTGAAATGATGAAACATGAATTAATCAAATAATGTTGTTTTATTTAATTAGTAGCAGAATTAGGGTATTTAGGACTTTTTTAAATAAATAAAATTTATTTAATTTATCCTAAATGATGAAAAAGTGAATTAATTAAATAATGTTGTATTATTCAATTAATAGAGGAATTAGGCTTTTTTATGTCATTTTGATGTGGTGCGATGTGGGAATAGTGCAGGATGACTTGAGATGTTGTTTGATACTAAATTAATTAAATGATGTTAAATCACTTAATTAACAAATGAATATGAGTGCCCAAAATGCTAGTTCATGAGCTAGGACATTTTTAGGTGTCTATAGGTAAATAGATCTCTCATTTTTTCTCTAGTTGATAAAACACCTTATGAGATATGGATAGATAAAAGATGATTGATTTCTCATTTCAAAGTGTTTTGTTATGAGGCTTATATCCATGTTCCAAAATACAAATAGTATGAGATGGATTTTAAGGCTAACAAAATTGTTTTTATTGGTTATAGAAAAAAAATCAAAGTTTATAAGCATTGAGATTCACTAATGTTGAAAATTTTATTTTAAGGATGCGACTTTTGAAGGGCTTAAATTAATTTCAAATATTGAACAACCAAAGGGAAAACTAAACATGATAGTGCATTTTGAAACTAAGAATGAAGAGAAGGAAGATGCATGTGTAGAGCAACAAGATGGATAGTTAGATGAAGAAGAAGGTTTAAAGAACAAATCAAATCAAGAACATCAAGGGCCTCTAGTTACTCCTTTGAGAAGATCCACTAGACAAAAAAAATCCAATGAAGCCTATATGATTTCTATTGTTTCTTTGCCTTATCATGTATTGACAACGAACTAGGTCTATGAAGGAAGCCCTATCTTCAAAGGAGCATGATTCTTGGTTGATGGACATTAAAGATGAAATGAAGGACTAGGACAAATGTAATACTTGGGACTTAATTGAGCTATCTAAAGGAAAGAATCCCATTGGTTGCAAGTAGGTATACAAGAAGAAATTTACAGTAGATAGTAAGTCAAAGAATTACAAGTTTGGATTAGTCGCTAAAATTTTCTCCCAAGTTGAGGGAGTGGATATTGGTGAGATGTTTTATTATGTGGCTAAGTTAGCCTTTATTAAATTATTATTATTTTTAACTTCTACATTTTACCTAATTTTTGTTTACAGCTTAGTCAAGTAGAGTTGAAACATAGTTTGCAGCTAAAGAGGAAAGGTACATACAAATTTATGCTAATGTTTTGTCTTTGCACAAAAGATGTTTTCAAATGAAGTATTATGCAAATTTTGTACAATACAAAAGATTACACAATTTGCATAAAAGAAGTGTTATTTTATTTATTGTACAAAATATGATTTCCCACACAAGTCGTGGGAGTAACTGATCATACATAGTGAAATGAGACATAAAAAGTAAACTATACAACTGAAGAAGTAATGACATGAAAGAAAATTTGATCTGTTATTGCTTGAATGGCGTCACAAAGTTGTCAGTTGTGTCTTCAATTTTAGTTGCTCCAGCTCCAACAGCTTCCATTGTCACTCCAGAAATACATGCAAGAGATGAATGTATTGTGTTAGAGCTCAGGACCAAATTTCTCTTCATATGCATACATCAATAGATAAATAATCTACTCCTATAAATCATTGTATCAGATATTCAGATTTCACAAATATCCAGGAGCAGAAGATTCAATGCATCATTGGAAGCTCTTAGCTTCATTATTTTATCTAACTTGTGTGTTCACTATGTAGGTATAGGTTAATTTACCATTACATGATTCATCTTGTTTGATATCACAACATGTGGAGAAAAAAGGGCTCCCACAAGGGTTGAGCCCAACATGCTACCCTCCTGGATTTAAAGAGGGATATGAAGCATATTTTAATCAATGAAAAGTGACATCAATCGTAGCAGTCAATACAGGTTTCTAAGGAAGCATATCATCTACCAAAGTGCATTATAATCATAAAGCAGCACGTCATCAATGGGGCAGCAAAAACATACATGCCAAGATTCAAGCATCTTGCTTTCTTATCATTGTTTTGGGACAACAAAATATTTGCATAAAAAGAAAAACATAGTGAAGAAGTTTCATATAATGCAAGGACAGTTTCTTTGAGAGTTAGTCACCATAGTCAAGTATGGTGCACATAGTCCTAAATGAGGTCTCCCATGATACCTAGCATAGTAATGAGTTTTCAAGGTGTCAAGAAAAGATGATGACAACTCTAAGCAGGACAAACTTTGTTTTTTCCATGACAATCACAATATCCGGGGAGTCTAATAAAGATATAGTAATCAAACAAAGAAAATTTACAAAATATTCCAATACAAGAGAAGAGGAGGACAGTTGAAGCATTCATCAATGTAGTTAAAGGCATGTTAGCTATCAAGGAGATGACAGTCTAGAGACTATAAGAAGGCAACTAGGAAAATGGATATGGAGCCTTCAAAGGACAACAACACATGGTGTCATGGCAGTGATACATAATGAAGTAAATATAGATTGCACTAAGATTGGACCCATTAGGATCACTCATCTTTAGAATGCTAGAAAGGACATCAAGATAGTTGGGGCATGAATGAAGCTTCCAAGAAACAGTAAAAAGACATGATCAAAAGTAATTGAAAATATTACTATTATGCTAAGTGTTAGGGTAAAGAACAACTCAAGGTGATAGTTAAGTGGGCAGTTAACATTTTGAAGCTTCTTCATCACTATTATTAATGAACAAAGCATTTCAAATGCAACTTTATCATACATAATACAAGAATTCTTATTGAGTGCACAAGGAATAACTTCATAAACCTATAAGTGACAATGCATGATGGCAGTCAAAGGGAATCATGAAGACAACATAAGTAGAGAGCAACATGATAACAAAGATTTATAAGGACAATCCTTAATATCGTTGAATACGTTTCAAAAGATAGAGGGAAATTGCTAGGAAAGGATTGTGATCATGAAGTTCGAGGATATCCAATCATCAATGTGCTAGAGAGAGCAAGAGTGTAGTTTTAAGGATAGTTGTAACAAAAAAAATTTGTCATTTCATGATAATTTATATGATGAAGTTTGTTCATGAATACAGAGAACTATCATTTCCAATATATAAAGAACAGTAAAAGATACCGTGATGAAGCAATGATTGTGGTAAGACAAAAAAAAGGTTTTTGAACAACTCTATTTCCTTAATTATTTAGGACGGCAATGAACAAAGCATACTTTTCACGAAGAGTAGAGTTGCTACAGAGGCTGAGTCAAGATATGTAGAATATTCAAACCCACGGCCAAGTCATAAATGAAGATACAAGAAAATACAAATCTCGACCTAGGGTTTTAAGGCTTGATTAACGATATAAATAAATAAAACCATAACCATAATGGAGGGTTTTCTCTGCATTTTAAATAATGAAACCATGACTTGTAAACAAAAGTAAACCTTCATGTTTACAAACAACAAAAGACACTATGGCATATTCTTATAATTGAAGCCCATAGCCATGGTCAACGAAACCATGAAAGATGCTTGAAATAACAGAGAAAAGGAGTTTTCAGTTTTCTTTATAAATTGAAAAAAAATAGAAATGAAAGTTTTTTATCTTTCTTCTTTGCAAATATAGTTGCAGAAGCACAAATCCTCTTTCACAGAAAATGGTGAACATAAACAAAGATACGTAGGATAAACATACCATGCAGATTTACTCCCAAAGGACTCCATGAAAGGCTTGAGCTCAAACCCTAGCATGGCGGTGACAGAAACAACATGATGATAAAAGTGAAAGTGCAAAAGAAAGGTTGCGAGTTGAGTTTAGGGTTGTTTATTTGCCCTAATTTGGGCCAACCCAAGAGTGGGTATTTTCCATGTTTATTTAAAAAAATGTATTAAGTGGCTAATGTTGGCATATGGCTTCTAGTGTTGTAATTGATGGCAACCTAAGTCATGGATCTAGTATGCACTTCAGTATCTATTCATACCGGAAGTCAGAGTGAAGAACAGGGTATCCGATTAAAGTTAAGTATGTCGATCAATATGTATTATCAGTTTATCAACTCATGTTGTGCATCTCAAGGAAGGTCATTAGGTATCTGGAATACCTTATTCTCGAGTTTTGTGTTGGCACATAAATCATTGTACGAGTTTGGAGATCCGGTGTATTGATTTTATGTTTATCAGTGCTAGAAGGCCAACTTGGTGGATGTAGCCGTTGCAGATATTTAAGGAGTATTTTCTCAAATTATTTTGTGTTCGAACATGTTTACTTAGGTCCTCACTATGCGATGGTTGAATTTGGATGGTACGCATTAAGAATCATTTGAGGATTTAGCCGATGGTTGGAAAATATTATATGTTTTATTAAAGTCGACCATGAAGATAATATTATCCCTTGATGCGGATATATAAGATCGATTGTTTATATATTTTTGGTATCGAAGCATGGTATATGCAAAGTATATTATTGTGTGATGCGAAATTCAGAAGGGTAGTTGTGTGATTTCATCTACACATATAATATTGGTGAAGCGAGTTACAGTAGAGCAGAGAAAAAGAGAAAAAATAGGTTGAAGGACTGAAATCGATTATTGTGCTCAACCAGAACTGTAATCTGGCATTAGAAGATGCTATACCTTCAGTTCAAACCTTTAGATGGATTTAATTTGAACATATTGTAAGGCAGTGAGCCTTCCTATTTTGAGTAGTGAGCTCTAGGCAATGTGCCTGAATGTAAGTGCATTCCCATTTTGTAAAACTTATATTTGAGTACTCAAATTGTGGATTGACCTCCACCGTGGTTTTTCCCCTAAAAGGGTTTCCACATAAAAATCATTGTGTTATGGTGTTGTGGATGATTGATCTATGTGTTTACATTTTTCCTTCAGTTTAATGTTGAAATGGTTTAAATATCATAATAATAAAGTAGAAGATTGCAAAACATTGATTCACCCCCACTCTCAGTGTTCCCAGATTCCAACAATTGGTATCAGAGCCTAGTTCCTCGGAAGGAGTTTGAAAACTTGAGGTGGATCTTGGAATGTAATGGACTCTAGTAGTCTTCAGCAAAAGCTTTTGGTCGTGCTTGATGATCTTGATCAATCTAAAGCAGAAGTACAGGAATTGAAAGAAAATCTTAGGGATGCTGAGAAATTCATTCAAACATTGAAGGATCAGATTGTTAAATCCAGGGAAAAGAGGAAGGATCTATGTGATCAGATTAAGTAGAAAGAGAGTGAAAACATGGATGATGCTCACCTGAATCAAACCTTGAAGGAAATAACTCAAGAATGTGAAAAGCTTGCCAGATATAATGCTACCCTAAAGCATTAAATGAAATCTATGGTGATGAAGTTGACTAAGGAAATTGAATAAAGGAAGAAGAATGAGGAAAATCTTGCTCAGTCCTTAAAAAAAAGATCTGATGAATGCAAAAGAATTAATGGAGAATTCATTCAGTTAGAAAATGAATTGCAACAATCCAGAAACAATGAAGAAGAAATTGAAAAATAGATTATTATTCTCAAGGATGAACTTGCTACTGCAAATGAATACAAGGAGAAGTTTAAGATTAGCTCAGTTAAGCTTGATGAGCTGACTCAAGGACAAAAGAATACTAAATACCTGTGAGGTCTTGGATATGAGAAAGGAGAATTTTTTGGATCTCAACAAAGAAATTTCAGACAAATAAATCAGATGAACAAAGGTGGAAGGTATCTAGTAAGACAACCTAATGCTCAAAAGTTAAATGGATATTGTTTTGCTTGCAACAAATTTAGTCATATGGCTACTCAATGTAGAAGTAAAATTAAATCAAGTTATTCATGATTCTCTGGTCAGTGTTTCAATTGCAAAAAAATTGGTCATAAGTCAATTGAATGCAAAAATATGTCAAACAACTCTGTCAGTAGAAGGAATGTTGAATGGTATACCTGTGGAAGATTTGGGCATATTTCTACCAATGGAATGATTGGTTTGGACAATGAAATATTGTGTGATACAATTGCAACAAATACGGTCACATTGCAAGATTCTACAGAGACAAAAAAGTGGATAGAAGAGATCTGGTATACAAAGGCAGAAACTCACAGAAAAATGATAAAGGAAAAGGGAAAGTGACTACAAATGAAATAAGAGATCAGATGAAAAAGACATGGGTAAGGAAGAAAGAGTCTAATGTTGGAAATGGTTCTGCACCAGAACCTACTTCTTGTAATTCCTTTGAAAATTGATCTCAGGCCTTTGGCCTAGGGGGAGTTTTTCAAGAAAATATTTTGTCCCCCTATTAGCAGTTTGCACCGAAATTGCAAGAGATTGTCAAAAGTTGTGCTAATATTTTCCAGCTGCATTGGAAGATCACTTGTATAGAAATTTGAGAAGTTGAAGGTATGCATAATAATTTTTCTCTCGTTGTCTAAGAAAGTAGGGTATCTGGAAAACCTAGGGAAAAAGCATGTATTTCAAAAGTTAGATAAAGGAAATATTGAAACCCTCATTTTTCACTTTGCATCGAAGAAGAGAAGAAGGAGAGCGCTGTGCAATAGAATGTCGAAGGAGTAAAGATAATTCAACAACGAATTAGGTGTTTCAGTAGTTTGTGGGATTTCCATTTAATTTGGTGCTTGGTAGAAGAGCTTATTTGATATGCAAATGGAACAAATCAAAGGAATTGTGAATTTAGATGAGTTTAGTAGTGAGAAGATTAGAGCTATAAGAAACTTGTTATCGCCAGATGAATTAAAATGGCTAGAAGATGCAAAACACAAAAGTTTGGACATTTGGAGTAAATTCCCCTATTTTGAAAATGCAAAAATTGTTAAGTTTATTCTGAGTAGATTGAATGATGATACTCTAAATCTGGACAAACCCTATCATATTTCGAAAGAGGTAATTGGAGTCCTTACTGGATTATGCAAAATTGGGGATATACCAAGAAAGAAGTCTATTCGGAATAAAGAATTTGAAACCCTAACTGGAGTTATTGGAGATCAAAGGGAATTGATAATTTTGACAATTAGATATTTAGTAACAAGGTACATTGCGCATGGGGTATCCTATAAAATATTTTTTAGAAACAAAGAAGGAGCAACCTCATCTGGTGCAGTTTACATCTCACAAAATGTTAATGGAAGATCAGGACTTTGACCTATGTAGATTGCTAAAGGATCAACTAATGGAGAACATGCAATTAACAAAGGATACAAGTTATCCTTTTAGATTTGGCACTTTGATTACATGTCTTGTGATGTATTTTCTGAATTGCTTGCCACTGAAGAACAATGTTGTATGGAAAGAGAATGAACCAATTTGCAAACAGATTTATGAACACTCTAATAATTTGGGAAACTATGATCAAGAATATGCAAGTTTATTTAGAATTCTGCTAGAAAATTTTGGATCAGTTTGCATTTCCCTTCCGGTAAGGGCACTTGAATTTGGTTCCTCTTTTGGTGAGGTGGAGAGAAAGAAGAAAAGAGAAAAATAAATTGTTGGTTGTACTCCTCCAGTTTGCAAGACTCAAGGAGTTGAAGGCAAAGGAAAAGAACAGGTGGTTGTAGATATTCCAAATGAGGAATCAGATAAGGAAAATGACACCCTGAGGGAAGAATTGGAATCAGCTAAACTGGATCAAGAAAAGATAGCAGGAAGTGAAGAAGAAGATGACTTAACCAAAGAAAAACTACTATAGCTTATTCATGAGGAAGATGGAATACAAAAAATTGCTAAATTGTGGTCTATCGGACCTTCATATGAACAAGATATGATTTTAAGTGTACTAAGTGCTCATGTTGTGCACAACCAAATCAAATTGGAGAGTTTGCATAATTTTCTACTTGAAGAGATGATTGAATGTATCAAGGAAATCATGGACTCTGAGTCTCAAAACAAGAAAGAAGAAGAAATAATTCTACACTTGAAGGAGCAGTTCAAGCTATCACTTACCAAGTTGAAAAAGAAAATGAATGAGTTGAGGCAATGCATAAGTACAAAAAACAACATCTATAACTATTGAATTCGTTGGCCTCATGTAGTTGGGAAATACAAAGAAAAGTTGGAGAAAATTGAAACAGAGTTAAATAGGATCAAACAAAGTTTTGATATGTTTCAAGATTAGGATGGTGCAATCAAGAAAAGGATTCAAGAGTTACAGTCCAAGCATACAAATTTTTAGAATACCAAAAACAAGCTTGCGGACACGTTTTGGAAATTAAAAGACTCAACAGAATGTAGACTGGAGCAGTTAATTGAGATACTGAGGAAAGGAGAAAAACTAGAAGAAACCATACTATTCTAGAATCCCTCGTCAAGATTATGAACAGGACATCTAAAAATAATAGCATGGTCATAATCATTGGGATTGCAGTAGAAGATTGGAAGAAGTTTCTTCCGGAGATGAAAGGAAAACACAAGATAATCTTTTGACTCAAGTAGTAGTTGTTATTTTTCAAATTTTGAATCAATTTTGAATCAACAAGTTTTTGGTCATATTTCAAAGGGGGAGATTGAATACGTGTTTTTCATTGATGTCAAAGGGGGAGAGAGAGCAATGAAAAATTCCTTATCAATTTCAAGGGGAGCTATGCTTTGAAGTTTTGAAGTTTGGCAATGTACTTATATTGGTTTTAACACTTAGTCATTTTTCACTAAGTGTTGCCATAAATGCCAAAGGGGGAGATTATTGGCATATGGATTCTAGTGTTGTCATTGATGGCAACCTAATTCATGGATCTGGTACACACTTCACTATCTATTTATACCAAAAGTCAAAGTGAAGAATAGGGTATCCGGTTAAAGTTAAGTATGTTGATCAATATGCATTATCAGTTAATCAACTCATGTTGTGCATCTCAGGAAATGTTGTTGGGTATTTAGAATACCTTATTCTTGAGTTTTGTGTTGGTGCATCAATCGGTGTATGAGTTTGGAGATATGATGTATTGATTTTATGTTTATCAATGCTAGAAGGCCGACTTGGTAGATATAGTCATTGCAGATATTTAAGGAGTATTTTCTCAAATGATTTTGTGTTTGAACATGTTTATTTAGGTCCTCACTATGTTATGGGCAACTGTGGATGGTACATGTTAAGAATCATTTGAGGATTTAGCCGATGGTTGGAAAATATTATATGTTTTGTTAAAGCCGACCATGAAGATAACATTATCCCTTGATGCAGATATATAAGATCGATTATTTATATCTTTTTGGTATTGAAGCATGGTAGATGTGAAGTATATTATTATGTGATGCAAAATTCTGAAGGGTAGTTGTGTGATTTCATCTACGCATATAAGATTGGTGAAGCAAGTTACAGCAGAGCAGAGAAGAAGAGAAAAATCAAATAGAAGGTCTGAAATTGATTGTTGTGCTCAATCAGAACTGTAATTTGGCATTAGAAGATGCTATACCTTCAATTCAAACCTTTAGATGGATTTAATCTGAACATCTTGTAAGGAAATGATCCTTTGTGTTTTGAGTAGTGAGTTCTAGGTAATGTGCCTGAATGCAAGTGCATTCCCATTTTGTAAAACTTATATTTGAGTACTCAAATTGTGGATTGATCTCCACCACGGTTTTTCCCCTAATAGGGTTTCCACGTAAAAATCCTTGTGTTATGGTGTTGTGGATGATTACTCTGTGTGTTTAGATTTTTCCTTTAGTTTAATGTTGAAATGGTTTAAATATCAGAATAATAAAGTAGAAGATTGCAAAAAACTGATTCATCCCCCCTCTTAGTGTTCCCAGATTCCAACAACTAATTCTTAGGCTTATCTTGCCTAGTTTAAAACCTTAGATCATACACCTTAAGCCTTTGTTTATCACTACCTTAGAGCCCTTCATCTTTTGCGTGATTTAAGGGCAGGAGTAAACTACTATAAACTAGTATTTAAAGTGATGTTCTATAAATCACCTAAATATTAGTCATTTATTGGAAAATGGATGACTTATATTGAAGTCAAATTATAGAGACCTCACCTTGAGTATCTCATTAGCACCAATTCAAAACACTTTAGTCATTTCCTTGAATCATGCAAAAGAACAAGGAGAGTAAAGTTGAGCTGAATAGAGACTGGATATTTGAGTGATTCATGCACTTGAGATTATTGAGAGATTATTTTTAACTTAAGGTCAAACTGGAGTGGTTTTGAGTCCTCTTTGGTCAAACTGATCATGAGGCAGAGTTTGGAGCTATTTTAGCTCATTTTACATCAATTTTGGGCCCCCTTTTGAGGGATTTTCTATTTTTCTCGTGGGGAGATATTTTTGGAGTAGAGTTGACTTCAGTGCCACCTCTTGGCACTTGAGACTCTTTTTTGTATATAGGAGAAAAAAACTTATATTTTTTCTCAATTCTTGCCTTTTTTCTCTCTTTTGTTTTGTAGAGAGAAGAAGCTTTTGTAACTCATTTTTATAGATTTATACAGAACAACTAGTTATAGGTTATTATCATTTGTCATTTATGTAGTATTCTCCTGCTATCTTCATTCAATATTTATAGGTTTTATCTCTTCAGATAATGCAAATGCCTTTGTGAATGATTTTGATGAAATTATTGTGTTTTAATCATCAAAACCTCTAGTTTTGTCTCATTCATTATTGTACATCAACAAAATTAATTTTGTATCACAGGTCTTAGGTTGTGCTTATGTTCATTTTGTTCTTCAAGTTGTGAAAAATTGTTTTCCTTTGAAAAGACAGATGGTTTGGCCTTCTTTGGAAACATTATTGTGATCAAATTGCCCATTTTTGAACTGTGTAAACATGTTTTCTAAAAATAGTTGTGACTTAGTCTGCAGGTTCTATCATCGTTTAGGTGCATCACCATCCTTTTAAATTTAGGTTTAGCACATTCAGTTTAGAGCCTTCTATCTCTTTTCCTTCAAAATCATTAATTCATTAGAAAATCAAATGGGAACCAACCCATAATCTATAGGTTTATCTTTGTTATAGGGTACCCACAACCTAAAGATATACCAATGTTTTAATAGGATTAGCTTAGTCTAGGCTTAGCTAGGGTGCAATCCTAGTTGGCAACAGGTTTTGGCATGCCCGGTGGGATAGTTTGAACTCTCACAGTTCAAATCTCATCATTTCATTGATGGTTTTTGGTGTGTGCATCAAAAATCTTAGCCTTTAGAGGCAATAAATCAACACACTTGGCAACTTTGAGAAGCATTTTTCTTGTTTCAGTATGATCAAGTGTTGGTATATTTTTTAAAAGATTTTATTTTTTGCTTGTTTTTCAGATTTTGAATGAAAAAGAATGCCTATGTTTCATGATAATATGTCATACCATTCATCATATCATGAAAATAATGCTCATATAACCTCTTTCCAGTCTTATCAAGCTAATCATTATGTTGGTTTTACCCCTAATTCCTTTGATTTACAAAGAGACCAGCATGCACAGTATGATTACCACCCACCCATCCCTATTGAACCTCCATATCATCCTACACACACTCAGATTCAACCCCAAGATGCTAACAGATTTGAATTTTGTGACATCAAAAACACATTGCTAGACTTCAAAAAGTAGTTGGATGAGGTCAAAAGATAGCAAGAGCTTGATTTGTAGCAACAAGAGTTAGAGTATCAGGCCTACCTTTATGAGTAGGATTTGGAGACACAAAGGATACAGTTTGAAGAAAAGATTGAGAGGCAATTAGTTGAAAAAGAGGAGCAGATGAATTTTTTGTTTTCTCAAACACAAAAGCATGAGGTCCAAACAACTCCTTTCATTCTGGACCAGCCTGTTCCAGAAGAGGTTTGTCACTTTAAATTTCCAAGTTTTAAGAAAAGTGGGCCTGTTAACCCTCTTATAGTTGAAATTCCAAGTTTCACAAGCCTTCATCCTTTGCAAGTTTAGGAAAGTAATCATCCTACAGCTTGGATTGATGAGTTACCTTCTTTTGTTGAAAATGATGAAGAAGGTGTAAATTCTGATTTCACCAACAATTTCAAAATAGTAAGAGGATTCTCAACAATATGAGGAGTTGATTGTAGCTAAGAAATCTCACAATGGGGTCTTGGATCAAGAAGAGGAGTGCAAAATTGAGCCTTTTGTGGAACCTAGAAAGCTTTTCGAGAATTGTTATGAGGTACAAAAATAATCCCCTTTCATCAAAATTTCTTGAAGGAAGTGATGAAGATCTATTTTGGGATGACCTTGAGGTTTTTGTTGCAAACTTAGATTGTGTAAAAAGGGTCCTAGCTATTTTTTTTGAAGAGCTTACTACCTTTGTAAATGAAAGTGAAAATTTCATGTCTATGCCAAGTTTTGACCATCAAAGTGATGAAGAACATTCAGACAAGATGTTGAGTTATGAACAACTAAATGAAAGTAGCCTTGATCTAAATAATCAAGAGGTTGAGACACATGAAAGTGTTTATCAAATAGAACAGGAGGAAAAGAAGATCATTTTTTTCCAAGGTGATTCCAGTCAAAAGGATAAGGTAGTATCAGTAGTACATGATCAAGAAAGTAGGAGTATGAGTCAAAATTTAATCCTTGCAAGAGGATGTCCAATTAGGGATTTAGCTATCAGAAAACTAAATAAGGATACACATGTTATTGTTGCACCTAAAGAGGAGGTTAAGGCCTTAGAACAACATAATCAAATCACTTATTCGCCCCATAACAATAGTATCTATGATCAGGTTCAGATGGTGAGTGAGTTTTTTTTGTTCTTCAGATAGTTCTACAACATTCTTTAGGGTATGTTCATATGGATCATATCTTATCTATAATAAATCACCTTGAAAAACACCCTATGTTGATAAGAAGGGGAAGTTATTTTCCAATACCATTTAATAGTTATGTCTGAGCACTACCATTGTTGGGTAGTGTAGGGTAGGGTAGTTTTCAAGTTAATAAGTGCTCAAGGCACATTCTTTTCAGTTCAGTTTTTGTTTTCCAATAAGTGTTGATGCACTGTTTATTGGCCCTATCTTAAATTGTGCCATTGTAGTTGTTTTTTTTTTCATCCTTCTATTGTTCTTGTTTCAAACAGCTAAGTTACTGAGATGTTTTGAGTCAAGAGGACAAATAATAGACTCATATTCCCAATGGATATGAAAGGCTATTGATCCTATTTGTTTAGTAGGCAAACACCCCTGAGATGTCTCCAGAATGTTACATAATTTTTTTTACAGCTCAATCAGGTAGAGCTGAAATATAGTTTATAGCTAAAGAGGAAAAGTACATACAAATTTTTGCTAATGTTTTGTTTTGCAAAAAATATTTTTTCAAATGAAGTATTATGAAAATATTTTACAACAAAAAAGATCACACAATTTGCATAAAAGAAGTGTTGTTTTATTCATAGTACAAAATATGATGTCCCACACAAGTCGTGGGAGTAATTGATCATACATGATGAAATGAGACATAAAAATTAAACTATACAACTGAAGAAGTAATGAACATGAAAAAAAAATTAATCTGTCATTACCTGAAAGACAAATCATGGAGTTGTTAGTTGTGTCTTCAGTTTCAGTTGCTCTAGCTCCAGCTCCTTCCATTGTCACTCTAGAAATACCTGTGAGAGATGAATGTATTGTTTTAGAGCTGGGACCAAATTTCTCTTCATATGCATACATCAATAGATAAATAATCTACTCCTATAAATCATTGTATCAGATATGCAGATTTCACAAATATTCAGGAGCAGAAGATTCAATGCATCATTGGAAGCTCTTAGCTTCGTTATTTTATCTAACTTGTTTGTTCACTATGTAGGTATAGGTTCATTTACCATTACATGATTCATCTTGTTTGATATCATAGCATGTGGAGAAAAATGGGCTCCCACAAGGGTTGAGCCCAACATGCTTCCCTCTTGGATTTAAAGAGGGATATGAAGCATATTTTAATCAATGAAAAGTGACTTCAATCATAGCATCCACTAAAGATTTCTAAGGAATCATATCATCTACCAGAGTGCATTATGATTAGAAAGCAACACATCATCAATGGGGCAGCAAAAACATATATTCCAAGATTCAAGCATCTTGCTTTCTTATCACTATTTTGGGACAGCAAAATATTTGAATAAAAAAAAAAACATAGTGAATAAGTTTCATATAATGAAAGGATAGTTTCTTTGAGAGTTAGTCACCATATTCAAGTATGGTGTACATAGTCCTAAATGAGGTCTCCCATGATACCTAGCATAGTAATGAGTTTTCAAGGTGTCAAGCAAAGATTATGACAACTCTGAGCAGGAAAAAAATTATTTTTGCCATGACAATCATCATATTCGGGGAATCCAATAAAGATATAGTAATCAAAAAAATAAAATGTAAAAAATAGTCCAATACAAGAGAAGAAGAGGACAATTGAAGAATTCATCAATGCAGTTAAAGGACTGTTAGCTATCAAGGAGATGCCAGTCTAGAGACTATAAGAAGGTAGCTAGGCAAATGGATATGGAGCCTTCAAAGAACATCAACACATGGTGTCAGGGAAATAACACATAATGAAGTAAATGTAGCTTGCACTAAGATTGGACCCATCAGGATCACTCATCTTCAGAATGCTAGAAAGGACATCAAGACAGTTGGGGCATGAATGAAGCTTTCAAGAAATAGTAAAAAGACATGATCAAAAGTAATTGAAAATATTACTATTATGTTAAGTGCTAGGGTTAAAAACAACTTAAGGTGATAGTTAAGTGGGAAGTTAACATTTTGAAGCTTGTTCATCACTGTTATTAATGAAAAAATCATTTCAAATGTAATTTTATCATACATAATACAAGAATGCTTGTTAAGTGCACAAGGAACAACTTCATAAACCTGTAAGTGACAATGCATGATGGCACTCAAAGGGAATCATGAAGACATCATAAGTAGAGAGAAGTATGATAATAGAGATTTATAAGGACAATCCTTAATACTATTGAAGAAGTTTCAGAAGACAAAGAGAAATTTCTAGGAAAGGATTGTGATCATGAAGTTCGAAGATATGCAATCATCAATGTGTCGGAGAGAGAAAGAGTGCAGTTTTAAGGAAAGTTGTAACAAAAAACAACATTTTTCATTTCATGATAATTTATATGATGAAGTATGTTCATGAATACAAAGAACTATCATTTCCAATAGATAAAGAATAGTAAAAGATACCTTGATGAAGCAATGAATGTGGTAAGACAAATAAAGGGGTTTTTGAATGACTCTATTTCCTTAATTTTTCAGGGCATCAATGAATGGAGCATACTTGTCATGGAGAGCAGAGTTGCTATAGAGGTCGAGTCAAGATATGAAAAATATTCAAACCCACAGCCAAGTCATAAATGAAGATACAAGCAAATACAAATCTCAGCCTAGGGTTTTAAGGATTGATTACTGATATAAATAAATGAAGCCATAACCATAATGGAGGGTTTTCTCTGCATTTTAAATAATGAATCCACGGCCTGCAAACAAAAGTAAACCTTCATGTTTACAAATAGAAAAAGACACCATGACATGTTCTTATAATTGAAGCCCACGTCCATGGTCAACAAAACCATGAAAGATGCTAGAAAGAATAGAGAAAAGGAGTTTTCAGTTTTCTTTATAAATTGAAAAAAAAATACAAATGAAAGATTTTTATCTTTCTTCTTTGCAAATATAGTTGCAGAAGCACGAATCCTCTTTCACAGAAAGTGGTGAACATAAAAAAAGATACTTAGGATAAACATATCATGCAGATTTACTCCCAGAGGACTCCATGAAAGGCTCAAGCTCAAACCCTAGCATGGAGACGACAAAAACAACATGATGATAAAAGTGAAAGTGTGAAAGAAAGGTCGCGGGTTGAGTTTAGGGTTGTTTATTTTCCCTAATTTTGGCCGACCCAAGAGTGGGTATTTTCCATGTTTATTTATTTTTAAATGTATTAAGTGGATAATGCTTAGGCTTATCTTTCCTAGATTAAAACCTTAGATCATACACCTCAAGCCTCTATTTATCACAACCTTAGAGCCCTTTGTCTTTTGCATGATTTAAGGGCAGGAGTAAACTATTGTAAACTAGTATTTAAAGTGATGTTCTATAAATCACCTATATATTAGTTGTATAGATGCATTAATGGAAAATGGATGACTTATACTGAAGTAAAATTATAGAGACCTCACTTTGATTATTTCATTAGCACCAATTCAGAACACTTTAGTCATGTCCTTGAATCATGCAAAAGAACAAGGAGAGTAAAGTTGAGCTGAACAGAGACTAGAGATTTGATTGATTCATGCACTTGAGATTATTGGCAGATTATTTTTTAAGTTAAGGTCAAACTGGAGTGGTTTTGAGTCCTCTTTGGTCAATCTAATCATGAGGTAGAGTTTGGAGCTATTTTAGCTCATTTTACATCAGTTTTGGGCCCCCTTTTGAGGGATTTTCTCTTTTGCTCGTGGGGAGATATTTTTGGAGTAGAGTTTACTTCAGTGCCACCTCTTGGTACTTGAGACTCTTTTTTGTATATAGGATAAAAAAACTAATGTTTTTTCTCAGTTCTTTCCTTTTTGCTCTCTTGTGTTTTGCAGAGAGAAGAAGCTTTTGTAACTCATTTTTATAGATTTATATAGAACAGTAGATTATAGGTTATTATCATTTATCATTTATGTAGTGTTTTCTTGCTATCTTCATTCAAGATTTATCATTTTTATCTCTTCAAATAATGCAAATTTCTTTGTGAATGATTTTGATGAAATTATTGTGTTTTAATCATCAAAACCTCTAGTTTTGTCTCATTCATTATTGTACATCAACAAAATTAATTTTGCATCCCAAGTCTTAGGTTGTGCTTATGTTCATTTTGTTCATCAAGTTGTGAAAAAAAAAATCCTTCTGAAAAGATAGATGGTTTGGCCTTCTTTGGAAACATTATTGTGATCAAATTTCCCATTTCTGAACTATGTAAACATTTTTCTGAAAATAGTTGTGAATCAGTCTACAGGTTCTATCATCATTTAGGTGCATCACCATCATTTTAAATTCTGTTTTAGCACGTTCATTTTAGAGCCTTCTATCCCTTTTCCTTCAAAATCATTAATTCATTAGAAAATCAAATGGGAACCAGCCCATAATCTGGAGGTCTATCTTCGTTATAGGGTACCCACAACCTGAAGATATTCTAATTTTTCAACAAGATTAGTTGAGTATAGGCTTAGCTAGGGTGCAATCCTAGTTGACAACACTACATATGACTTGTAAGTAGATAAAATAGTTATTAAAACTATATTTTTGCATGGAGATCCTAAAGAGGAGATATACCTTCTACCAATTTTTTGGTGAATGAAAATAAACATTTGGTTAGTAGAATAAAGCAGTCTTTGTATAGATTGAAGAAATTTCCACATATGTTGTGTCAAAAATCCGATGTATTTTCATTAGAGCTTGATTTTATTAGAAGCGAAGTAAATCACTGTGTATTTTAAATTAATTGATTATGAATTACTAATCATCATCTTGTATGTACATGATATGCTATTGGAAAACAAGGGAATGATTAGCGAGCTTAAATTTTAGTTATCTAGTACGTTTGATATGAGAGATTTAGAGCCTATGAAGTACATTTTTTATATGAAAAACTATAGGGATTGAATTAATAGAAAGCTTTTGTTGAATTAAAGGAAGTAATTTGATACTTTTTTGCAACATTTTACAATGCAAGATTGTAAGCCTATAAGTATTCTCTTGCTTATAGGCACTAGGATTTCTTTGAAACAATGTTTTAAATCAAATGATGATCTTGAAGAGATGAATAATTTTCCTTACTTTAGTGTTGTTGGAAGTCTTATGTATGCAATGGTATTACATTATTAAATATTACCCAAGTAGTGGGATTTTTAAGCAAGTTTATGTCTAATCTTGGTAAGGAATATTGGATATATGTTAAAAGAGTGTTCAAATATTAGAGAGGAACTTTAGATTACTATATTTACTATCATGGGAATAATAATATGGGCAAGGTACTTGATTTACAAGGATTTTTTTATTCTAGTTGATCTAGAGATCTCGATGGAAGGTCTACAAGTGGCTATGTGTTCACTCTATTTAGTAGAGTAGTTAGTTGAATGAGAAAGAGATGACCTGCGATTGCTATTTCAACTACAAAAGTAGAGTATATGGTTACAAAATAGTTTTAAAAGGTGGTGTGGCTATAAATACTATGCTCGGGTATTAGTTTTATTTGCAAAAATATGAGTGGTGAATGCTACAATGAGAGTGTAATTTATTTGACTAAAAACTTGATGTATCACACTCATATTAAAAATAGTGATGTATAATATCATTTTTTCCATTATATGGTAGAGGGTGGAAAGGTTATGTTTCAAAAAGGTTGAGGCTTTGGAGAATGTTGTGGATTATTTCACTAATCCAATGAGCATAGATAAATTATGTTGGTGTCAAGAGGCTATGGGCCTTGACTCTCTTAGCACTTAATTATTTTCCTCTGTTATGTATTACTAGGGATGATATTTACCTTGGAAATATTTTAGATTATTTTAATTTATTTATTTAATAATATGTTAATTATGTGTGCATCTCCAAGGATCATGGAGAGGGCCAACTTGGACATCCACAGTAGATTAAGAGTATTTTATTTAATTATTATTCTCTAGGTGCCTTGTGATATGTGTGTAAGGGGCATTAATGTGGGAGGAAGCATTGTAAGGTATCATTAGATATTTAGCATGAAGTGGAAGAGAATCTATGACAATTTATGATATAGGATATGTTAAAAAATGACATTGTAAGGGGTAAAAAAAAAAAATTATGACAATATATATGAAGTCAATTGCCTTTTTGAACTTGAGTGGTTATTTTGTCTTATAGTGGGTTATTTTTGTCCTCTAATGAAGTTGGATGACCAAGTTAGTGAGAAAGATCTCAAAGCTTTTAGATATATGCTTGTAACTCCTCAACACTTTACATGAGGTCCATTTTATTAGAAACCATAAATAGTTACCTAAATTACATTTGCCTACACATTGAGACCTTGGGATAGTAGATTATATGATTTTACATTTTATTTTATTTTTATTTCATAATGTTAGATTTAAGGGTGAAGTTGTGTTGATGTACTCTACATTTGAGATTAATATAAACTTGTATTATCTTTAGTGGTAGGGTTTTTATCGAAAAGTATTTTCCTCACACATTGATATTTTAGTGGTATTGCATGTTTTATTGCTTTAACGTTATTTTGATTTTCATACATATTTTATTATTGTTAAATGATTTTGTGAGCACTAAGAAGCATTGGTTTATATTATATTTTTAACTACATTAACAAAAAAATTATATTATTCCTCTAATATGTATGATGATTCTCCATTAGACATGGGAATATTCCAATATGTTTCTCATCTTTCATCTCTACCTATATCTACTATATATTTCTCACACATGGACCTACTTCATTCTATTTATTATCTCTTTTCTTTGGCCATATCCGATACATCTCTCCTAGATAAAGATCCACTCCATTATTTTTATTGTCCTTATATTCCCCTCAAAACACTTCCATCCACTTTACCTCCTATACCTCCCCCTCCACTAGAAATTTATACCTTCTTCATATGAGATACCTCCTCCTTCCCCCCATTTTATTATAGATTTTTACCTACATGGTTATTCCTCTTCCTCTTTCCTTGAGTAGATGAATGCATATGCAAAACTGTAGGAAATTGATGCACATGAATACATATTATTGTTCTCATGTGCATTTTTTTTTGCACCTCAATGGCTGTATGATCCCATGGTTCCAAATACTCTCACATACCTTTCATCCATTTGCATTGGGATTTTACGTTTTGGCAAGTGTAATGGCCAAGGAGATCCCTTGCATCGTGTATGTCAAATTCACTACATAATGCTTGACCTTTATACATGATGATCATGTTTGGTCCAAACTATTTCCTATTACCTTAATAGATCATGCTTTGTATTGGGTATACACATTTCTCCATGCTTGTTTGCAATCATTTTTTGAGTTAAAACAAGCATTTGTACATTATTTCTGACGTAGGAGCTTTTGTTGTTTTTGGTTTTCTTTATATTTGGTGCATTTTGTTGTGTAGTTTTTGGCTTACAATGTGAATAAGGGGGGACCTGCACAGCTAGGGAAGAGATTTAAAATTGCAAAGCATGAAAAATCTTACCTTATACATAACCGCGGACATGCAAGAAGAAATTTGTTGAAAACAGTTACCATTTCCAATTATCAATTGCAGATTTTCAACATGAGGAAAAAGAGAGAAATTAAAGCATAGAGAAATGAGAGGGAGGCAGAAGGTGAGGTCATGCCTCATGTAGAGGGAAAATTAATTTGTGCCAAGAATGTGAGATAGAGCCCATGACGATGGAGAAAGAGATTAAAATTGGAGTAATTGTCCAATGAATGGTAATGTTGTTTCAGGAAATCTTAATAAATTTATTTGATGGTTTTCAAATTTGAGTATATTGTTATGTAATGGTGAATTGAATTAAATTGACACAAGTAATTGTCAAAGCTAATTGTTATCATTTGTGGAGTCTTTGTCATCTGTATTTTGTGATTTTGGATTAAAAAATGGGTTGTGAGTGAGTTTTCTCCTTCATCATTTTTGGTATTAGAGTGTATGTGTAGGTGAGTGTTCATCATTCTCCAATATAACATTGTCCCTAAAGTTTACCTTACACAATTGAACAATAAAAATAATCTCCCTTTGAATGTGTTAGGGAATATTCTTTTATTATTCGCATGGTATTCTATCCTTCTAATTGTATGATCCAACCTCTTTTTTAAACAGTTTCTTGCCTCATGTTGAAACTCAATTTTCCAATGCAAAAAAATCTTTAGTCCCAACCCCTTATGCATTAGGCCCCATTTCTCCCATCACCTATAACCAATCTGATAAATCTTTAAATGGGTATCCCTTAGTCAAGTTTTCTTGAATATCATTCCTCATCATCCCCAATGTTCCTATTAGATGCTCAAAGTTATAAAAATCCAATAAAATCCTAAGTGTAGGAATTTTTTGGTCATTTACGTCATTTTTTGTAGAGTTGCGAAGTTTTAGTGGAGTTCTAGACTTTTTCCATTTATCTGACCTCCTCTCCTAACTGTCACTCTACATATAATTTTTGTTGAGTCTATTAGGTCCCTTCATTTTCCTTTGTTTTCATCACTTTGTAGGATTTCAATTGATGCTTGAACTTGAAATTCTTTTTCCTAAACTCTTATCCTCTTTTGCATCTCCACATTCTTCCATTCTTGACTTTTGATCAAGTTTCATGTGCTTTGTAGACTTGTAGGGTTTTTCCAAACTTCTTTATGTTCCCTTCTTCCTCCCAACCTCCAAATCCTTCTCTACTCCTAATGCTTGCAACCCCCGATCCCTTCCCTATTTCCCTCTTGTGGACTTGCAGAGGTCATCTGGAAACTTCTTCCAATCCTTTTCCATCTCCAAATCTATTGACCTCCTAACATCCAATCAAGTCCCACCTTTCATCCTTGTTCTTATATTCCCTGTATAGACTTGTGAAGTTTTCATGGACTTATTATGTCTTCCATTTCCATCTTTCAACCTCTACTTCCCCAATCAATTCTCACATTCCTTCTAGTTCTCCTTTTTTGTGGAATTTTATTGTATTTTTAGACCTCTAGACTTCCTCCATTTCTACTTCCACTTCTAGCTTCCAATTCAACATCAATTTCTCACAAAGTGTTCCAAAAAAATTTCAATTGTTTCCTTTTGTGTGGATTTTGAGCTAGCTTTTGGACTTACATTCTTCCATTTAGGCATCATGTCCTAACCCCTTGTTCCACATCAAACTCTAGAAAAATTTTCCAATGGATTTACCACTCATTTCCTCCTATCATGCAGAATTCCTTTTGACTTTGAGATGTTCCTACCTCTAGTTCTACGTCATTTCCCATATTTTTTTCCACATCCTTAAATCACCCGTTTTCATCTATTTATGGAGTCTTGATGGACTTTGAAAGTTTCATTGTAATGCCTTGTCCTGATATCCAGTACCAACATGAAACCTTGTATCTATTGTCCTAACCTCATATACTACATCATTTTTTTGCAATTCCTCCTATTCATCCTCATCACTGGCCAACTCTTCCTAGAACACCATCAATTACTTGATTTGATCCCTATAATTGTCCAACAAGGTTTTCCCACCCCAAAACCATTTGCCATCCCAAGGGTGTGAATCTGCATGTAATTCTAATGATAGATGATGAAGAAGTCTAGTCACCATGAATGTAATAATTGAGTTCCAATTTTCCATGAATGCAATGGTTGATTTCTAACTCCTAATGGTCCTCACACCTATTATAGATCATCCATCTTATGAATTACATGGAATTTCACTTCTATTGCATGCCACATTTATGAATTCCTTGTCAATTTTTTGCAAGCAACTAGTTGACCGAGAAAATGCTATATATGTGTGTGTGTGTGTGTGTGTGTGCACAAAAATGGTTTGGAGCACAAATTAATTAAATACTTGCTATTTATTTATATTTTTAATTCTTCTACTCTTATTAATAAATTGTTAAATTTATTTATATGGTTCATTATTTTAATTCTTCTTTTCCAAAAATTCACTTTCTTCCTAAATTAATTAAATGGACAAATTAAATCAATTTGTTATTTAATTGGTTTTCCCTCTTCCACTTAAATTTGAATTTTTAAAATTCAAATTGGCCTCTAAATCATATTCTTCTTATATTGGTTATAATGCACAAATAAATTAATTTGGCATTTTGCTAATTTACCATCTCCATTTAAATTGAGTTTTTAATTCAATTTAAGCACATTTCTACATATTTCCTCTAACCAATGCCAACTCACCTGCCACCTCACCATGTGTCTCACAAAAATGAATTTTCTAAATTGAAAAATATGAATTATCTTCAACAAATTTGCAACCAAATTGGAACAAATCTAGACACATGGCTCCTCCTTCTCTGTGATTCCCTTTAACACTTGGCAAATTGTTTTGCTAAAGGGAACCATCTCCTTGATTCTCTCTAGCCTCCTGATGCTCCATTGTTGATGTTGCGGGATTGCAATCCCAACTGTCCATTGTTGCCACATCACCTTGATCCTTGGAAAATCTATAAATAGGACTCATTGCTATAGATTTTTAACAAGTAGAATTTGATAAGCTTAAGCTGTAGAATTCATAGTGCATTTTAAGAGCAATTTGGAGAGCATTGTAACTAGTTTTTAAGCATTTTAGTTCATGTAGAGTTATAATGGAAATTTTGTTTTGAAAAGCTTAGTTCATTTTCATATTTCATATAGAATTTCCATTAGATTATCATCATCAATCTTAGCAACATCTAGATTTTAGTATCATCTCATCATAGGATCATTTAGTCTTCAAGCATCAAATATCGAAAATACCAAAAATATAGGCATGTAGATTTCATCATAGCATCTCATATCTTAGGTTGTAAATCTTTGCAAGTTCATGTACAACACTAATAAGATCTGAGAGCATGATTTGCAGGGGTCCTTGAGATTAGAGAACCATGGAATGAATTAAGAGGATAGTTGTAGCTTTTAATTCTGCTATTTAGATTTCCTTTTATATAATACATTGCATGAAGGTGTCTTTGATTTTGTTATTTTGACTCACATATTTCACCCACACATAAATTGGTGCCCACTGTGGGGCCTAGCCCCAAATTTTCTCTATTTTCTGTCGAGTTTTATTTTGCAAGTTTCATCAAAAAATTTGAAATGGTGCATACGAATTTTTCTCTAGTGCATCTGGTTTCTGGTTCAACGCATCTGGCTTCTGTTTTGGCACAACTAGTTGTTCTTTCAGTGCTTTTGTCTCCTGTTCTGGTGCATCTGGTTGTTTATCCAGCGTATTCAGATTCTGTTTCGACGCATCAGGGAGTTTTAAATGTCATTTTATGCTTTTCTAGTTCAGCGCATTTAGTTTATCATTCAGCACATTCAGTCGCTCTTTCAGAGCATTCGGTAGTTTAGTGCATTTGGTCTAATTTTTAGCGCATCTGGTTTTTACTGTAAATTTTCCAGATTCCTAAAACTAATTCTATGTTTTTCTATTTTCAGGTACCTTTTTCGCAGTCAAAGACCTTGTTGAAACACATAAAAGACCGTTGTCAAAGAAATATGGAATAAAACTACTAATGGTTGGCTGTAGGATTAAATCTAGTTGTTATTTTCCTTTGGTTAAGTTAGGAATTTAGCATAGCTAGGGAGGTTAAATTTACACCATGTTTGTTATGTTTGGAATGGTAGGTGAGTATGCTCTCCCCTTAACTAGGTGATAAAAAATCTAGACCCGTTCATTTTATTTAGAATTTTAACCTTAGAGGGCCTGCCTCCTCGCTTTGAAAGGAGGGAACGACCCAAACCGGTAACAAGCTAAGGCCAAGCCCTTCCAGCCAGTATATAAATTAGGGACTTGAGGAAAGTTCAAGGACCATGAATGGTTGTGTCGACAAGTGATACCCTTAGTACCCGTGTGGTACGTGAAAACCTATACAACTTAAGCTCTACAGGCTGGGAGTCCTCCTTAATGGAGCTAATCTTGTCATATGTATAGCCCACCCGTAACGGAATGCCCTTACTAAAAACCCCTTTGTTGTAGTAAGCAAAATTACCTTTCTATTCTTTGGTGCAGCAACGGTCATTGCCAAGGCATCCACATTCTCGCAATTCTTAGTAGAGGTGAAAAACTTGCCATGGGAGATTCATGGGAGTTTGAAGCTTGGTTGGCCTGAAAAGAGAGTGCACTATAAGGGGAGCTCGTGCAGCCAATCTTCTAAATCACCTGCTAAGAGTAAGTGTGGTTGGAGTAAAATCCATGTGGAATCCAAAAGAATATTGTCTTACATAGCCTAGGAAACGTGCTTGTTTGATGTGTCTTTACCAATGTGTTTTTAAACAAAAATCCAAACAAATACCATGCTCTGAAAACATCCAACCATTGATTTAGAAGACAATTCAAACAAATAGTTCAAATTCACTGTCGAAAACCATAAAGTAATTTCCAGTTCAGCGCATCCAATGACTGTCTCAGCGCATAGCTTACATCTTTTAGCACATCTCTCTATTGTTTTGGTGCATTTTTGTCATAAAATAGCGCATCCATTCATTGTTATAGTGCATCCCTCAATCAGTTATAGCGTATCCCTATCATTATTTAGCGCATTCATTGTCTGTTCTGGCGCATACAATCATTCCTATAGCACATCTGAGTTTTGGCGCATCCAAGCACTATTTTGGCACATCTGGTAAACCTGTAAATAGAAAGCTAAATTTGACCTCTCATCTACAAATTGACATCAGTTTTAGGGATCCCTTTTCAAACACCATATTTCCTTATCATAAATTTGCCTCAAGCTTGTAGAAACCAACATCATTTCATGTTAAGGGATTGGAAATCAACAAAATTTGTCAAGAAATCCCTTACCAAAAGAATCAAAAAGCCCAAAAAGCCACTTAGTTACAAGAAATTTTTGAGAAAGAGACGCTTTTTGTATAAAAGTAGGAAGGTCTTGCTTGAATACCAAACTTCCCTCCATAGATATCATGACTTTGATAGAGGATATACCGATGATTTTTCTTTAGATTCTATCTTCACAAGCATATTATAAACGAAGGGCTCTTTCACAAAGACATAATCATAGCCAACCCATTCGTCATTCTTACATTCTGCAACCAGTGATACAATACTCTAACCACCTAAATCAATTCATACAATAGAAAAATCATAGCCTCAAACTTGTTGAAACCTGCATTTTCAAGTGAAAATAAATCATTGATCAAACATTCAAAAATGCCTCCTCATCACCCCCATTTTCTAATTTAGCAGCTACATTTCAACATCAGGATTCATCATCCCTTATCCCGAAATAAAGCTTACTTAACCAGATTTCAACCAATTCTTTTGGCGCTCCCCAAACTTTGGTCAAATGTTTAGAAATTTTTTGTCACTTGTATGCCCGTCTTAACAAGGTTGCAAAAGAGAACTAGAACAAAAAGAAACTGAAAACCAAGAAACTATGGCGAAAAGATAAGAAAATCCCTTTTTCAAAATTCATCGAGACGAGGTTGAAGAGATAACAAAGGAAACAATAGAGAAATCCCAACAAGACCCAAATTTCCATAAGTTCATGGAAAATATTTTTGAGAAAGAAGGTGAGAAATACCTTTTAATGTTGGCAAATAAAGGAGTCAAATTACCTAATGATTTTGATATCACAAAATTGCAAAAGACTCCCAAGAAGATAGAAATTGAAATACCAACTGAAACAAGAAAGGAAACAAAGACCAATGATCCCATGGATGCCTTGACACAACAAATGCAATCCCTTCAACAAAAAATGCAAAACATACAAACAGGGGCCACTAAGAGGTATTCCATACAAGATATATTCCCTTACCCATTCAATCCAAGTGTAAACATGATACCATTCCCTAAACATTGCAAATTTCCCAAGTTTGACAAGTACAACGGAAAAACAGATCCCATTGATCATGTAAGGGAATTCAGAACTATGAGCCTAGAATTTGCTCATGAAGATACTTATCTAATGAGGTTATTCCCGCGCAGCTTGGGAGGGCAATGTATGCAATGGTTTTCACAACTACCTCTGGGGATTAAATCTTTTGAAGAATTGGTTAACAAGTTCATCACATGGTATTCATATAATATCCAACATGAGATCACAATGAAAGACCTTTGCAATGTTAAACAAAAGAAAGGGGAATCATTCCTAGTATTCATGTAAAGGTGGAGAAGGTTATTCGCGAGGTATCCTTGCCCCATACCTGAAAAGGAAAAGATGGAGGTGTTCATCGACAACCTAAATGACGACATGACTTATGGGCTTGAATTACAATTTCCTCCCACTTTTGAAAAATTAATCAAAAATGGGATCAAAATTGAGGAAGCCTTAGTCAAGAGGGGTATTTTGAAAATCTATAACGAGAACAACTCATCCAACTCCTCCATAAACGATAAACCAAAGTTTTGGCAAAAATACAAGAACAATAGCAATGATAATTCCGCAGAAGCACATAATGCCAAACCAGTTTTTAATCTATCAGGAGTTACACCCAAAGCCAATCCAACTCCCAATCCAAACACAAATCAGAATAATATGAATCAAAACACAAACCATAACAATAATAATCCTCCACCCAAGCTACCTTATCAAACAACAAACAACTAAAAAAATTTCACTCCTTTAGGTCAATCCTATGAATCTGCATTGAAAGGGATTATAGCGGAAAATCTCATCACTCTCCCTGACACTCAAGGATTTGAACCTAAAGTAAAATCATCCTAGTGGAATGAGGCACATTTCTATGAATTTCATAGATGCAAAGGTCACCTCACCAATAGTTGCATGCAACTTAAACATAAGATACAAGACTTGATTGACAACAAGGTCATACAAATTGAAGAACCTCCAGCAAACACCGATCATGGGGTGGTCAAAAACCCTTTTCCAAAATATGATAAAGGGGAATATTCCAACACAAATTGCAAAGGAAAAGACATGAATTATGTTTATGATGGTACCGTCTATCACATTTCAGCTATTGAAGACCCTGCAAATGACCTTGACATCAATAACACACCAGATCCTATCGTGACCAATCCTCCAATCAATGATTCCAACATTTCCTTTCATCAAATCAATAATCCCCAACAAGACATGGTTGCGATGGATAATCAAATAAATATCAGCAAGATCAAGGGAAAAAAGGACAGTGTCCCTGTAAACGTGACCACAAGGGCCCAAACAAAATATGTGTTAAAAGGTAGCACCGCTAAAACGCCCGATGCTCTATCTCAGAAATACAACATTGTGGACTAGCTCTAGAAAATTCCTGCGCAAATATGAATACTAGAGCTTCTCAAGATCTCACCAACCCACAAGGAGATCTTGGAAAAATCCTAAGTGGATACAACGGTACCCAATAATTTGGAAGTATGCACTTTCCAGGCCATGGTGGGACACCTAGTTGCTCCTTATTGCTTATCTTTTTCATAAAATGATGATGTATCCCTCACCCATCCCCATAATATAACCCACCATATTGAGTTCCTCGTTCATAAGTCGTATCAAACATGTCCTAATAGACAGGGGAGTTGGTCTTAATATTTGTACCTTAAAACTTGTATGTGCACTTGGGTTCTCTGAAAACTCAATAGATGCAAGAAAGAAGATTTCCATTAAATCCTATGATGATGAGGAGAGAGCTTCCAAGGGATTAATAATATTTCCAATTTAGGTGGTCCCGATTCAGAAAGAAGTGGTGTGTCAAGTTTTGGATAAATACTTGACGTATAATATAATCTTGGGTCATCCTTGGATCCACGAGATGCAAGATGTTCCCTCAACATACCACCAATGTCTAAAAGTTTTGTGCAAAAGGCAGGAGATCACCATTCTTGTGGACTATAGTGTTCCTCAACAATGTAATACTCTTAAGATCATTCAGGATGTATTTGTACCACACAACCATGAAGCTCCTAATTCTACATATGATATCCCCAGTAATCCAAGTTCTTCATCCAAATAGCTAGCAAAAGAGGAAAAGGCCACCCCTTTTGCATCGACCACTCCTGAAGTCCACCTTAACACCTTGGCTAAACAATTGAAAAGAAAGTCCAAGTCAAAGATAAGGGTGTTGGTGAATATTCCATTGAATAATCCCTTTGTCTTTCCCAGCTAACTTTGCCCAAATCATATGGTCAGCCATTAGCCTCATCATCCTCATAGTCGGTCACACTTTTTGATAGTCAATTCATAAAATGGAGCAATCAAGAAGAAAATTTTGAAGACAAAGAAATCTTGAATTGGCTCTACAAGGATGAAACCGATTCCCAAGAAGCAATGGCCAATGTTCAGACCACTCAATATGGCAAAGGATTCTCAATTCAAGAGGGTGAAGAAGCAAAAGAAGACCTGAAACAAAAAATTATTGAAAGAATCCTGCAACTGCAAGCCAGTGATCATTATGAGACTGATTCTAATGAGTATGAGTGGGATTCACTGTCAGAAGAAACTTTCCATGACAAGGACATTGATTTCATAAACAAGTACATCCCCACACTCAAGGAGGGACAAGGCTTGGGGTTAATACCACTTGAAGTAGGATCGCAAAATATCGATGACTTGAGTGAAGACAATCAAACTCTTAGTGATACAAATCATTCAGAAGAGAATGACATCATAGACCTTGACCTTGCCATAGTATTATTTGACGATAAAATTTCTATTAGGACCCTTATGCCCTCTGATCTAAACCCATCTGACGATCCCTTTCCATTACTGTATCCTGAACTAATAGATTGGGACCAAACTGAACTTATCAATATCCCCACCTTTTCAAATGATGAGGCCATCGTAAACTTCCTCTGTGTTTTTAATCCTGAAATAGTTTCCACCATTGAACATCATAGCAAAGCTTCACAATAGGGGAGTTCCAAATTTCCTAGCTGCAAAATAAATGAAACAAAAGAAAGATCTAATGTTGAAAACCATTCTATGGCAATATCAGATCAAGAAAGAGTAAAAATAAAGAGCACATCTGACCGTGAAAACCTCTCTGAGGCACCGAAGGATGGGAAATTTCACGCTCTCCCAGAACACTTCTAGGAGAGATCAAAATTCTTGATTGAGCCAACACAATCCATCAATGTCGGCAGTACGAAAATAGTAAGAACTCTTCATTTGGAAGAATCATTGATAGAATTGGAAAAGCCCAACTTTATCAGGTTCTTTGAAGAGCGACAAGTAAACTTTGCCTAGTCTTATGTAGACATGCCAGGGATAGATCCAGACCTCATCATGCACCATTTATCCCTCCCTCCAAGAATCAAACCAGTTAAGCAAAAGTTGAGAAAAATGCATCTGCACATTGCTCCATTGGTGAAAGCAGAACTAAAGAAGTTATTGGATGTCAGATTCATCAGACCTATTAACTATGTAGAATGGATATCAAACATTGTGCCTATTTCAAAACCTGATGGTAGTATAAGGATTTGCACCAACTTTAGAGACCTCAACAAGGCATTCCCAAAAGATGGCTTCCCCTTGCCTAACATTGACATCATTGTAGACTTGACAGCAGGTCATGGCATGTTATCACTGATGGATGGATTTTTCGACTATAACCAAATCAAGATAGCTTCTGAAGATCAAGATAAGGCAGCTTTCACTTTCCCATGGGGAACTTTTTTTTGGAACGTCATGCCTTTTGGTTTAAAAAATGCAAGGGCCACATATCAAAAAGCTATGACAACCATATTCCATGACATGATGCATACTTTCATGGAAGACTATGTGGACAATTTATTGGAAAAATCTTACACTAGAGAGGGACATCTAAAGATATTAGACAAACTATTCACTTGCCTGGAGAAATTCAATGTTCACCTCAATCCAAAGAAATGTGTATTTGGGGTAACGTCAGAAAAGCTACTTGGGTATATAGTGTCAGAGAAAGGTATTGAGGTAGACCCAACAAAGGTGAAAGCTATAATGGAGATGTCACCCCCGAAAAACATCAGTCAGCTAAGGTCCCTCCAAGGAAGATTCCAGTCCATCAAAAGGTTCATTTCACAACTGGTTGACAAGACCCATCCTTTAACTCATCTATTGCACAATAATGTTTCCTTTTGATGGGACGAAAAGTGTGAAGTAGCTTCCAACCAACTAAAACAATACCTGATGAGTCCACCTATTCTAGCACCTTCAGCAGAAGGAAAGCCACTCTTATTGTACATTGCCACTACTGACTGATCATTGGGAGCCTTGTTGGCATAGGAAGATTCAACAGGGAAGGAGAGATAAATTTATTACATCAATAGAACTTTAAATTGTTATGAGATCAATTATACATCCATTGAGAAAGCTTGTCTATTTGTAGTGTTTGCTACTCAATAATTGTGACACTATATGCTAACTCATACAGTCAAGCTCATAGCTAAGATAGATCCATTGAAATATCTCCTAAGCAAAGTGAAACTGACAGGAAGACTAGCCAAATGGGTAATGGTACTTAGTGAATTTGACATCCAATATGTCGACAGAAAAGCAATCAAAGGATAAGCCATCGTCGATCAACTAGATGAGGCACCAATTCATGATGATCGTCCCCTCCATATTGAATTTCCAGACATAGATGTCCTGACAGTAACAACCAAGTAGTGGGTGTTATACTTTGATGGTTCTTTTACTCAGCATGGTTCGGGAGCAGGGATACTATTCATCACTCCCCTAGGGCATACCATTCCAAAATCCTACAGGAAAATTTTCCTTGCACCAACAACACAGCCGAATATGAAGCACTCATCATCGGAATCAAGATAGTTGTGGAATGGAAAATTATAGAGCTGCAAGTTTATGGGGATTCTCAACTAGTCATCAATCAGGTCAACGATCATTATCAAAACAAAGATAATAAACCGATGCCTTACAAGAGAATGATTGATGACTTCAAGAAGTATTTTGTCTACATCAAGTTTGGTTAGATCCTAAGGAGTGACAACTGAGATGTCGATTCCATGGCCACCATTGCTTCCTTGTTACAAATTCTGGAAAAGTTCAACTGTTACAAGTTTATGGTGGATCAACTGTTTACCCCTGCTTATGACCACCCTGAGTCCCAAGTTATATGCAACCTAGTTGATGTCGATGCCTCGACCTATGGGAAAATCTACACTTACCTGAAAGATAATACCCTACCTCCTGACCTTTCCCATAACCAAAAATAAAACTTCATCCACCAAGCCTCTCGTCATGCCCTTATAGCAGATGCACTTTACCGATGAGGTCTTGATGGAACTCTCTTACAATGTCTAGAAAGAAATGAATCTGAAACATCTTTATGAGAATTCCATGAGGGTATTTCCGGCACTCATTCAAGTGGTCTAACCCTCACTAAGAAACTCCTTCATTTAGGATATTACTGGTCGACTATGGAGAGAGAAGCCTTCCAATTTATCAAGACATGTCGGAAATGCCAGATTCATGGTAATCTTATCAATGCACCAGCACAAGAATTGCATCCCTTTGCATCAACATAGCCATTTTATCAGTGGGGGTTGGATCTTGTGGGTAAAATTCACCCATATTCATCTAATGGACACAATTTGATCATCACAACCATGAAGTACTTTACAAAGTGGGTCAAAGTTGTGCTTCTAATCACCATCACATGGAAGCAAATCTCATCGTTCATCTTGAACTACATCATCTGTTGATATGGTATCCCTCAATCTATTGTCACTGACAATGGAAGACCTTTCAAGAATCAGGATGTGCAAGAACTCTATGAAAATTTTTATATCCAACATCAATTTTATATCCAGCATCAATTATCTATGCCCTACTACCCTCAAGGGAATTGCCAAGCTAAGGCCTCAAACAAAACAATCCTAAAAATCTTAAAGAAAATTGTCAACGATGTTGGATGTGACTAGCATGTTCAACTGAATCCTATTTTGTGGGCCTATCGTACAAGCATCTGAACACCCATGGGATCCACACCATATGCACTTTTTTATGAATGTGAAGCAGTTTTCCCATTGAGGTTGAGATATCATCACTTTGTGTGTCCTTGAAATTTCTCATTTCAGATGAAGATTACCATGTGGCTAGACTATAGGTGCTAGAGTTGTTGGATGAACATCGTCAGTTAGCAGTAGATCACCTGAAAGTATATCAGAAGAGAAAGTACAGAAGCTACAATCACAAGGTAAAACCTAGGGCATTCCAAGTAGGTGATCTAGTATTAAAAAAAAATCCCCAAAATCAGTAGGACCAAGAAAAGAAAGGAAAATTTGAGCCTAATTGGTTAGGTCCTTTTGTTGTGGTATTAGTCTTTGGATCAGGGGCATATCAACTATCTACACCAGAAGGGGATCTATTTGAAGAACCAATGAACAACCTTCATCTGAAGAAGTTCTACACATGATGCATCTAGTGCATGTTAAAAGTCTTGAAAAAATCCTAAAAAGATGAAAAAGTCTTGAAAAAATCCTAAAAAAGTAGAAAAAGTCCTAAAAAAATCCTTAAAAAGCAGAAAAAGTCCTAAAAAAATTGTTGCCTTGGTGAAAACCTGGCAAACAAGTGTCTTGGTAATAGCAAAAAAATCATAAAAACAAATGGTGAAAACCTGGTAAATAGGCGCTATTCGTGATAGGTCGGCTTCTCCGTCTATTCGAGTGTGTGTTGATCATCCACTTCTACCACCACTACGCATTCACGCCTATCTTGCAATGAGATTCATGTCCATATCTAGAAACTATGGTCATGTCCCACCTTGGCTTGGTCTTCATTGTATATATCCATAAAAAAAATTGGTTTGTTCTCATTGGGGGCAAATCACTGTTGAGCATAAAACAACAGACAAGCAATCAACAAGCGTAACCTCAAAACAACAATCACGATAACCATCAAAATTTGAGCATCGAACATCAATCAATCCAAAAAATCATCCAATTCAAATCAAACATCAAGCCAAATCAAATCAACTCATCATTGAAGGATCATCTTTTGAATCATTGTTGGATTACTTTAACAAAAATGTTCAATTGATGTATCTTGATTGTTGATATCATTTCTCAGGAGTGCCTCGATGATGTCATAAACTAGAGGGGCTCTGATCAAGAATGATATTGTTTTTGTCTACTACTTGTGAGTCGATCATTACTACTGTACAAATTTTCGTGGGATATTCTCAACAAAGTATCATTGATGACATTCTGAATTTGCATAGGAACATGATTAACTCTTGTCTGTTTACACAAGTGATACTCAAGTCATCTTGGTCTGATTATTCCTAGATACTTGTGTTATCTTGCATTATCAAATCTCAACGGAAGTTGTATGGAATTTGTACTCGGGTCATCATGGTCTAAATTATACCATTGATGTTTGTACCAAATTTCAACATAATAAAATGCTCAATGATGACAACATTGCATTCATTTTAGTCTGCATTTGCATTATAGATTTTCTAAGCTGGTAATTCTCAAGGCTGATGTTATTTCTTACTATAGGATTGAGTATACTTGACATAACAAAAAATCATTCATTTGCATTACATTTCCATTCCATATCATTAGAAAACATTATCATACATCCACATACATTTCAAGCATTCATTATAATATTTGCATCACGAAAAAAAAAAAGCATACCACCATCATTCATAATCCATATCATACATTGAGGTCATAATAAATTCATTCTTTCATCCATTCATAATCCATCCATACATGCATTCATCATCCATAATCCATTTTCATTCACGAGCATAATCCATTTCACATATTTTGCATAGAAAATACCACAAATATAGAAAAGTGCATTGCATTTCATTTGCATCATAAACATTCATCACATAGTGGCATAACATAAAATCATCACACATGCATTTTCATTTCATCATCCATCCATACATAAGAATCATTCATAATCATGATTCATTTGCATATTCATCCATACATCTAGGTCATTTATTTTGCATCATGAAAAATCCAAAAAGAGAGCATTATCATACATCTACATGTATCACATTTGCATCCATAAACCATCCATATCCATCCATTTATCATACATTTGCATTCCATAATAAACCATTTGCATCCATACATCGATATATACATGTGAAAAAATTGCAAAATACAATACATTTCATATCATTTGCATCCATATCATCCATCTCATAAATGCACCATTCTCACATCATAAACATAAACATCACATCAAAGCATTGCATCATCATCCATACATGCATCCATAACATAATCATATAGAACATGAATTAAATGCATTTGTCCATAATAAAACATCAACACATAGATCATCAAATGTCGCTGCATATCATATAACCTCAAAGTAATAACATGTCAAGTATGCAATGATATCAACTAAGAAATGATAGATCAAAAATGTGGCACAAGCCGAGTCTCTAAATCAAAGTATAATAAATCAGACATGTCCATGGGATCCTATGGTTTTTTTGCCCGATGTCGTAGGCCTTTGTCCAACACCGCCTACCCCTGATGGTCCTGCCCTTGTTGGCCCTGGCCCTAGTGGAGGTATGCCTAGTGGCCCACCTAGAAGTGGTTGTGTAACCCCTCTACTAGTAGTATGAGATTGGGAGTGACTGGATCTAGATTTTTCATAACTGACCCTCTACTATGGTGGTACGACCTCGTGATACCTGCCTCTATAATATTTTGCCTCCTTAGCGGACTCTCTAAACTCTCTAATGAGGTCAGATGTACCAGTACCCTGAGTCGTTGTCTGAATCCAATCTGCCATTTCCACTGCCTATGCCTCCTGCCTCCTCGCAGCATCTCTCTTTGCAGTAAGAGTGGCTACTTGGTCCTGTAACTACACCATCTTCCCCTGAATTTGTACCTATGCCGGAGCCTAAGCCTGTATTTGAGCCTAGTCCTAGGCAAGTTATGCCCATAGCATTTGGATCTGGTCTTGTAGTGTCTGCACCTATACCTATAACCCAACTATCTAAGTCTGTTGCCTCTAAGAGTGCATCCTGAGAATCACTGGTCTCTACCCACCTGGTGTTGATTTCCTCCTCTTGGGGATAACCCCAAAGTTCGGTGCACCACCACCTCCACCTCTTTCACCACCACCATCTCCACCCCCATCTCCCCCTCCATCCCCTTCGTCATCCCCAGCCTCCTCCTCACCTCCATCTCCTCCTCTCGGCTGCACAACTAGCTCAACCCTCCTCCCTACCTCCAAAATCGGTGTAGGCTCGTTTGGATTGGAAATGCGTGGAAATGGATGTGTGTGAAAGTACTCAGTGTAGTCAGTTGTCATTTGTGCATCCACAACCTCAAGATGGTACTATCAGTAAATCGACTGTAAGTTGTAATACTCTGTGAATTTTTCATCATAGTCGAGGGTTGGCCCCCACTCTAGAATATCCTTCCTACGCCTAGCATAATGCGCTACCCCCTATGGCATCCCTTGAATGCGGACATACTATCTATATACCCTCCCAAATAGAAATTGCTCTAGGATATATGGTGTCCTTCCTATCAAATATTTGTTACAAAAAGAATAAGGCAACTCAAAACCATCCTCTGCCTAGGCCTCACAATCAAGATAGGGCCACCAGATCACAGTGTCAAGGTCATCTAGGACATGCCTCCAATACTCCAACTTTCCCAACTTATGTTGGACAAGTGGCCATGTATATCAAAAAATGTATGGTCATCCTATTGGTTGAGCCCTACCTCCCATTGGTCATGTGATAGCTATGTGCTCTCAAGCCCAGAGTTGTAACAGTGTGCAACCTGCCATGAGACTACTCACCCAAAGATACACCACCTAGTGCAAATCATGGTACAAATGTGCTAGCATGCATGATCCCCGAGCATACCTCATTCCATGAGAAATCACGCTATCCAGAACCCGTCCCTAGCCCACTAAGAAGCCCTTCGACCTACGGTCGGGGTAGAGAAATCCTCCAATAAATCTAGCTAGTACACATGGTAAAGCTCGCCCAAAAGCAATCAACTCCCGCCATGGAATCTCATAACCAAGAAACTGATCATCGTGAAATATTTGACAAATGGCATCTATGCCCCCCTTCTCCTCATGATCATAAACAACCAACTCCCCAACAACCGGTATCCTCAAAATGTGGTAAACATCCTCCAAGGTCACTATCATCTCTCTAGTCGGTAAATGAAATGTGTTGTGGTCACTATTCCACCTCTCTGCAAGTGCTGTCAATAGCCCCCAATTAATTCGGTACTGGGGCATCTCTATCAATGAAGTCAAACCACACTGTTCAATGATGGAAAGATCTACTAGAGTCAGTTGTGGGATCATGTCCCATGTCCTTGAAAAGCTCTCATGAACCTGAAGGTTCCCTAAGCCGCCCTCCTAGAATCAAATTAAAGAATCAAGTCAACAAATCAATCAATCAACTAATAAATCAGCACATCATTTAATCAAATCAGCTCATGTGAGATTCTGATCAAATCTCGAGGAGCACCTATCTTACCACTCGATTCTCATTTCTCATGAGATCGATCATCATCAATCAACCTATCATCGTTCCTCGCCTATCATGAGGACGATCATCAATTAATCAATCAATCTATCTATCTTAATCATCGTTCCTCACCTATCATGAGGATGATCATCAACCTATCAATCAAAATCATCCTACCATCAGCTGATGTGATCATCAATCATCAAAATCTAGGAGAAATTTATCAAAATCATTAATTTTGGCTGAATGTGCTAAAACAGAGTTTCTATGCATTGATTTACTAGATGCGCTAGAAAAATGGTTGGATGCATCGGAACAAAGTCCTGATGCGTCGTTTCTCGGATGCGCTACTTGATCAATTCTATGCGCGACTCTATCCTATTGATGTGCTAAATACCCTATGCACTAATCTAATCACCTAATGTGCTAAAGCGGAGTCCAGATGTGCTAGCCTAGTTTTGGATCCTAACCTAATTGGATGCACTACTATAGGGCTTCTATGTGCTAAAGTGGGTTATCTATGCTCTAAAACTCTATCCTAATGCACTAAAATGTGAAAAGAATTCAAAATTTCAAATGAAATTTAAATGGGAAAATTTAAAAAGAGGTTTTTGGGATACGTATCGGAGGTCCATATGCGGTTGGATGTTGGTGGTGGCGAACTTGCTCGAATCTATGTGTGTGGCACAAAATTCTATCCATCTTTGCTCTGCAGGCTCTTAGTTTTCAAAATGCTCAAGTTACAAATAAACCTATCTTTTACCCTTTTTGACCTTTTAAGGTTAATTAAGGGGTAATTAAAGTGGCATTTACTTATTTTTTTCAAAAGGGGCATTTTCATCAATTAATCAATAGGGTGGCGGAACTCTTCATCATTTTTGGGCGATAAATCAGGTCATCCTTATCAAATCTATCGATCATTAGCATATCAATGAAAAATCATTTAAATCATCAAAAATTCAAAAATCCTTGATTTATCTCCCAAGGGAGCATCCTTTCATCATCGCTGCAAAATCAGAGTCTGGGGCACGTTGAAATTTTTTTTTTCATCGCAAGTCGGAAAAATTATTCTTTGAAGCAATGTGTCTACGCACATCACTTCAAAGAGGGGCAAAATGTATGCACGCAAAAATGGTCTGGAGCACAAATTAATTAAATACTTGTTATTTAATTAATATTTTTAATTCTTCTACTATTATAAATAAATTGTTAAATTTATTTATATGGTTCATTATTTTAATTCTTCTTTTCCAAAAATTCACTTTCTTCCTAAATTAATTAAATGGACAAATTAAATCATTTTTTTATTTAATTGGTTTTCCCTCTTCCACTTAAATTTGAATTTTTAAAATTCAAATTGACCTCTGAATCATATTCTTCTTAAATTGGTTAAAATGCACAAATAAATTAATTTGGCATTTTGCTAATTTACCATCTCCACTTAAATTGATTTTTTAATTCAATTTAAGCACATTTCTACATATTTCCTCTAACCACCGCCAACTCACCTGCCACCTCACCATGTGTCTCACAAAAATGAATTTTCTAAATTGAAAAATATGAATTATCTTCAACAACTTTGCAACCAATTTGGAACCAATTTAGACACATGGCTCCTCCTTCTATGTGATTCCCTATAACACTTGGCAAATTCTTTTGCTAAAGGGAACCATCTCCCTGATTCTCTCTAACCTCCTGATGCTCCACCATTGATGCTGCAGGATCACAATCTTGACCATCCATTGTTGCCACATCACCTTGAGCCTTGGAAAATCTATAAATAGGGCTCATTGCTACAACTTTTCAACAAGTAGAATTTGATAAGCTTATGTTGCAGAATTCATAGTGCATTTTAAGAGCAATTTGGAGAGCATTGTAACTAGTTTTTAAGCATTTTAGTTCATGTAGAGTTATAATGGCAATTTTGTTTTGAATAGCTTAGTTCATTTTCATCTTTCATATAGAATTTCCATTAGATTATCATCATCAATCTTAGCAGCATATGGATTTTAGTATCATCTCATCATAGGATCATTTAGTCTTCAAGCATCAAATATCGAAAATACCAAAAATATAGGCATGTAGATTTCATCATAGCATCTCATATCTTAGGTTGTCAATCTTTGCAGGTTCATGTACAGCACTAATAAGATTTGAGAGCATGATTTGCATGGGTCCTTGAGATTAGAGAACCATGGAATGAATTAAGAGGATAGTTGTAGCTTTTAATTCTACTATTTAGATTTCCTTTTATATAATACATTGCATGAAAGTGTGTTTGATTTTTTTATTTTGACTCACATATTTCACCCACACAATATGTTTATTTTCTAGACAAAGGGTTGGTCATTTTTGGCCTTCCATGAGAATGAGAACACTAATGAACTTATATGGTTTCAAATCCTATAATTCTAGTTGTGCAAAGAGCAACACCTTTTGTAAATCACAAGGAGGTATTTGTATTGTAAATGATTTTGATTATCGAATGTCTCCACGGGCCCCATTTGTAGATTTTTAGGGGAGCTTTTGTGTGATGAATTGTGACCGAATTCTAGCTTAGGGTTTTCTCTTACCATATTTTCTAGTATGATTTTAATGAATGTGGTAGCATTCTAATTTATTGAAAGCTTTGTAATGGCCCCTTTTTATTACATATAGATTTATGTAGTTTGGGGATGGATTACTAAGTATATTAAATTGTTTGATACCATATCTTTGATGTATATGTGCATAATTTGTATTCTATTATGATTTCAAATTGTTATTTCTTCTGGTAAATTGTGACTCTATAACCTAATGGATTAGGCAACAATATAAGTACTTTATGATCAGCCATACACTCAAAATGATAAACACATTTCACTAGTAGCTTAGGAGTAGGTTTAGAAGTTGTATACATCTCATGATTATGCGATTTATCGAAGGAATCATCTATATTAATCCATAATAGTCCTTATATTTACGAGTTATGTTTTGAATACATGCATCTTGTAGTTGTGCAATGATATTTTTATCAACTTAAAAAAGGTTTGTTGTGTAGTAGGTTAATCTTTGATCTAGTGATAACCTTTGGATCCAACCATATATTATGTAATACTACATTATTTTTAGTTTTCTTATATTTGGTTTTGATGAATCTATTAAGGATATCACGAGGAACACCCTTCTTGGTCTAGCTATGTCCAAAGTGAAGGATAGAATACCCATATCAACAATTGGCCTTAAATCACTCATTTTATTGATAATTTGATAAATCCCCCTTCAATAAAATATGTTTTTTGCCCTAAAGTGGATTGATTCCTCTAGGAGTATGAGCAACAATTTTGGAAACCAATAGAATAGTGTTGTTGTCAAGGAATTTTTAATTTAGTTCATACTTTGAAAGCCCTATTAATCGAGCATTATCATTTTATTAGTATGTAAGTTGGAAACCTATCAACTTATGCTAATATAATGTGTCGTTGTTGGGTATGTGATTCTCCATTTCCATGGAAATTTTAACCTATCTCATATTTTGAAGGCCCTAGTATATTGAAGACCATAGTTCTTATTGTTAGTTTATTATTGTGTAATTTGGTAGCCCATTAAGTTGCACTAGAAAATTGGCAAAAGGGATGAAAGTTCTTATTTGGTACATTAGATATCTCAGCTGCTAGAAGAAAAAAATTATCTTCCAAGTGAAGAGTGGTGACTCTATTTTAGTCAAACCCAAAATTAGTGAAAAAATCAATAAAATTGAAGATGGAAAGAAGGTATCCCAAATACCAACAAGGATAAAAAGAAGCTTCATCTCATGTATGGCTTGTGGCATAACCATATGAATTTGCTAAAGAGTGTGGTTTAATGCATACTACCTTAGGAGAATAACCAAAATTATCATAAATAAGATGGTTCATGACACTATGGATTAAGCATTACTTCTTGTAAGCAATGACTTTCTACGGTCCAATACATATTGTGATGTGTGTGTGTGTTTTGTCCTTATGCAATTGTGATTGCTATTGTTTATGATTAATTTTAATTGTCTCAACCTCCTCCTTGTTGTCCCTTTTTACTACCAAAGATAGTTAGATTCTCATTATTCCCACAAGAGACAAGCATCCCCAACTACAATCGATGTTGGAACTCAATCTAGCAATGACAAATTTATTTGAGTCTCAACCCCCTTGTGTATTAGGCCTCCTTTTTTCCATCACCTGTAACTGATTTGAGAAGTATTTAAAACTATTTCCTTGGTGAATTTTTCATAAATTTTGTTCCTCATTATCCCCCATGTTCCATAAGATGTTGGAAGTTGCAAAAATCTAAGAAAATTCTATGTTTGGGAAGGTTTGTCATTTTCTTCATTTTTTTTGGAGTTTCAAAGTTTTAGTGGAGTATCAAACTTCTTCAATTTTTATGACCTCATGTCCTAACCACCAATCCCACATATAATTTCTACTAAGTCCTTTGGGTCTCTTTTTCCCTTCATTTTCCTTCATTTCCATTAGTTTGTGAGATTTTGACATGTTGGTTCTCAAAGTTGTAGGCTCCCAAATCCCTAAAGATAGTATTTTTCTAAGTGGCAAGTGTCTCAAACTCACACCAAATTCCTTCAACTTATTATTCAACAGTGCGACAGTGGACCAGTTTTATTTGGTGTGTAATATCTTCTTCAACTTAAGATCTATGAATCTAAGGGGGATTCCTAAGGTTTCATAGTGAATATAACTTTAGGGAATGGAAATAAACAATTCCCACTACATAGAACACTCATATTTATCTGTCATTAAGTTTCAATATGTCAATTTGACAATGCAAGTATTTTTCACCTTTATAAATTAGATGAACAACCATGTCAAGTGTCTAAAAATGTTTCATTAGTAACCCCTAATGATTGTGCACACACTTATACATGGTAGTTAATTTATTGAAATCAACATTATTTGTAATTAAGCTTAATTTTAGCTATTTGAGTGTAGTGGTGCAATTGGAGGTTAAGAAGGGAGTAGATAGGTTCATTTATCCAATCAAGAAGTAGAGTCTCAAGTATCATAACTAAAGAATGCAATTATTGAAATCCACTATATGATAACTAAATGAAGACAACACTGAGGACTATACTTTCTGATTTTACATATAAACTAGGCTTCATGCATGCAAACAAGTAGATAAAAGAAATTATAAAACATCCATATGAACATAGCTTAGTTATCTGGAAATGAACCCATATATTTATTTTGTTAGTTCAATAAGATACCATACAAAATATTTACAAGAATTTTACTACCTTTTGGATAACAAACTATTCAAAACTTATACTCAAATGAACAAATGTAGTTAGAAAAATCAATACGATATTTGAAAATATACACAATGTTCACAGAGACATTCAAAAAATATGCTGAATTTGCACATTAAAATCATTCATCTAGTATTATAATGTGCTATTACACCCTTCAGTGTATAACACAAAAAATTACAATACAAAATACCCTTAACCCATGTTGGTAAGAAAAATACTATTTTTTAGAACCTTTTCTCTATTGTTTCATCCCTACAACCATTTCTCCATCTCTTTTTTCATTAGAAAATTGAGTATCTATGCCATTACATTCTTGTAGAATTTTTCAAAACTAACTTCAGAGTCCAAGAACACCTACATGCAAAGAGATACATGTCACAGGGAAGAGAATGGAGAAAAAAGCAAGAGAGGATTTGAAGCTCTGTAATATGAAAGATCTTATTATTTAGAGAGAGAGAATAAAATACAATGATCAATCCTTATAAAAGGAGATTGTGCAACCCTAAAGGGAAAATGTATTTAATAATTAAAATAATTATTAAATACCTACAATGCATAACTAATTGAATCTTAAGAAAGGAATAAAAGGTGACTTAATTAAACTAATTAAGTGAAATAAACCTTTTACTCTAACACCCCCCCTTAAGATGAACTTAGGGAGTAGCTAAAAACTAAATGCATGAAAGCAATGAAACTACAACCTAGAAATAAAACAAGGGTCTTGGCAACTAGGCTTGATCAAGTACCCCTTTACAAATTGCAATGCAAACTAAAAGAAACGGGGTAAAGGAGAAAACCCAGTAGGAACAAAACTCCTCCCCAAAATAGAATGCAAAGAAAGGAATGCAATGCACTAATCAAAGAAGGATAGGACTTGGATTACATGATACCCCCCATAGACAACTTATATCATATAATTACATATATAACGGTCTCCATAGGAGAGATAGAAAGAGACAAGAAGGCCCCTTCAAAATGAAGAAACTCTTGTCACAATGGTAGATGCCTTATGTAGAATCCAAAAGGAGATCCTAAAGAGGAAAATGATTTTCCTCCCCTTGGGAAGAAATGGATCAAAAGGACGATGTCGAAGAAACCCTGTGAAGAGTGATGAACCAATCTGTCTCAAGATGTGTGCCATGATAGGATGTTGAAGAATCTCTTTGTCTGAATTGAAACATATGATACCAAATCCAAACTGATGTGGAGAATCCTGAAATGCAACCTCTGAATGCACTGATAATGGTGGGCGTAGAGTGATAACCTGACTTTCAAGGTAGAGGAGATGAATTTCCTCAAAATAATCCTCCAAATCTGTAATATAGGACTCCACAAACAAGAAATATAAGTCTCCAACATAAGAGTCAAAAGTAGCTATGTCTGAAAGATGTATGATGCCCTACTACACTGAATCAAGAACAACAGGAGATGCTAATGAAGTCTCAATCTGAAGAGTAGGAATTGTGAGACAAGCCTCTGATCCATCGAAACATGTAAGGGTGTCTAAATACTCAAGCTCCTCTAAAGTATCATGATCAAATTGTGTATTCTCTCTCCAAGCAATGGGTAAGAGACAATCTGAAGCAGGATCCTCTGGGAATGGAGAGATATTGGCGTCTCCATAGATTTCCCAACGATGTGTCCAAAGTGGGTGGGGACAAATAATGTCCAATATAGCCCACACAATGTCATTATCAACACTAGACAAGATAAGTCCTACTATGTGATCTCTAATGATATTCCAAGCTAATTTTCCCTCTGAAATGGCTGGTTCAGGTATGAGATCATACAAATAAGGCAAAATATTAAGCCACCTACAATGTGTAGGTATTCCCTTTACCCATGACTCGTAATTACCCCATTCCAAAATTACAACTAAAGGGTGAGTAGAAAAACCCATGATAACTCTTCAAATGAAAAAATTAGAGATTAATGACCTTAGCCATGATAAATCATATTAATATAACCCATCCAATGTAAACAAAACCCATGTAGCTGCTAGAATGTCCAAGTAATTGAGCAAAGTGTAAAAACACACAAAGCTGAATAAAATTTACCTGGTAAATTATCTGATGAAATAGACTATAGATCTGGAAATATCACTGAAACATCTTTCCAATGCCTATTCATTTGTGCAAAACGAAGTCCGGATGCAAAAGTTACGCCCCCAGAGTGCAAAACACATCATCTGACTTTGACTAGAAAAAAAGGCATCAAAACGGAAAACTTAGAAGAAAACACTAGCATCACTGGATAGTGCCTGGAACCAGCTTTCTGTCGATATCTCATTTTTGAAAAACGGACACCATTTGAAAAAGTTATAGCCAATTTCATAAAAATGCTCCAAATCTACCCAATAAGCCTCCAGAGCCCTCAGGGGCTAAAAAAACAGAGCCCCTAGTCACATGCAGGACCAAGGGGCTGGCGGCTGGGTCCTTTGGTGGATCCGCTGGTCATGGATGTGACCAGCTGCAAGGGCTTAGGCCACCGGCAGGGGCTGGCTCCCAGTCCCCACGTGACCACCAACCCGGTGGAGACAAGCCCTCGGGGGCTGGAGGATCAAGCCAGCGGTGCCGCTTGATGAGCAGCAGGTGGGTAGTGCAAGCAGTGGCTGCTTGGTGGGGGATGAGCGGCGGAAATCTTTTCAACTGGCTGTAGCTTTTTTAAACCATTTTTTTCTTTTTTTTGAAAAAATTTGCCTCATTCTGCATGCCTTGGGTTCATATGGCCTTGGGGCAAAAAAAATTTGCCTCTCCAATCGACTATGTCCAAAATGGATGAAAGAACAGTTGATTTAGCGGTTTTTGGGTGTTGCAGACTCAATGGGGAGGTTCGTTTGGGCCCAAAATGAACCCAAAGAATGAAGTATGCCAGATCCACAAAAAATCAAACTGAAAACCTGTGAAAGCCAGATCAAGCCCTCGTAGGTCCAAATTCTTCAAAACAAGAATAGGCCGCAGCAGGTCCATGCTCTGATACCATGTAGAAGTTGTCAAAACCAACTTCAGAGTCCAAAAACACTTGCATGCAAAGAGATACCTATCACAGGGAAGAGAATGGAGAAAAAAGAAAGAGAGGTTTTGAAGCTCTGTAATATGAAAGATCTTATTATTTAGAGAGAGAGAATAAAATACAATGATCAATCCTTATAAAAGGAGATTGTACAACCCTAAAGAAACCCTAAAGGAAAAATGTATTTAATAATTAAAATAATTATTAAATACCTACAATGCATAACTAAGTGAATCTTAAGAAAGGAATTAAAGGTGACTTAATTAAACTAATTAAGTGAAATAAACCTTTTACTCTAACAATTCCATCATGCAATCTTGGAAGAATAACTAGGGTCTTCTACAACTACACATGTTTTTCATGCCTAGTTGCATCATCTTTGCATGGCTATGTGTTTGAAACCATGCCTTTGACATCAATAATCATACATTTTGCACGTAAATCATGTCTTGGAGAGGGGAACAAGCATCAAGAGGCATTTGGAATTCTTTCACATCTAATCACATCCATTCCAAGACCGTTAATGGTATTATGGATTGTGCAAAGAGGTAGGTAACCCTTTTATTAGTATCTTGCAAAAATTCAATGAATAAATATACATTATGACTTTGAGATGTAAGATAAGATAAAAATCCATATTTACGAAATAAATTATCTAAGAAAACCATAAAGTTCATTGGGAACCAAGTTCACCCATCACTTTTAGAAATTTTCATCACCCATTGTTGAATTTACATGTGAATTTGTGCCCTTGAGATGGACAGTGGCATCTTAGGAAAGAAAGAATTGTTAAGTATCACAAGGGTCAAATTTGGAGATTAATAGAGTCCTAGGAAGTTTAGGAGATTGGTTTAGGCAAGTAAGGAAAATGCCGGATTTTGATGCAAGTCAAGAGGTAAAACTGGGGAATGTAGGATTACTATGAAATTAGATGTATGAGGATTGGGATTTTCAATGGAGGTCTATAAGTTCATCAAAATTTTGCAAGAGAGGTGAAATAATCCATAGAAACAATATCGAGAAAAATGGGAGAAGAATGTAGAACTAGATATGGGAACATAGTGTTTGGAGGTCAATCTAAGCTTTGCACAAGAGTAAATAAGTGAAAAAATGCATAAAGAACTTTTGTGGTAATTTTATGCAAAAGTAGATATCAAGATGAGAAATTTGAGTGAAGATCTAGAATTCCTCTCAAATTCCATGGGGAAATGTTAGAGGAAATGCACAAAAAAATGCAAGACTAGTAGTCAGAAGTGGAGGTAGGATTGGAGGAATTCTAGAGGTACAAATGGATTATTCTTGGAGTGAGAATAATATCAGGAAAAAATGAAAAACTAGATGAGGGAAGTGGACATGGGGAGAAGGAAGAATTTGTAACCCACTTTAAAATTCTACAAAGGTGATGAAAATAAATATTTGTGGGGATGCAAGAAAGGAAGGGAGGTCGGGACATAAAGACAAAAGTTTGGATTTCCATCAAAATCTTACAAACAAGGACAAGCAAGGGAAAATGAATGAAGGACCTAATGAGAAATGAAGAATTTTTATACAAGACTAGACACCAAGACTATTTATTGAGTAATTAAGAAATGTCCAATAGTCCACCAAAAATCTACAACTCTACATATTGTGAAAATACTACCCAAACACTCCTAGAATATGCATTTTATTATATTTTTGCAACTTGCAGCATATGATGGGGACATGGAGGTGTGAAACACAAAATTTAAGGATTTTTTACCAAAGGAGGTCCAATCAAAACAAATCAAATTGGATATATATGATAGGAAAAAAAGATCCAAGAACACAAAATGGTTGGAACTCAAGATAAAATTGCACTATTAATTTGGGCTTCAAAATTGGCTATGGTTGTGGACATGTCTCTTGTAGGCACAATGAGAGTCCAACAATCTCTAGGATGCAAACCAAAAAGGGGGTTTGGACAATTGTACTTCATTATGACCAATAGGATTCACAATTGTTGCACAAGTACAAGACACACACAACACAATATGTACAAGGTAGAACACAAAAAATTAGAGAGAATATTATATACGTAGGCTCATATCATCATGAGAAGTATTACTTGAGATGTTGATCATTAACTAGCAACTTTATGAATTGTCCATCTAGACTCTTGAGGTAGAAACTACCTTAACCATATTTTTTTGCAACTTGATAAGGTTTGACCCATAAGGCTTAAACAATTTCATGTTTCCCCTTATCTTTAGACTTGTAATTTTACATGAGGACAATGTCCCCTTTCTAGAAGTCCCTTTGAATTGCTTTCTTATCAAATGAATATTTTATCTTTTTGTTGTAATAGTAGACTTCTTTCATCCACAACCCTTTTGATTCCTTCAAGCTCAATGAGTTCATGTACTCTCAAGGATATGACATAATTTTCCTCTCCTTCAACTTACTAAAATAGCTTGTATATAGGAAGCTCAAGGCTAATTGGAATTTTGACTTATTTTCCAAAAATTGGTTCAAAAGGGCTCCTACCAATAGCTTTCTCATTTTTTATCACGTATGTCCAAAATGTAAAATTAATCTTGTCATCCTCTTCTTTTTTATCAAAATTTTTTTTTAATGATTTTCATGATGCTCTTGATCAATACTAGATTAATCTTTGTCATTCCCTTGTGGATGATAAGGGGAGGAATTTTTTTAACTTATCTTATAGTTAGAACATGTGTCCAATAGGTTATGGGATCTAAAACACATTACATTATCAACAATTATATTTTTAGGTGTACACCAAACCTTGTGATTATGTTGTTTATAAGGAAATGAATCACCACTTTAGATGTACCATTTCTAGTAGTGATTGCCTCCATCCATTTAGTGATGTAGTTAGTGGCCACCAAAATCTATTTATATTTGTTGCTTGATTTTTCAACAATCTATCTAACAAGATAATACCCCATGGTTGAAACAAAGCCTTGGCTAATTAGACATGAGAGGGAATCGACCTACAAACTTATTCTTTCCTACAAGTATTTGTAAAGCATCACATCTCCTAATAAAAAATTTCACGTCTTCGAATAATGTAGGCTACCAATATCCTATTCTAATCACCTTGTAAGTAGTAATATTTGACATAAAAAATTCCTCTACAAAAAACTTTATGACATTCATTTATGAATTTGATAGGCTCTTCATGATCTAGGAATTTAAAAAATAATCCATAAAATTTTCTCCATATTAATTGGCCATGCAACAATGCATACTTTTGGGTTTCCAACTTCAAAGTTCTCTTTTGTGGGTCACTCATTCCTAAGGGAAAAATCGCGTTTTATAGATAGAAAGAAATATCTTTATACCATGGATCATTCTCTAAAGGTCAAGGAAAATATTTTGGATCAAAACTTACCTTATGCACATTAGCTACATCCAATTTTTTTTATCTATCATTATCTTGGCAAGACCTTGACCTCTAACTAGCTTAGTAGTCTGTAGATCTATATCATACTCTTGTATCTTATTAATCCACTTCAATCTCTTTCTTGAATCTTCTTGTTGAATAAAGATATCCATTAGATATGTGAGTCGTGTAGCTAGTGATTTTGGCTCCTATGAGACTGGATCTAAATTTTTCAATAACCTTGACAAGAGCATAGGTATGCTTTGTAGTGCCCCTCTTTTTTTTTTTGTTAGATTGGTGTAGACACATAAAAATGTCTTAGACCTGCTAGTACCATTTTCTAATATCATAAGTCTTCTATTGATTAAATAATTTTAATTATTTAATTAATTCATTGTTATCTCTTTGTTTCCCCTTTGATTTATTAAATAAATTTTATTTAATTATGTCACTAATATCCTTGTCTTCTATAATATATAAATTACATTTATTTAATTATTTATCATCTTGCCATTATAATTAAATAGTTATTTTAATTATTTAATTATTCATTTATCCTCTTCTTCCACAATTAAATAATTTGTATTTATTTAATTGCTTATTAATTTGTCATCTTCTTTCCATTTTGATTTAAATTATTATTTAAATAAAAAATCAACTTGTCACATGTCGCACTTTTGAATTAAATTGATTTTTAATTCAAAAGGCCAACTCAACCTCTTAAATCAAATAATTTTAATTTATTATTTATCAACTTTCTTTCTAATTTTAAATAAAATCATTTATTTAAAATTATCCACTTTCTAATTTCCCACCAAGTAAATAATTTAAAATCATTATTTACAGCTTTCTTTCTAATTTTAAATAAAAAACATTTATTTAAAATTACCCACTTTATATATTCCCACCAAGTAAATAATTTAAAATCATTATTTACAACTTTCTTTCTAATTTTAAATAGAATTATTTATTTAAAATTACTCACTTTTTATTTTCTCCCCAAGTAAATAATTTAAATTAATTATTTACTGTCACATGGCCCAACTTTTGAATTAAATTAATTTTTAATTCAAAAGGTCAACTTTCCTCCATAAATCAAATAATTTTTAATATTATTTGATTTTCCAACTTTTTTCTTTTTTCGTGCCCATATTTCCTCTTGTCACATGCAACCTTGACCATTGATTTGATTTTTCTAAAATTAAATCTGAGCCCTTCATTTCAAATGTTACCCTAACCCTAATTGTGGGTTGTCACATTTAATTTTAACCTTAGATCTTAGGGCATCTCTCAAATTTTAATCTTAGCCCTCCATTCAAAATTGGAATTTCTATAAAATGGCAATTTCAACCTCATTTTGTCACTTCTGCACTTCATGATTTCAGGCTAACATTGTCATTTTGCAGGTTTTTCTATTGCATGTAGAATTCAGCTTCTCTTGCATTGTCATACGAAATCCTTCAATATTTTCTAGGACATGTCATAGGCACATTTGCTCACAAAAATCTGAGGGCAAACCACATATTTGCAGCAAATGGAGAAGGGATATGGAGGTGAATCATGGAGGTTTTGAGGAGCTTTGGTAACATTGTTCCTTGCTTTTGTTTGTTTCCTCCTTTGTACTTCATAGTTATACTAAGGTTTTATTTCTCATTTGGATTTAATACTAACCTTGAAAATATACCTCAGTTACATTGGTGTGAGCAAGAGAAACTTGTATTGACTCTAGGAATTGGTCCTTCCTTGGTGGGAAAAAGTACTCACCCCAAGCCGACTCAAACTAGCAACGAAGCTCTTTAGCCAAGCTACTCCTGACTAGTATACAAATTTGAATCCTAATGGAAAACTTAGGATTATGAGTGTGGATGTGTCGCATAGACAAGTGAATTCCCCAAAACCTTGTTGAGCATAACCTCTTCAAGCTGGAATTCCTCTTTATTGGAGATAATTTTGCCTCATGTGTGGCCACTTGAATGGGTGCCCTAACTAAAATCCTTTGTGTAGAAGCCAAAAACCCTATCTATTATTTGGTGAAGCAATGGTCATTTCCAAGGCATCCACATTCTCGTAGTTCTTAATAGAGGTGAAAATCTTGCCATGGGAGATTTATGGGAGCTTGAAGCTTGGTTGACCCGAGAAGTGAGTGCAATGTAAGGGGGTGCCTATGTGGCCAAGCTTCTAAATCACCTGCTAAGAATAAGTGTGGTTGGAGTAAAATCCATGTGGAATCCAAAGAATATAGTCCTTGCCAACCCTAGGATTGTGCTTGTCTTCTATGTGCTTGTTTTCACAAATTTCAAAGACAATGTGTTTGCCAAGCATTTTTTCAAAACCAATGAACAAATAAACACTTTTCACAAATCTGGAAAAACACAATCAAACTAAAGCAATTTCCTCAAACTTGTCAAAAAAAACATGAAAACCAGACTTTGTCCAAACTGCAACGCATTTGAAATCCCGCGACGCATCTGTCACCTGAAACGACGCAATTTCCTATCATTTGGAAAATTCACTGTCATTGTCCAAACCCGAAGCCAAACATTGTCAAATTATTGTCAAACATCTTTTTCCAATGGCCTTTGTTGAAAACCAGAAAAGGAATTGCTCAAATCTCTCATCTTTGCATCTTTTAGCTTGCATTTTACCATAGGTCCACTTTTGCAAAAAAAATAGTTGCCTCTTAGAATCCATCAACATTTCCAACATAAACAAGCTCTTAGGTCCTCATTTTTGCAGACTTTGGAATAGGAAAATGTACCATACCTTACAAAATATTTTCCTTCAAAATTAGGTTATCATTAGACTAAGTCAAAAACATTTCCTTTAGTCATTGTCCTTTTGTGAGACCTTTCCAACTCATAAGTCTAGTTAGGAAACCTCACTTTGTCATCTTGTCATTTTCATTTAGTCCCTCAAACAGTCCTTTGATAATCCAAATTGAAACATTGACCAAGCTTTGATTGGTTAAGTAAACCTTTTCTAAAAAGTCCATCCAAATTGATTGCACCTTAGACCTTTGCATTGTATACCTTAAAACCACTTTAGTCTTCCACCATTCATTTTGGTCCTCATTTTGTATTCCTTATTCCAAGAAAAGACCAAAAACATAGTCTTAGTGTCATAATGTCCACTATCATGTCTTCAATTCACCTTGATATGCTTGCTAGTCAAGTTGAATACCAATTAGTCTGTAAGGGTCAATACCAACAAGTTGTAGACTTCAAAAGACAATTCATCCAATCCAAATACCAATACCCTTTCTACCAAAAATCCATAAGTCTTAGTCATTCAACCATCTACCCTTACCATGAAGAGTCACTTAACACAATCCATACCATGTATACACAACAAACATCCTTTTACCACCCTTATCCTAACTTTGACAAGGGAAATCAACCATTCATCAATCCATTCCAAGCCTCCATGTTTTATCCTAGTTCTTCATCCTATCCTAGTTTGTTATCCACATCTTGTCCTAGTCCTTTATCCACATCCAATCCAAGTCCTTCATACACTAACCCTTTCCAAGTCTCCACATCCTATCCTAGTCCATCATACACCAATCCATTCCAAGACACTCCATCTCAACATACATTTATTCATGAAAACACATCTAGTCATGGTCTCTGAAGTCACATCCCATTTAATAAACTTGAAGATACATGTCAAAAGGAAAGTCCAAAGCATGACACCATAACTCCCCCTTCATGTCAAGATCAAATTTTTCCATCCCATGACCCCATCCTTAAGTCCATTCAAGAAGTCCTCCTAGACAATCATGACATACAAAATACACCCATCCTTTGTCAAAATTCCATTCACAACCATGTTATCCAAGACAAACCTATCCTTGGTCAAAATCCTATTTCCAATCATGTCATTCAAAATGAACCCATCTTTGATCAAGACACTACTATTGAGAAAGAATTCCAAAATGATCCACTCCTTGACTTTTATGCCATTCATGGTAAAACACTTGAAGATGACCCTATCCAAGCTCCAAATATTGAAACTTCTAAAAATGAGACACTTGCCTCCACAGGAGACATACATGATTTAACTCTAGAACAAGAATCTCCTATTCTAGACATATTTGCAAATGATCAAGCTATAACTGAATTCAGTGGGCTCTATGATAATGATCATGAAGATGGTTTCGACATCGACTTGGAAGCACCAATAGAATCATTTGAATCTGATATGTCACAAAATCAGACACAAGATATTAATCAGAAATCTATCCAACATGTCAATAAAGCTATGACATCTTATTAACTGGGGTCATCTATCTTTTTCAGAGCAAGCTTTCTTATAGATGAGAAAATTTTAAGTAAAGGTTTATGACTGAATAATTATGGGTTAGCATTTTGCTTCCAAAATAACAAGTACCCCATTGCATCCAGAATATGTTAGAACATGCACTATCAAGGAAAAGGACTAGGCCTACATGAGCAAGGAATTATAGAACCTGTGCAAGTTCAAGAAAATTATAAACATCAAGGTCTTGGTTATTCCTCAGTCGGAAAATCTAATGGTGATAGTGGCACCTCCTCGATATTGGGGGCAACTTTATCTAGTACAAACATCAAAATGGGTGTCATGAGTAGTCCTTGTCATAAGGTTGTTGCCAACACCCCTTCCATCCACACCATAAACCATCATTTCAACATGAATAAACCTTCCATTTGGAACCAACAAAAAGAAAACTATTACAAATCCAAAGTTCAAAATCAAATGTCAAAGGCCATTGAATCAATCAAAAATCCAAGTGGACAAATAAAGTTAAAATGGATCCCAAAGAAAAATGGATCAAGTAAAGAAAATATTCCAAATCCAAAAGTCAATCAAAATGTGGAGCCACAAGAAAAGAGGACTCCCACATAAAATAAATGTCCACCTCCTTCAAAATGGTCATCTAGCAAGACATATAAAATTCATGGTTCCAAACATTATCCTAATCAAAATTCCAAACTCCACCATTCAACACCTAATTTTTGGAAAATAAAAATTTTTGCATCCAAACGTCTAAACAATCCTTCCACTTCTACCATCATCCGTCATAATCCTACATCTTTCTTAAAGTCCAAAAATACCATGTCACAAATCCGTCGCACCTTGGTAGCAACTCTTTATCATAAGGACTCTCATGGCACTCTATCACTATGTGTGTATTTTGATAAGGCTAGCTCTAGTATCAACAAGGATCACAATTACATCAATCAGTTGTATGCAAGAGCTATAATCCTGACAAGGCAACTACTTCATAAAATTCATTATGGCACTTTGGATAAGTACCATGATGAAAACTTGGCAAATAGGCGTCATGTGTAAAAATAAATTATCAATGTGGACCATTACAGTTGGGGCAAGTTGTCTCATCTCCTATACCCTTCGCATGACATTTTTATGACATTTCCATCTATCCATCTAAGCCCTATCATTCCCATCCATTTTCACACCTACTTTGATCTTGATAAGGACTAAGGTACAAACATAAATCATGCTTTGGGAAAACTTTTGACATGTCCATCCTTTTGTCATACGCTATTCATGAAACATCATGTCATTGTTTTCATAGCATTATCCAAAATCATACCTCAGAGAAAATAAATTATCCTTATGCGACATACTCCTCATGTCTCTTGTCTTTTACCAAATCCATCCATCCTCCTTTTATGCCTATCGCCTATTTGGGTTTCCCTTGTTAATGGTCTAAATATCCTCCATCATCCCATTCCAAATGCAATGATCCTAATCCTAACAATCTTTCTATGCAACCCGATGCATCATCCAACACTCCCTGACTCTGTTTCTAGCCCTGCTGCAAACCTTGATCCTTTAGTCACATAATCTTCATCTTCACATTGTTTCGGGATGTGTCCTTCCCATGTCAAACAATGTCACCATCATCATCATCACCTGTCAATTGGTATTCAACTTGCCTAGAAGTAAGATCATGGTTGTCCTTGGATTCTTGTGTATGCTTGCTCACTTGCTTGTAGGCATCATTCACATGCATTTGTCACGATCCTCATAAAAAGTCTTGAAAAAATCATAAAAATCATAAAAAGTCTTGAAAAAATCATAAAAAATCATAAAAAGTCCTGAAAAAATCATAAAAATCATAAAAAGTCTTGAAAAAATCATAAAAAGCCCTGAAAAAATCATAAAATGTCCTAAAAAAATCATAAAATGTCTTGAAGAAAACACAAAAACATTCAAAAAACCTCAAAAATCCCAAAATAGAGTCAAATTTCATCACGTCAATTGTGTCAGTTGTGTTTGTCCTTGTCATTGTCGAACTACATCATCTATGTGCATTTGCTACGTAGGCAAGGCACATCTTAAATGGGCCCCCGAGACATTAGGTTCATCCCTCTAGGTTTGTCAAAATAAAATCATGACTTAATCTTTTGTCATCAAGACAAATTCCTTGGTCATGTCGAACTATGAGGTCTCTGAGTGCATGACATAGGAAAGGCCATCAATCGATGAGCCCCTAAGGCTGCACTAGGTCAGTCCATTAGGGTTCATGGCACTACACTTTCACACGCATCAAATATCTTCAAGTCAAGCAAACTCTTTATCAATCCAAAACCAGACAACCTTGCAGCAAACTTAAACAATCATTTCAATCAACATTTTAACCAAAGTGATATGTCAACATTGGCATATAGTCAATTCGGTCATCTAGTCAAAATCTATTAAAACAAGTCAACCTGTCAAACCCTTGGTTATTGTTTGGATGTGTCCTTCTGAATAACAACTTCTATCATTCCTTTCATGCTTCAAGATGTGTCCTTCCCAAGCATCACTATCGTCATCTGGCATTTTTAGGGATTCTCTAGACATTCAAGAATAGATCCTCTTGACATCGGCATCATTTAGGATGTGTCCTTCCTAAATTTGACATCCCCTGATATTCAACAACCTTGACCTCGTCAAACTTGGTATCTCGAAATTAAAACATTTGACCTTTGAACATTGGAAAAACACCTGGCAAACACTTGGCAAACATTATCTGTCTTTTGATTTTCATCATGCTACTAGTTCCTTATGTCAGAGGAGCCACGACATATCATGATGATTGTCTTTGTCTTTTCTGATCATCATGCTGCTAGTTCCTTGAGGATGTCCTGATATTAGGATTTAGAGGAGCAATGATGTAGTACGATGATCATCTTGTCTTTTATGGCTATCATGTGGCTAGTTCCTCGAGGATGTCCTGACATTTGAATTTAGAGGAGCAATGATGTTTCATGACTAGTCTTGTTTTTTTGCAGTTGGTTATGACAAAAGGACTAGGGGCAATTGAGTTCCTCCATATGAGTCATGATAATCCTTGTCTGTGATTGTGTGTCCTATGTGATGGCTCGACCTTGCACACTATTGATCTATGTCATATCATAGTGTTTGTTGGCCATTACAATAATCCGCCTGATGATGATTTGAGCAATACCTATTAGTTCATTGTCAAATATTGAAGGTTTCTTTCCCTTCCCACCCTTCTTCTCTTCCCCTCTAACATTTCCTCTGGTCTACATCTTCATCATCCTTATCTTTATCCCTTTATCTTCTAGTCTCCTTGTCCATTTCGAGAGCCCACTCGTGTTCTCTAAACCTGATCGTCCTCTCGAGGGGGCATACCACTACCTCTTCATCATCCTTCCTCTCCTCATTTTGACACTAGGGTATATTTTGACTTATTTTCTTTGTCATAATGCGATAAACTACATTATGACAAAGAGGAGCAAAATGTAAACACATAAAAATGTCCTAGACCTACTAGTACCATTTTCTAATGTCATAAGTCTTCTATTGATTAAATAATTTTAATTATTTAATTAATTCATTGATATCTCTTTGTTTCCCCTTTGATTAATTAAATAAATTTTATTTAATTACATCACTAATATCCTTGTCTTCTATAATTAAATAAATTATATTTAATTAATTATTTATCATCTTGGCACTATAATTAAATAGTTATTTTAATTATTTAATTATTCATTTATCCTCTTCTTCCACAATTATTATTAATTTGTCATCTTCTTTCCATTGTGATTTAAATTATTATTTAAATCAAAAATCAACTTGTCACATGTCTCACTTTTGAGTTAAATTGATTTTTAATTCAAAAGGCCAACTCAGCCTATAAATCAATAATTTTAATTTATTATTTGATTTTCCATCAATCTTTTTTTTCCTTCTAATTTTAAATAAAATTATTTATTTAAAATTACCCACTTTCTAATTTTCCACCAAGTAAATAATTTAAAATCACTATTTACAACTTTCCTTCTAATTTTAAATAAAATCATTTATTTAAAATTACCCACTTTCTAATTTCCCACCAAGTAAATAATTCAAAATCATTATTTACAACTTTCCTTCTAATTTTAAATAAAGTCATTTATTTAAAATTGTCTACTTTCTATTTTCTCACCAAGTAAATAATTTAAATTAATTATTTATCGTCACACGGCCCCACTTTTGAATTAAATTAATTTTTAATTCAAAAGGTCAACTTTCCTTTATAAATCAAATAATTTTTAATATTATTTAATTTTTCAGCTTTTTCTTTTTTCGTGCCCATATTTCCTCTTGTCACATGCAACCTTGACCATTGATTTCATTTGCTAAAATCAAATCTTAGCCATTCAATTCAAATTTTAACCTAATGTTGCCCCAATCCTAATTGCTAGTTGTCACATTTAATTCCAACCATTCATCTTAGGGAATCTGTCATTTTTTAATCTTGGCCCTCCATTCAAAATTGGCATTTCTATAAAATGCCAAAATCAACCTCATTTTGACATCTCTTAATCTCTTGACATCTTGCATACTCTCACACTTCTTGCCATTTTGCTAACATTGTCATTTTGAAGGTTTTTCTATTGCATGTAGGCTTTAGTTTTCACTTGCATTATCATAGGAATCCTTCAATATTTGCTAGGACATGTCATAGGCACATTTTCTCACAAAAATCTGAGGCAAAACCACATATTTGCAGCAAATGGAGAAGGACTATGGAGGTGAATCGTGGAGGTTTTGAGGAGCTTTGGTAACATTGTTTCCTTGTTTTGCTTTGTTTTCTCCTTTGTGCTTCATAGTTATACTAGGGTTTTATTTCTCATTTGAATTTAATACTAACCTTGGAAATATACCTCAATTACAACTGGTAGTTGATTGGTTTAGGACCAGATATTATGGAACTTTGTTTGATGTTGGACTCACTGCTACAAGGATAGTTTGATGATACTTTGATGATATTTCTATTACTTGAGTTTATGCACATGTTATGACAGTTGTATGGACTTAACTGATTATGTGGATTAATCTTATTACGAGCATTATATGATTATATGATCATGTGTATTATGCGAGTATCTGGTGATTGTTCTATTTTTTTGTTATGTAACTGATTTTTATACGTTGATGTGGTTACTTTTTGATGTGTTTTGGTGAAAGGGGACAGTGTTGCATTACTCACTTGTGAGTACCCTACTACGTTTCAATTCCCTTTTCATGGTGTGCTTGATTGTATGACTATGTATATGTGTGACTGTTTTGTGTGCTACAAGTTGCGAGTACTAGGCATCGACTCCACCTAAATTAGTAGGTCTAAGTGTGCCTTAAACCCAATGGAACAGTTGTTTGGAGATAATATATGGTTCCCTACCCTAGTCATCATCCTCGGAGAGGATGAGTATCCAGTCTGTCACCTCGTCAATGTTGTGAGTTGTTTTGGTCAGTTGGTCTTATTGTTTTGACCATTTTTATGTTTAAGTAATTGTTATTGATATTTAGTTGTTTAATTTAATTTGTTCTATTAATGTTGTTTGGATTAATTTATGAATTAAATAAAATTATTAAGTAAAAGTATTTTATAAAAATAGATACAAATATATGTTTATTAATGGTTAATAATAAATTTAAAAGTGCAAATAATATTAAATAAAATAAAATAAAGTAAAAGTGTGAGAAAACATGATAATATAAAAGAAAATATTATTATTTTGGAATGTTGGAATAATTAGACAGTTAAAATATTATAAAAGATAGAAAGGTCTTGTTTGGAGCATGTGCACGGTGTCGAACTGAATGTTGTAATGAAACTTGTTGTTTTTGTGAGATTTTTATTTGAATTTTGTTTTCGAAAATAAAACACCTTTTTGGGTAAATAATCACCTTTTTGAGGGATTTTCATGAATTATTGATTTTTGTTTTCCAGAAAGAAAATTTTGGTCTGCAAGAATATTTTTGTAGAATAATTGCATTTTGTTGTTGATTCGAGAAAATTGATTGGGGGTGTCAAACAGTTGTTCTTATCGTAGAAGATTGGTCTCGACACTGGATTTCATCTTAGCTCGTGTTGGAATCCAAATTGGTTTTGTATTTTTTATTTTTATTTTGCTTCTCTGCTTAATGCGAACGAATTCTTCCTCTCTTTGTCTGTTGAAAAAAATGAATTCTTGTCTATTGTTGTAGCTTGAAAATGTGATTTCCATTTATTCTAGTTTCATTTTGAAATAAATAAAAATATGAGTTTGATGTAAATCTTGCAGTCATTGCACTCTAAAAATATTTAATCCTATCGGTGCATATTTTGCAACCATTGGGTTGATCAGATTATACCATTTTATTTTTCCTTTCATTTACATTTGCTTGTAAGTTCTTAAGCCTTTTCAATGATCACTTTGTACGTAGCCTTATCCTCTAATCTTGCATGTGTTTTGAGTGCTTAACATCTTCAAGTTTTTGAGTGTCTCCTTGCAAAGTTCTATCTAGTGCATGCTCTGCAAGCTACTTCCATAATGGCGTCGACTTGTTTTCCCCTTTGCTCCATTTTGTTTTAATTTTTTTTGGGCGATTTCATTCTATGGTCTCGGATTCTTTGGTACATTGACTACAATCTTGTTTGGCGTCCTTAACCTACATGCATTGAATCCACACCATACTAGAAACCGACAATTATTTAATATTGCTTATGCATTGCAAACTTTGTTGTAGATGGAAATTTAGTTTTATATCTACGATTTCACCTTCAAAATATCTGATATATATATATAAACTATTGATTGGAATTCGATCTTCAAACAATATATTTTTATGGCATTCGATTTATAGTTAGATGGCCTCCCATTTTTTTTTGAAAGGTGCGATTTAAAAACTTGAGTCATCTTCAAACTGATTTCTTCAAATCCTTATCGATTTGGTAATCAACATAGGGTCTGTAGTTAGTGATTTACCCTATCTTATGTTACGATCTCATTTTCATAAGCATTCCATATCGTTGGGATTCTGCAATTTGATGGGAAATATGACTAAGAGAAATCTGATAGATTCAATTTGTCAATGTTTGATGGAAATCGCTCTTGGTAGGAGTTCTATGTGTTGTCTTTTTATTGAGTTCAATAGAAATTTAATTTGTTTGGGATTCGATGTGATGGATGTTCATTGTATTCGATATTTTCTCTATGTGTATGGAATTCAAATAATTTTGTATTATCCATAGAATTCAGTATCCATCATTGTTCAACGGATATACTTAATGTTGATTTTCAGTGTTATAAATCTATATATATATAAAAATATAAACCAATATATATTCATCACACATAAACTGATAAAATGTATTATAAACAACATTCTAATTTATATATATATATATACTAAAATAGGTATATATTTGTATTTATATATATATATATATACATATGTATATATGTATGCATGTATAGACATCAAAGCCAATAAGTAAATTGGGAAAAATAATTAGAGAAGAAAAGAAATTGATTTAGTTACATTTAAGTAATTGAAGGATTTATTTAAATGAATAAATATGATGATCTTTTTAAATATTATTTTCCTTAATAATCATTTAGTCAACGATTTGTTAATATATGTTCATTTCGTGGTTGCATTGGTGATGTGTGTGCTTGTTTCAAATAAAGTGTTTGATTAGTGAAATTAAGGTGATTTTTTATTGTTGTTTAGAGGGAGTCTTTTGTGCAAGGTGGATTAAGTTGTCTTCTAAAGGCTTATGGGAAGTAACTTGTATGTTGGGTTTTATGTTGTTCACTTAGATGTGGTTGGTAATGTTTAAGTTATGTGTGAGAGGGTTAATGCCTCACACCGTGATTGTTTTCTTGTGATTAGGTTATGTGAGCATGATGGTAAATGCCTTGTTTGGTTGTAGGGTTCTAGTTTCAAGTAAGGGGAGTGGCTCTCAATGGGGGCCGGAACCCAAAGGGGTGTCCAAGGTAACCCATTTGGGAGTTTCTTAATACAATGATAATCTAAAATGAATTAGGGGGAATGGGTAGATATCACATTAAACAAGATAATTGGATGCCTCACTCATGCTTGTAGTGATCATTTAGGCTAAGTATGGGTTGAGAAGGCTTGGTTGGCAAGATCAACTTCTTTGTCCTCACAAAAGGAATGTTGGTTCTAAATGTGTCACCCTATGGGGCTGATGTCTAGTGAGAGACTGCTAGGGTAACCATAGATGGGGGTCAGCGTATAGTGAGAGACTGCCAAGGTAACCCATGTCAAGACCATGTGATGACACTCTTCCGTATTGAAATCTATCATTCCCTAGTCATGTGTTCCCCTTTTTCTTTGTGTGTGCCTCTGGAAGTGATGTATGTGTTTATGTGATGTTAATGTTGCTTCAATATTGTGTTTGAACCATGTTAGTCCTTGCTATGTTAGCCTTATGTCTTCTTGACTATTTAATGTGGTGGCACCTTATGTCATCTCCTAGCATTGGGAGTGGACCTTAGGGTTCAACATGGTCGGGAGGTTGGTTCTTTTTCCTCCATTGGATTTCTTGTTGCTTGTTTGTGTGCATGGAGGTTGTACCTTGTGTAGCAGATTCTAGTTCATGTTCCAGTTCGAGAGATAGTCTTTGATGTATATGTATTGGACTTGTATATCAATTGTACCATTTGATGTAATTTGATGTATTCTTCCCAATTGTTATCAGGGAAGCATTATTGAAAACAATGTAATGATGCAACAAATTATGAAGTACTCTCATGTAATGAAATTTGTATATGTACTTGTTAGAAATGATCTTTCATGTTGATTAATGGATGGCATGTTATAGAAATGTATATTATAGATTCATTTAATGGGATGGATTAAAGTGAACTTGTTTATTAGATAGATCATGTTAACATATTTGTTAATGAAATAATTATAGTTCTTGTTTATTGATATGTTAGTAGCATAGTCATGGAACCTTAGAGGACTTAGGATGAGATTGTATGTCATGTTATATTATGCAGTTCACTATTATATCTTATAAAAAATATTTTTTCATTATTAAGTCATGTGTTATGTTGTCCTTTGGGGTTCCTTGGTGGGGAATTACATGCTTCTTCATAATAGAGTAGTTAATTTAAGCATTTTACAATAATTTTTTGAATAAATCAACTCACTACTCATATCCATCAACATTTTTTTGGAGTAAGACAACAACAATAGTATAGAATGAAGCACATAAAAATAGTAAAAATGGCTTGAGTAATCAAGAATTATGAATAATAATTCCTTCTTGAGTGCATCCTCTATTTTCATGAAGGATTAAATCACCTCCTTATCCCAATTATCTTATTCTCCTTTCTTTAGCATGTTTGTGGTGGACTTTATCTTCTCAATGAAGTTAGAAATAAATCTCCCAACAAAGTTAATTTTTCCAAAGAAGGATTGCACTACCTTGATTATTTTGGGCTAATTGATAAGGTCAATCACCCTAACTCTTTCAAGATCAATATTTACTCCTTGGATAATATATATCGAAGAATTTTTCCCTCTTCCATATCAAACACACATTTCTTAGGATTTAAGGAAATCCCATACTCCAAACATCATTGCAAAATTAACTCTAGGTGTTTGTAATGGTCATTCCTATCCTTGGAATAGGAAAATAATTCATCCTAATATATTACCATTATCTCATTCATTATACCAACAAAATCAACATCCACTACTCTTTGAAGGTGGCCCCAACATTCTTGAGCCTAAAATGCATACTAACATAAACATTTTTTCCCCATGGAGTTGTGAACATTGTCTTAGGTTGCTAAGATTCTTTTACCATAACCTAATTATATCTTGAGAAGTTATCCATCATTGACATTAATTTGACCATATCACTTTATGAAATAAATAATCCATGTTAGGAAATAGATAGTTGTCCTTAAGGGGCTTGATGTTCATATTTCTAAAATATACATATAAAATTGTGTCTACATTATTCTCTCATTGGGACAAGGTTGGATGCCCACTATGAATTCTTGATTGATTTTATTATACCACCCTCTTTCAACTTTAATAGTTCCCTTTACATTCAAGGGGCTAGTGTGGGGTTGATGGATCTATGTTTCTGCCTAAACATTTTTGTACCAAGCTCTAAGGAAATAGTGGGTTGGAATAATTCCTCCCTATAGGATTTCAGCTCATTGTAGGACCATGCAAAACATTTCTTGAACTTCCTTAATAGTGTAATTATCATTTTTTTCTCTATTAGATTCATCCTTTTAATAAAGGATATCATCTGAGGAGATACTTCAATTCATAAGTTCAAACCTACATCATCTTTTATGATTGGCTTTCTCCTTGTCTTGTAGTAATCAACATTTTCAAACATCCTTTCAAGAGCCATGAGACCTCTTGGAATGACATTGGTTTTAAGATGGATAATTTTATTCCCAAAGTGGCAAATGAAAAATCCATTTGGATGTTGTCACATATTCAAGTTGAAAATTTTTTTGATATTAGCATACCCCACTTTATGAGACGAAAACAATGATTATATCCCTCAAGAAACACCTACTAAGGTATTTAGAAAGTTTCTCTTCCACATTATTAACAACTCAAATTAAATTTATTTCTTGGAAGTCCATTGTATAAAAATTTCCATATGATTTAGAGACCTTAAGGCCCAGTTGATTCATGACTTCAGTTGGCATCACATTTCTTGAAGCTCTAAAATCCAACATGTAATTGTGAACCAACCACCCTTTTATTAATAAGTAGGTATGAAATGGATCGATAATTGTTTGTCTACTCGCAGTTATAGTGATGAGGTAGATCTTGAGTGCCTCTTAAGTATTAGCTTCCACATCTGCATTATCCTTGGAATCACTTGGAGATTCAATGGGATGGTCAAATGTGGTTGGAGAATTGATGTACAATAGGGCCCTTTCTTTATGCTCAAGGATTGTAAGCAACTCCACTACTAGTACTTGAACCTTAAGTTGACTCAATGTTAGGTCCATATGGATAGAGGCATATTTAGGTGAATGGATGGACAAGGTACACTTATAGTACGAATGTCACAAATAAAAGTCATTTCATAATCACTAACAATGCTGCCCTTTTCATAAACAGCATTCCCAAATCATTTAGCTACCTCTTTCCCTCCATTTTCCATTCTATGCCTTATTCAAATTGGAATTCACTTCCATAACCTTAGGATTTTCAACATTGTGTGTTGATATGTCTATACATTTATTCTTTGGAACATACATTATCTGTATACAATTTTATGGGATAGGAAATCTTTTCTTTTGTATTGGCATCTTTGCGGTCCTTTTCATGTTTCTCTCTATAGACATGGAAAATATACATGCACTGGATCCTGATTTACTAACACCATTTCATCTTGAATCATATCCTTTGCTAGTCATTTAATCAAATAATTTGTATTTGATTACATTCATCACTCTTCATTTCTTAATTAAATAAATCAACTTTATCTAATTAAGTCATCATCTTCTATCAATTAAATAAATCAATTTTATTTAATTAATTTTGTAATCCCCCTTTTAATTAAATAAATCATTTTATTTAATTAATCCCTAAAGTCATCTCATTTAAATTAAATAAATCTTTATTTGGTTTAAATCCAATATCATCCCCCTTTAGTTAAATAAATCAAAATCTTTATTTAATTAAAGTCTAAATCATTATTCCTCTCAACTTTGATTTAAATAAATCATAAAATGTGAATCAAATTTGTCACATCATCTAAGCTCTACTTAAATTGGTCAAACCTTGATTAATTTAATCCAAATCACTAAAATCCTCTAGAGAATGCAACTTGCACAATAAATCAATTACTTTGATTTATTAAACTGCCTATTTTCTCTCAACATGAAATAAAAGGGGAATATTCCCTCAAATTTGAATTCAAATTCAAATGGGCTTGGTCCTTCCAGCAAGGAATTTAATGTCTCTTACATGTCCTTGGCCTTGAGCTAGGTGACATTAACACCATTTCTTTCTCCCTCCAACATGTCACATTCAAATTTCAAATTAGAATCTCATAACATTTATCATGCACATTGACCAAAATGTGCTCATTCCTCCTCCAATCACATGTGGACAAGTGGCACAATGCAATTGGATTATCTTTTATCCCACATTGCTCAATTTCAATCTCTCTTCTGATTTGGAAATCTATAAATGAGAGACTCTTCCTCTCATTCTATCATCCACAACTTGAGTAAACTTACTCTACTCAACTCCATCCTTAATGCAAGATCTTAGCTAGGTTATTGAAGGTTTTCTCAAGAAATCATCTTGTTCTTCATCGAAAAAGTGGATCAATCTCCATCCAATCATCAAATATTACAAAGGATTTGGGAAAGGGCTGATTTCAACACACCAATCGGCACCAACTCCCCCATGGGATCAAGAGTTTGCATGCTTAATTAGGATTTCATTGCTATCTTTATTCATTTTCCTATTTTGAGCATTGTAAATCGATTTCATGGGGAATCCATGTTTTCATCTTTCATATTGATCTCACATTGTGTGTGTTTGTTGTATTTGTGCAGGTACAAGACAAGGGTTCACAACAGTCAGATTTTAAATTTTAGCATGTGCTTTTTACTTTTTGGATTTTCTAACTATTGACCTATTTGTTGTTTTTGTGCTCTCGGGTTTTTTGTCATTTTCCAGGTTGGAACGAGGGAGAAAGAAAAATAGGAGGTTCAACATGGCATCATGTTCATCATGCACAAAGTGTTTTTAAAAACTATAGTGTTGTTCAACGCTTTTAAGGATCTTTAAATTCTGTTTAAAAAAGGAATTTGTTTACTTTCATGCCTTAGAAACACTAAAAATTTATTTTGGGTTTTAAAAAGAACAAACAAAATCATTTTTCAAAAGTTTGCAAAAGGCTAAAAATAACCTAGAAACAATCTACTAGATTTTGTTTAAAGGTTTAAAAATTGAACAAGGCAACTCTCACACTTCAAAATTGGTGCTTTAAAAAGAACTCATTTTTTTGCTTTGAGGATTAAAATGAACATGTGTATTTGATGTTTTGTAATCCTTTTGACAAAGTAATATCATCTAAAAGGTGTATGCACTTCTCTCGCACCTCACATAAATCTTGAGAATCAAAAGTCTTTTTGTGATATTAAGTTGTCAAAAGAATTACCTCCACACTTCATTTTTTGGGTTTAAAATTGAACAAAACATCTTGCAAGTGTGAGTAGGCTTATTGTGTGTGTTCTCCCTTTGTTTCTAAAGAAAGGTTGATTGAACTACAAATATGTTTACTCACTTTTATTATCTTAGCAGGCCTACCTTGTGGGAAAAAGTACTCACCCAAGGGAATGAACCAACCGGTAACACACTAAGGACAAGTGTATTTCCAGTCAGGATATAAAAGTGGGTACTGGAACAAAATCTAGTATCACATGGTTGGCTCTAATGAGAAGGGTAGCAATGGTCTCTCGCCGCATGGTTCAATCTCCACGAATGGAAAGACCGAATTAAAACCTTTGTTTAGAAGGCCAAATCCTTATCTATTTTGTTGGCGCAAAAGGTCATGTCCTTTGAAGCCGCCCCACGTTATACATGCGGTTATATTGTAGAGATGAAAAGTATGCCATGAGAGATTCATGGGTATTGATGCTTGATTGACCTAAGAAGTGAGTGCATTGTAAGGGAGAGCTTGTGTGGTCAAGCATCTAATCATCCGCACTGAATATGCGCAGTTGGATTTGTTCAAGTGGGAACCCAACAAATATTGTCTTTTCAGCCTAGGGTTGTGCATGTTATTGAGACACCTTGCTTGGTTCTAAAACATTGAGAAACAAACATTCACAAAAGCTCCAAAATTTCAAACCCTTTGGGGGAAACAAATACCCTTGACAAATCAAAGTGCTCTTGCTTACCCTAGGGACTATATCCTTAGAGGTTTCTAAGTGCTTGGGTTTAATCATCATTTGTTTCTCTCAAAGTCAACACTAGGAAACCTTTTCTTTGATTTCCTTGATTTCCACATAATGCACTTTCTGGGATGAAAGAAAATTAGGACATTAAACATTCAGTTTGAAAATAATAATCAAGAAATTTTTGTGGTAAAAAGAACCAAATCTAAGCAAGATAAAAGACAATTGAACCACACATGTGCTTGGTCTCTTTTGGGTCATTGAGTTTTCATGCCAACATTGGTCTTTTGGTTTGAACCAATTTTAGGAAAAAACATGTTCTTCACTACCTTGGTCTTGTAAGCAAGTCCTCGTAGGGTCATCTAGGATCAATTCTAACACTTCACCCATCCCTCAAACATCAATCAAATCCCATCTCACCAACAACTTTTGGAACTTTGGAAACATCACTTATGCTAGACTTTTAGGAAAAATCAACATCACCTTGTTTGACTTAACGCACCTAGTCAAATTATCAATCCTCTTGAGTGAATTTACCTTTAGGATAACACAACTTCCTAGGGTTTACAAGTTCATCATCAAAAATCACCTTGTTTGGCTTAACACACCTAGCCAAATTATCATCTTATGTACATGTTTTCTCTAGGATAACACAACTTCCTAGAGTTTACAAGTACATTATCACTTTGTTTGACTTAACACACTTAGTCAAACTATCATCAATCAAAATCAAATCAAAATAAGTCCTAAAGTCTAGCATTGATCCAAAGTTTCGAAAAGTTTAAAACACCCATATCATTCACCCCTCTCATCTTCATCTCATCATTGGTCCTAAACCCCTCAGAGGTCAATAAGGTCAAAATAAAAGAGGAACATGGATTTTAAACTTGACTCATACAATTCAACCAAACTATCCAAGCCTTACAATGCCAATTGATTTTTAAAACTTGCATTTGTACAATCCATACATGGGATCATTATCTCCTTCAAAGCTCAATGGTACAACAAATGTGAGTTTTCTCAATCTAAATTTTGGAACACCTTTCCCTTTGGTAGATTTAAATCAAATCCAAAACTTACAAATCTATCAACCAAACAATCAAGGCATGATCCTTCCCCCTTTACCAACCATCAACCAACCGAATCTGAGCAACACCCCCTTCATAAATCAATGCATCATATCAAATCCTCCCATTTTTCCATCGATACAACAGATTGTAACCATCCAAGCAATCCCAATGGTCAACACCATTCCCAATTCACCGCCAAAACACAACATGAAAAATTAATTCTCCATCATGTTGCAAGCCGCTCAACAAGTCGCTCATCAAAAGGCACTCCAAAACCAACAAGCTACACAGCTAGCTGCTCAGCAAGCACAAGTGGCTCAAGTAGCCCAACAAGCTCAAGCCCAACACCAGGCTTGCCAGGTGCAAGCACAATTCTAGGAACTATTGCAAGCAATCCATCAACAAGTAGCACAACAACAAGCCCAAAAAAAAGCTTTGTTGAAACAACAACACGACCAATAACAAGCGTTGTTGGATCAACAACAAATGCATGAATTAATCTCTCAGAAAAGCTTGCAAAAAACCCCCACCACAATTGTCGAAAATAATAATCAAGATCTATCCGTTGATGAACACCTTGAATATGTTTCCACCTCATCCGATGATAAAATCAACATACATCAAGAGCCATTTTTTAGTCATGATCAAGACCCCTCCTACAAAGATCTATTTCAAGGAGCATTGATGTTATTTGATCCTATTGACATAATCCAATATCCATCCACCAATGATCGTGTTGACAATGTCTCTACATCACCTAACGAGTTAGAGGACATATCTAAAGAATTTATTCCAAAGCATGATCAACATCTATCACCAAGGTCTAGCAATGGTCCTTTCCAAGACACATTGACATCCTTTGACCTGATGGTTACGGATAGTGAAGGAATCCTCAACTCACCATTTGATCCAAGTCCACTCAAAGATCAAGAGGATATTGAGCCACTTCCCATGCCTTATGACGATGTCCAAGAACCCTTTGAAAGCAATCCATCCTTTGAAATTGACCCATGTCAAGAACTTGATCCAAAGCATGTTGAAAGAGATTCTGACATTAACCAAGATCAAGAATTTTTATATCCAAGATACTACAATGAGGTAATGGGCACTCTCCTATCTATACAAGATATCACAAATGATGATCATATTCATATAACACATACTCCTCCATCTACCCATGAGATGCTTTCTTCGGATGGACATGTAGATGATCTTCATTCAAAACAAGAGTCTCATACTCTTGACATCATTACCAAGGAACAAGAGTCTCTTACTCTTAACATTTATACACGTGGTCAAGATATGGAGAAATCTAGAGACATATCAAAATTAGGTCATGAAGAGGGCTCCTATAGAAGTCGTGAATCAGAAACATCATGTGAAAGCATATCAAGAATGAATCATGAGGGGATAGTGAATCATCAATACCTCTCAAAGAAGCACTAAAATCTGATATCTCACAAGATCAAGCCAAAGATATCAATCAGGCATTCATCCCACATATGGAGGATCCTATCACTTATAAATTTGGATCACTTACCTTTCTTAGAGAAAGCTATCTCATCAATAAAGCAGCTAGCACTTTTGAAGATCCACCACAGAGCAGAGAAGGATTAGCACCTTGTTTCCAAGGTAAATCATATCCTATTGCAAGTAGAATGTTTCAACAGATAAATTATCAAGGCAGAGGATTAGGCCTACATGAACAAGGTATCCTAGAATCAATGCAGATTAGTGGCAATCCTAAGCATCGAGGTCTTGTTTATTCGACAATCAAGGGATCTAAACATGTAAGTGATACCTCTATAAAACTAGGGGAAAATTCATCTCAAGAAAACACCAACATAGGGGGCATGAAGAATCCTTATGATGAAACCAATGCCAATACTACAACTAGCCATGTCATGAATCTTCATCCACCCATCACCCCATCCATGAACTGGGACCAACATCAAAATAAGGTTTTCAATCAAAGCATGAAGAACCTTATCAAAGAAAAAGAAGCTAATAAGCACGAAGGATAAATCAAATACATATGGATACCAAAACATACAAAGAAAGATTATCCCTATCGAACTCCCTTAGTCAAAGAAACTATAGGGAAAAATCAAAAAGGGAAAACTATCCATCAAAGATGTTCACAAAGGAAAAATCAGGCTTCTCAAGCAACATACAAAGTGTATCAAATAGTTGGTCCTAATTCCATGCACACTTCCATATCCACCCATCATTGCTCATCTTCCCAAGTTTGGAGAGTCAAAGGTTCCAAACTATCAACCAATCCATATTTTATCCTTAAACACACTCCATCCACACCTCCACGCATAATATCCAATTCTCACATTGACTATGTGTTTGCAATGACCCTTCATCATAAGGATTCAGAAGGCACTCTATCGCAATGTGCGCACAAAGACAAAGTTAACTCCGGTATCAACAAAGTAGATCAAGAATCTCAAAAGTTGCACTCAAGTGCATGTATCTTGGCAAGGCAACTTCTTCAAACAGGATATTGATGGCACATTATGACAGAAGCATCTACATCAGGATCACCAGGTGGTTCAACATCAGTTTAAAATCTCTCAAAAATACAAAAAATCAAAAATATAAGAAATCCAAAAAAAATTAGAAAAAGGATTGAAAACAGTAAAGAAAAAAATTGTCCTCTAGTGAAAACCACTTTGGTGGCTCTTTGGACAAGTACCATGATGAAAACCTGGAAAACAGGCATCATGTGTAGAATCGAGCATCTGCATGTGTCATTCAGGTGAAATTATCTTATCACATCCACAATAAAGCCAACATTCCATCCATAATAAATCTATTCATCCATGAACCATTTATCCCATCCATTTTCATATATCTGCATCCATACTCCAAAGCTATCTTGATCTTGATACAAGTTTGGTGCACACTTTACACTTGCTTATGGTAGTCATCTTGACATGGGTCATTTTCATTGATCCTATCCAATCCAACATTATTTGAGCCATGAAGCACTATCCAAATGATCATTCCTCTATTCGAACCCCTTATCTTATCGCAAGATCATCTTTGGCATCCTTTGCATGCTTACTGTATCTATCCATCCAGCTATTCAAGAATCTACCCATGGCATTCCAAACATTGCTAGACACTGGGGGCAGATATTTACATCTTTCTTTGAGAATAAATCTTGATATATATCCTCTAGCTTATGTGGTGATCCGAACACTGGCAAACATGAAAGCAAATTGGTCAAGCATTTGTGAGCCAAAAATCCAAATTACTAGCCCATGGCATATTTTGACAAAAGGATGTTCTTTATCAAAGCTTTATCTTTCGTCAAACATCAATCCAAGACAATCAATATCAGTTGCATCTAATGTGTACTTCAATGTCACATCAAAACATCAAAATAATTTTGTTCCAATTCAAGCTTCATCAAATCTTGGTCAATTGAATCCAATCAATTATCACCTTGTTTGACTTAACACACTTAGTCAAACCACCCTCTTGTGTACGAGTTACTCTAGGATAACACAACTTCCTAGAGTTTACAAGCACATTATCATCTTATTTGACTTAACACACTTAGTCAAATTATTCAATCCATCATCAACTTGTTTGACTTAACACACTTAGTCAAACAATCCTCTTTTGTACAAGTTTACTCTAGGATAACACAACTTCTTGGAATTTACAAGTGCATTATCACTTTTGTTTGACTTAACACACTTAGTCAAACTATCAATCCATCAATCTGATCAATCAACCTTAGCTTGGTTTTCAACAAAAATCCCAAAATAGAGCATTGATATCATCACATATCCACATCCAAATCATTCAAAATCTAAAACATGTCAAAATTTGAAAAATCAAAAATAGAGTCATCTTGTCAAACTACGTCATCTCTGAGCTTGAACATAGGAAAGGTTGATCTTTGATCATCCCCCAAGACATTTTAGGTCAGTCTTTTAGGTGTTCGTCACAATGGCAATCCGTTTGCCCATCTATTTCACATTTTAGGTCAGTCCTTAGGCATTCGTCACAATCTGGCAATTCGTTTGCCCATCTATCTCATCAACAGTCAAGTCAATTGTCATCTAAACTACGTCGTCTCTAAGCTTAAACATAGGCAAGGCCATCCTTGATTGGCCCCCGAGATGTAAAATCCAAAAACATTTGTAAAACATCTCAAAAATACCAAAAACAACCTCAAAATATCTAAAAAATCCAAAATGGTGCATCCATTTCATCTCGCTTTCACCCATGATTTTCATCATTCCTAATAAAATCAATCATCGTCATCTTCATCATTTGGTGAAGCAATCAGAAGCAAGTCTAGCAAGTTCAAAAGTGAACACCTAATCGTCAAAGTCTCGAAAGTCTAAATCAGTAAGCAAACAAGTTGGTCAACTCAGAGTATCAATAGCTTATCGTCCAATCAGTCCCAACAAAAGCCTGATCACAACATGTCCTACGATTAATCCTTCCCACGATGGACATAAGCATCAGGTACCTCACAGTAGTTTAGTCTTGGCTAGCGGTATGAAGAACATTAGCTTGTTTGGTTTTCTTTATTTAGTCTTTTATTGGCTTATCTTATTTTGAGCTCATTCCAAGGACCTCTCGATGATGCCTAAACAAAATAGGTTTAGAGAGAAAGGAATGGGGCAATGATCATTATCTTTTTTATCTATTGTGCTTGTTGGATGTTCTTGTAAAATAACTTGTCGAATACTTGCTTTGTTAGGTCCGTCCTAGCAAGGTTTTTGTATGTCAAGTGTGAACACGAATACTCCTATCTGATTGTCAAGTCAAAGTCCATCACACTGGGTACCATGCCATCCTGTTTCTTTATACTTTGATGCATCGTACCTATGTGTGTTATCAAACATAATGTAATTGGCCCTTTGAAAATCCCAACTTCTGGTAAGCAAATCATCATCATCATCATTCATAGCGTAGGCTTGTTGGATCCTCCTTACATCCATATTATTCTTCTTATTCTTCTATCTTTACTAATATTTCTATCTAAATTAGGTATGAGATCTCAAAATATACCCATGGTCGATGATTGTCTATACATCATCAAAATTGTCTACATCAAAGAATTATATTTTTCCTTTGATCAATAAAACCACTCCTCTCGTGTTTTATCGCAATCTCGATTGGAAAATTGAACGTTTCCGCTTGATCTCTCGAGGGGGCAATATATCAGCATAATCCTTTTTTTTGGGGCAACAGTGGGGCATCTGAAAATTCAAGAGAAATTTAAACTTTGATCATAGCAGTTTATTCTTTGAATCAATGCAACAAGTACATTGCTTCAAAGAGAGGCAAAATGTAGACATGGAAAATATACATGCACTGGATCTTGATTTACTAACACCATTTCATCCTGAATCATCTCCTTTGCTAGTCATTTAATCGAATAATCTGTATTTGATTAAATTCATCACTCTTCATCTCTTAATTAAATAAATCAACTTTATCTAATTAATTCATCATCTTCTGTTAATTAAATAAATCAATTTTATTTAATTAATTATGTAATCCCCCTTTTAATTAAATAAATCATTTTATTTAATTAATCCCTAAAGTCATCTCATTTAAATTAAATAAATCTTTATTTGGTTTAAATCCAATATCATCCCCTTTAGTTAAATAAACTAAAATCTTTATTTAATTAAAGTCTAAATCATTATTCCTCTCAACTTTGATTTAAATAAATCATAAAATGTGATTCAAATTTGTCACATCATCTAATCTCTACTTAAATTGGTCAAACCTTGATTAATTTAATCCAAATCACTAAAATCCTCTAGAGAATGCAACTTGCACAATAAATCAATTACTTTGATTTATTAAATTGCCTATTTTCTCTCAACATGGAATAAAAGGGGAATATTCCCTCAAATTTGAATTCAAATTCAAATGGGATTGGTCCTTCCAACAAGGCATTTAATGTCTCTTACATGTCCTTGGCCTTGAGCCAAGTGACATTAACTCCATTTCTTTCTCCCTCCAACATGTCACATTCAAATTTCAAATTTGAATCTCATAACATTTATCATGCACATTGACCAAAATGTGCTCATTCCTCCTCCAATCACATGTGGACAAGTGGCACAATGCCATTAGATTATATTTTATCCCACATTGCTCAATTTCAATCTCTCTTCCAATTTGTAAATCTATAAATGAGAGACTCTTCCTCTCATTATATCATCCACAACTTGAGTAAACTTACTCTACTCAACTTCATCCTTAATGCAAGATCTTAGCTAGGTTATTCCAGGTTTTCTCAAGAACTCATCTTGCTCTTCATCAACAAAGTGTATCAATCTCCATCCAATCATCAAAGCTTACAAAGGATCTGGGAAAGGGATGATTTTGACACACCAATCGGCACCAACTCCCCCATGGGATCAAGATTTTGCATGCTTAATTAGGGTTTCATTGTTGTCTTTATTCATCTTTTCTTCATTTTCCTATTTTGAGCATTGTAAATGGATTTCATGGGGAATCCATGTTTTCATCTTGCATATTGGTCTCACATTGTGTGTGTTTGTTGTATTTGTGCAAGTACAAATCAAGGGTTCACACTCTCTATAATGCCTTTGGTCCTAATTTCACTATCCACATTTTTTTTCCTTTATTTACAATTATAACCAATGCTTCTAGTTCACCTACATTTCCAACATGAATTTTAGTAGTCATTTTCTATTCTTGAGTTGATATTCACTCTGGATGATGTAGAGGAATAAAAAAATTCAAGGAAAAATGTGTTTTTCAGGTTGGAATGAATCTACTAGAGGTTTTCAAACCTTATTTTGCAAGATTTATAGAAACTTTCCCCTCTTGGCCCAAAACAATGGCCTAATTAGGATTTTATTGCATCAACACTCATTCTCATACCTTCTTGAGCTTCTAAAACCTAAAACACACTCCACACGGCCTCTTCAAACCCTCATTTTGTTGTGGTAAACTCAAACAATATTTTTTTCATTAAACCTTTGAAGACCTAGGGTTTTGGCAATCTTTTTTGACAATGAACACACACATAGTCCTTCATACTCACACATACAATTGAGTTAGGACTTCTCCTTTGGTGGGCACCTGGGCAGAAACCTGAAAGAAATACACTATCAAACCATCCATTCTCATACATTCCAATGTTCCATACAAGGTCGTACAAGGCTGCTTACAATCTGTAATTGCATAAAATTATCAAAAAAGCATGAAAAAATAGTGTATTTTCATCAAAATTTTCTCCCACAGCTTCTTGGAGTGTTCTTCTCATTTATTCCATGTTAATCAACCTTAATAACAATTAATTTATTCGAATATTACATGCCATTCATCAAAATCTAGAGTTCCAATGTCCTTTTTTGCACTTAGACTTCCAAAACATGCACTTTTACAACCTAGGAATGAAACCAAAACATGAAAAGAGACCCTACATGGTCTTTCATGGTATTCTAAGACCTTATTAGACTCCACAAACCAAAAACTAAGGCTAAGGAAAAAACCCCAAGATTTTACAATATTTTCAACCTCCTTAAATAACATTACTAACTTTTGACCTCCTGGGACTCCCTAACAAATTCAAATATTTAAACATAGTCCTTTGGAGGAAACTCATCTAGAACTTATTACAAACTCGAAAGGATCCTATTGAGTGGGCATCCATTCTAAAACATTAAAATGGACCTCTTCATGAATTTTCTCATCAAAATCCAAAACTTACATTTTTAGGTTGCTATTTGCTCATGCATCACTGCACCTACAAGATGTTAGCGTCATAAGGGCCCATATATCAATTGAAGTTTTTTTCTCTCTTATACCTCTACTACATGATTTCTTTAAGGTGCTTATTTGGACTCCCCTACAACAACTACTATCATGGATTTTCAAGATTTTAATGTAAATGTGCATGTTTCCCCCTTTGGACCAACTTATATTAAGGTGTTAGTGCTTTATTTTTCACTTTTACAAGGATGGAAAAATCAATTTGGAGAAAAAAAGGAGAAAACACTTCCATGTAGCTAGGGTTTCTATTCCAATGAAGGGAAAGACATTTTTATTATATATTGATGATTTGGGTTCATCCCAAATTTATAATAAACTCATTGTAATGTTTGAAGAGTGATTTCAAAGTGTGGAATCGACCTTGATTGAGTGTTTCCTTTGACATTGTACTCATTACTAGATGTGTATGTTCTTTTTTCATGGTGTTTTTCATTAAAACCTATGAAATTTTTATGTTTGTTTGTGGATAGCTAAGTGGAATCATTGAATATTCTTCAAATTCTACTGTTTATTTGAATCAGTAGAACCTAGTTTACTTATATATTCCAAGATATATAGTGTTCAATGAAACCTTCATTAAGGTGTCACAATATGATTTCAATCTTTACATTTTTTGAATGAATCCATGACTCTGATGCCCAATTGGAATTTGCACCAATATTCTATCGAATCCATTTATCATCACCCCAACACTAAAACAATCCAATCATAAGCATTTCCTTTCAATTGTGATGTATATTTTTTTCCAACTTTTAGGTGTAAGTGTATAACAACAATAGGGGTTGGCATCCATACCATAAGAATTTATGCATGATATTTTTTTCTACTATATAAAGTTGTGGTGCCTTGATTTTCAAACTAACACATAAGTGTATTGTAACACCAATATAGGAATACATTGTGTAATAGATATAGTTTTCAACAAGGTAATTATCCAAGTCCTTTAGTAACTATTAATTCAACACCTTAGGGAAATCCACCTTAGTATTGTAAAACTAAAAGTGAAATATGTCTTACCCACCTTGAAAATTGGTCCTAAGTTGCCCAACCTGAATATAGGATTTGTGGTATTCTTCCTTGGTTTGATACCCCTGAAACCTGGAAGAATGTTTATCCTTAGGGCTTTAGGAATTAGAACTCAAAACACCAAAATATTGGTGTCATTTTTATGGAATAATAAATTGGAATCATTGTAGAGGACAAATTAAATCGATATTCAATTTGAAGACTCGGGTTAATCAATAACTATGATGTAGTCAAGAAAAACCGATCCTTAGTTATTACTCTTTGAAAACCTTGCTGATATAAAGGTTAATTTCTCCTTATTTAATGAGTGGTGACTCTATCAAGGATAGCCTTAGAAATCATTTTCAAGAGAAACAAAGTGAGATGGAAAGAGAACAACAATATAAAGGTCAAGAAATGTCTAATGTGATGTTGCTTGATGTGAGGAGATGACGGGATCAGTGGAAAGCTAAGAAACCAAGTTTGTCATCTTTACATAATTCTCAAAGTATTGAAAAATTAGGTACTTCTGGAAGAAGAGACTCATCAAATTATCAATATACCTCAAATGATTCAACTGATAATAAGATAAAAATAGTAGGAGAAACCTTTGTCATGATTATGGTAGGCCTAGAAATGAGGCAAATTTTGACTTAATAAATAGAGATGCATATCATAATCTACATGCATAAAATGTAGACATGAACTTTCCTTGACCTCCACATCTAAGTCATCTCGAGAAAATGAACAAGAAGTAGAAACTGAATTCCATGAAGTTGATCCAACTACTTAGTTAAAAAATTAACATGGGGAAAGGGAATTAGACTAGCATATATATATATACTTGACCAACTTAGATAGAGATATCATGGGATAGAAGCACAATTTGCATCACAGAAAAGCTCAACTTTCTCAATAGGCCCAATGGATGAACTAAAATCAAAATGTTTCTTGACAAAAAAATTTGAATAAGAATAATATATAAAATGTTTTAGATCAGTAGGTGCATAATACAAAGAAAAATCAGCAAAAACCTTAGTAGAAAAATTGATGATAAAACATGGGGATCAACCCCGAAATACAAGCTTAGAGGTTTACCCCAATGAGATATTTATTATTATTAGATAGGTACAAACAAATAGAATCTTACAATATCCCAATCTATCTTAATCCCATTCCAAATGAGATAGAGAAAAATTCCCAAAATTCCAAGGTAATAATACTATTAATGGTGAAGATCACTTGAGGCATTTCATTATTGTGATAGATGAATACAAAGTAGAAGATGAATGATGAAGCTCTTTATGCAATCACTAGAAGAGAGTGAAAAATAATGATACAAATTTATTCTAGCCAGTATAATAGAATCATGGGATGAATTTATGAGAGTTTTTAAACTGCAATGTGATGAATAAGTGGATCTAAAAAATTTAATCCATGTGTTGACTACTATAAAAAGGGTCAATGACATAGATGTTGATTTCAACAAAAAAATTATTACAATAATGAAGAAAGTTCCTACCCATGTGAGGTCAATTGAAACTATGTTCCTTGTTCTATATTGTGAGGCATTTGATTCCAAGTTGGGTTACTTCTTACAAGATTTAAGAACCCTCAAGTATTGAGGGAATATTATGCCATGGCTATCGATATAAAGAGTAACCCAAGAGAATTTAGTAAAGATAACAAAAGGGTTGATGTAAAACTTCAAAGACCAACAGTAAAAACTTCCACTAAGCCCTTCACTGGGAAAAATTAGATAATTTTATGGGGGCCATGAAAGATCTCTCATATAAGGTTTCAAATAATGAGAAAGATGCATCTTTTCTAACAATGTTGCTACACACTTCAATGAAGGTCAAATATTGCATAAAAACCTTACAATTATGATTAATCTAAAAGACCCGGGTAAATAATAAGCAAGTGGTCCCAAGAAATACAAACCAAGGATACCAAAAGAGATACACCCCTGATCCCTTGAGGAAGGATCACATGGATTTTAAGCAAGATTCATTATAGTGTTATATATTTTGCTTCACGATCAGTCAAAATATGTTGTTGCTACAAAACTTGAGGACATGAGAAAGGATTTCATGATTATTATAAATATTTTGACATCAATTAATTGGATATATATGAAGGTGAGAGTTTTTCAATGTGATCATGACAACCATCATGTTCAATATGACATACATAACAAAGACTTCAATTAGCTCAAGGATCAAATGCAATACCAGTATAAGAGATTGAAACCATCCAATGAAGATATCAAGGATCTCACTAAAGTTTTATTGTAGGTCTAAATTTATTACCAACTAAGAAATTAGAAATTAGGTGCCACAAGTCAAGCTAGAAATATTGTTGTCCAAAATGTGCCAACTACACAAGCTTACAAAGGAAAACAAAAGGACAATATAGAGAAAAGTATGAATAGGACTACAGGGAAGTCACCACTTAGAGAGAAGATGCATATGGTAGATACATACCTACTTAAGAAATATGTTCTTAAATAAAAGCATGTTAAAGAATAAAAAATAAGAAATAAGAGATGGCTAAGGATTTGGGAAATGCAATCAATGCAAAGCATGTTGATGTTGGTGATTAGGTAATGCATTTTATCCATAACACTAATATTGTGACTATTACTCTATCCAATCTATTACTAGCATACCAACCAATTGATATGACTCAAAGATTGAGCCAATTTAAAGTGCAAGTTCCAGTTAGAGAGCTACTAAGGATCCTTCAACATAGAGAAAAGGCATTGTTTTATGTCAATGCTCCTACTATTTTTTATCAACTAAGTGAGCATGCAAATTTTCCCAAAGATGGTGTGGATGAGACTAATGTTCAAGAGGTGCCTAAGATCTACTTAGGCATCATGTCTACAAGTAAAAAATAGGTAGTTGACCTATTTTACACATCTTTGTTGATAAATTGTTGGCTGGTACATAATTTTATGCTAGATTATAAAGCATCGAACAATGTGATGCCATTAGAAGTCATGAACCGATTAGGCTTGTAAATTTCAAAATATTATGGAAAATGTTTTTTCATGGATTATCGTGAAGTAAATGTGATTGGAGTAGATAATAATGTTGAATTCCAACTTTCTAGATACCCAAATAAATAATAATAATGGACATTATCATAGTTGATTGTCCAGCTAAATGGGGTATGTTGTTGTCTATAAAATGGGTATCCCCAGTTAGTGGTAGAATTCAAATGGACTTGTCTTATGATACTATATAATTTCATGGAAAGTAAATCCAATTACATAGATAAAAGAATATGTTGCATATTGTGGAGAATCAAAATGAAGCAAAGAATTGAATTCATTACTTTGATATTGAACATGATTGTTTTGTTGGATAATATGATGATGAATTTGAGAATTGAGTGGACCTTAATTTATTCCCCCCACATCAAAATCTAAGAAATGATGGCATTTGGAACATGCATCTTGATGGTGCATGTTTAAGAGAAGGAAATGATATAGGATTTGTACTAGTGTCCTCTGATGGAAAAAATTATAAGTTCACATTTAGATTGAGCTTTGAATACACCAACACAAAGTTGAATATGAAGCTTTGTTGCTTGGTTTGAACATGTCATCTAAATATGGGATCAAATGTAGTAAACTGCATGGTGATTCAAAACATGTGGTGTCTCAAGTTAGGGGCATATGCTTTGCAAAAGAAAAAAGTATGAGTGTACAAGAATTATGTATGGGATACAATTGAGGTGTTTAATGCTTTCAACATAAAATGGGTTGAGAGAGATGATAATTTTATATTTGATGCCCTTGGTGTATTAGCTTCAAGATTTGATACTTCCTTTGCCTCCCCTCAATGTAGGTATGGTGTTGAAATTCTTACTAGGCCTATTATTTTGGAAAAAATTTACAATCGGTAGGTCTTCAATGATGATCAACATATTTATGAGTTCCCAAATTGCATTGGTCACCTGAGAATAAATGTATTGATTGGAAATCCATGTTGGAAATTATTAAGAAGAGTAACGAGACTCTTTTTGGAAATGAAATTATACAACTCAAAAAAAAACTATTCCAAGAGGTCTTGTTGCTTTAGAAAGGATGTTCGACAATGATGATTGTTATAAAACAAGAAGTAAGTATTTCAATAGAATATGTAGAAGGTTTGAACTTAGGAATCGAATCAACTCCTGAGATGACCTACATTGATAAAATTTTAAAACCAAAAAAAGAAGAAAATGTTGATTGCATTATTGAGAAGGTTTAAAAAATGATTTTCTTGGTCTTTCGACAAGTTGAAGGCTTACAGGGAAGATTTGTTCCATCATACCATTCCATTATATCCTAGTACAAAACCATTTAGATATAAGCAACAACCCATCAACCACACTCTTATACCTCAAATACAAAAGGAACTAATGAAAATAAAATGGGGAGGTATAGTTAAATTGATCATACATTTAGAGTGGGTATCTAACCTTGTTTCAATCAAGGGAAAGAATGGGTATATTAGGTTATGTGTGTATTTTATAAATTTAAATATTAAGTCCCTCAAGGAAAACTATCCATTACCTGGTATAGACTATTTTTTGCAATAGGTAACAGGGTCTGAATTAATTTCTATTATGGGTGACTTCTCAAGTTATAATTAGGTCATGGTCAAGGAATTTGAGCAATATAAGATTGGCTTCACTAGACCATGGGAATATTTGTATTTGTTTGAATTTCATTTGGTTTAAATAATGTTGGTGATACTTTCCAAAGATCTATGGATGCCAATTTTGTTGTACTCGTAAATGAAATTATAGTTGTCTACCAAGATGATTTGACTACATACTCCAAGGATTGAAATTACCACTGCAAGCACTTAGATTTAATCTTCCAAAGATGCTTAGAATACAAGATTTTATTAAATCCCAAGAAGTGAATTTTTGGCATGAAAGAAGGTAATCTTCTTGAACATATTGTGACTAAGGAGGGGGCGATGATTGATTCAAAATGTGTAAAATAAATTGACCTCATCACCTAGCCCAAAATAATTAAGGAATTTCAATCATTATTTGGGAAAATAAATTATATTAGGAGGTTCATTCTTAACTTTAGACAAAGGTTACTTCAAAAGTGTTAAAGAAGGTAAAATCATCAAGACAAGACAAGGAATCGAGTGATTCTTTTTTAGAAATCAAAGATGTACTTAAAAAGGCACTAGTGTTGACAAGCCTAGATTATTCAAATCTTTTTCAATTATTTTCCTTTTCCTAATTTTACACTATTATTGATGTTTTACTACATACTAATAATGAGGGATATGAACAACCAATAACCTTATTTCGAAATTCCTTATGGAATATTGAGTTGAATTACTCCATAATATAGAAGCATACTTATGCTCTTGTTAAGGCAATTAAGAATTCCAAACCTTATCTAGTAGGGGCCAATCTAATTTCCTTTGTGCCATATACAAGGGTTTGAGACATTTTTGTGAAACAAGAGGCATCAAGAAAGAGATGAAAATGGATCAATAAGATCTAGGAGTACGATATGCAGGTGAAGACAAACAAGCTAGTTAAATTTTAGGGCCTAGACAAATTAATAGCTAATACAAAATGTCACATATGAGGTTCATCAAGTGAAATATAACCTATCCATTATCCCATGTCAATTGAAAAATTATTCTTGGTATAAGGATATTGTATTTTATTTATAAAAAAAAAATTGTCCACCTGAGTTGGATGATAAACAAAAGATAACATTAAAGTTATAATCTCAAAGATATGTACTACTCAAAGGTTATTCAATGTGGAGAAATATTGAAGGTGTTCTCCTAAGATGTTTGAATGAAGATAAATTTATAAAATTTGTTAATGTCACCAAGGATTGTGTGGTGGAAATTACATGTCAAAAACCAATGCTCATAAGATTATGAGAGTGGGTTATTGGTGACCAACATTATCTAGAGAAGTGGAAAAAATTTTAAAAGGATGTGATGCTTGCAAAATATTTTATAGTAAGCAAAAATTTGCGGGACCACTCCCCATCACTACCATTTTAGTAGAGGTTCAATTCCAATAGTGGGACATACACTTCATGTGGAGATAACTATAAAATCCAACAATGGGTATGAGGGGATATTATTGGCCACTAATTAATTTAAAAAATAGGTAGAGGCAATCCCAAATAAGAATGCTACCACAAAAGTAGTGATTGAATTGTTGTTAAATAATGTAATAATCAGGTTTGGCGTGCCATCCAAAATAGTTAGTGATAATGTTGTGTTTTAGATCCTAGGATTTTGTTGACTTGTAATCACAATATGGAATCATGTTAACACATTCATACCCTTATCATTCATAGGGAAATGGACAAACAGATTCTAGCAACAAATGCATCATGAATATCATCAGGAAAACTCTAGATGCTCCTAATAAAAAATGGGATGAAAAATTAATTTTTTTGTTTGGTTAGATAAAATAACTTACAAGAAGGCTACCAATAAGAACTCATTTGAGTTGGTTCATGGTGTTGAAGCAAAATTTCCAATTAGCCTTGAGTTAGCAATGTACAAATTTCTACCATAGATTGATGGGGAAGAACACATCAATTCCATAAGGATATATCAGTTAATTGAGTTGGAAGAGATGAGGAGGGTTTCTCATGAGAAAAATTTGTTAATATAGTAGAAGATGAAGTACCTCTTTGACAAGAGGGATATTAATAGGGAGTTACAAGTTGGGGATCTTATCCTCATGTGGAATTCTAGGTCTGAATACAAGGGCAAACATTGAAAATTTGATGTCGTATGGGTTGGGCCTTATCAAATTATTGAAGGATGTAGTTAAGAGATATTCTAGCTTAGAAGCCTTGACAAAGATTTCATGGAGTTTCTAGTTCATGGTTCGCATCTCAAACAATACTTCTCCTAAGGGTAAGGTTCTCAGAATCGATGTATTATAAGCTACCCTTTTTTGCATTTGTCATGTGTTTTTTTGTATATATTGTTTCCTTTGTGCATTCATGATCCTTATTTGTCATGAAAAAGTGTTAGTCCCAGTCCTCATTGTGTCAAATTTTGGTCTACTCCGATAGATTTAGATCCTAGTTATATATGTAAGACACACATATCCATAACTAGAGCCAATGTTGGTACCCCAAGTTTTTATGTTTCATTTTGCTTCATTTTACTCTTATTGTGTGTATTTGACCCTATCTCACTCATCATTAATAACTAATTTGAGATATATCCAATTAGGTCCCCTATGTTGAAATATTGTCTAAGGGTATTATTTTAATGTGTAATCATAAAATCCCTTAGTAAAATGTTTCAATGGATTATTTTTTAGTTATTTCCTAGTTGCTTTCCTTTTTCACGGGTGTTTTCAGGATTATCTCTAAGTCCCTAGTTCCTCTAGTTTCTATTTCAAGTATTTTCTCTAACCTCTCTAAGTGATTTTAGTTCTTATTGTACATATGTTGCAATTCCATTTTCCTCTTTCCACTCTACCTCCCACTCCCCATAGATTTTGTAGATCATTGCTCTTGTTAGATATTGGCACTTGTTGAGGACTTGGAACCTAAGGTTCCAAATATGAAGTTCCCCTATGCTATGTTTTATGCTCCCAAAGATTTTATCCATTGTTGTTTCCTTTTAGACCTTGGTCTAAGATAGAACTTGAGACCTACACATCCTAGTTCCAAGTTCCCATTTTTTCTTGGAGTTTGGTCCTCAACATGTGTTCCCTTCCTTTTCCTTTAAGAGCTCTACTCTGAATTGAAACTTGGAACCTTAAGTTCCAATCTTGAGTCCCATCTCACAATCTAGTGCATGTTGACCTTAGATCCCAATCCCAATTTCTTCCTCACTTTTGAACTCAACCAAATTTTCTTTGAGTTCTTTATTCCATCTTGGGCCCAATGCCTACTAATTCAAGAAAGGTATTGATTTCCAAGTTTGTCCCAAGTTCCTTCTAAAACCAAAACCCCAAGGTGAAGTATAAAATTTGAAACATCCAAATTTCTTATTCCATTCTAGATAGTCTAATCCCAATCAGGATGAAGGTAAATTTTCATGGTTCTAGGCTCCTCTAGTAATTTGAACCCTATTAGACACCAAAAAGCCAAAATTGCATGCCAAAGCTCACCTATCTGCTATAATTAATTACATCTACTCTTCTCCCTCTCATGGACACCATTAATGACCAAAAGTGACACTAGTAAATGTGAGAAGGAATTTTATACTCCATGGGCACATGAAGACATGGTAAAGGGTATTTTGAAGTACATAAAATAATAAAAAACCTGATGTGGAGGCATGAATGACCCCTACAAAAATTGATATTACATATTTTAAGGATTTTAATTTAAATGTGCATGTTTCCCCCTCCAAACTGATATGTATTGGGGTATAAGTGTCTTATTTTTCATTTTTACAAGGATGGAAAAATCATTTTGGAGAAGAACAAATAAAAACGCTTCCAAGCAACTAGGGTTTCTATTCCAATGAAGGGAAAGATATTTTTATTATATTTTGATGATTTGGGTTTGTCCCAAATCTATAATGAACTCATTGTAATATCTAAAGAATGATTTTAAAGTTTGGAAGCAACCTTTATTAAGTGTCTCCATTGACATTGTGCTTATTTTCAAATGTATTTGTGATTATTTTGTTAGCCAAATGACTATAAAAACCCTACAAATCTCTTGCATGGTGTCTTTTCACAATAACTAAAGAAATGTTTGAGTCTTTTATGGGTAACTAAGTAGACTCATTTAATATTCTTCAAATTTCCCTATTTCTTTGAATCAATGTGTAGAACCTAGTTTACCTATGTATTCCAAGAGATGCAGTCTTCAGTGAAACCTTCATTAAGGTGTCACAAAATGATTTAAATCATTACATGTTTTAAATGAATCTATGACTTTGTTTCCTAATTAGATTAGTGCCGATCTACTATTGACTCCATTTCTCATCACCCCAACATATTAAAACAATACAATCATAAGTATCCTTTAAATTATGTTGTATAATTTTTTACAAATTTCAAGTGTAAGTGTATAAAAATAATAGGGATTACTGGCAAATGGTTTTCACAACCAATAATATTGTAGTGTGTAGTTTTTGGTTTTGACTGTGTGAATTTTTCTTTTCCTTGATGTTTTAGATCAAATTCCATGATCCATCGTCAGGACTTGATAGAAGATAAGATAGTAGAATTATCTTCTATCTTCCTGATGATGGATCATGGAGTTTGATCTGAAACGTCAAGGAAAATAAAAATTCACATAGTCAAAACCAAAAAATACACACTGTAATAAAAGGAATTGTTATATCCATACCATAAAAAATTATTCTTGATAAGTTTTTTTGTTGTATAAAGGTGTGGAGCCTTGATTGTTAACACATAAGTATATTGTGATATCTATATAAGAATACATTATGTAGTGGGTATAGTTTGTAGCAAGGTAATTATTCAAGCCCTATAGTAACTATTAATTCAATGGCTTAGGGAAACCCCCTCAGTCTTGTAGAAATAGAAGTGAAGGATGTTTTTCCCATCTTAATGTTGGATGTTGTGGTTGTGTTGCTGATATTTGGTTGTCATTGATGTCAACACTATTAGCATTGATGTTCTTGAAGGTTGTATATGTCGAGGATATTGAGAAAATTATAATAAATATTTTGAAGGTTGTTTATGAAGTTGTGAAGTTCATTGTGGTGAAAAATTTAGTATGTTGGTATTCAGATGTTGTGCTTTAAAGGGTTTGTTGCTAAGCCTATCTAGTCTATACTCTGGAAGTTTCAGAGGTGCGCATCAAGATTTGTGCAATTTGTGTGTTGTTGTGTTCCTACAATTATTTTGTTACTGTAGTTGATGTTTCTGGAAGAAGAGAATGTAATTCTAGTAATTCTAGTTGTTGTGTATGCTCGTGAGATGTTTATTGATGTTTCTAGATCATGATCTATCCTTGTTGCATGTCTGTGTTGATCGGTGTGATCGTGATCGAATATTTTTTTGTTGTGTGTTCGAGTTTTCATGTTCTTGGCCAACATGGTGGTTGTAGCGTGTTTTGGATCCTCGTGGATTAATCTTTTAATGTTTGGCATGTTTGAGGAAGTTGATTCAGGTCTTCATTATGTTGTGACCAACTTCAATTGGTGCGCATTGATATTTGTTCATGAATTGGGTTGATAGTTTGTAATTTATTCTTTTATTTTTGGCTAATAGAGTTGTTGATGTAATTCCATGTAGCGGATATATAAGAGCAAATATTTCTTCATTTTGAAGAATGTGTTCTCAATGTATGAGAAGTGTGAATGTGAAATGTGTGAATAAAGATCAGATCATCTGATTGCAGAGCAGAGTGTGAAGAATATTGAGAAAAGTGTGAAGAAGGGTTTATGTGCTTAGCCGAAACTGTGATCAGGATTTTACATAAGCTAATTTATCAGTCCATATTCTTTAGATGGTTTTAATCTGAATGTTTTGTAAGGCAGTGAGCCTTCCCATTTGAGTAGTGAGTTCTAGGAAGTGTGCCTAAATGCATGTGCATTCCTTATTCATTTTTCATTATACTTCTAACAAGGTATAATCTTGTGGACTAACATTCACCGTGGTTTTTCCCCTAACAGGGTTTCCTCGTATAAAATCTTGGTGTTCTTATGTTTTTGATGTGTTGTTGATTCATGCTTTCACTGTTAATTATTAGATCTGAGATTAAAGGTTAATAAGGTTGATTAAGTATTAAATTTTGTGACAACTGATTCACCCCCCCTCTTAGTTGTTTATTCTTATTTTGCCAACAATTGGTATCAGAGCAGGTTCCTCTGAAGAATTTTAATAGCTTGCGGTGATCTAAGATGGAATCATACAAGAAGGATAGTCCTAGATTTGATGGAACAAAATACTCTTTATGGAAGGTCAGAATGGAGTGTCATTTGAAGTGCATTGGTGATCCCTTCTGGAATACTACAAAGAACAGATGTGTTATTCCTCAGAATGATCCCTCTACTCCTTATGAGATCAAAGAAGTTGAAACAAATACCAGGGCTATAGAAGCATTATTGAATGCTCTGACAAATTCAAAGATGACAAATGTGATAGGTCTGAGAATAAAATATGAGATCTGGAAGAAGTTGGAGACATTGTATGAAGGAGATGCACAAGTGAAAGTTGCTACGCTACAAAGTCTAAAAGGAAAATGGGAAAACTTGAAGATGAGCGAGGATGAAATCATTATTTATTTCATGAAAAAGGTGAATGAACTAGCGATGGGTGCTATATGTGCCAGTGGAATCTTGGATGAAGAAGATAGTATGGCTAAAGTGCTCAGATCATTGCCTACTTCTTACAAAATGAAATCCCATGCTATTGAAGAACTCAATACAGTAACAAATGTGACAAGAGATATGTTGATTGGTAAACTTGCTACCTTTGAATTGAGTGAATTTGGTGAATCTACTCCTAAGACAGAATTTGCATTCAAGGCTACTGTATCCAAAAGAAACCAACAGAGATATGATCCACGAGAAAGTTCTAGAAAGACATTCAGGTATGAAGATAAGATGAAACAGATTGAAGATGAAGAAAGAGAGTTAGAAGAGCTGGAAGCATTGATTATGAAAAGAGAAGCCAGAGGAAAAGGTAAGTATAAAGGAAAATTTCCTATTAAATGTTTCTCTTGAAATAAGATAGGTCATTTTGCATCAAGGCATCCTAAAAGAGTTCCTAGGTTCAAACCTGACAAGCCTAGATTTCAAAAGAAATGTTATTATGCCAAAGAAGGTGTTACTGATGATGAATCTAATAAAGAAAATGGAAATGAAGATGGATGGGTATTCATTTCTATCAAGGAAAATGGTATGGTGTCCATTGAATCTGCTAGTGATAAGAATATTGAGAAATTTCTTGTAGCCAAAATTGAAAAAAATGATGAATGGTTGATTGACAGTGGATGCTCATATCATATGACTAGTGACAAAAGCAAGTTTCTAAGCTTGGAAAAATATGACGAAGGTGTTGTAAGATTTGGAGATAACAATGTTAGTGTGATTTGTGGCAGAGGCACTATTTCTCTTATTGGTAAATATAATACTGATGATGTCCTTTATGTTGAAGGATTGAAACATAACATGTTGATTGTTGGACAGATGGTAGATAAGGGATACAATCTTCAGTTCAAAGATGGTAAGTGCAGGATACTGGGAATTTCCAGAAATTTAATTGCTTCAGGTACTAAGACAAGAGGTAATATCTTTCACCTGAGTGTTGCTAGTGAAACTTGTTTAATTGCTCAAGTTGATGTAAGTTGGTTATGGCATAGGAGGTTGTGTCATGTGAACTTTGATAACATTGTCAAAGTAAGCTCCACTCAAGCAGTTAGAGATCTTCCTAAGTTAGTGAAGCCTACTAACATTATATGCAAGGAATGTCAGATGGGAAAGCATAATAGAATTTCTTTTCAGAGCAAACAACATCATTCTAATAGAATACTGGAGTTGGTACATACTGATCTATGTGGTCCCTCTAGAATCAGAAGTCTACAAAGAGAAAGGTACTTTATGTTGCTTATTAATGTGTACTCTAGGATGATATGGGTTGCTTTCTTGAGAGAAAAACATGAAGCGTTAGAAAAGTTCAAAAGTTTCAAAGCTATGGCCGAGAATGAGACAAGTTTAAAGATCAAATTCCTAAGGTCAGACAGAGGTGGTGAATTCACTTCCCGAGAGTTCAATTCATTCTGTGAAGAGAATGGAATCAAAAGACAGTTATCTACTCCTCGGACCCCTCAATAAAATGGAGTTGTTGAGAAAAAGAACAGAACAATTCTATATGCTACTAGAACTATGATGTTGGAAGGTAATGTACCTCATATCTATTGGAGAGAATTTGTAAGTAATGTTGTATACACTATTAACCGGGTAGATGTCAATGGTAATTCTGGTAAGACTCCTTTTGAGTTGTGGTTTGGTTAAAATCCTACTGTTAAATATTTCAAAATATTTGGAAGTAGATGTTATATCAAGAGAGATGAAGATATTGGCAAGTTTGATGCTAGGAGTGATGAAAGAATCTTTTTGGGTTACTCTACTAAGAGCAAGGCCTACTGGTGCTATAATAGAAGATTAAGGAAAATGGTTGAAAGGGAAAATGTCAGAGTTGATGAAGACATTGCTAGATCATCTAGATACTATGGATATGATTTAGATGACCAACATGATAGTACTGATAATGGAAAGAATGCATAGATAGAGAATCAAGCTCAAATTGTTCTAGTGAATCAAGAAGCAGAAGCTAGTGGAAGTGCAGAAGAAAGAATAGAAGAACCAGAAGCTCGATAAAAACCTAAGGTTTTGAGGTATGTAAAGCTAAATCATTCTAAAAATCAGATTATAGGAGATAAGAACAAAGGTGTGTAGAATAGAAGAAGAATTGCATAAGATTATTGTCTGATTTCCAAGATTGAGCCCAACAATGTCAATGAAGCATGTAAAGATAAATATTGGATGGAAGCAATGAAGGAAGAATTGATGCAGATAGAGAAAAATGATACATGGACTCTTGTTCCTAGACCTCGGGATAAGAATGTGATTGGAACCAAATGGGTCTTTCAGAATAAGTTGAATGAACAAGGTGAAGTGGTCAGGAATAAAGCAAGACTAGTATGTAAAGGGTACTCACAGATGGAAGGTATTGATTTTGAAGAAACCTTTGCCCCTGTTGCTAGAATTGAAGCTATAAGATTATTTCTTGCTTATGTTGCTTTTAAGAACTACAAAATCTATCAAATGGATGTAAAGTCAGCATTTTTGAATGGTGAGCTAGAAGAAGAAGTATATGTTGAGCAACCGGATGGATTTCAACTAACTAATAAAGAAGATATGGTATGTTGATTGAAGAAAGCACTGTATGGACTCAAACAATCCCCTAGAGCTTGGTATGATAGACTGGATAAATACTTGTTGAAGCTTGGATTCAATAAAGGTATTATTGACAGTAATCTATATTTCAAGATGGATCAGGATAAAGAGTTGATTATTGAAGTCTTTATTGATGACATCATTTTTGAAGGTAATGATGACTTATGTATGACGTTTGTTGATGAAATGAGAAGTGAATTTGAAATGTCTATGATTGGAGAGATGAAATTCTTCTTAAGATTGAAAATTACTCAGCTTAATAATGGAATCTTTATATCTCAGTCCAAATATGTAAAAGAGTTACTTAAAAAATTTGGCATGGAAGACTCAAAGCCATTTGGTACACCCATGGTAACCGGATGCAAATTAACATAGAACAATGATTCTCCTAAAGAAAATCAAACAAGATACAATTCAATGATTGGTGGATTACTTTATTTGAATCAGACAAGACCAAACATCATGAATATTGTATGCATGGTTGCTAGATATCAAGCTGATCCGAAGGAATCTCATGTGATTGTTGTGAAGAGAATTTTTAGATACTTGAAAGAGACGGTTGACTTTGGTCTTTTGTATCCTAAAGATGATGATCTTACTTTGAGTGCCTTTACTGATGCAAATTGGGCAGGAGATGTGGATGATAGAAAAAGTACCAGTGGTGGTGCATTCTTCTTAGCGAAGAAGTTGGTGTCTTGGTTATGTAAAAAGCATAATTCTATTTCCTTATATATTGTTGAGGTAGAATATATTATTGTCGCAAATAATTGCACTCAAGTAATATGGATGAAGAATATGTTGAGAGATATCAGAATTGAGTATGATGAGCCTATTGCTATATTTTGTGACAACTCAAGTGCAATAAACATTTCTAAGAATTCGGTGTTGCATTCAAAGACAAAACATATATCTATCAAATATCACTTTTTGAGAGACAAAGTGAGTGATAAAGAAGTCAAATTGGAGTATGTGCCTACTAAAGAATAGATTGCAGATATCTTCACTAAGCCATTACCTAAGGATACTTTTAAGTATCTTAGAGGGAAATTAGGGGTGATTTCCCCTCCTAATCTGAACTAAGATACAATTCTTTGCATCAATTTGTGCATTCATAGTCATATCTTGTTTCGGATTGATGTTGTGGTGGCTGCTACTCAGGGGGAGTAGTCAAATGATTCAGATATGTGGCTCATAGCTTGTGCACCTTTGCCATTGATGTCAAAGGGGGAGAAGAGTAATGTGAAAAACTTTGTAAAAACCTTGGGAGAAGAGCAGAACAAAAAGGGAGAAGAGCAATGTAAGAGGGAGAAGAACAGTATGAGAAGAAGAGTTAGTTGTATTGATGGTATTTTTCACATATGTGTTGCCATCAATGCCAAAGTGGGAGATTGTTGGATGTTTTGGTTGTGTTGCTGATATGTGGTTGTCATTGATGTCAACACTATTAGCATTAATGTTCTTGAAGGTTGTATATGTCGAGGATATTGATAAAATTATAATAAATATGTTGAAGGTTGTCTATGAAGCTGTGAAGTTCAGTGTGGTGCAAAATTCAGTATGTTGGTACTCATGTTGTTCTTTAAAGGGTTTATTGATAAGCCTATCTAGTCTATACTCTGGAAGTTTCAAAGGTGCGCATCAAGTTTTGTGCAAGTTGTGTGTTGTTGTGTTCCTATAGCTATTCTATTACTGTAGTTGATGTTTCTGGAAGAAGAGAATGTAATTCTAGTAATTCTAGCTATTTTGTATGCTCGTGCGATGTTCATTGATGTTTCTAGATCGTGCTTTGTCCTTGTTGCACGTCCACATTGATCGGTGTGATCATGATTGGAGATTTTTCCGTTGTGTTTGGGTTTTCATGTTCTTGGACGACATGGTGGTTGCAGCGTGTTGCGGATCCTCATGGATTAATCTTTTAATGTTTGGCATGTTTGAGGAATTTTATTTAGGTCTTTATTATGTTGTGACCAACTTCGGTTGGTGTGCATTGAGATTTGTTCATGAATTGGGCCGACAGTTTGTAATTTATTCTTTTATTTTTGGCCAACAAAGTTGTTGATGTAATTCCATGTAGTGGATATATAAGAGAAAATGTTTCTTCATTTTGAAGAGTGTGTGCTCAATGTATGAGAAGTGTGAATGTGAAATGTGTGAATAAAGATTAGATCATTTGATTGCAGAGTAGAGTGTGAAGAATATTGAGCAAAGTGTGAAGAAGGGTTTATGTGCTTAACCAGAACTGTGATCAGGCTTTTGCAGAAGCTAATTTATCAATTCATATTCTTCAGATGGTTTTAATCTGAATGTTTTTGTAAGGCAGTGAGCCTTCTCATTTGAGCAGTGAGCTCTAGGCAGTGTGCCTGAATGCATGTGCATTCCTTATTCATTTTTCATTATACTTCTAATAGGGTATAATCTTGTGGACTAACATCCACCATGGTTTTTCCCCTAATAGGGTTTCCACGTATAAAATATTTGTGTTCTTGTGTTTCTGATGTGTTGTTGATTCATTCTTTCACTGTTAATTATCATATCTAAGATTAAAGGTTAATAAGGTTGATTAAGTATTGAATTATGTGACAACCAATTCAACCCCCCTCTCAGTTGTTTATTCTTGTTTTTCCAACACTTAATGATTGGTCCTCAGTTGCCCGGCCTAAATATAGACTTTATGGTATTCTTCCTCAATTTGACACCCCTGACACTTGGGAGAATATTCATTCTTAGGGATTTTGAAATTACAACTCAAAACACAAGAAAACCTATTGATACAAATATCATGATATAGTGAGTTGTGTATGTGAAATAAATAAAACAAAATAATTTTCTAGAGCCGAGTTTAATGAATATAACAAGTAATACAATCCAATTTGTAGACACCTAAAATATTCCCTAGGTCTATTTATCATCACTAAACCTATCACTTAATCCCTAATCGACCAATTTCATCATTAACCTATTACCTAATCCCTAGTTGACCAATTTCATCACCTAGACCTACATCCCATCACTTATTCCTAATTAACCTAGGACATATCCCTTTCATCCAAAGACCATCACTTAAGTTAAATAATCCTATTATTAAATTTACAACCTTTTCCATATCCTCACAAATAAATAAATAAATAAAATATCTATTTCCACCTATTATCCACCTCACACATGTGGCTAAAATTATTAAATAATATTATTATTTAATTAAGCCTATATTTTCTCACCACTTTCCAAGAATATTGTGCACCTAATAACACTTGTCCTTATGTTACCATTATTCTCTCCACATTCCAAATTTATATCCTTCTTAGGTGCACATGTCCCTAATTTCCCTCATGCTCACAACTACTTACTAAATTTGGTAAGTTAATCCTATCCATTCACATTATAACTACCTTCATCTCCACCCTCCATCTTCTCCTAGATCCTAGGGAATTCCTCTCAACCATTCTCCACCCTTGATCTCACAATAAAATCTTAACCATCCATTCTCCATTCTCAAAATCTATAAATTTAGGCATCCTCTCATCCAAATAAATACATTATCACTTATGCTAAGTATATACTATCAAATTGGTGATATTTAAGCAAAGAGACCATCCACATTCCAATCCATCAAGGATCAAATCAAACCACAATGGAGTCATGGGTAACATTTTATGTTGATTTTGATGTTATGCTTTGTTGAATTTCTCTTTTGTGTGCTCTATCTAGAGGTTTATGATAGTTTAGAATAGGAACTTGCATAGTTGTTTTGTTTCTATTTGTATTTATAATTATCACTCACACAATTAACCTAGTTAATAGTTGTGAGATATCATATGGTAGAATTTTAAAACCTTGAAACCAAAAGGAGTGAAAGTGCAGTTGATTTTGATATTCAATAGATAATTTTTCACTATTTTAATTGTAAATTTTTAATCATAGATTACAATCACATATACTTATATGTGTTGGAATCTAGAAAATGAAATTTGCATCGGGTCTTTCCTAAAATTTGTGTAAGGTCAATTTCATGTCATAAATTTCGCATTCTATTAATGAATATGACCTTTGACTTTTGAATTGATCTTTGATTGAAATATACTTCCCTTGGGTGTTAGAACGTATGTCTAAAAAATTGGTGGTGTTAATGAAGACCTTTAGAGGATTTCTAAATGAGGATTTTCTCCTTAATTAAACCATGGGAGCTAAATTAATGGTTTTGACATTTGAAGGTACTCCAAAAAATCATATAATATTCCTAGGATGTTAATTTCATGTTGGTACAAATGTGCAAATTTTGATGTCATAAGATTATTCCTTGATGCTCTTTAACCTAAAATCTAGATGCTCATTATGAATTAGGATTTTTCCTTTCATACAACACCCTTGCATGCAAATTTAAACATTTCATGCTCAAGTCAAAAAATAATAGCTATTTGGAAGTATATGAACCTTTGACCATATTTAAATTGAATTTGGGGATTAGGGATCCTTTTTCATGTTGTCAACCTAATCCAAGAAAATGAATGGATAATGTGCAAATCATGACCACTTTTTCAAGATATGTGAAGTAGGGTTGGGATTATCTATTTTGCATTATCATGTTTTATTTCTAAACAATATACATCTATACATATTAGGTATGTACTTGTGTCTTCCCTATTTTTGTTTGTTGTGTGCTTTTCCCTTCTTGAGTATGTTTTTTCTTCTAACTCAGATCTTCCCTTCTTCTTGTCAAACTTTTAGAATTTCCCTTACCTACTTGCCTATTGCTTGACCCCAAAAATTTTGTCATATAGTTTGAGTCTTATAATATGGTCGACCCCTAATTCGTGATATTTGTTCCTATGTTTTCCTTCCCTCCTAAATTCCTAACACATGTTGAGTTGTTTTCAATAGTCTATTTTTTACGGTGTCACTTTCAAAGTAAAATATTTCTTGCCCATGATCTCTAAATTCAAATTTAAATTTACACATGTACATGTTGGCCAACCTATTCTAATTGTGGATGATATAAAAGAGAAAATATTTTCTATCGAATAATCATCTACACTTAATCAAGTTTCTCTTAGAATCCTTTTTGACCACTTTTGTTCGAGTGTAGAAATCCTAGGATGAAAACCCCAACTATTTAAGAGGACAATATCATATAGAGTTTGTATTTGAGCTTCATTGGATGTGGAATTTAGTTGCATTGCATTGATTCGATTTTCTTTTACTGTTGGTATGAATTGATGTTGCACGGTTACTAATAAAATATAGAACTATTTGAATGTAATACAACCATTACTGTAATAAGAAAGAGATCAATATTTACATCTTTTTTTAATATAATAAGAAGATCGAGGGTTATTTTTGTCTTTTCTATTCAAATGTAATGATATTGTTGATGCATAAACAATAATTTTAATTTGAGTTATCTAAGATCTAAGTGAAAATTATAGTTGAGAGTGTTTCTATTTAAATAAGTGTTTGTGGAAGGTTAAGAATTGGATTTGCATTATTGTTTTGGCCAAAGACATTACAATGGTATCAAATTTGGTGATCTTTTCGCTCATGTATTCAAAGTTCAACTTTATATGTTTTAGTTTTATGTAGCATAGTGACAAAGAAACTAGATATCATTTGAGGAAGATCAAGAAAAAGTCAATTTGAAGAGAGTTCAAAAACGAAATCATCCATGCAAAATATATTGTGAAATATAATAGTTTGGTAGAAAGTGAGAGGAGAGAAAACACAAATGACAACCCTAAGGTCCAGGTCAAAAGGAAGCTTGACCTAATGATTGATATGATGACACAGTTGCTTCACAATAAGCATAGTAATATGAATATTCCTAGACAACTAATGGGGGAAGCAAGTTCTTCCGAGGGTAATAATCTAGATGCCACTTAGAGCCACACATAAATGACTTTTCTTATTTTAGTTGCAAGACCAAATCAACATAAATTTTTAAATAAGGAGGTGGAGATATGGAACCTAAAGTCCAAAACTCACTATTTGATGATATTAGTGCTTGTCATGTAGAATACATAGCTCTTCCTAAGGATATTTGAAGTGAGATTTCAGTCACTAATTATATGAATATGAAAAATTCCTCATATGGTTATGTACCATTGTAATTGTTTAATATTTTATCATGTTGTAATGCTTGGGCTATCATGGAATAGGGTGCCAAATGGGAGGAATACTGAGATTTCTTACATAATATTCCATATTGACAACCCTTTTGATATAATGTTATTTTATTTATTTTGTTATAATTCTAATGCAGATTGATAGTTATAGACAATACTATGCTTATGAGATCAATATCATTGCTTCAATGAGTGTTTAATATTTTGTAATTATTAAATTTGGCATGTTTAGACATTAAGTGATGGGTATTAAATACATATTTTTTAATTCTATGTGGTATATATATTGGTTGGGTGAATGTGTGCATTTGCATGTATTTGAGTGTATTTATGATGGTTCATTAGAATATCATTAAACCAAATACTATTGAGGTATGTTCAAGCTTGTGATGTTTTAACGAAACGTGGAACGATTTGGTTTGTGAAGCGTGTAAATGTCTAAACTTGGTTGTGAAACAATAATATTGTCTAATACATCAAACAAGGTAATTAGAATTGTAGATACCTTAAATTGTCCTAGCTTGCAAACTAGCATTTTAACACTAATATTCGTCTTTCCCTAATGATTAAATAATGTTCAATTATTTAATTATTATATAAAATCATACTTCCACTATTAATTAAATGACTTTATGTTATTTAATTAATTCATTTTAATTAATCTTCCTCACTAATTAAATAAATCATATTTATTCTTCCCGATTAATTAAATAAATCTAATTTATTTAATTACGTCTTTAATTATCTTTTTTTTCTAAATTAATTAAATAAATTAATATTATTTAATTAATCATCCATTATCCCTTCCAAAATTAAATAATTATTATTTAATTATCCACTTTCCCACTTTCTAAATAAAATAATTACTTTAATTATTTGATTATCCTTTAATTCCTCAACATTATCTTCTTTTAAAAATCAATAAAAAATCATTTATTTTATTTATGTAATTAATTCAATCTTGCACATGTAAATAATAATTAAATATTTAAATAATATATGCAATGGCAAGCATAAGAGAAAAGTGAGCGAAGAATGGAAAGGATTCAAGGTTCTAGGTAGAGGAGGCAAAAAAGGATGTTCCTATGGAGCACATCTAGGCTCGGGCAACCAGCAAAAAGTGGTGAAACCAGGGTAAGCTCCATGCTCTAGAAAAGAAGGGTATGGACAGTGGTAACCTCTGGAATGGGAAGCCTAGGTATGATTTTCATAAGTGAAATCTGCACAAATACTGGGGTTTTGAGAATAGACATCGACATATCAGTAGGAATGGAAACAGATTCAACAATTAGGGAAACAAGGAGAATCAAAGGTGGGGATGAATTTATTCTCATGGTGCATACTCAATTAATCGAAAGAAATAATGACACCAATGGGTATCAAGAGCATAGAACTGGCATAATGAAAACTGACAAGAAAATAATTAGAACAAAACAATGAATGTATACAGAAAGACTATGATGATTGGTAAAAATAAACTGCAACTTTCATTACAACGGCTAGAGAAGAATGGTTTATTAATCAGATGGTATGGAAAGGATTTAAATTGGGACAACTTGATCAAGTGGTGACAATATCTATGGGGACAATAAATGCAGTTCAAGGCCTTGGTGAATGGGTATTTCATGGTGGTCTACCCATCATAGGAAATTAGGGAAGATATCGAGAAGGGGATATGGATTATGGATGGAAATGGTTTCTGCATCTGAAGATGGGAGGTAGGGTTTTATCCCAATTTCCATAATATGGAGAAAATTCAAGATTGGTTCAAGCTTGCCAATCTTTCATTTGAATTTTGGGAACCTGACATTTTAGAAGACATTATTAATCATTTGGATAAGTATGTCTATGCAAAGGAGAGGTTAAATTTGGATGGAATTAGTACATATGTTAGGCTATGCATGTAAAATAACCCTAATAGCCCACATTGGAGGGAGATCAAGCTGATTACCGATTGGGGCAATTAGCAACAAAATTTAATACCAAATCCAAGCCTTAACAATATCCGTTTGAAAGAGCTCAATTGGAGAAGCCTTAAGAAAATGTCAAACCCAAAAGATATGGATAACATGGTGCCGTATTTTGAAAATGAGAAGCCATCCAATTCTTCAAAGTTTTTCATTGATTCAAATTCAAACAACTTGATCCATGGGGGTCAGGAAGTGGAACTAGTAACAAAAGAAAAAATAGAATTTTTGAGCGGTCAAAACAAAGGCTCAAAGAATCAAAGGAGAGAATTGGATATGAAAATAACACAAGTTATGGATTTTATTGGTAACAACATTAATGAAGAGGATCTCAACTCCCTAATCAGGGTAGGAAATGAACTAGTCAAATTAGCAAAAGAAGCCAAGAGCGGTTCATTGGTAGAGAACCTAGAAACAACGGAATTAGATGAAGATTAGGAAACAAGTCAAAATTTGGTTGAGGTTGATCAAGAATTAGAAGATGATTATGTTAGTCCTAAAGAAATAAAAAGATAGAATCTATCGCACTTTCAAGGCATAAAGAGTTTGGAAAGTTGAGAATTTGTAAAAAGGATGCATCTAAGATTTCCCCGGACTATGGAGAGAGCAAGAGGAGGGTAGAATTCCTAACTAGGAGAAGTTCAAAGTGGATGGCAAAGCCAATGGACAATTAAAAATTAGTGAAATGTGGAAATTAGGGAAGGGTGAGGCCCTTCCTAAAGAACAGTGAAAATTATATCCTAGAATGTTAGGGGCTTAAATGCCCCTAACAAGAAGTGCTTGTTTAGGCACCAGTCAAATTTGTTCCAGGCTGACATATACCTCCTTCAAGAAACTAAGCTTAATCAACAAGAATTGGAGCACTTTGAAAAAAGATTAAAGTTTTGGAAGATACTAGTGGTTTTCCCTGAAGTTTTGTTAGGCAGACTGATAACCCTTTGGATACCATAAAGTGTCTTGGTGGAGAAGGTTGCCTCAAACAAGCACTAGATAGTAACCAAGGTAAGGAGTTTAGCTTATGATCTATGATTTCTTCTCATTAATGTATATGATCTTAATAATTGTATTCAAAAAAGAGAAACATGGGGGGAACTAGACTTAGTCTATAACAATCCCTCATTTGAGTTCATCCCATTTGGAGGGGACTCCAATGCTAGATCTTGAGATCTAAAGATAAGATGGGAGGAGTGGGTAGAAAATTGCAATTTCAAATAGATTTTGAGGATTTCATATAAAGGAACATGTTGATGGATATTCCAATGGGTAATGGTAATTTTTCTTGGACAAATAGGTGTAGGGGATTCTACAGAATAGTCAAGAAGCTGGAAAAATTTCTCTTTAAAGGTGATCTAAGTATCTTCCCTTACACTTTGGAGAGCAGAATTGAACCTACTTTAGGCTCTAGTCACTTCCCATCAACCTGGAAATTATGGGGGAAATAAAACCAACAAGATGCCATTTCAAACTTGAGAATGTATGGTTCAATGATCCCAAATTCAATGGTGGTTTGATGCAACCCAAATGGGTTCAAAATGTTCAACATAGCTAAAACACCAAAAAATAGGTTTTATCACAATGAGATGATTGGATATATGATGCACCTATCTTTCTTGTTTCATTAGGAAAAATACATCCCCAAAGGTAGGATTAACTTTCAACCCTTAGGTGAGTCAACCCTATTGGACATCTTTGTTATTTTTTCTTATGACAAGTGAGGGTAAATATGCTCGAAATGCACTTTTGGGAGAAAAACCAAAAATACTAAATGAACTCAATTATGTAATGTGAAACTTGAATCATCAATTTAAAGCATAACACAATAAAAAACAATAGACTTCTGGAAAAATTGAGAAGGGTAAAACACGATGCACCTGTCACGAAATGTTGTTGTTGACTATCCTCGTAGGACAGATTCACCCTAGGGCGAATGGGTCCTACTAGCCTCTTCTAAAAATTCAAAGTTTGAGTATGTAGCCTTTGATCTGCACTTTCTTCCTATACCTTTCAATCTTCTCTTTCGGATTTAGACCTATAGAAAAATTGAAAATTTTGGTTTGTTTGTATGGGGGTTTACCTCGATCAAACCCCAAGTTTAGTAATTAAACCTTGATGAAAAATATAGATCTGAAACATAAATGTGTGTGAGCCCTAATATTAAGCTTTCCTAAGATTATTTAGAGCTCAAATGAAAAGAAACCTTATTCAAGTGTGTTAGAACAAGATCCTTAAATGAACATGAATAATGAAAAAGAGACCTAGTTAGGGAGAAGTCAAATACCCTAATAGATATAAAATTGATTATACCTTGCTTTAGATGGCTAGTAGAATTAAGATAGAAGATGGGATCACTAGGAAACAAGGCATTAGATCAAGGGAAATGGCTAGTTGCATGTCCCAAAACCTAGAATCCATCATGATCCACTATAGGCATCAATCTTCAATCATGAACAATGCTTGATCACTCCTAAGAAAATGAGCTTGAAGACCTACAAAAAGAAAAATGAAATGTTGCTCCAAGACTTAAACTTTAATTTCTTGAATGTTCTCTCCTTGCTTGATTTCAAACTTTCTTCTTGATCTTCACAAAAATCTAGTTTGAAGTGATGAAAAGACTAAGCTCTATAGGCTTCCTTTCTAATTTCTTGAATATTAGATCCTAATAGCTAACATTTAAAACTTGAATTTCAGACTTTAAAATGCCACCAAAAACATATTTAAATTTTAAATTTGGATCCTAAAGGGGACCCATTCACACAAGGGCGAATGGGTCTTGGCCTAAAAATCCAGTATCAATGTGTTTCGGGGCTTTAAATTAATTAAATGCATGATGCAATGTCATAAAATGATAAAAATAGGCCTTGGGATGCATAATAAAGGGGTTTAGGGGCCTATTTATGAAGGGTAAAAATGCATAAATGTGAGGTCACTAAAATAGGTCCAAATTGGGTGTGAAATTATACTATCACATAGGAGTACAATTTTCTACACTACAATAGCTACCAAATTGAAGTTGATCAAACAAAACTTAAAGACGTTGAACAGAGACAACTTTAAAAATATATTTGAAGAGAAGAGGAAAATAGAAGAATAATTGATGGAGCTGAATGGGAAGGTATTAAAAAATGGGATGGTTAATCTGTGTTACTTCCACGAAAAATAATTGCTAAGCTGAATGATTTGCTCACCAAAGAGGAAATTTTTTGGAGGAAGAAATCAAGAGAGTTGTGGTTAAATTCATTAGACAAAAATACAAAATACTTCCACTGTAACTAAGTATTTTTCTGCAAGATTAGATTGTTAACAACACACACATGCATATTATATAAAACCCACAATAATCAACGGAATGCATAGGAAATAAATAAAGAACAAAGATGAAATGAGCTCACCCAGTCCTTCATCCTCCATGGTTAACTTCCATTGTACCTTATACCTTGCTGAAATGTAAAGTGTGCCCTCAGGTTTTCATAAGAAACTCTATACTATGGACTAGACCTAAGCAAAGTGTTGAAGGATTTCTTAAAATGCCTATGCAAAAGAAACTAAATCCTATATGCAATTAACTAAATGATAAAAACAAGACAATCTTAAAACTCAAGAAAATACCAGAGATTCAAAGATTAAAAGAGATTAAATTAAGAGATTCAAGATAAGAGATAAGAGATGTCAAAAATGAGGATAAAATTGGCATTTTATAGAAAATATAATTTTGGATGGACGGATGAGATTGAAGATTGAGAAATGTCCTAGAATCAATGGTCAAGATTCAAAATGGCAACTCTCAATTAGGGTTAGGTTAAGATTCCCAAATGAGTGGACAAGATTTAATTTAAGAAATTAAATCAAGGATGGAGAATAGTTGTGACAGTGAGATGAGAATTAGCAAGTAGAAAAAGGATGATTTAGAAAATCAAGTTATTTTAGAAATAACTTACTTTGTGGAGAGAAATGTTATTTTGAAATTAATATTTTAAATTAATTCCAAAATGGTGAATTCATGTGACAGTAAATAATAATAATTTAAAATTATTTACTTGGAAAGAGAGGAATTGCCAATTTAAATAAAATGCTTTTATTTAAATTTAGAAAGAAAAACAATAAGACAATTTAATAATTAAAATTATTCAATTGTGGAAGAAAATTAGAAAGTGGGTAATTTTAAATAAATGATTTTATTTAAAATTAGAAAGAAAGTTAGAGAGGATACTAATTAAATAAATAATAGGAATTTATTTAATTATGAGCAGACATAAATAATTAATGACATATTAAATAAATAAATAAAGTTTATTTATTTAAATAATTAGGAGGAAGTAATGGACTAATAATAATTAAATAAATTTAGGAATTTATTTAATTATAGAGTGACATAAGCAATTAGCGACGTATTTAAATAATAAATGTAATTTATTTATTTAAATATTCAAGAGGAATAAAAGACGTGAATTAATTAAATAATTGAGAATTATTTAATTAATAGTTGACATTGGAGTATAGGACATAATTAAATATTTTAATTATGTTGAGACGAAGCATGATATAGAAAAATGTGGTTTGCGGGTCTAGGCCATTTTTATGTGTCTACATCCACAATGCCACCAAAATGAGGGAAATGAATAGAATAATGAGTATTAAGGTATCTGATGGAAGAAATTTAGATAAAATTGAGGAGTTAAAGGTGGCTACTATAGATTTCTTTCAAAATTTATTAAATGACTAGAGTGGATCAAATCTGCTTAAGCAGCAACAAATCCTCAATTGCATTCCAAGACTAGTAACTAATGCCCAAAATGAACTGCTAAATGGAAAATTCACAGAAAATGAAGTCAAGGTTGGTTTATTTCAACTGCACCCTAACAAGGCTCCTGGCCCGAATGGGTTCCCTGTGATTTTTTTCTAGAAATGCTAGGACATTGTTGGGAAGGGAGTTTTTGAAGCTATAGAGGACTCTCAATGCTTTGGGAGGGTTCTCAAGAAATGGAATAACACTTTTATTGCAATAATACCAAAGAAGGATAAACTAGATACTCTATAGGAATACAAACCAATTTCCCTATGTAATACAATCTACAAGATCCTTGCAAAAGTCATGGCGAATAGGATGAAAAAGATATTACCTAATATAATTTTTGAGTCGAAAACATGTTTAGTTCTAGGCAGGTCAATCTTGGATGGGCTTATCATTTCTCAAGAGGCAATTCACTCAATCCAAAAAATAAATAAACAAACTATGTTAATTAATCTTGATATAAAGAAGGCATATGATAGAGTGAACAGGAGATTCTTGTTCAAATTCCTTGAAGCATTTGGGTTTCATAGGGATGGTTGAATTGGATATTTAACTGGATTGCTTGCCCAAGATATTTGGTACTGTTAAATAACACTCCTGAAGTTTTTTTAGTGCTTCTAGGGGCTTAAGACATTGGGATCCTTTATCCCCCTTCTTATTCATAATCATGGAAAAGGCCCTTGGGAGATCAATATTGAAAGCTTCAGTGGAAGGAAATATTTTTGGGACCCAGATATCATAAGACATTCATGCAATCACTCATCGTCACTTTACTTGGATGATACAATGTTGCTCAAGGTTGCATGGGAAAGAGAGGCCAAAAACTTCAAGGAAATATTGGATAATTATTCTGCTACATCTAGGCAGGAGGTAAGCAAAGACAAGACAAAAGTCTTTTTCCTTTTCACTTAACCAAATAGGGAAAATTAGATATTAAGAGTGCTAAATTTTAGAAAAGGTAAATTTCCAAGAAAATATCTTGAAATGCCTCTTGCCACAAGGTTACAGACATGCAAAATTTAGGACCTGGTGAAGGAAAGGGTGGATAAGAGGTTGGCCTCTTGGAAAGGTTAATGGCCATCTTGCGTTGGGAGATTAACCATGATCAAGGTTGTAATCGTAGCTCTCCTAATATATATGATGTATTGCCTACCCTTAACAGCTGGTGCTAGCAAAAGCATCAATTAGAAAATGAAGAATTTATTTTGGCAAGGCAATTAAAAATAGCATAAATATCCTCTAGTGGGGTGGGAAAAAATATGCAAGTTGAGGAAATTTGATGGTGTAGGGTTAAAAATTTTGTTGCTTCAGAATAAAGCCATGGGGGTGAAACTTGTGTGGAAGATATACACCAATCCAAAACTTAAATGGGTGAAAATTTTGAAGGTAAAATATTTTGATGAGGGAGATAAAATCATATTCACTTCAAGAACACTCCCAATAGGATCTAGGATATGGAATTTCTTAAGAAGCAACCCTAAGTTGATAGTAGATTATCTGACATGGGACATCAGGGATGGAAGGTTTACCCTCTTTTGGGAGGATTCTTGGGGGGGCTACCAAATTTTGGCAAATAGAGAGGAGTTAGAACAAGTAAGGCTTGCTACCAAATTGGCATATGGGAACTGAGTGTGTGATTATATGAACATCTCAATAGAAAATAGATGTTACAAGAGTAAATGGAAGTGTGTGCGAGCGTTGTGACTACATAATGAGATGATTGAAGAGTTTGATATGGATTTGAAGGAAATAAAAATTTGCATCAGGGACGGGAAGGATAAACTAAGATGGCATGGCTCCCCAACTGGCAATTATAATGTAAAATATAGCTATAGCACGATGGTAAGAAATCAGGAATTCAAGGAAAAAATACCAAGAAACCTTTGTTGGCATAAATATTGTTTACCAAAAGCGAGAATGTTTACTTGGGTTGTGGTGCAAGGAAGGGTACTAATAGCAGATAGGTTCATCAAAATGGGTTGCAATGGGCCATCCAAATGTGTATAGTGTAAACAAGAGGAAGAAACAGAGGACCATATTTTCTTAAACTGCTCATTCTCTCTCAAATGTTGGCAATGGCTTTGTGCCAAACTACATTTGTAGGTGTAGACACTGAAAAATGTTCTAATCAATGTCATACATGCGAAACAGGTTTATTAACATCATTTCTTCTTTATCCATCCTCTTTTCTCTTAATTAATTCAATTAGCCTAGCTAATTAATTAATTACATCATTTTCGTCCATTGGCCTAATTATTTAAATCGGGTTAATTCACCTCTTTTCACACTAACACTTCATCTTATTAAATTAAATAAATCAAAATATTTAATTTAATCTCCTAAGTCATCTTATTTAATTAAATAACCCTAAGTTACTTAATTAAATGTCATTTCACCCTTCCCCTATTTATTAAATCAATTAATTTAATAAATATCTCTAATTCTTCTAATCCCCTAATTGCATAAATTAAACCTTGTTTAATTAGCAATTAAACCTTGTTTAATTAGCAATTAAACTAATTTTCCTCTAATCAAAGGGAATATTCCCATGGAATATTCTATCCTTTTTGCTTAGTTAAAACTTTGTTTTAATTTGTAAATTAGCCTTTTTCCTCATCCAAAGGGAATATTCTAAGGAATATTCCCTCTCCTCCAATCAACTCACTTAGCTTCAAAAGCAATTTAACCCTTCAACCTCCTAAGTAAGCTACCTTTGACCTGGGTGAGTAGGTCAAAAGTGTGTTTGTTTGAGGTAATTGTGAGCCTTTGATTAACTTTCATTATGCATTCTCATCTGTTGATGAGAATCCATGATCCATGCCTCTCATCTTCTTCATCTTGAACCATTGATTAAGCTTTTTGATCTCAACCACCCATTCTTCATTTGCTCTCCTATAAATAGGTCACTATTTGGAGACAAATGGATCCATCACTGAGAGTAAACTTATGTTGTTAAACTTACTTGCATCCATACTTTCAATTTGCACACATTTAGCTTATTTTTAAGTTTATTTTAGTTGCATAATAGCTTAGAGCATCCATTAATGGCTTCCATCCATTCATCTTAGTTTGTAAATAAATTGCGATTTCATCTTTTAGCATCATTTTAGCTTAAATTAGCTTAGATTAGCTTAGCATTAGCTTAGAAATTGCATAATTAGTAATTTTTTTAGCATAAAATCATGGTAAACTAGCTTGCATCATGTTCATTTTTATCATAATTTAGGTTTTCATACACCAAACACCATGGTTTCATCAATTCTCTTCCATAGAATCAACTGAAACAAGTTCACTATCACGGGATTGGGAAAGGGTCGTCGATCCACATCAACATGACACCAATTCCACAATAGGATGAATTTCAATAGATTAGAGTAGATGTTTTCTTTAAATCTTTCATAAATTTAGCATGTTAGATTTCCTAATAAAATGTTTACTTTCAATTTTGATTGATTGATCTTATTGAGATTTGAGTACCCATGGCTCCATTATGCTTCGATTATTCATGGATCAAGCGTAATTAGGCCCATACCGATATCCTCGCATCGACATTCTGAGACTAGAAGGATGGAAAATTGCTCATTTAACCATATTTTAGCTCAAAATCCATGTTCATGTTGTTTTGCAGGTTGCAGTGATGCTCAAAACACAAACAGCGATGCTATTTCAATAGCATCACCATATAGTGATGCCCAAGCAATTTGATACGACACGTATTTAATTGGCCGACGTTGATTCAAATATAGTGACGCTTATTTAAATTTGAAGTATCATGGAACGAAAACGGCGATGCTCAAATTCACCAGACCAACGCTTTCAAATTTCAAACTGTGACATTCATTTACAGTGACACCCATCAAAACAATGACACAATCATGCTCACTGGTCTTTTTTTAAAGCGATGCTCAACTTCACTAGACCAACGCCCAAATTTCAAATTGTGACACCATCGTGTGCAGCAATGCTCAACTAGGGTAAGAAACTTCACATTTTTTTTTTCACATGTGACTTAATTTATTTTGATTATCTAATCACTGATTGATGTCTGACTATGTTTTCATTGTTAGACTAATAGGTTTTTCCAAGTTTAAAGGCATGGAGCAAAATTGAATAACTTATCTTCTATCTAAAAATTTTATAATTGTAACTAGTGTTCAATGCTTTGGGGCAATTATAACCCAATTTCATGCTTTCTTGCTTTTAGTTTAGGTAATGTACTAGTTTTCCATTGGGTCTAAAATTAACATTCAAAGTTGGATAAAAGGAACCCTCACATCACATCTTTCAATTGGGCTTAAAATTGAACAAGGAAAACTCATCCTTCAATTGGTGCTTAAAATTAACTCATTATTGCTATGAGGGATAAAATTGACAACTATTTATTTTGTTTTGTGGTTTTCAACTTTTCTAGTGAATGAATATGCAATTCTCTCACACCGTTAAGGGATCTTGAGAAATAGAAACATTCTCTATCACATTGTAAAATCACCTCCATCTTTCAATTTGGGTTTAAAATTGAACAACCATGCGAGTGTGAGAAAAAGGCATAGCATGTGTTCTCTCTTTATTCATGTGAATGAAAATGATCGAACTATAGATGTACTTCCTCACTATTGTTTACCTTTAGAGGTCCTACCTTGGTGGGAAAAATTACTCACCCTAATGGAATGACCCAAGCGGTAATGAGCATAAGTCAGGCTCTTCTGAACCGCTATATAAATTTGTGGTTGCAAGGAAAGTTTGCAATCAACAGGGTGATACATGATAGCTCTCCCCCAATATCTTTATGATGTGTAAATCCCTTGTTCTAAGGGTTGGGAGACCTCTTGAGGGATTTTATCATTATGTCCTCTGAACCGAATGCCCTTACTATGAACCCTTGTGTAGTAGCCAAAAATACCTTAATATTTGTTGATGTCAGGAGGTCGGACCTCTAAAGTCGTCCCACATATTTGTGGTTCTTACTAGAGATGAAAAGGTTTTCATGGGAGATTCATGAGAACTTGAAGCTTGGCTTACCTGTAGAAGTGAGTGTCATGGAGGGGAGTCAGTGTGGTCAAGCTTCTAATCATCCACTCTGAATAAGCATAGCTGGAGAAATCCAAGTGGGAATACAACAAATATAGTCATTTCCATCCTAGGGTTGTAATGCTTGTGAGTCAGCTTAACACTTTGCTTGATTTCAAAACAATCCAAAAACAAGCATTCTCTATCCAAAATTTCACAAACACTTTGGCTTAAATATGGACTTCTTGAATTAGCCTTGATATTACTGCTTATCCTAAGGATTTATCCTTAGCGATTTCTAAATATTTTCACATTAATCTCAAACCCATATTTACCAAAGATAAGATAGGCAATTGTGGATTTAATCTCATGATTTTCATGAAAGGTACATTATGAAAGTTATGATGTTTTGATATAAACATCTAGTTTGAAAAAATAATCAAAAGTGAAGTGTTTGTGGTAAAATCAATTCATTTAAGCAAAGATAAAATTGATAAATAAACTCCACATGACTATTTGGAGACCGATTTCTCTCATTGAACAACCTGATTTTCTAGGTGATATAATTCAGCCAAACTTTGACTTCATTGAGGGAGAAAAAATAGATATTATCAGCAGTTTGAGAACCTTTACTTTTGAAACTAGAGAAACATCCAATCAGTGGAGAATTGTTGCAACTATCTTGGATAAAGAAGAATGAAGAGCAGATATTTTTGCCAGAAGGCCCATATTACCACCTCCCATGTGGAAATAATTATCTTCTTCTCAAATGATCTCACGCAAGATTAAAATCCCCAAAACAAGATCTACAGGTCATCATTCTAAGTTGAGGCATCTTAAACCAAAAAAATTCAAAAAAACACCTGTTGGCAATTCACAAGAATAGAAACAAGATAGTGGAAAAAATTTATAGACATGCTTCAAGGTATAGTCCAGAATTATATGCTTTCTTTTGGAGTCAGAACCTGGGTCTTTTTCACAATACTAAGCTTCTCTCGTACAATCCAGGTTTGTAAAGTGAAACTACCTTGGTCTTATCAAAACAAAAGCTCACTTTACCAAATTATCTCACGCAAAGTAAAGATCCCCAAACGAAAGTCAATTGGTCGTCACCATAAACTTAGACATTATAGTGCAAAAGCAATCAACAACCACATTGAGGCACTCTATGAAAATAAAAACAAATTGGTGACAAACCTTTATTAACGTGTTATAAGAAGAAATCCCGACCTATACACGTTCTTCATAAGCCAAGACGTTTAACTTTTTGAAGATCCAAAAGTTTTTAAAAAATCATTGGCTCTTTAGGATTTGAAGATTTTGGAGGTATAGCATCATTCTCGCTACCATGGTATTAGAAAACATAGGTTCATTCTAATTCAACATTGAGTCCAACATCTCATCCACCCCTTCATCAAAATTTCATCCTTCACCTCATCTATCTTTGCGAAATTTCAAATACACCAACACTTTGGGACTTAAAACATCAAACCAACTTGCTACCTTAGCTACTTTGTATGTGAAATGCATCCTTTTCCATGCACTTAGTTGAGATAGTTATCATCTTTGAACTAGTTTATCTTGAAGGTCACAAGTCTACCCTAAATATTTATAAGTTCATTATCATCCTTTATTCCAACATCACAACATCAAACTTAAGTCAAAAGTGTTTACCCAAAATGCTTGCAAAGATCACTTCCCACATCACCCATATTTTCATCCCACATTATCATCATTGCTCCCAAAAGGCTTAGAGAATCCATTTTACCTAAATTTTATTCCACTAGAGAGTTCAAACATTATAAATCTCACCACAACTCTCCCATCGGTGACCCGAAGTTTATAGTAAAAATGAGATCACAATACAAGAGAATCATGGAAAAAGAAAAAGTCGTATTTACCTCAAGTGATCCAAATCCTTTAGAATTTGATCCTAGAAGTCATGTTACACCATAGCAACATCATCTCCTTCAGAACCATACAAAATCGAAGACATCACCAACAACCTGTTTGAGCTCACTAGAGAAGAACTTTTAGAACATCAATCTTTTGAAAGTGTAGCTCCTATCTCCCCAATGTTTTTATCATATAATTTCACACAAGATTTCACAACTCCATCACAAGGGCTAAGTCAAACTTACATACCTAGTCTTGCAACCAGCCTTGCTAAATATTTTGGTCACACCTTACCATTCGAAAGTAATACACTTGTGGGTACTCTTGAAACCAATCCTCCACCTCCCACCACCATTTGGACACCTACCTTTGGTGCTCCTCCTATTCCTGAGGATCTAAAAAATCTACACCCTCCGCTTGAAATTCACTATTCCACCACCACTTCAACATTTCGGGGACACCCTTCTTCATCCACACCTATGAGTACCACAAGTGTACCTACCATCACGCAAAGTGGTACAGACCAAAAACATCAAAACAACACACAAGGGCATGTCAATACCATATAACAGAATCAACCCTCAATGCAACAAGGGACATATGTATCCAACCCTCCGTTGGGTTCATCCATTCCATCTACCATTACCACATCATCTCCTATCAATCCACCTCAAAGAAATCCCTTGGTTACAAGTTCTATCAATCCTGGGATTACCTTGATCACGAATCCTTTGTTTACATATTGTGCACAAGGAAATCCTACAAACACAGTGTTGATGGTAAAAGTAACATAGCAACGTTAAAACTGATTATTTCTACTGTATTTCTCCTAAAAAAGATAACTAGTCTTAAACTATCTATCTTCCAAGGTCTCTGTAGTTGCTTCTCAACTATGTTGTTGTCATTCAGTGGCCTATGCAACTGTAATGTTCAAGGGACCTGCTGGTAAAAGGAGACAAACTGAATATTATTAACTAATTTAACATTTGGGAGTGTAAATAAATAGAAAAAGATAGAACAGGGTGTAGGACAGCAAAACATGAACGTAGATTTCCTTTTATCAAAACATATAAACTTCGTAATGAGCATTTCTTTAAAACAACTAAAACCATAAAATGATACAATCCACAAAATACTCTATACCATTGCATTCATTCATAGTGCAAATTCAAGACATACAATAATTCATTATCACTAAACTTCAAAATCAAACAAGAACACATCACCAGCTCATTACTAAAATTCATACATCAATAAGCACAAAGAAATCTCATTCATAGATAACTCGATGAAATAGTCTCAAATTCATAATCTTCTATTGATTTTCATCAAATAAGAGACATTTATGCACAACATTCACTAGCATATGAATGAATATTGTTCATCAACATTACCATTAAAAATAATTCTGGAAATAACATAAATTGTATTGAAACTTGTAAAAATGTCTAAGTATCTTTGCATAAAAACTGTAAAACTTCTAAAAAACTATAAAATTATCCTAGACCTCTCTTTTAGGTAGCTAATCCTCACTTCAATTAGCCGATGACCTTTACAATATAGAGAGAAATTCTACATATGGACACATTCAACACTAATTCCTCTCATCAAAATTGAGATCCACAAATCAAGGAGCAACTGGGGTTGAATGAAGCAACTGCTTATTATGATCTTCAATTAACAATTGATAACTCCTTATCAAAAATTTGCAGGCAAAGGGAGGAGGCTAAACTATTGGGGATCCTCATTTGAACTTGTGTCATGTTCCTGAAAAGTAGGAGAGATTTGCCCAGCTGGTCGTATCACTTGATGCTTCATTCAAAAAAAATATTCCATAGCCACTTCACTCGTTTGTCTTATGCTCAATTAGCTACTCATCATAACTGTCCAATACTTGTTTAAGTATATCTACATCCGGCTCATCTACCCAATTTTCTTCAAACTTTATTCTTTTCAATTCAACAGAGGTGAACTTTTGCATATCATCCAACTTAGTAAGCTCCTTGTGAGCAATCTTCAATACCTCTTTTATATCCATGAACCTATCAATTAACAAATCCTCGTCATCATCTCCCTTTTGTATTGCCTCTTGGAATCTATTATTCCATTTGTTCCTTAGCTCATCAATAGGGAAACCATCCTTTATAGGGACATCCTCATTCACAATCATAGCTATAATTGCCTTTAACTCCACAATTTGATCTGCCAAATCCTTGCTAGCCTGTTGTACTTAATTCCTATGTGAAAAAATGAATGAAGACCAAAATTTGATAATGTTAATAGTTTTATCAAAAAAATCTTCATTACCTTCCTAAAGGATGGATTATTTTAGAAGTGTTTGTTGAGGTAACCTATTAATTTCTTTCAGTTTCTTGACATGTTCTTTGTATCCTTCCTCTTGTTTCTAGAGGGTCTCAGAATATATAGTCATATCATTAATTGATTCCCATGCACCTTCATGAGCCTTATGAATTTCAACACTTAGTTCTTCCACCTCTTGGTTCAACCTATCAATCCATTTGTCCAACATCCCTACTTTACTTCTCATCTCAACAAGGTCATCAACTTCTTTCTTACTCAACAAAATTGGTGTCTCAAGAGCAGCAGATTGCAAAGAAACAAGAGAAGATAAGTCCTTCAAGAACTTATGCAATTGATCCAATTGAGCTTTTGAGATCATCCTTCCTTTGCTTATCTTTTATCATCCTTGACTTAGTGGAAGATGCAAAAATATCAATGAGATCCATCTGTTGGTCCCTTGTATGTCTCCCCAAGTTCATAGTGCCTAGTTGATAATCACTTAACTGCATCTCTTGTTTGTCCTTGTCAACCATGGGAATGGCACATTCAGCTACAATTTCTCCAGCATCTGTCAATTTGGTGGAATGAAGGACTCGAGCCTTTTTCTTGGGCCTTTCCTTCTTAATTTATTTCATCATATCATCCTAGTTTAGGGGTTGAGGCTGGAATATTTGTTTCCTCTCCAATTTGAGCTTTAACAATGTTGGGGCAGTAGGAGGAGTAACCACTTATTGTGAAGAAGAAGTGGCAGAAGAGAGGGGCTGCCAAAGTGTTACCTTAGGTTGAGAATCGACCTCTTGTTGTTTCTCCTTTTCTACCATCTCCTTAGCTAACCTATGAGCTTCAACTTGCTCTCTTTCTTCCAATCTCCTCTCTTCCAACATGTCATCCATTTGTTTTCCAATTCCTTAAGCCTCTCCCATATTCTGGCCACTTCTTGTTCATGTTTGGCTTGTTCTTCTTCCTCTATTCTTTTTAATAAGAGCTCTTCTTCTTCCTTCTTTCTTTGGGCCTCCTCTATAGCTTTGGCTTTGGCCTCAAGGTCTTCCTTTTCTCTCCTTTTTCGAGCCTTTTCCTCTTCAATGTCTTGAATATTTTGTAGGAGGTCCAACTTCTCTCTCTCTACATTATCTCTCCATTCATTTTCCTTTTGTTGTTGCAGGAGGTCCTCATTTTCTTTATGTTGCCTTGCTAACTCTTCAATTTTTACTCTAGCTTCCAATTCTTGTTTCTTAGCAAGTGCATCAGCTTGTGCTTTGGCATCAACCTCCTTCTTTGTTTCCTCAAAGATTTCCCATTCGTCCTCTGGATTTAGTACATGCTTGGTCCCAACATCTTCAACATCCTCAGTAGATGCAGTCACAAGAGGCTCATTATCTAATTTTGTGGCCTCTGAATCAGTGTTTATTTCATGAATCTCAACCTCCTTTTGCTTATCCTTTTCAGATTTTTCATGGAGGCTTCTTGCGGGTACTTCTTTAATAGATTCTTCAGGGAGAGAAGATTGAGATGAGGCTCCTTCTCCGAGTGTTGTAGTCTCCACACCTTGTGATTCATGGGTTCCTTGAGTAGGTACTCCTAGATCAGCATCTCCTCCAGAGCTAGGAGGATAATACTCCAATTGTCCCTTAGGGGTTTTCCTTCTCTTGGTTCTCCTATAACCTTGGGTACCTCCTACTTTCCTATTCTTTGAGGATTGAGCTTTTGGATCCCTTATTCTCATTATCACCCATTGGATACTCCTATCCATTACTGTCCTAGAGATTTTTTTAATATCTTAAAAATCCTCTTCATCCCAATTCATTGGGTCAAAGTTTTGGGTGCCTACATTTTTTGCTTCATACCTAGGGTCCAAAACTTCACCATCATCTGATAGTGTATCAAGAATGTATTCCTTTACCCCATATTCAATCATCTGCGGGATGGGAAGCCTTTCATAAATATTTTTCCTTACATCATAATCATCCTACAAATCTATCCAAAAATCCTCTAACAAGTTACAATGCTTATAAAAAATGATGGGAGCTAAACCATTCATCGTATGCTCCAAATCAAAGTGTTTCCGGGTTGTATACAATCCCAACTTTAGATAAATTAATTCTTCACACATTGCCTTTGCAGCCAAATTGTGAACACAACAATATTCTCCCAACTTCATGGGAAATTTATGGCATCCAGGCTTGTGTTTATTGGAAAAATTTGTATTCACTCCCATAGCCTGATATACAAACTCCAGAAGAACAATCCTATCACTACAACATCTTGGCAGTCGATGAGGATGTCCTTTAAAACTTTCCAACCTAAAGTAAGAGAACTTGGAGTACTGGATATACCAATGTCCCCATTTAGCAATGAAGGCCATAACCTCCCTACTCATGCTATATCTAGCATCTCTTGTCAACCGGTTAATAATGTCATAGAGGAATGCATCATAAACCCTTCTATAGTGTAGCTCTAATGTTCGAAGGATCCACTGATCATAATTTTCCCATACCTTCTTTTGTCTAGGAGCTTCTCCCAATATGCCCACTACATTCAATCCATGGAATATGCCCATCCTTGCAGCTGAATATACAACATAAGAGGTCATGAAGAAGTTATTTATTTTCCCCACCTTGAGCATCTGATTGTGAAAATTATCTGACAAAATCATGACCTAATCAAACTATTACCTACCATCAAAAATGGTTTCAAATAATAGAAACATCCATTCCTTAAAATATGTAGTATTTCTTTCTAAACACCCTGATGAGCCCAGAATATGTTTATAATTTGGATATCATGTTATAGTTTTAAAAAAAACCCTTGCTCTCTTTTATGGATGTTTTAAACTCTATGGTTATAAACTTTTCATGTTAATGGGTAGTATTCTATGACAGGCATTCCTATATTCCTGCAACCTAAATATCTTAGTATGTCTATGTTCATTACCATGTTTTGACCTCTCAATTGACTGATACGATATATGTAGTTTTTGGGTAAGTAAGATGAATTTGATGCGTGTGATTAATGAGGAGTATCATGCTATTATGAGTGCATGCCTTCTTTTTCCTCTATTGCCATGTGTTCTACAGGTTGTCAAAGCTGGTATGAACGGGTCAATGCACAGCAAAACACGGCCTTGTAGAAAAATTCATTTCCAGCACACCATCGAAGGAGTCGTTTCAAGTGAGGATTCTTTGTCTAGGTCATTGGGAAGAAACCGAATTAATCATCAATCTAGGAAGACTGGAGTTCTAGATTCCCTCTGAATATGATGAGCAGATAAACTTGCATTTATGAAATCTGTTCCTCAGCCTCAGAAGGCATTTATATCCGCATCTTTCTCTATTAGTTAGTTAGTTAGTTAGTTAGTTGTTTCTATTTAAATAAATTTTCCTCCTACGAGAGTGAATGGGATGATTAAGAAGAAACTAGAGTAGAGAATAGAGATAGAACAGAGTGTATTGAGATTATTGTTATAATGAAAAATAGAGCTTTGTGTTAAAGTTTTCTTACAAGCAGAATAGCCATGTATGTGATTTCAAGTTCATGAATAAAAAGTTGATGAAGTTTTGAGTTCAACTCTTGTTTAAATTGGTTGATGCTTGCTAAGGGGGCCCACTTAGTAAGTATCTTTAGTTAGTAATTTACTTCCTGTTGTTTTATCAGTTAGAATTTCATTTCAGGAAAGTTTAGCACAAACCCAGTCTTTTATTGTTCCTGCAGCATAGGGAATCCATCCCTGTGTCTGTTCCTGTAGCATAAGACCAGTTCATGGTTTATTTCCCAGTAATGGTTATTATAATTTATGTTTTAGTTAAGTTATGCTTAAGTTGATAAGGCTTTTTTTTACGTTCCTGCGCCAGAAATAGAATTATTTTCACGCATTCATTTCTAGTAGGTCGTGGCTAAAATCAGTTCTTAGTGCACATACAGTGCCGCTCCATTTCAAGTATACGTTCCCTAGTTTGACAAGTAAATGAACGACCATGAGAAGATGTTAGTCACCTGCTGGAATGTCCAATTCCCAGGTTAGGATTTTTCATGACTTTTATATCCTTTTGTGGGCAAAAACCATTTTTGGCGTCATTGTCGAGGATGGTGTCAAGCTAAGAACCTGTCATAGTCATTGTTAGCAGTAGCTTAGTGTGTTTTCAAGAATTTTCAAATCCTTCAATTTTCAGTTAAGTCTGTTACATGCATAGAAGAAGAGATGCTTTAGGGAGATTCTTACCAAACCCTTCCTTCACTGATAACGATTTTGAACCATCTTCCAATCTATTTGAGGAAGAAGGAAACCAAGATATCAATCTATTTGCTAAAGACCCACTCATTGAATTCCCCTTTGACCTTGCTGACGAAGAACCCCAGGAAAATCCATTTGCTCTGATACTTCATCAAGCAAATATGGCACAAAATCCACCTAATCGACCTCCTGCTTTTGAATTCCCTATTATTGCCCAGCAAGATAATGATAACCTCAAAAATATTCCTTCTTCATTACTTCCCAAGTTCTACGGACTAGTTACAAAGGACCCAGATACTTTCTTGTTTGAGTTCGACATCCTCTGTCGAAGTTATGATTATACCACAGATGCTCACAAGCTGAAGTTGTTTCCTGCTACTTTGAAGGAGGGAGCTCTAAGATGGTTCATGAGTCTGGGGAGGAATGTTGTTGATACTTGGGCACTCATGTAAATAAATTTTCTTGAGAAATATAAGAAATATTTCAAGAGTGGTAGTAAGGGTGATGATATATTCCAAATTCAGCAAAAGGAGGATGAAAGCTTGGAAGACTGTCTCAAGGTTTTTGTTTTCCTTGAAGAAGAATCTGGACCATACTCTCAATGAAGAATCTCATAAATTACTTTTTTTGAGGGGAATCAATGATTCATGTATTGATGCTCTGGATCTAATGGGAGGAGGAGATATAACCCAAGTGCCTTGGGATGATATTAAGAACATATGCTGCAATTACTCTCGAGCAAGTGTCAAGAAGGGAAGAGGTCATCAGGCCACAATGGGAAAGGCTTCTAATAATGGAGTTTCACGGATGGAGATTTCAAATTTGTTGTCTGATTTCAAACAAGATATCATAAATAATATGGCTACACAATTGGATACTATGCAAGCTTGAAAGAAACATGAGGAAGCTGAAGCAATCTTGGTTGAGTTCTGTCCACATTGTCGGCAAAAGAAGCGTGACTGCAGATGTAAGATGGTGGCTAACATGGAGGCTAAGCAATTACCTACTGACTTTAAGGTAGTAGAAGGTGATGATGACCAAGTATTCTACGTTGCACAAAGGCGACCATGGGCTCAAAGACAAGGTATGCCTCAAGACCCTCTAACTTTTGGTAATCCTTATTCTAATTATAGTAACCAATGGCAACCTGCATATGGCCCATCACCACCATGGAATACCTCTCAACCACAATGGCCTAGCTATCCAAATTCACAATGGAAATCTCCTCAAGGAGGTTGGAAACACCCACAGGACAATGGGCTCCACCCCAAGGTAACTAGTAGCAGAATTCTCAATGGAAAGGTTCTCAGCAATGGCCAAACCAATCTCCTGGCTTTTTGCAGCTTTAGCCACCATAAACCCAAGCCCTCATGCCACCATCTGCAGCCCTTGCAGCACCTGCAGCAAATACTGGGCCTCTAAAACAAACTCCTATGCCTGCTCAACCATTGCCAAATCCTAATAATCAGCAGCAGCAACAACAGCCAATGTATTTTGTAGAAGCCAATCAGTATCCAGCCTATGCCCTAAATATTAATGATATCCATCTCAGGTCTGGAACCACCCTACCTGCTCCATAGCCACTAGTAATTACTGAAATACAAAGTCCTCCCTCTACTAAAAAATTGATTGGTCTTGTAGAACAGATACCTACATCAGATAATGCCTCTAAGAAGCCTGTCCTGCAGCATCCAGTAAAACCACCTTTTCCTCAGAGATTGCAAATCAATACACCTAAGTCTATAGAAGAGCCTACCTTTGATATTTTGGATCAGCTAAAAAATGTACACATTCAAATCCCTCTTTTTCAAGCCATTAAAGATGTTTCAATCTATGGGAAAGCCATTAAGGAGGCTTGTTTGAAGAAACCTAGAAGAAAGAAAAAAAAACCCCAAACTATCCATGTTCTAGGGCATTTGGCAAATATTATGTTAGGGAAGGTAGTTATGCCAAAATATGCTGACCCTGGAAGTCCTGTGGTATAAGTCAATATTAATGGTTAGATGGTAAAAAATGTTTTAGTTGACCTTGGTGCAGCCATTAATGTAATGACCAAGCATACTATGGAATAGTTGAATATCCTAACCATTAGGTCTACACCTACCATCCTACAGCTCGTTGATAGTTCCACTGGTATGGTAGAAGATATAATTGTCAACGTTGAGTCTTGGGAATACTCGGCAAATTTCACCATATTGTCCACCAAAGCAACCTTGGGAGGATATCCTATCATTCTAGGAAGACCATGGTTAGCCACAGCTGATGCTTTTATAGGATGTCATTCAGGAAACATGACAATCTCTGATGGTCAGTCAACAAAGAAATTGGCTTTATACCCACCTGCTCAACCTCAGCCAGATTTGTCTAACCCAATTTGGTCAGATTTGGGTGAGAAAACAGAAGAAGTCAGTTCATTGGCTCACTTAATGTTGCTGCAAACTAATCCATTCTCCCAACTTCAGAGTGAGGATGACCTACTTTTCAAAATTTTGCAGTCCAATTCTGACATAAGTAGCCCATCTGTGTTAAATGACTATCCTCAGCAGTACTTCCTATAGTAGCTAAATCCTGAAAAACCGCCATTTAAAATCCCTACAATCTATCAACATTTTCTCCCACAAGAAATACAGACACCACCTTTTCCAGTAGATTTCATGAATGATCTTACCAAATAAATTGAGCTATCTCTAGGTCACTATCTGAATATCAGCAATCAACTACTTAAATCTCAACAAATTACCCTAGTTAAAATGTTGCAAGATCAACACAAAGCTTTTGCATGGGGCTATGGGGATATGAAGGGAATAGATCCTTAACTGTGTACTCATAGGATCTACATTAAAGAATATTTTTCACCTATTAGGTAGCCTCAACGAAGGATAAACCCAGCACTCAGGGAAATAGTTAAAAATGAACTCCAAAAGTTGCTTGATGTTGGTTTCATCTATCCTATTTTAGATAGTCAATGGGTATCTCCATTGGTGATTGTTCCTAAAAAAGGTGGGAAGTGGCAAGTTTGTGTAGATTACAGGGAGCTAAATACTGCAACTAAAAAGGATCACTTTCCACTGCCATTTGTTGATCAAATACCAGACTCATTGTCTGGTAAAAAGTATTTCTCATTTTTAGATGGATATAGTGGGTATAATCAAATTAAAATTGCCCCTGGGGATCAGGATAAATCAACCTTTACTTGTCCATGGGGGACTTTTTCTTACTCTCTCCTACCTTTTGGCCTGTGTAATGCCCCTGCAACATTTCAAAGGGCAGTAATTAGTATTTTGCAGACACTTCTCATGATTCTATGGAGATCTATATGGGTGACTTCACCACTTATGAAATAACTTATGAAGAAGCATTATCAAATTTGGAGAAAGTTTTGAAAAGATGTAAGGAGCATAATTTGTCTTTAAATAGTGAGAAATTTTTTATGATGATGCAAGAGGGAATTGTTTTAGCCCATCATATCTCTCCAGCAGGAATTCAGGTTGATCCTGCAAAAATAAAAGTTATTCTAACTTTGCAAACACCTATGAAACAAAAGGATGTTAGAAGCTTCTTAGGGCATGCTAGATACTATAGAAGATTCATTAAAAATTTCAGCAAAATAGCTAGTCCCCTGTATGCCTTATTGACTAAGGATTGTGAATTTACCTAGATTGAGACTTGTGACAAATCTTTCCTGCAGCTTAAGGACTTACTTACTAAAGCACCAATTTTTCAAGGACCAAAGTTGAGTATGCCATTTCATATACATATAGATGCTTCTGATTATGCTATAGGGGCAGTGTTAGGACAGAAGGAGAATTCCATTGAGCATGTCATCTATTTCATCAGCAAAAATCTTCAAGGCCCAGAATTAAACTACACTGTCACAGAAAAAGAATTGCTAGCAGTTGTCTATGCTCTAAACAAATTTAGGCATTATGTCACTGGTTATCAAATATATGTTCATATAGACCATGCAGCAATAAGGTACCTTATGAATAAACTTGCCATATCTGCTAGATTAGCAAGGTGGCTACTATTGTTGTAGGAATTCGATATCACAGTTATTGACAAACTAGGCAGGGCAAATGTAGTGGCCGATTTCTTATCAAGACTTCAAACACCTACACCTACCACATCTGAGGTAATTGATGATAGTTTTCCTAATGAACATTTATTTTTTATTGTTGCTCAAACACCATGGTATGCGCATATTACAAATTACTTAGCAACTAACAAGATACCAGCTCACTTCTCACCAAAGGACAGAAAGTTGTTGATTGAGAAGAGTTTTAACTTTTCTTGGATAGCAAATTGTTTATTCTATATAGGACCAGATCAAGTCATGAAAAGGTGTGTTAGAGAAGATGAGACATATGACATATGGCATGCTTGTCATGATGAGCCATGTGGTGGGCACTTTACATCTAAAATAACATCAATGAAAGTGCTTAATACAGGGTAATATTGTCCCACACTACACAAGGATGTTGTAGCCTACACCAGAAAATGTGACAGATGTCAAAGAATGGGGAGACCAATGAAGTTTGATGAAATTCCCTTGTACCCACAAGTGGTGGTTACTCCCTTTGATAAGTGGGGAACGGATTTTGTTGGGCCAATTGATCCTCCATCCAATGGAAAATCCTACATTTTAGTTTGCACTGATTATGTGACAAAATGGGTGGAAGTAAAAGCAATGACACATGCACGTGACAATATGGTTGTTGAATTCCTTTATGAACAAATTTTTACTAGATTTGGAGTCCTGAGAGAACTTGTTACTGATCAGGGAGCTTAATTTACTTCAAACCTGATCACTGCATTGATGAATGACTATAAGATCAGACACAAGAAGTCAAGCCCTTATCACCCTCAAGCCAATGGGCAGACAAAGGTAACTAATAGAGAACTGGAGGCAATCCTTACAAAAATAGTCCAATTACACAAGAAAGATTGGAGCAGTCATCTTCCAGAAGCAGTCTAGGCTTATAGGACAACATGGAAAACAACTACAAGGTTTACCCCTTTTGAGTCACTTTATGGTAAAACTGCCATGTTGCCAATTGAATTTGAGCATAAGACCTTACAGACTGCACTTCAGCTTCAAATTGATCTTCAGCAGCATAAAAGGAATGCCTCCTATAGTTAAATGCATTGGATGAGATTAGGAAAGCTGCCCTCCAGCACACTGAAGCAATACAGCAGCAAAGAAAGAAATGGCATGACCACAATATCCGCACAAAGCATTTCTTCGTTGGTGATTGGGCCCTACTCTACGACTCCAGGTATAAAGAGAATCAAGGTAAGCTTACAACAAGGTGGCTTGGTCTGTATGAAATTGAAAATGTATTTGATAATGGTTCGGTTCAGTTGGCAACAATCGATCTTGTCTGCTTCAAACTGTTGGTTAATGGACACCGTCTTCGGTTGTACCATAAGCCGGCTTCAAAAGAAGAATTCATGCAGCAGTTTCTTTCCCCTACGGCCAGTAATCTTCATGCAGCAAAAGGCTTCGGTCTTCTTCCTGCAACATCTCTTTGAAATTATGTTGAACGTCCATAATAAAGGTTTTCTTTTTACGAAAGCCACTTTCTCCATCACCATCCATCATCATCCATCACCATCATTCACTCATTCCATTTTTCTTTTCCATGTCACCCATCCATGTCATCCACCTGTCGTACCACTTTCATTTATGGTTTCTTTTCAAGCAGTCATTTTCGGTTGTGCTGTGATATCTCCCAACATTCGCGAGCATTAATTACAAGGTGCGCAATATTCTTTTTATTTGTCACATCATTCATTCATTTTATTTATTGATTTATTACAATATGTCTATCAGTCATTACTGCTAGTTCCTCGCCTATCCTTTCGTACATGTGTGGACACATGCCAAATCTTAAGTAGGGGGTGGGGATAATCTGTTTCAAATTCTTTCTTTTTTCCATTGCCACGTCTATTAAAGACAGTTTTTATCGTACTTGCCGCCAAATGAATGCGTGTTTTTCCCTGATCAGCAAGTTAATTGCTTAATCAAGCAGTTCCTAAAAATTATTGCATGCAAATTGTCTTTTATATCATTTTTTGGTAAAGTAAAAAGGTAAAGAAGCTGAAACAAAAGAAACAGAGCAAAGAAAAGTGTTTTTCAAATATTCAGAAGAGGTTGAGATTCAGGTGTTTTAGCAGAAATGGTTGTGAATATGGGTGGTCAGCTAGTACGACATGAACCAGTAGCTCATGAGGCCTTAACACAAGACCCTCAAACAGTTCAGGCATTCAATATGTGCAGATGGTTGAATTACTTCTTGAGGATAGATTCTTTCGATGAAGAAGCTGCAGGCAAATTTCTGAGAACTCTTTCGGAAGGAGAGGCTACAATATGGGTTTTAACAGTTGTTGTAATAGAGGAAAGAATTTCTGAAGTAACAGGACTTCCTGCAGCTGGAGAAAACTTTCCTTCAGGAAGGGATGTCGTCTCTGCTAGGGCAGAATTCACATTGCCAACTGATGGACCCTTGGAGGTTTCAAAGCAAGGATGCAAAAGGGTGTCACTGCCTTATCCATATTCAGAATATGCCTCCTTTATAATCAGGTATTTAACTTGTGAAGGACACTTTTCCTATTTGCATTTCTATCACTTCAAATTGTTAAGTCATATGAGGTACGAGTTAGTTGTCAACGTCCCAAATTTCCTATTAAATCTTTTGGAGCGTAGTGCCTATGAAACTCAAAAGGGTAAAGATAATTCCATCTCCCATCATGCCCTTATTAAACTGCTAACTAATTATTCCCTGAGGGATGCATCACCCCTTTCTTGGCAAGAATTTGTTGCCCATAAAGGACTACAACCTCTAGAACCTCCTAGAACACTGCCTGCATAACCCAAGAAAAAGAGAAAGAGAGTGGAGTCTTCAAGTAGATAAGTTGAGCAAGAATCACCTGCTTCTCCTGTAACACCTAGTCCTGCAACCACTATAACTGAGCCCTCTAACCAAGTTAAAACTAGGTCTGCATCAAGGAAAGAGAAAGGGAAAATAAAAATAGGTGAACCATCTAGTGTTGAGCATACCCCTAAAGCAAACCCTCAAATAGCAAAGCGAAAACGTGCTACCCAGCTTTTTCCTGTAGCAACACCTAATGTCACCACAGTTTCATCATCCTTTCCTACTGAGTCTCAAACCCCCAAGCAAACTAGGAAGAAAAAAGTTGCAAAAGAACCTCATACACCTGTCACATTGCCAACAAGAATTTCACCAAGAAAACGGAGTAAAATCACTTCAACCTCCAGACAACCAGAAATTATAGTTATTTTTAGAGAATCTGAGGAAGTCAGACATGATGATTCCCAAAGTATTCCACAAAATTCAATTGATATTCTTGAAGAACTGCAAAATGAAAGAGTAGAGGTTGGGGAGGTACAACATAATGGAAGTAACAAAAAGACAATGCCAAGTCTTGATGACTTGGTTGATGCAGTTGAAAGAATTTCTGAGTAAACACAGTCCCCTCCTGACCAGCAACATGAGTTCGTCCTGCAACAAGAACAGGAGCAATTTGAGCAACCTAAGGCATCCAATGCAATACCATTTCCCTCTGAAACATGTCAAGCATTTATTGTGTATAAGAGAACGTTGCTAATCGAATACTTAGAATACCTTAAGATAATCTGGAGGCCTGTGACACTTCAGACCTTGAGTTTCTGCCATCTGGCTAAAACTTAAATGCAACAAAGTCTGTGGGAGGAAGAGAAGAAGAAATTACAAAAAGAGATTGAAAATCAAAAATAGGAAATCCAGGAGATGAAAGAAAAGATGAATGAAATGATGAAGGTGGCAAGGAAAATCATGGAATGTAGGCCACCATCCAAAGTGTATGCAATGTGCCTCAAAGAGTAGTTTTTGTGGTTCCAGTTAATGAGGATTTCTAAAAACCTTGACCCTGTTCTTAATTCTACTAAAGAATTCTATGATGCCTATCAAAGAGCATCTAATTGGCTAAAGAATTCTATGTGTGAATTTTATTTACATGGTTTATTAATCCCTTGTGAAATTGAGTGGAATCCACTTCTTTTCATAGGTGACATTCATTTGAGATCACTTATGTCCTAGGCAGCTAATGAAATTAATTATGGCAAACAATTTAAGGATTATGAGGAAGTTGAGCGAAAAGAACCTGTTCCCCATAGATCAGAAAGCTCAGACCCTCAAACATTTCTGAGGACCTGGTTTTCTGTTGCATATGGATTTCATGATCCTACAGCAAGAATAAGGATATTTGATCTTAGGAAATAGGTTTATGATGAGTTTAAAGGCCAACCATATTCGTTTTGGAAGCTTTCAGCTTCTAGAAGTAAAACAAGATGGGAAAAGCTGATAGTTGGTCTAAGAAAGTCTGAGCCCCATAGTCCCTTGAATCTAAGAGCGGTCGTCAGAAGATCGGAAAGATATATGCAATTGGGTCTTCAGGAAAGATTTGAATTATGGTTGCCACTGACATTTAGACCTCCTGCTTTGATGTGGCCACTATATCCTTATCTAGCCACAGATATTAATGAAGACACAGAAGCTCACAGATATGAAAGATGGCAGAATTGTAGGGGTTCCTTCTACAGGTTTGGGACTGCACTACAAGGCCATGTTACTCCTACAGATTTCAGGGACACAACCAGGAAGATTAATGCTGGAGGACCAGCATTAGCTAAAGTAGGGGGAAAATGATGAGCCTAGAATATGTTTATAATTTGGATATCATGTTATAGTTTTAAAAAAAACCCTTGCTCTCTTTTATGGATGTTTTAAACTTTGTGGTTATAAAATTTTCATGTTAATGGGTAGTATTCTATGATAGGCATTCCTATATTCCTGTAGCCTAAATATCTTAGTATGTCTATGTTCATTACCCTGTTTTGACCTCTCAATTGACTGATACGATATATGTATTTTTTGGGTAAGTAAGATGAATTTGATGCGTGTGATTAATGAGGAGTATCGTGCTATTATGAGTGCATGCCTTCTTTTGCCTCTATTGCCATGTGTTCTACAGGTTGTTAAAGCTGGTATGAACGGGTCAATGCACAGCAAAACACGGCCTTGCGGAAAAAGTCGTTTCTAGCACACCATCGAAGGAGTCATTTCAAGCGAGGATTCTTTGTTCGGGTCATTGGGAAGAAACCGAATTAATCATCAATCTAGGAAGACTGGAGTTCTAATTTCCCTCTGAATCTGTTGAGCAGATAAACTTGCATTTATGAAATATGTTCCTCGGCCTCAAAAGGCATTTATATCTGCATCTTTCTTTGTTAGTTAGTTAGTTAGTTAGTTAGTTGTTTCTCTTTAAATAAATGTTCCTCCTACGAGAGTGAACGAGATGATTAAGAAGAAACTAGACTAGAGAATAGAGATAGAACGGAGTGTGTTGAGATTACTATTATAATGAAAAATAGAGCTTTGTGTTAAAGTTTTCTTACAAGCAGAACAACCATGTATGTGATTTCGAATTCATGAATAAAAAGCTGATGAAGTTTTGAGTTCAACTCTTGTTTAAATTGGTTGATGCTTGTTAAGGGGGCCCACTTAGTAAGTATCTTTAGTTAGTAGTTTACTTCCTATTGTTTTATCAGTTAGAATTTCATTTCAGGAAAGTTTAGCGCAAACCCAGTCTTTTATTGTTCCTGCAGCATAGGGAATCCATCGGTGTCTGTTCCTACAGCATAAGACCAATTCATGGTTTATTTCCCAGTAATGGTTATTACGATTTTTATTTTAGTTAAGTTATGCTTAAGTTGATAAGGCTTTGTTTTATGTTCCTGCGCCAGAAATAGAATTCCTTTCACGCATTCATTTCTAGTAGGTTGTGGCTAAAATCGGTTCTTAGTGCACATACAGTGTCGCTCCATTTCAAGTATATGTTTCCTAGTTTGACAAGTAAATGAATGACCATGAGAAGATGTTAGTCACCTGCTGGAATGTCCAATTCCCAGGTTAGGATTTTTCATGACTTTTATATCCTTTTGTGGGAAACAACCACAGCCTAGAAAGCATCATGATTAGGTCATCAATTTCCTTCTTGAATTCTCCCCTCTTGGGTTGTTCAGGAACCTTGGTTAAGGACTTCTTCTCAGTCTTCAACCATTTTTTGTTCATGTGGGACCTATTAGCTTCCTTGTCCTTATTGAATAACTGCAATCCCTCTGCTTCAGTCAATTTCTTGGGGTTCTTGGGGGTAGGTGCATTGAGCAAGAACCTCATCATTTGTGGTGATAAATCAATAATTACATTTCCTTGAAGGTCTACAAATTGCCTTGATACCAGATTGTAAGCTCTTATTGTTGTCAATATAAGTTTTGGGCTCTAAACTAATAAAAGGAAGAGTGTGACATGTGCCAGTCCAGATTGGGCTATTCTTTCAGTCCTCCCAATCAAATCCTTTGAGAAAGTATCTACAATCACCTCCTCATAGTTGAATGGCCCCAGATTAGTGTATGTGATGTCATCCCACTCTGAATCCAACTTGTTGGTCGTAAGAGTGGCATACTAGTGTTTATATCTCAAGGTGTAAGGCAATTGCTCCACCTTTATCTTCTTTGGTTTCACTCCCTTTGAGCTTTCCGCAGCTTTCCCTTCCTTTTGTGAAACGTCTTTAGATGCTCCTGAAATTGTTTACTCATGTAAGACAACCCTAGATTAGATAAACAAAAGGTATAGGAATCAACATTGCAAATTTTACCTTTCATACCTCTTTATTCTTCTCTAGGTAACTCTCCATATTTAGTGAAATTTTAAACCTAGCGGGACCGGGACCGGGAGAAGATCAGGAACTAGAGAGCTAAAATAGATAATAATAAAAAATTGGAACCAGACCTGGGACCGGATCAAAAACTGGAACTTTCAAAAGTTCCAATATTTTGTATCATTTGGTTATCCGGTTCCGCCAAACCTAGTGGGATCGGATTCAGAATTGGAACCTACCAAGAGCAAGATCGTTTCTGGAATAGAACTCTTAGGTGAAAGTTCATTGGACGAGTTTGTTTTCACCTTCGGTTCTATTATGGATTACCATGGTGAAGCGGATTCTCCCCACACACCTACATCATTTTGGACTGATGTTAGAAAGAAGGTGCACAGAGGCAGGATTTAAGCTTGACTCTATTCGAACAAACAAGACTGAGATCGAGCGAGCAAGGTCATTTATGCAAAAATGGCACGACACACAAACCCTAACTCGTACAGCCCACTGACTTAAATTAGAACTAGGGCATCAAAACCCATAATTAAATCAGTAAGACCAGCATAGGCATAAGATCTGAAAGGGTCGAGAGAAAAATTTAAAATAGTTTTAAACACCAAAACCCTTCAAAATGAAGCCCTAATCAAAACTAGGCCATGGTGGAACAGAAATGCCACCAAGAACGGAGAAAATGAGTGCAGACAAAACAAAAACAAATGAAGGAAAGCAAAAAAAAGACAAACGCAAACAAAACAAAAAATGCAAATGAAACACAAATGATCGCAAGTGAAGATCCACAGGAAAAGTCCTACGAACGTGCGAAGAACAAATGGAGCAAGAAAATGGGAAAACACAAAGAGAGAACAAAATAAACCCACCTACCTCAAAACACAACCAAAAAGGGTTGAAAATCGACCGGAATCTACTCACGAATGCTCGGCCGCAACCAAATCATGCTCCTCTTCAAGTTACTTTAGCTCTAGCTCATTAAAATGCTTTGGATAATTGTAATTAGCCAAATAACCTTGATTAAGGTTTTAAAAACCATTTCATGCATGTGAGGAGGTTGCAATTAATGTAATTGGCTAGGGGCAGAATTGAAGAGAAGGTGAGTACACAACCACCATGTACATCAAAGTTAAAATGGGAGCAGAAGCAGAGTCGGGATAGAACCAAAAACTTTGCCAAATTTCCATGTTTCATTTCGGATCCATCTTCGGTCCCACAACAGGGAAAGGACAACAAAGAAATGGGGGTGGCATCGGGACCAAATCTAGATCTAGAGCTTTGCAAAGATCCAAGTTCGGATTTGACTCTGGTTCCACTCCCGACAAACAGAAAGAAAAACAAAGGCAAACAAAATAACAAAGGAAATCAGGACCGAGGCAAAGCCCATCCCAAAATAGGACACAAAAGGAAAAACAAAACACAAGGAAGAACAAACGGGAGCGGAATCGGAATGAAACTCAAACTTGGAACTTTTGGAAAGTTTCGGTTTCAGTTTATGTTTCGGTTCCACTTCTAGCAAAAGGAAAAGAAACACAAAGAGGAGGAAAACAAAACAAAACCCAAGGGAGAAAACAACCCAAGAGCCCAAGAAAAACAAAGCAACAAAGAATACAATAAGGCAAGAAATGGAGCTGAGACCAGAATGGAAACTAGACCAAGAACTTTATCAAAGTTCTAAGTCTAGTTTCAGCTCGTGTTTTGAACCCGTAAAAACAAAATAAATAAAGACTTAGGAGGAAAAAGAACAACTCCTAAGACCCAAACAAGAACACCAAGGACAAACAAACATAAGGGGGGCCCATTTTGACCAAAAACAAAATGGGGTGGTGACTCAGCTATGAAAATGGTTTACCCATTTTCAAGATACTGAAAAATTCAGTCACCCAGAACCTATGGTTCATGAACATTTTAAACTTGAGCATGATTAGTCATGGAAAAAAAAGTTGAGCTGGAATCTCAAATGTAAATCACCAATAACCACATTGAATTTGAGTGTGTGCATGTATGGTGTATCTATTTCTATAAAGGTTCTTCCTATCCCGAAATAAATGTATTAAATATTTAGGCTACATGAGTTGAATCCTTATGCATGTCATGCAATGATATCCTGGGTATTGCTCCACTGCCAGACAGGCGTCCATAGCCCCAAGGGAGATACCTCTAGTTCTCTCAAAGCATTGCTCTACTGCCAGCCAAGTGTCCATAGCCCTAGTAGAGATACTTGAATTACCCTTCTCATATTGAGTCTTTCCATCAGTTAATGGTTCTCTTTCTTTTTCTTTTCTTTTATATAGGCTTACTTAAATAATTTCTCTTTTCATAGTTTCCTCAATACCCAGATGTATCATCTTGAAACTTGGGTTGAGAACTACAATGGACCTCATGACAATGTCGGGACTTAGATTTTTCACCTAAATCTAGAACACAATTACCCTAAGACAAAGGGGCATTCATGTAAAGAGATGTTTTTATCTATTTTGTGACAATTTTAGTCGTGGTTTATGCAATTTCTTACAATATACATGTTTGTTCTTAACCTTTCAGGTTGTTATTTAAAAAAGAACACAATACATAGGTCTTGAAATGAAAAAATTCCACAAACATATCTGAAAATACCTAAACCAATTTCTCTCCTAGTATCCTAAGTATACATTGAATAACCACTCCAAATTTTGAAATAGAGCCGAATGGAGGTCACCCAAAAATAAAAGGACGGAAACATAAACAACAAAAATAACCCAAAACAAACAAACAAAAGAAACAAACCAACTAATTACATATATACATCCAAACAGAACATCAGACCCTCATGGGCCAAACTAATGCTTGAGAAACTGCCCATTGACAGGCAATGGAATAGGCTCTCCCGTTAAAGTTCTCAACTGAAAGGAATTCTCGTCGAGGACCTCAATGATCTAATATAGACCCAATATTCTAAAAGCTTTGATTTTTTCTTTTTTGTCAAACCAACGTTTGACAATAGCTTGATGTTTAGAAAACTGTTGTAAAGAACAATCTCTTTATTCTTCTAGATTCAATAAACTGGCTAGCCTAACTTCTATCCTATCATCATTTGAGTAGAATTCTTGCATAAACCTAAGAACGGGTATTTGTAGATGGATAGGAAAGATCTGGTCTTGGCCATAGACCAACTTGAATGGTGAGTTTCCTAAAGCAGCCTTGATTCAAGTTCTATCTACCCATAAGGCAAATCTGAGTTGAGTATGTCAATCCCTAGGATTACTTTCTAACAGCTTCTTAATTACTTCCAACAGATTTTTGTTCATAGATTTAGCTACTCTATTCCACTGTGGGTAGTAATTAGAAGAGTATATTAATATAATTTTATGTTCATATGCCCATTGAATAAATTTTGCAGAAGAGAAAGTAGGGCCATTATCACATACCAAGGAAAATAGTACTCCAAACCTGGTAATGATGCATTCATTGAGGAAATTGATGACAACCTTGATGGTGTTATTCTTACAAGGTTGAGCTTTAGTCCAACGTGTACAGCAATCATTTGTTGTCAAAATAAATTTTTGACCTGTAGAAGAATTGGGGTTAATTACCTTGACAAAATCTAATTCCCATTAGGCAAATGGTCTTACCTCGAATATCGGCTATAAGGGAATTATTGGATTGTGTTCCCTAGATACAGAATTCTGACATGTCCTCACACATTGGTGAGCATTGTGGAATACATGGGGCTAGTATTAACCTGATCTCAAAATTTGGTGTGCCATGGAATCAACCGAACCATGTTCAGTACCGTTTCTACCATGAAATTCCATTATGGCTTGTTTCGTTTGTTGTTGATCAAGGCAGTGTAGATAGACTCCCTCAAAGTTTCTTTGGTAAAAAAATCCCCCTTTGAGCATATAGTGGGAAATCTTCAGCCTGATTTCTCTCCTCTAAGTGGCATTCATCCCATCTAGATATTTGTTATTTAGCAACAAAAATATCAAATCAACATACCAAGGATCACCTATAAATGATTGTACCATATACTATTGAAAGGTAATCTTAGCATCAACATTTTCCATTGCCTTGGATAGGCCTTGTCCTCAGAATAACTTCATCGGATGGATTTCAAGGTCAAATTCTTGTAAGATTTCCATCCACTTTCCTCATCTCTCCCCCAGTTCACTCTACATAAGAAGGGACTTTACAGCAGTGTCAGGAACTATGGTAATAATTTGACTGTGGAGGATATAGTGCTGAAACTTCTTGACAACTCACACCAGTGCAAAAGCCTATTTCTCCAAAGGTGGATATCTAACTTTAGCATTCTTGAATGGAGAACTCATAAAAGCAATCGGCCTTTCGTCTCCTTCACATTTTCGCTGTGTCAAAACAGCAACACAAGAATGATCAAATGCAAAAGAGTATATATAAAAAGGCCTCAGATAATTAGGGCTAGTTAAACCCAATGCCTCTGAGATGGACTGTTTAATATGTGAAAATGCAGATTTAGCCTCATTACTCCACTCAACCTTAGCATCTTTCTTCATCATTTTGTTGAGGGGTTTGACAATCTCCGCAAACCCAGTTATGAATTTCTGCACCAAGTTTATCTTCACAAAAAAGGACATCATCTCCTTTTTGCTATCGGGCACGGTCAATTTTAGAATGGATTCCACTCTATCTGGGTCAACTGAAATTCCTTTCTCTGATATTATCTGGCCTAGTAATTTTCCTTTTAAAACTCCGAACACATACTTTTTCAGATTGAGGGAGACTCCATAACTTATGCACTTTTGAAGTACCTTTGATAGATCTGTAGCATGGTTTTCTCTATTCTTTGAAAACATAGTCAAATCATCCATATATATAATAATACACTTACCTACCAAATCCTTGAATGCCACATCCATCGCTTGTTGAAAGGTGGCTCCAGCATTGATAAGACCAAATGGCATCCTTCGATAAGCAAATGTCCCCCACTTGGTAGTGAGCCTGTCCTCATAGTTGACCATTACCTGATTGTATCCTGAATATCCATCCATAAATGACATCATTTGTGAACCATTCACTATTTGCAGCACCTTGTCAAGGGAAGGAAGAGGATAATTATCCTTCTCTGAAGCTTTATTAAGATTTCTAAAGTCAACACATAGCCTGATCTCTCCACTCTTTTTATGAATAGGGACCGGGTTGGTGACCCAAGTTGAATGTCTCACTAGAAATATTATCCTTGTTGACAACAACTTCTACACTTCCCTCTGAATTAATGGCTCGATCAAGGTATTCACTGGGCGTTTCTTTTGGCGGAAACGATTTGCTCCAAGTTTCAAGGGGACAGTATGTGTTATTACCAAATTATCAAAGGTTTTCAATTCTTCATACCCCAAGCAATTGCAACTATATCTTCTTTCAATGTTGCCAAGATTTTATCCTGAATGTGTTTGGGGCAATTTTATCCAATAAATACATTCTTCTCAGGGTCTAAATTTGCCAAGTTGACTGATTTGTACTTCCCTCTATCAGTCTCATTAGGCATTTTTTCATGAGCTCAAGGATCAGAGTCAAAGATCCTCTCTAATGCTACCATTCCCTTAGGAATGTTGTTCATTTTTAGGTTCATTATCCCTTCTGCATCACATGTTTCTAAATCCCACTCTCCTTGACCTCTATTTGATTCATCGATAATTTGTCCCTCGAAGACGTTTGAGCTCACCAAGAAGGCCAGTATATGTTGGTCATCATTGAAGACCTGGAAATTCCTAATGTTGTCAGGAATGATTGGGATCGATACTAACTCTACTAAAAATATTTTCAACTTAGAATCTTGCATGGGTTCTAAGGTACTAGCAGCAACAGCAAGTGCATTTGTAATCTGGTTATCTTCTCTAGGAATTAATTTGATCCCAGAGGCATCAAAGTCTTCTATCAGATTCCATATTTTGTTCCTGTATGCAGCCAACCTCTTTTTATGACAAGTGTATTGATTGAAAACCTACTTGATAGTGACCTTAGAATCTCCCATGACTGTCAAAGTTGTAACCTTTTTCTGATGCACAAACATCAGTCCTTTGGCCAGTGCCTTATATTCTGCCACATTATTGGTACAGCCGAGCTGCAACTTGTAAGAAGCAAATTATGTTTTCCCTTTCAGGTTTGTTAGCTCAACTCCAGTTCCACTCCCTGTTTTAGACTTGGAACCATCAAATTTGAGGATCCATAATTGATCTTGGACTAGGGTTTCTTTCTTAGGGTGAGCCGGGGATAGTTGTTTGCAAGAAATAGGTGGTGGATCAAACTAGTTTAGGAATTCTAGACATGGGGAGTGGTCTGAACAACAATCATCAAAAATTTCATTCAGATTTAGGACCTATACGGGCACTTCTTTCTGAATCTGATCTTGATTAGTGGGTTTATAATTGGTTATTGGTTTCAGCAACCCCCTTGGAATCAGAAGATTGGCAAGGGTTGGTGTATCAGACAGTTCCTGAGATTCTACAATCTCATTTCCCAAGGAAGAACATGAAACCCGAGTCTATCTACTTGGGGAAAGGACTTCTTCCTGTGTATTATTGGCCCTTGTCAAGATAGTGGCATCTCTAGCCTCAAAGGAAAACTAATTCCTGGGTGTTTCGGGTTGGCACTCACAAGTTTTCGTTGACTAACAGACATGGTTGAGGATGTCTACACAAGGTTTACATGTCAATTCAGAATGATTGGTAATGAATTATGCACCAATTAGGGAGTAGCAGACTCCATAGATCAACCTCCTCTCCCAAAACCAGCCTATCATGTTGCAACTTTCTATTTAAAACCTGTTGGTTCACAGTGGTCATTGGGTCACTGTGTTCTAAAGGTTTTATGGTATCAGGATTGAACATTGAAAAGGTCATGATTTCCTCTCCCTTATATACTCCTATCTCGGTTTCAAAATAGGCTACCTCGTTAGGACTGTCATACACAATGATCATATGTTTGAGAAAAGGCTCACTTTCAATCCTAATTTGTGTTGCTACCCCTTTCCATGGCAGCCACATGTGTGAAAATTCTAAGTATAAGTAACCCCCAATAATTTTTTATTAGGTCTCAGCTTAGAAGCATGACATATGTCTCGAGGATATCAGCTACCTAGATATTCATATAGGTCTGGATTTGCGGGTTTGATCCAACCTGCACATGAATGTTTTTAAGTTACCCTACCACATTAACCTTAGTTTTGTCTAATTGTATTACCTTCTTATGAGTCTGAACCGGATTTAAACCCAACTTTTTACAAATGAAAAAGGGCATGGCATTACCTGAGGCTCCAGAATCCAAGATGCAATTGTCTAAATTCTTCCCAAAGATTCTTAGGCTTAACAGGAATGGTGGGGTCCCTATCTTACCTTTGTACATGGCCGCATTCATTTCATTAGTTGGAGTCGCCTTATTCTTTCCTTTTGACTGGTCTACTTCTTCCAAAGCTCTCAACACGATGTCATGTTAGGCAGGGCACCACTTCAGGATATCAAAGAATGACAGTGAGGTCTTTTTCTTATACATCTCTAAAATAAAATCAAATTCCATATCATTTTTCATCTGATATTTAGGAGCAAAAGATGAGTTACCTTTATTTTGAAATTTAGGTGGGCCTTTGGGTGGAGGCGGATTGTTGTCAACATTCTGGTTCGGGGGAACCATAGTGTTAGGAGGGGCGGATGTAGTAAATGGAACCTTGTTTTTATTCCTCAATAAATGGCCTCCCTTGGTTTGAAATGCCTAAGCATCATAGGTATCTTCCTCTGGTTCATTCTCTCCCTACATGGGAAACTGGTATTGTTCATCAATGGTCTCAAAATTCATAGTTGTGTCCACTGACCCACTACCTTGGTTGGGATTTCCTTGTGGTGAGTAGGATTTAGCTTGTGCTATCTTGACAACCTTTTCAATTTCAAGGCAATTAACTTTAGAATGTAAAGTAGTGTCATGTAACCTGCACCAGTTCATCATGAGATTCAAATCTGCAAAATTTGCAGTGTGAGGCTTATCTTCATTAAATTGATAATTGTGGGATGTTCCCCCATTGTTTGGTCCAGTATTCCGCTGCCTATTATTATTTGATCTTTGATTATATCCCCTATTCTGGTTTTGATAATTTTGATTGGGGAAGTTTTGACCTTGAAAATTCCTCTGGTTTTGATTGGCATTCTTATTGGAATAATTTTTTTGATTGGAAAACTCTCCCTGGTTTTGATAACCCTGATTTTGGTAACCTTGATTCTGGTTTCCCTTATTTTTATTTTTCCTTTGGGAGGGGTTTAGTTTAAGTTGATCCATTTCATTAGTCACCTAAGATAATTTTTTCTTGAAAGATTCTACCTCTGAAGTCAACTGGGTGGTGCACTCACTTTCTGTAGGATTTACAGCGGGTGATTGAGTTGCAGAATTAGATCCTCCAATAAAATTATGCAGGTTCTGAGCCTATTGGGATGGATCCAGTATCCCCCATTAACCAATGGTTGTGAGGAAGGAGTCTGTAACTCAGCTAAAGGTCCATAAGCAGAGTGGGACATCCTCGAGACTTTATTAAATAGTGGTTTTGGACTAGGCATCGAAGGGTATCCCAGAAGAGGAAAAACTCCTCCAAGGCTACCGAATTGCAAACTGATCTCTTGTTGTAATTTAATGGCAAGGTGATACACTTTGGACAGTGAATCGATGTCTATCACAAGATAGGTTCTCTATAGAAACAAACCAATCAACGGGTCTATGGCCTTCAGGTAGGATTTGACGGTAATATTTTTATCCACCAGATAGGGATCTTGCAACTGTTTGTACATCCTTTGGAAATGAGTGTTAAAGAGAGGCAATGGCTCATGTGGGCTCCTTCCTAATCATGGAAAACTGGTGATATAAGATAGTTGGATCTACATAGACCCGGAACTGATTAATAAAAGCATCTTCTAAGTTTGTCCAACTCAGGATGGATCCACTGGGCAAGTTTAAATACCAATTATAGGCCATATCCCCCAATGAATAGGGAAACAACCTACATGCAACATCATGGTGGGCTATCTAAGACCATGTACAAGCATCCTTAAATTCATGTATGTGCTCTTTAGCACTTTGTGATTCTCCATGGGAGTACCTAGGACAGAATTTCTTGGGATTCTTAGCATTTCATGAATGCCACCAGGAATGGTTCCCAATGGCGAAGGATTATTTGTAAATAACACCATGGGTGGTGGTAAATTTGGCCATTCCAGTTATGGTATTGGTGGAAATATAGGTGGAGTCGGTGGTGGTGTTAAAGCCCTACAATTTATGGGTCTAATAGGCTTTCAGAGTTTAAGAAATGGGTTGGGGTTTGCAGCGGATTTGAGAACTCTTTCGAACCTTTCTAGTGAAAATGATCCAATTCACTCTACTTTGTTCCTCTGGGCCCTCCTTCTAGTGCTAGTTTTTTTATGTTCAAAGAAATATAGCAACATTAAAAAAGAATATTTTTACTCTATTTCTCTTGAAAAAGATAAATAATCATAAACTATCTATCTTCCAAGGTCTTTGTAGTTGGTTCTCAACTATGTTGTTGTCATTTAGTGGCCTATGCAACTGTGATGTTCAAGGGGCATGTTGGTAAAAGCAGACAAACTGAATATTATTAACTAATTTAACATTTGGGGTGTAAATAAATAGAAAAATATAGAACAGGGTGTAGGACAGCAAAACATGAACGTAGATTTCCTTTTATCCAGACATATAAACTTCATAATGAGCATTTCTTTCAAACAACTAAAACCATAAAATGATACAATCCACAGAATACTCTATACCATTGCATTCATTCATAGTGAAAATTCAATACATACAATCATTCATCATCACTAAACTTCAAAATCAAACAAGAACAAATCACCAACTCATTACTAAAATTCATAGATCAATAAACACAAAGAAATCTCATTCATAGATAACTCAATGAAATAGTCACAGATTCGAAATCTTCTATTGATTTTCATCAAATAAGAGACATTTATGCACAAAATTCACTGGCATATGAATGACTATTGTTCATCAACATTACCATTAAAACTCATTCTATAAATAACATAAACTATATTGAAACTTGTAAAAATGTCTAAGTATCTTCGCATAAAAACTATAAAAGTTCTAAAAAACTATAAAATTATCCTAGATCTCTCTTTGAGGCAGCTAATCCTCACTTCAATTAGCCGACAACCTTTACAATATGGAGATAAATTCTACATATAGACACATTCAACACTAATTCCTCTCATCAAAATTGAGATCCACAAATCAAGGAGCAACTGGGGCTAAATGAAGCAACTGCTTATTATGATCTTTAGTTAACAATTGATAACTCCTTATCAAAAATTTGTAGGCAAAGGGAGGAGGCCGAACTACTAGGGATCCTCATATGAACTTGTGTCATGTTCTTGAAAAGTAGGAGAGAGCTGCCAGCTGGCTGTATCATTTGATGCTTCATTCAAAAAAAATATTCCATAGCCACTTCACTCCTTTGTCTTATGCTCAAGTAGATACTCATCATAACTTTCCAATACTTGTTTAAGTATATCTACATCTGGCCCATCTACCCAATTTTCTTCAAATTTTATTCTTTTCAATTCAGTAGAGGTGAACTTTTGCATATTATCCAACTTAGTAAGCTCCTTCCAAGCAATCTTCACTACCTCTTTTATATCCATGAACCTATCAATTAAAAAATCCTCGTCATCATCTCCCTTTTGTAATGCCTCTTGGAATCTATTATTCCATTTGTTCCCCAGCTCATCAATAGGGAAACCATCCTTTACAGGGACATCCTCATTCACAATCATAGTTATAATTGTCTCTAACTCCACAATTTGATCTACTAAATCTTTGCTAGCATGTTGTACTTCATTCCTATGTGCAAAAATGAATGAAGGCCGAAATCTGATAATGTTAATAGCTTTATCAAAAAAATTCCTCATTACCTTCCTCAAGGATGGATTGTTCTAGAAGTGTTTGTTGAGGTAACCTATTAATTTCTTTCAGTTTCTTGACATGTTCTTTGTATTCTTCCTCTTGTTTCCAAAGGGTCTCATCATATACAGTCATATCATTGACTGATTGCCATACACCTTCATGGGCCTTACGACTTTAACTAAGCAAATCCTCCACCTCTTGGTTCAACCTATATGTCCATCTATCCAACATCCCTACTTTAGTTCTCATTTCAACAAGTTCATTAGCTTCTTTCTTACTCAACAAAATTGGTGTCTTAGGATCAGTAGATTGCAAAGAAACAAGAGAAGATAAGTCCTTCAAGAACTTATGCAATTGATCCAATTGATCTTTGAGCTCATCCTTCCTTTTCTTATCTTTTATCATCCTTGACTTAGTGGAAGATGCCACAATATCAATGAGATCAATCTGTTGGTCCCTTGTAGGTCTCCCTAAGTTCATAATGCCTAGTTGATAATCACTCAACTACATCTCTTGTTTGTCCTTATCAACCATGGGAATAGCGCATTCAGCTACAACTTCTCCAACATCTATCAATTTGGTGGAATGAAGGACTCAAGCCTTTTTCTTGGGCCTTTCCTTCTCAATTTATTTCATCATATCATCCCAGTTTAGGGGTTGAGGCTGGACTATCTGTATCCTCTCCAAGTTGAGCTTTAACCATGTTGGGGTAGCGAGAGGAGTAAACACTTGCTGTGAAGAAGAAGTGGTAGAAGAGAGGGGTTGCCAAAGTGTTACCTTAGGTTGAGAATCAACCTCTTGTTGTTGATCCTTTTCTACCATCTCCTTAGCTAACCTGTCAACTTCAGTTATCTCTCTTTCTTCTTCCAATCTCCTCTCTTCCAACATGTCATCCCTTGTATTTCCATTTCCTTAACCCTCTCCCACATTCTGGCTACTTCTTGTTCATGTTTGGCTTGTTCTTCTTCCTCTATTCTTCTTAATAAGAGCTCTTCTTCTTCCTTCTTTCTTTGGGCCTCCTCTATAGTGTTGGCTTTGGCCTCAAGGTCTTCCTTTTCTCTCCTCTACCGAGCCTTTTTCTCTTTAAGGTCATGAATCTTTTGTAAGAAGTCCAACTTATCCCTCTCTACATTAGCTCTCCATTCATTTTCCTTTTGTTGCTACAAGAGGTCCTCCTTCTCTTTATGTTTCCTTGCTAACTCTTCATTATTTTCTCTAGCTTACAATTCTTGCTACTTAGCAAGTGCATCAGCTTGTGCTTTGGCATCAGCCTCCTTCTTTGCTTCCTCAAAGAGTTCCCATTGGTCCTCTAGAGTTAGGACATGTTCGGTCCCAACATCTTCAATATCCTCATTAGATGCAGTCACAAGAGGATTATTATCTAATTGTGTGGCCTCTGAATCAGTGTCTATATCATGAATCTACACCTCATTTTTCTTATCCTTTTCAGCCTTTTCATGGAGGTTGCCTGGAGGTACTTCTTTAATAGATTCTTTAGGGAGAGAAGGTTGAGATGAGGCTCCCTCTCCAGCTATTGTAGTCTCCACACCTTGTGATTCATGGGTTTCTTGAGTAGGTACTCCTAGATTAGCATCTCCTCCAAAGCTAGGAGGATAATACTCCAATTGTTCCTTAGGGTTTGTCCTCCTCTTGGTTCTCCTATAACCCTGGGTACCTCCTACTTTCCTCTTCTTTGAGGATTGAGCTTTTGGCTCCCTTATTCTCATTATCACCCATTGGATACTCCTATCCATTATTGTCCTAGATATTTTTTTAATATCTACAAATTCCTCTCCATCCCAATTTATTGGGTCCAAGTTTTTTGTGCCTACATTTTTTGCTTCATACCCGAGGTCCAAAACTACACCATCATCTGATAGTGTATTAGGAATGTCTTCCTTTACCCCATACTCAATCATCTACAGGATGGTAAGCCTTTCATAGTTTCTTTTCCTTACATCATAATCATCCTGCAAATCTATCTAAAAATCCTCTAACAAGTTATAATGCTTATCAAAAATAATGGGAGCTAAACCATTCATCTTATGCTCTGGATCAAAGTATTTTTGAGCTATATACAATCCCAACTTTAGATAACTTAATTCTTCACACACTGCCTTTGTATCCAAATTGTGAACACAGAAATATTCTCCCAACTTCATGGGAAATTTATGGCATCCAGGCTTGTGTTTATTTGAAAACTTTGTATTTTAAATCTCATAGCCTTATATATAAATTCCATAAGAACAATCCTATCACTGCAACATCTTGGCATTCAATGAGGATTTCCTTCAAAACCTGCCAACCTAAAGTAAGAGAACTTGGCGTACTCGATATACCAATGTCCCCATTCAATAATGAAGGCCATAGCCTCCCTACTCATCTTATATCCAGCATCTCCTGTCAACCAGTTAATAATGGCATAGAGGAATGCATCATTAACCCTTCTATAGTGTAGCTCTAATGTTACTAGGGTCAACTAATCATAATGCTCTCATGCCTTCTTTTATCCAAGAGCTTCTCCCAATATGCCCACTGCATTCAATCCAAGGAATATGCCCATCCTTGCAGCTGAATATACAATATAAGAGTTCATGAAGAATTTCTTTGTTTTCCCCACCTTGAGCATCTGATTGTGCAAATTATCTGAAAAAATCATGCCCCAATCAAACTATTGCCTACCATCAAAAATGGTTTCAATGCTCATAGAAACATCCATTCCTTAAAATATGCAGTCTTTCTTTCCAAACACCCTAGAAAGCATCATGATTAGGTCATCAATTTCCTTCTTGAAGTCTCCCCTCTTGGGTTGTTCAAAAACCTTTGTTAAGGACTTCTTCTCAGTCTTCAACCATTTTTTGTTCATGTGGGACCTATTAGCTTCCTTATCCCTATTGAATAACTGCAATGCCTCTACTTCAGTCAACTCCTTGGGGTTCTTGGGGTTAGGTGCATTGAACAAGAACCTCATCATTTGTGGCAATAAATCAATAATTACATTTCCCTAAAGGTCTACACAATGCCTTGATACCGAATTGTAAGCTCTTACTATTGTAAATATAAGTTTCAGGCTCTGAACTGATAAAGGGAAGAGTGTGACATGTGCCAGTCTAGATTGTGCTATTCTTTTAGTCCTCACAGTCACATCCTTTGAGAAAGTATCTACAATGAGCTCCTCACAATTGAATGGCTCTAGATTAGTGTTTGTGATGTCAGCGCACTCTGAATCTAATTTTTTGGTTGTAAGAGTGTCATCCTTGTGTTTATATCTCAAGGTGTAATGAAATTGTTCCACCTTTATCTTCTTTGGTTTCACTCCCTTTGATCTTTTTGTAGCTTTCCCTTCCTTTTGTGAAACATCTTCAGATGCTCTTGACATTGTTTACTCCTACAAGACAACCCTATATTAGATCAACAGTAGGTATAGGAATCAACATTGCAAATGTTCCCTTTCATACCTCTTTATTCTTCTCTAGGTAACCCTCCATACTTAGTGAATTTTTAAACCTAGTGGGAGCAAGACCGGAGAAGATTAGGAACTAGAGAGCTGAAATAGATAACAAAATCAAAACCAGAACTGGGACCGGAACGGAAACTAGAACTTTCAAAAGTTCCAATATTTTGTATCGTTCGATGATTCGGTTCCACCAAACTTGGAGGGATCGGATTTGAATGGGAACCTACCAGTTGCGAGATCATTTTCGGAACCAAAATCTTATGCAAAAGTTCATTGGATGAGTTTGTTTTCGGCTCCGATTCTGCTATGGATTACCATGGCGAAGCATATTCTCCCTACATGCCTACATCATTTTGGACTCAAGTTTGAAAGAAGGCACAGGGAGGCAAGATTTAAGCTTGAATCCACTTAGAAAAATGGGACCCGGATCGAGCAAGCAAGGTCATTTATACAAAAAGGGTGTGACACGCAAACCCTAACTCATATGGCCCATTGACTTTAATTAGAACTAGGGCATCATAACCCATAATTAAATCAATAAGTCCGACACAGGAATAAGATTGGAAAGGGTCGAGAGAAAGATTTAAAATAATTTTAAACACTAGAACCCTTCAATATGAATTCCTAATCGAAACTAGGGCATGGTTGAACAGAAACACCACCAAGAACAGAGAAAATGACAACAGATAAAACAAAAACAAATAGAGGAAAGAAAAAAAGACAAACAAAAAATGGAAGACAAATGCAAACAAAACCTTTCATCCTCAATGCTCTCCTCTAAGTAGTATTCATCCCCTCTGGGATTTTTTTATTGAGGAGGAAGGAGATCAAATCCGTATACCAAGGATCCTTGGTGAAAGACTACACAGTGTGTTGTTGGCACATGATACTTTTGTCAACATCAGCCATAGCCTTTGACAAGCCCTATCCTCGGACAAGTTTCATTGGATGAATTTCTAGATCAAACTCCTATAAAATATCCATCCATTTTCAAATATCCATCCATTTTCCCCTTCTCTCCCCTAACTTGCTCTACATAAGGAGGGACTTCACAGTTGGATTGGGAACTATGGCTATAACCTGACTCTGAAGAATGTAATGCCTGAATTATTTTACTTCTCGAACCAATGCAAAGGCCTACTTCTCAAGGGAGGGGTATCTGACTTCTGCATTTTTAAATGGGGAGCGCATGAAGGCAATAGGCCTTTCCTCTCCCTCATCCCTTCGTTGAGTTAAAACAGTTGCACATGAATGGTCAGATGCAAAAGAATAGATATAGAAGGGCTTTAGATAATTTGGGTTGGTCAAGACCGGCGCCTCAGATATTAATTATTTAATTTGTGAGAAAGAAGATTTAGCCTCATTGCTCCATTCTATTTTGGCATCTTTTTTCATCATCTCATTAAGAGGTTTGACAATTTTTGCAAACCCTGTTATAAATTTTCTCACAAAATTAATCCTTCTGAAGAAGGATCTCATCTCCTTTTTACTTCCTGGCATTGTCAACTTTAAGATGGCTTCAACTCTATCAGGTTCTATGGATATCCCATTTTCTGATATTACATGGCCTAAAAAATTCCCTTCATAAACTCTAAACACACATTTCTTTGGATTAAGGGACACACCATAACTTATACACCTCTTGAGGACCTTTGCTAAATCTATAGCATGATCCTTTTTGTTCTTAGAGAAGATAGTTAAGTCAGCTACATAAATAATGATGCACTTACCTATTATATCTTTGAATGCTACGTCCATTGCACATTGAAAGGTGGCTCCAGCGTTGATTCGGCCAAATGGTATTCTCTGATAGGAAAATGTGCCCCACTTGGTAGTGAAGGCGGTTTTCATTCTATCCTCACGACTGACAAGTAATTGATTATACCCATAATAGCCATCCAAAAATGACATCATCTGGGACCCATTGACTGTTTGTAACACCTCATCAAGAGAACAAAGTGGATATTTTTCCTTCTCAGAGGCCTTATCTAGATTCCTGAAATCAACACATAACCTAATTTCACCACTTTTCTTGCGTATAAGGACTAAATTTGCAACCCAAGTAGAGTGCCTTACTGGGAAGATTATTCTTGCAGATAATAACTTCTGCACCTCCTTCTGAATCAACAGTTCAATTAAAGCATTCACCGGGCATTGTTTTTGAAGAAAGGGTTTGCCTTCTGGCTTCAAGGGTATGGTATGTGTGATTACCGAAGTGTCAAAGGTCTTTAAATCTTCATACCCACAGGAAATGGTTGCAATGTTCTCTTTCAAAACTTTAACTATTTTCTCCTTAATTTCTTTAGGACAAGTCTTACTATGAGAACATTCCTTTCAGGACCTAAGTGAGTTAGATTAACAGATTCATACTTCCCTCCATCACTTTTTGTGGGCACCCTCTGAAGAGCCCATGGGTCGAAGTCAAATACTTTTTCTAGAGCCACCATCCCCTTTAGAATACTATTGCTTTTCAACTCTAGTATCCCTTTTGTGTCATAATTCTTAGGATCCCAATCTCCCTGATCTCTTTTAGATTCATCAATTATCTATCCTTTGAAGACATCTGAACTTGCCAAGAAGGCAAGTATATGTTGTTCATCATCGAATACCTAAAAATTTTGGACATTATCCGGGATAGCTGGGACTAAGACTAGTTCAACCAAAAACTTTTTTAACTTGGAGTCTTGCATAGGCTCCAAGGTGCTAGCAATAACGGCAAGGGCATCTAAAATTTGATTGCTTTCTCTAGGAATCAGAGTGATTCCAATGGTGTCAAAGTCCTCAATTTGATTCCAAATTCTATTTTTCGTATGCAGCCAATCTTTTTTTATGGCAAGTATACTGGTTGTGAACCTGTTTTACAATAACTTCAAAATCCCCCATAACCATGAGAGCGGTGACCTTCTTTTGATGGGAAAAGATAAGTCCATGAGCAAGCACTTCATATTTAGCCACATTGTTTGTCCAACCAAACTGCAATCTGTAAGATGCAAATTACGTCTTCCCTTTCGGGTTGGTTAGTTCAATCCCTTCTCCACTTCTTGCTTTGGATTTAGAGCCACCAAATTTAAGACTCCATAATTGATCTTTAGCTGAGAGTTCTTTCTTTTTCGGGATGATAGGGGATGACTTGCTTGAGATGTGTGGTGTCTCGAACTATTGCTTTCCATCAAGAGTTAAAGGTGACTGGGGGCAGGATTCACTAGAAGTTTTACCTATATTCAAAACCTGTTCAAGAATTACTTCCTGAACATTTCCTTGGATTAGATCATAATCAAATTCATTTTTCATCAATACCTTAGGCATTGGAAGGGTATTCGGGGTGGGTGTTGCAGAGAAAAACTAAGATACCTCAGTCTCTTCTTGGAATTTTGAGCATAGAGCCTACGTCTACTCAAATTGGGAAGGATCTTCCTCTTGAGAGAGACTAGTTCTAGTAAGGATAGTGGCATTCTTGGCTTCAAATGGAAATTTATTGGTGGGTGCTTGAGGTTGATCTTGACAAATCAATTGAGGCTGGTAGATATGGTTTAACATATCTACGTAGGGTTGACATGTCAACTCAAAATAATTTTGATAATGTATCCTACACATATTAGGAAGCAACAAACTGCACAAATCAGCCTCTTCTCCCAATACCAGCCTATCTTGTTGCAATTTTTTTATTAGAACTTGTTGGTTGACCGAGATCATTGGGTCATTCTGTTCTAGAGGCAATATGTCATCAGGATTGAGTATTGAGAAGGTCATGATCTCCTCCTTCTTATAAACTCCTATCTCAGTCTCAAAGTATGCTACTTCATTGGAAGAATCATATTCAGTAATCATGTGTTTGAGCCTAGGCTCACTCTCAATTCTGATCTGTGTTGCTATCCCTTTCCAAGGAAACCAAATGTGAGAGAAATCCAAAGAAAAATATCCCCCAATACTCTTCATTAGCTCCTGACTCAGGAGCATACCATATGTTTCGGGGATATCGACCACTTGGATATCTATGTAAGTTTGGATCCTTGGATCTAATCCAACCTATACATGCATATTCTTGAGTTCTCCTACCACATTAACCTCGGTTTTGTCCAACTGAATCACCTTCTTATTAGTCTAGGCAGGACTTAATCCTAGCTTCTTGCAAATGGAAAAGGGCATAACATTACCCGATGCTCCGAAATCTAGCAGACAGTTGTGCATATTCTTTCCAAAGATTCTTAAACTCAAAAGGAAAGGTGGGGTACTGGTCTTACCTTTATAGATGGTTGCATTCATCTCATTTGTTGGAGTCGCTTTACCTTTTCCTTTTGAACAATCTACCTCCTCCAAGGCCTTCAACACAACTTCCCATTAGGTCAGGCACCACTTCATAATGTCAAAGAATGACAATGAAATCTTTTGTTTTTGCATCTCTGCAATGAAATCAAACTCTGAATCATTCCTCACTTGATACCTAGGAAAAGTAGGTGGGTTACCCTTGTTATGAGAGTCAGATGGCCCTTTTGGGGGTGGTGGATTGTTATCTACATTCTGATTAGGTGGGACCATGTTGTTGGGAGGTACAGATGTAGTAAATGGGCCCTTATTCTAATTTCTCAAGAAATGACCACCTTTGGATTGGAAGGCTTGGGCATCATATACATCCTCTTCTAGTTCATTTTCTCCTTGCATGGGAAACTAATATTGCTCCTCAATGGTCTCATAGGTCATAGCAGTGCTTACTGACCCACCATCTTGATTGGAATTTCCTTGTGGAGGGTGGGAGTCAGCTTGTGCAATCTTCACCATTTTTTCCATCTCTGGGCAATTGACCTCAGAATGTGTTGTAGTATTGTGTAGTCTACACCAATTAGTCATGAAATTGAGATCTACAAAATTTGCAGTGTGTGGTTTATCTTCACCAGACTGATAATTATGGGGAACTCCCCCATTGTTGTGTCCAATGTTCCACTACCTATTGTTGTTTGACCTCTAATTGTATCCTCTATTATGATTCTAGTAGTTTTGGTTAAAGGAATTTTGGTTTTGGAAGTTCCTATTGGTGTTCTGATTTGAACTCTGATTAGGATAACTGCCCTGATTGTTATACCCTCCCTGATTCTGGTAATTCTAGTTTTGGTTCTGAGGGGGGTTATGTCTAAGTTGTGCCATATCATTGGAAATTTGTGATAGAGTCTTTTTGAGATTTTCCACCTCATTAGTTAGTTGAACAGTCTGTTCATTTTGCACAGTCTTCCCTACAGATGGAGAATGAACAGGAGTTGGCCCTTCCCCTTGCTATTGGTAGTTTTGAGATCACTGGGAAGAACCCTAAATGCCATTAACGAAAAAAGGCATGGTAGGTGAGGTTTGTAACTTAGAATTAGGTCCATATTGGGAGTAAGACATCCCTCGGACCGTATTGAACAAAGCAGGATTAGGCATTTGGTAGCCCATGGGGGGTAGAACTCCTCCTAAATGTCTCGTTTGCAAGCTTATATGTTGTTACAGTTTGATGGCCAGATGATAGACCTTTGACAAAGAATCTATGTCTGCAGCAGCATAATTCCTCTGCAAGAATAATCCAATCAAGGGATCTACATCCCTTAAGTATGCCAAAATGGCAATATTTTCAGCAACTAAGTAAGGATCTTGTAGCCTTCGAAACATTCTCTAGAATCTCATATTGAATAATGGTAATGGTTCATGAGGTTCCTTTCTTATGGTGGAAAATTGATGATATAAAATGGCAGGGTCTACATACACCTTGAACTGGTTAATAAAGGCATTTTCTAAGTTTGTCCAACCTAGAATAGACCTCTGAGGTAGATTTAAATAACAATTGTATGCCATATCTCTAAACTGTAGGGGAATAACCTATATACGACATCCTGGTGAGCTACCTGAGCACGAGTACAGGCATCCTTAAATGCTTGTATGTGTTCCTCGGTACTCCTTGATTCTCCATGCATATACTTGGGATAAAATATTTTCAAATTCTTGGGCAGATCATGTATACCACCAGGAATCCTTAAATGCTTGTATGTGTTCCTCAGCACTCCTTGATTCTCCATGCATATACTTGGGACAAAATATTTCTGGATTCTTGGGCAGATCATGTATACCACTAGGAATAGTCCCTAGTGGAGAGGGATTATTTACGAAGTAAGCCATGGCTGGTGGTGGTGGGACTGGTTGAGCCGGTGGTGGTGATACTGGTTGAACCAATGGTGAAGTGGGTGGATTAGGTTATTGGGGTGGAAAAAATCCAGGTGGAGTGAGTGGTGGTGACAATGGTGTGATCAAGACTCTACAAGCTTGGGGCCTATATCTAACCGGGGTTTGGAGCTCTACTAATGGATTAGGATTTGTAGAAGATCTAAGAGCTCTTTCATACCTTTGTGGTGAGAATGACCCAATCCTAGCCAGCTTGTTCCTTCATGCCCTCCTTCTAGCGCCAAAGTTGTTGATGTTCAAAAGTGCACAAAAACGTAAAACAAAATATCTCTATCCTATTTCTCCTGAAAATAAAGATAACATATAGTAATCTAACTCCCAAGGTCCTGGTAGTTGGTTATCAACTATGTTGATGTTACTCAATGGTGAATGTAACTATAATATTCAAGGGGCCTTTGCTGGTAATAAATAACACAAACTGCATCAAATCAATTAACCTACATTTTAAAGGGGGAGTTTAAATAAATAGAAAAAGATAGATCAAGGCACAAAATAGTAAAACATGAATAAAAAATTCTTAACATCCAGACATGTATTCCCATAATGAGTGTTTCTTTAACAAACCAACCACAAAATGATGTAATCCATAGAATAATCTACACCATTACATACATTCATAGTGCACAATTCAATTACCATAACCATTCATTGAAAGACTCTGAGATTCAAAATAGATCACTCACTCATTGCTAACACACAGATCAACAGATGTGTAGTAATTCCATTCATAGATAATTTAATGAAATAATCTTTAAAATTTGGTTTCCCCTATTGATTTGAATCAAATAAGAAACATTTAGGCACAGAAGACACACTGACATACAGATTGATTATGATTCATTAACCTTATCAAAGAGATTCATTTTCAACACTTAACATGAAAACCATATGACTGTAAATAGGTATCTAATTTTAACTTAACAACTTTAAAGTATCTTGCTACAATTGTGAAAAGATCTAAAACTATATTTCCTATATGTTATCATATCAGGTGACTAATCCTTCTTCAATCAGCTGACCTTTACAAAATAGAGCCCAACAGTACATATAGGCATGCTATGCATAAGTTTCTCTCAATTAGAGAATCAGATCCACAAATTAAGGAATCGGAACTAAACAAAGGAACTGGACTAGATTTTAGTCAAAAGGTGATTGCTCTACTATCCAAAATTTGATGCCTAAGGAAAAAGATAGAACTAGCTAATGGGAACCTCCAATTCAGCCTATATCAAATCCTGAAAAATAGGAGAGAAGAGGAAGTTGCATATCAAAGAAAGAAAACTTTGTTGCCAGTTTACTCCTGTACTTGATGCTCAATAAGATATTCATCATAATTGGAGAACACTTGTTGAAGGACGTCCACATCAGGTCCATCTACCCAATTGTCTTCAAATATGATTCTCTTCAACTCTGTTGAGGCAAATTCTTGCATATCTTTCAATTTGCATAATTCCCTCTTGGCAGCTTTCACCTCCTCTTTGATCTCCATAAGTCTATCCAACAACAAGACTTCTTCATCATCTTCTTTTTGCATTACCTTCTAAAATCTATCATTCCATTTCTCTCTTAACTTGTCCAAAGGGATGCCTTCCTTGACAGGAATGTCCACATTGACCAAAATGGCTATTACAGCTTCTAATTCATCAAGCTGCTCATTCAAGTCTTTACTAGCATCTTGAAATTCACCTCTATGCTTATTAATGAAGTCAGACCTAAACCGGATTATTCTTGAAGTCTTTTCTAGGAAATCTACATTATCTTCTTCAAGAATTGATTGCTCCAGGAGAGTTGACTTTGGCACCTTGCTGATGTCCTTCATCTTTTGAACATATTCTTTGTATTCCTCTTCCTATTTCCCTAGGTCCTTAGCATGATGATTCATTTCCTTTATCAATTCAAGTGCCTTATTATGGATTTCAAAACCATCTATTAGCACCTCTCCAACCTCCTAATTGAGTTTTTAAATCCATCGATCAAACATCCCCATTTTATTTCTTATTTGTACCAAGTGATCATCTTATTTCTTAGTGAGTAGGACTGGAGTTTCTAGAGCAGCAACTTGTTGAGTCACTGGAGTAGAGACATCCTTCAAGAATTTATGTAGTTGATCCAATTGAGCTATAAGATCATCCTTATTTTTCTTGTCTTTCATCTTCTAGACTTGGTGGAGGAAGCTACAACATTAATGAGATTCATATGTTGGTTCCTTGTAGGTCTCTCCAAGTTAACCGTGCCCATTTGGTAATCAGCTAGCTGCAAATCTTCTTTATCCTTGTCCACCACTGGAATTGCACATTCAACAATGATCTCTCCTACATTTGTGAGACTCGTGGAATGAAGAACCCTAGCCTTATTTTTGGGCCTTTCCTTCTTTATTTCCTTCATCATTTCTTCCCAGTTGAGAGGCTGAGGTGGATCTATCTGCTTCCTCTCAAGATCTAACTTCAACCATGTAGGAGCACTAGGAGTGGTGGCCATTTGTGTAGAGGAAGAGGCAACAGTGGTAGAAGATAGTGGTTGCAATAAGGTGGCTCTAGGTTGAGAATCAACCTCTTGCACATTTTTTTGTTCCTTTTGTGCATTTTCTTGTGCCATTCTTTTAGCTTCTTCCTTATCTTTTTGTTCTTGTAGCCTCTTATCTTCTAATTCTTTCTTTAAACGCTCTTCTTCTAGCCTCTTCTCCTCAAGCATTTGATCTCTTTTCTTTTCCAAGTCTTTGAGCTTGTCCCATACCTCCTTCTCCTTTTGTGCATGGTTGGCAAGCTCTTCAACCTCTTTTTCTCTCAATAGGCATTCTTCTTCCTTTTTCTTATAAGATTCTTCAATAATCTTGAATTTAGCCTCAAGGGCTTCTCTTTCTCTTCTTTGTCTAGCCTTTTCTTCTTCAAGATCATGGATCTTTTGCAACATTGCCAATTTTTCATTCTCCTCCTTTGTTTTGAGTTCTTGCTCCCTTTGTTGTTGTTGTTTAGCCAATTCATCAGCTTTCAGTTTGGCCTCTAACTATTGTTGTTGGAGCAATGCATTAGCTTGAACTTTAGCATCCAATTCCCTTTGTTGAGCTAATGCTTCAGCTTGGGCCTTAGCATCTATTTCCTTTTGTTTGGCTAATGCTTCAACTTGTGCTTTTGCATCTGATTCTCTCTTAGCCTCCTCAAACAATTTTCATTGGTCTTCCTCTATCAAAACATGTTCAATTTTTGCATCCTCAATTTCATCAAGAGGTACCTCCATATGTGTTTCTTTATCAAAAAGAGTATTCTTAGAATCCGTCTCTATATCATGGATTTCAACCTCGGGATCCTTTCCCTTCAAGGATTCAGCTTCTTTATGGAGGATTCCTCTAGGCATTTCTTCAGTTGGCTGCTCTTTAAGAGGGGGTTGAGTAGATGGATCACCTGCCACAGATGTTGAGGCCCCAGGCCCTGCTATTATTTCTTCTTCATGTGCTTCAAGGTGGTCCTGAGCAAGAATTTCAAGTTCAATTTCTTCTATATCGGGAGGGAAGAACTCCAACGGCTCCTTAGGAGGCATTCTTCTTTTTGTCTTCTTGTACCCTTGAGTGGTACCTGCACCTTTCCTCTTCTTGGAACTTTGAGCCTCATGTTCCTTGGTTCTCAGCACAACCCATTAGATGCTTCTATCCAATACCAGCCATTCTATCTATTTTATATCTATGCACTCTTTTGCACTATAATCCACAATATCCAAGTCTTTGTTGCCTATATTATGTGCATCATATTGGGGATCCAAAGTCACCCCATCATCTGACAATATTTTGAGAATGTCCACCTTTACCCTATACTCCACCATGAGTGGGATAGGAAACCTTTCATATTTTATTTTCCTTAGGTCATAATCATCTTGAAGATCCCTCCAAAAGTCCTCCAACGGATTGAAGTGTTTATCAAAAATAGAAGCAAGCAAAGAATTCATCTTTTTTTTAGGATCATAATGCTTCCTAGTAGTGTACAAGCCCAATTTCAAGTACATCAACTCATTGCAAACTACCTTGGCTCCTACAAGGTGTGGACAGCTATATTCACCCAGCTTCATGGGGAATTTGTGACAACCGGTCTTATGTTTTATACCAAATTTGGAGTTAACCCCCCAGGCTTGATAAATGAACTCCATCAAGACAATCCTATTGTTACAACACCTAGGAAGTAGGTGAGGGTGACCATCAAACCTAGCCAACCTGAAATAAGTGAACTTGGGGTATTGGATAAACCAATGTCCCCATTCCGCAATAAATGCCATGGCTTCCTGGCTCAATCTGTACCTTGCATCTCCTGTGAGCTAGTTAATAATGACATATAGAAATGCATCATTAACCCTTTTGTAATGTAGTTCAGAAGTATGTAAAGTGAGCTGATCATAATGATTCCACACTTTATTCTATCCTTGGGCTTCTCCTAATATCCCTACTACATTTAAACCAGGAAAGATGCCTCTTCTTGCTACTGCATAAATCACGTAAGAAGTCATGAAGAAACTTTTGGTTTCTCTCACTCTAATCATTTGGTTATGTATGCATTCAGACATAATCATAGGCCAATCAAATTTTTTTCTGCCATCTAGGATAGTCTGAATGAATGGAAATGTCCATTCCTTGAATTGAAAGGCATCTCTTTTCCCAAATACTCTAGATAACATCATTATTATGTCCCCAACATCCTTGTAGAAGTTTTCCCTTTTAGGCTGATTCGGAAGCTTAACTAGAGAATTTTTCCCATCTCTTGTTCAAATGAGCTCTGTTAGCCTCCTTATTGTTACTATATAGTTTTAAGGCCTTCGCCTCATTGAGTTACCTAGGATTATGTGGAGTGGGCACATTGAACATGAACTAGATCATTTGTGGAGTTAGATCAATAATAACATTCCCCTATGATTCCACACCTTTCCTGGTAGCTGGATTGTAGGCTCTGGTTGTTGTCATTATTAATTCAGGACACTAGACTAATAGAGGAAATGCAGCAACATGTGCCAATCTAGAGTCAACAATTCTTTGAGTCCTCCCTATTACCTCCTCAACAAATATTTCCAGAAATAACTCCTCGCAATGGAATGGGACCAAGTTGGTATCAGTTATATCCACCCAATCAAAATCCATCTTAGAAGCAGTGATGGCAGGATCCTGATGCTTGTATTTTAAAGTATAAGGGAGTTTTTCTGCCTTGATCTTTTAGGCTTAGATCCTTGATTTGAAGTCTCCGTCAGTTGGATCATTTGAGAAGCCTCACTCGATGCTCCTGACATCTCCTAATCCTGCAACAAAACCCAATATTAGATCCATAGAGAGTATAGAAACCATGTTAGAGAGCTCACCTTTCCATGTTTTTTCTCATACTTAGCCAAAATTACATACTCACCAGAGGCGGGACTAGGCAGAAGAACACCCCTAGAAGGCTTTAAAGCACTGTCGGGGGCGGGACCGGAATGGAAATTGAACTAAGAACAAACCATATAGCAAAATCAGGACTGAAATGAAAATGGGACTCAATACATGAAGAAGTTCCAAATCCTTATCCAGTTCAGCTTCCGCTTCCGCCAGAGTAAAAGACATTTGATAATCCACAATTCATCATAAGCGGGCTCGAGAATGAATCAGACATGTATTGCAAATATAGGTTTCATGAACAGAACCATTTTTGGATCCAACTTTGGTGAGGATCAAAATATGACATCATCAGTAGAAGGTTCACAGTAGAGGGAATGACATCATGACCTAAAAATAAGGTCACTTGACAAGCCGAAGAGAATTAAAGTAACAGTACTAACCTATTCCCCATACGATCAAGGGGAAACCAGCAACTAGGGCACAACCTTAAATTAACATGAACACGTAAAACCCTAGTTTATTTGAAACCGTCGACTTAAGAAATTAGGGCATCAAAACACCACATGGCAATCATTGAGTCAACATAAGAAAAGGATGGAAAGGTTAAATAACATATCAATGACCATTAAAAACCCTAGAATCCCTTTGAATTCGACACCTTAAACCCTAGGGCATGGCGGTATGGATACGATCAATGCAAAAATGACCGCGATGATCAAGACAAACCAGAAACGATGAAAAGAAAGCAAACGAGACAACACAAAAAATAAAAATAAAGGGGAAAACAAACTAACAAAGATCCACAAGTAAAACTTGTGAATCACATGAAGAACAACAAACAAAACACAAGCAATGAAAGCGGCAAAAGACAAAAGCGAAAAAAAGAACACCTACCTCAAAATGCAACCCAACAGGTTGGAACTTGATCCAAAATCATGTGCAAGTGCTTGATCTCTAATCAAATCATACTTCCTCTGCTCTATTTTGAGCTCTAGTTTATTTTCAATGTTTTTACAATAATAATAACCAGCAAATTAACCTTAATTAAGGTTAAAATTTGATTTCATACTTGTGAGGAGCCTACAATTAATGCCATTAATGTGGTAGTTCGGGCGCGGGATTGCGACAGGAATAGGCACAAAACTATCATGTGACTAAAGTAGAGTAGCGAACAAAACAAGGAAGCGAGATCGGAATCGAGATCAAGATCGGCCAGGGAACTTTTGCAAACTTCCAAGTTTGATTCTGGTTCCAGTTCTATTTTCGACAAAGACAAAAGAACGAAGGGAACAAACAAGGAGAAAAAAATGACACAAAAATGAGACTGCAAGCACCGACCTCGAGACAAAATGAACAAAGGCAAATGGCGGAGGCAGAGATGGGATGAAAACAAAACTTGGAACTTTGCAAAGTTTCAAATTCAATATCCATTCCTGATCCGGCCCCGCGAAAGGAAAACAACACGGACCGAAAAGGAAAAAAATGAAGAAACTTGTGGGAGCAGGATCAGAACTTAATTAGGAGTGAAACTCAAATAAGTTCCAAGTCCAAATTCATTTTCGGTTCCGTTTCTGACAGAACAACAAAAGGAAACAAAACAAAGTGTTGGAAGAAAAGAATAACTCCAAACCTTGTTGAAAAAGACCCAAGGACAAAAAACACAAAGGGGGACCCATTTTGAACAAGGAAAAATATGGGGTGGTTATGCAAGGCATAACAAGCCTAAGACAAACAAAACAACAAAGAATCGAACAAGGCAAGAAATGGAGTCGGGACCAGAACGAAAATTGGACCAGGAACTTTGTCAAAGTTCTAAGTTTGATTTTGGCCCTCATTTCAAACCCACAAAAACAAAAGAAACAAAGACTTAGGAGGAAAAATAAAAACTCCTAAGACTCAAACAAGAACATCAAGGACAAACAAACACAAGGGGGGCCCATTTGACCACAAAAAAAATGGGGTGATTATGCAAGGCATAACACATAGGACAAGGGAATTTTTTCAATCAATGGACTCAAGGTCCTAGTGTTTCATTTCCATTGCAAAATTTAATGACATCATCTTTTCCAACAGCTCCCTTTTCTATACCAAATCAATCAGGATCTCAAACATATATTCCTCCACCTCATTCTACCATATTGCAAGGAATGTTAAACCAAGGGAATCCTCCACCTTTCACTACCAATCCACTAACCACTCAAAACATCAATATACCTAATCCTTCACAGATGTCTCAACAACCACTTGATCCCACATTACAAGCAAATACCTTAGCCTTACAGCAAGCACAACATACTTACCAACAAGTTGTACAACAACAACAATAACAGCAAGCAGCCTTAGCACAACAACAAATCAAGCTCAGCAAGTAGTGTTAGCATAACAACAACATCAAGCTCAACAAGCGGTGTTAGCATAACAACAACATCAAGCTCAACAAGCAGCCTTAGCTCAAAAATAACATCAAGCTCAGCAAGCAGCCTTAGCACAACAACAACAACAATAGCAGCAAGCATCCATTATCCAGCAAGCTCAGCAAGAATCTTTAGCAGCACAACAAGTCGTGCAACAGAAACAAGCACAACAAGTAGCTTTATTGGCACAACAACAATAGCAGGGCCAACAACAAGCCCTAGTGGCACAACAACAACAAGAAGCTCAACAACAAACCTTACTAGCTCAACAATATTCCCAAAAATAGCAATAAGGTTGCTATTTTCCTCATATGAACATCATCAATCCAAACACATCAAGAACATATTAATCACTTTCACATAATCTCACACCTTCATACACCCCATATAACTCATCTATCATCCCACCATATGTTCCTCAACCCAATCTGCAAGATGATCTCACGTCACAACTAAAAGCACTCTCACAAGACATGCAAGACCTTTGCATGGGTAAGACAAAGAAACCTCATACACAAAACTTGTGTCCTTACCCATTTGATCGAAACATAGTAATGATACCATTCCCTCCTGGTTTTGAAATCCCCAAATTTGACAAATACAAAGGGAGAGGATGTCCTATGGACCACATCAAAGAATTCAACGTCATGTGTATGGAAGTGGCTTACAATGATTCATATATAATGTTCCTCTTCCCTCGAAGTTTAACAAGTACTGCTATGGATTATTTTCTCATTTGCCTCCTGATATCAAAACTTTTCAAGAAATCACTGACATTTTTATCGATCACTTCTCCTTCAATCTTGATATGGACATTAGTCTAGAAGAGTTGTACACTCTCAAACAAAATCTAGGGGAAACCTTCACAAATTTCTTACAACGATGGAGACAAATATCTAGTAAAAGCAAGTGGACTCTTCTTGATGAACAACAAGTGGGAATCATTATAGCCAACCTTCATCTAAATCTATCATTCCACTTAAAAATACAATGCATCACATCCTATGATGAGATTTTTCCAAGAGCCCTTAACATTGAAGGAGCCTTAAACTCACAAGGAAATACTCAAGCTTACAAAGAAAACCATCCTTTAACTAGTTCAAATGAGAAACCTCATGTATGGGATAAAAACAAAAATGTAACAAACGATGGTGTAGGGGATGCTAAGGTCATACTAAGTGCTCCTAGACCCAATAATAATCAAGATGCTAATATCCAACCAGTTGTGCAACAAATAGTACCTCCTTAGAACAATCAGATCAATAACAACAACATGCAACCAAGGAAAAACGGTAAGAGGAACAACTATCCCAAATGCAAGTACACACAGTTATCGAAGCCTATCGAAATGATGATGAAGAAATTGGTCGAGTCAAATTTCATAACACTTCCTAACTTTGAAAACTACCAAGAACCCCAAGAAAATCCACCTTAGTACAACAAGCATGATCTCTATGACTTTCATAAAATCAAGGGACGTAAAATAGCAAATTGCATGAAACTCAAGAATATCATCCAAGATCTCATAGAGAGTGATACCATATCTATTGAGGTACCCACTGGAAACCAGGATCTCAAGATATACAAGAATCCTATGCCTAATCATAACAAAGCTAATAATAATGGTAAAGCTAAGGATTACACCAATGTAGTTACTTCCTATGATAGTGTTATCACTATTTTCACCATCATAGGAGCTAGTATGGAATGTGGAGTCACCACAGGATGTGGCAAAATAACCGTTCAATGAGTTGTCCCAACTCAATCTAGGACATAGCCCACTTTTCCTATATCTAACCCTAGCAAGTATAATCTTGTAGATCAACTTAAACAAACCCCTACTCAGATATCAATTTTGGAACTCTTGAAATTATCTCTTGCACACAGGGAAATACTAGAAAAATCCTTGTTCGAGTCTTATGTTCTCGAGAACATTAATACCGATTAGTTTCAAGCTATGGTAGGGCATATCGCCAGCCATCTTCTCACCTTCTTTGAACAAGATTTACCATCCCAGCCATCTTATAACCGTTCTTTACACCTTGAGGTTGTCATTCATAAAAACAAGGTCAAAAGAGTATTGGTAGATGGAGGTGGTTTAAATATTTGTACCCTGCAGTTGATCAAGCATCTAGGCTATTCAGAAGATATTATTGAGAAGACAAAGAGTACCACCATCAGAGCATACGACAACCAAGAAAGGGTATCACAAGGAATCATAGCACTCCCTATCCAAGTGGGACCTCTTATTGTAGAGACTAAATTCCAAGTACTTGATCTTGATCTCCCCTATAACATTCTACTTGGTCAACCTTGGATCCATGCTTTGGAATTCGTAGCCTCAACCTATCATTAGTGTGTGAAGTTTCCTTTCGAGGGCAGATAAATCACTATCCATGGAGATCTTGAGCCTTTCTACTATTGCAAGAGCCTTGAAGCCAAGTTTTATAAGATCCCACAAATACCCAAAAATGATGAAGGACCTACACCATCAAGCTCATTTGTTGGCCCATCATCTCTAGCCTCTACTTCAGCATCACAAGAACCTGTTGTAAAAACCATACCCAATGTCAAAGCAGTAAAGCAAGATGATGGTTATGGAAGCTACAAAATATTGAAAGACGCCTTTGTCTTAGGAGAGTTACTGATTTCTCCTCAAACACATTGGAAGCCAACATCTAGCACCAAAGAACTAGAAATTATCAAAATGGTAGCTACTACCTTCACCAAATGGGGAGATTTGAATCAAGAAGACATCCATGAGCAAGATATCTCTAAACTCCTCTATCAAGATGAACAACTTGTTCTTGTTCTTCCCATGGAATATGACAACAAAGGTCTATAGCTAATGCAGAGCATGGGGTATAACAAGAATGAGAAGCTAGGAAAGAATGACAATGGTTTACTAGAACCCATCATTCCTGAGAAACGACTAAAGAATCTTGGTTTAGGTTGTACTACTAGCAAGGTTACCCTTATTGGCAAAGGTACTTTCGCTAAAATAGCTCAAACTTCCTCTTGGTTACCTATATCGTGTGATATAACCTTAGATGAATTCCCCCTTGATATGAGTGACCTATTTGAAAATAATTCCCTATTCATGATATCTATAACATCCTTTGTCTCAAACAACCAACCAACCAAAATACACCTAGCATACCCACAACTCATTGACATGGACCAACAAGGAGCATTGGTTCTAGATTTATTCGAAAATGATGAAGCAATCTCAGAATTCATGGGACTCTGAGATAACTTATCATGGGCAGATCACAAAGCAGGCTTTGACATAGAACTTGATACAGGGGCATACTATGGGGAGATAATTGAATCTTTCAGTCGTAAAATAAATGAAATGTAATTAACTTGTAGATCCTTGAGTGAAAACCACCTCGTGGCACTCTTTGGTCCTAAAATAGTAAAAAAAAAAGATGCATCTGAAGGTGAAATCCTCACTGAGGCACCCAAGGATGAGGGATTCAATCTCCTCCTTAGGGCAATATATCTGGAAAAATCAACGATACTAGTAGAAAATGCTACACCAGTCAATGTGGGAACAGAAGAACCTAAGATCACCTTCTATGTTGAATCCTTGTTAGACGAAGAACAAAAGAACCTTACATCATTCCTTAAGGGGAGAAGTGTTAACTTTGCATGTTCATACACAAATATTCCAAGCCTTGATCCAGAAGTGGTCGTACATCACCTAGCAATCTATCTTGAAGCCAAACCAGTCAAGCAAAAACTAAGGAAGATGCACCCTCAGATAGCACTCTTGGTAAAACTAGAACTACAAAAGATTCTTGACATTGGATTCATCCAACCAATAGATTATCCTAAGTGGGATTCAAACCTAGTACTAGTTTCAAAACCCATTGGGGACATCAGAATATGCACCGATTTTAGGAATCTAAACAAGGCATGTCTGAAGGATGATTTCCCTCTTCCCAACATCGATCTCATTGTGGATTCAATAGTTGGGCATGAAATTTTATCGCTCATGGATGGATTTTCAGGTTACAATCAAATCATAATCACCAAAGATCAACATAAAAATGCCTTTACTTGTCCATGGAGAGACTACTTCTAGAATGTGATGCCATTTGGGTTGAAGAATGCAGGAGCTACCTATTAAAGAGCAATGACCCTCATCTTTCATGACATAATCCACAAAATAGTTGAAGATTATGTGGACAATATTTTGGGAAAATCAAAGAGAAGTGAGCACATACAAATCTTAGTACCTATCTTTGATAGACTTGAAGAATACAAGGTATGACTGAATCCAGAAAAGTGTGTCTTCGGGGTTACGTCAAGGAAACTTCTTGGCTTCATCATTTCACAAAGAGGGATACAAATTGATCCAAAAAAGATAAAAGCTATCTTAGACATGGAACTGCCACATACATTGAAATAGATGAGAGGATTACAAGGAAGGCTATAACCCATCAAAAGTTTCATAGCTAAGTTATCAGATAAGACTCACCCCTTTTTACATCTTCTCCATAAAGGGATAACTTACAAATGGGGTGAAAAATGTGATAAAGCTTTCCAGCAGATCGAGGATTATCTACTAACACCTCTAGTGCTCATGTCATCAATACCAAACAAGCCACTGATCCTATACATCTCAGCAACACAAACAATATTAGGATCTCTTTTAGCACAACATGATGAAAATGGAAAAGAAAGAGCCATATACTACATCAGCAGAACCTTGGTAGGCTATGAGATGAACTATTCACCCATTGAGAAAGCATGCCTAGCAATATTTCTTGCTTCACAAAATTTCAAGCATTACATGTTGTCACACCAAATCAAGCTCATCGCAAAGATTGATCCATTAAAATATATGTTATCCAAAGCAACCCTCACGGGCCGAATGGCTAAATGGGTAATGATCTTAACAGATTTTGACATAGAGTATGTGGAGCACAAGGAAATCAAAGGACAAGTGATCATAGACTAGCTAGCAGAAGCACCTATCTATGATGAGAACCCTTTAATATATTTCCCTGATGAATCAGTGTTCCATATTAATCTAACAGCTCAATGGAAGATCTACTTAGATGGATAGTTTACCCAACATGGATCAAGAGTCAGCATTCTTTTTATCACCCCCAAGGTGATTGCATCCCAAAGTCTTATAGGCTATCATTCCCATGTACCAATAACATTATTGAGTATGAATCCTTGGTCACAGGTCTTAGGATAGCAGATCAGTGGAAGATACAAGAGATGAAATTTTATGGAGACTCACAGCTGATTATCAACCAAGTCAATGATGACTATCAAACCAAAGATGACAAGCTCACCCCTTACAAGAAGATGGTGGAGAATCTCAAAGATCTTTTTATAGACATAAATTTTGAGTAGATTCCCCGCATGAATAATAGAGTAGAAAATGCCATGGCAACAATTGGATTGCTACTAGGCATGCCAAAAAACATTCTTAATTGTGAATTCTTGGTAGAACAACTTCTCATGCCAACTTTCGAAATCACTAAATCTAAATTTGTGTGTGTCATTGTTGGTCCTAGATCCCCTTGGTACCATGACATCTTCACTTACTTTAACAAAGGAACTCTCCCATCGGATATCACCCCGAACCTTAAAAATACCTTTATCAAAAAGGCATCTTGATTCATGATCCTAGGTGATACCCTTTATCATTGAAGCATTGAAGGGACATTACTATGATGTCTTAACCAAGAGGAAGCCTTAACTACTTTAACAGAAGTGCACGATGGCATATGTGGGTGCCATTCTAGCAGTATGACATTAGCTAAGAAACTGTTGAGGATGGGGTACTATTGGCCAACCATGGAAAAAAAAGCTCATCAATATGTGCAGAAATGCAACTAGTGTCAACAACATGGGGATCTGATTCATGCTCTAGCTCAAGAATTGCAACCAATGATCACACCATGGCCTTTTTTTTAGTGGGGACTTGACCTCATAGGAAAAATCACTCCAACCTCATCCAACATCTATAAGTTCATCATAACCACCACTAAGTACTTTACTAAGTGGGTTGAAGCCATTCCTATAACCTACATAATGAGGAAGAAAATAGCCAAGTTTATCCTAAATTACCTAATTTTTTGTTATGGTATACCACAAGCCCTCATCACAGACAATGGAACCCCATTCAAAAATCAGGATGTGAAAGAGTTGTGCCAGAGATTCAATATCTAACACCGATTCTCTACACCATACTATCCCCAAGGAAATGGCCAAGCAGAAGCAATGAACAAAACTATCCTGAAAATCCTAGAAAAAATAGTTAACGAAGCTAGTCATGACTGGCATCTGCAACTAAATCTCGCTCTTTGGGTTTATCGAACCAGTATCCACACATCGAAAGGAGCAACCCATTTTTCCTTGATCTATGGATTATAATCCATCTTTCCTATTGAGGTTGAGCTCCCATCATTGTGAGTATCTCTAAAGAATCTGATAACTGAGGAAGAGTACATAGTGTCTCGACTGAATGAGCTAGAATTTCTGGAAGAATGTCGTCTTGATGCCCTTAATAATTTGCAAGTGTATCAAAACTGACTGAAATAGAGCTATAACAAGAGAATCAAATGTTGGTCATTACAGGTAGGGGATCTTGTCTTAAATAAAAATTAGAAGAATCTTCTAGATCAAGAAAGAAAATGAAATTTTGAGCCTAACTGGTTGGGTCCCTTTGTCATCATAGCAAACTACAGATCAAGAGCATACCAACTGTCAACCCCTAAAGGTGAACCCTTGCAAAATCCAATCAACAACTTGCATCTCAAAAAGTTTTATGCCTAAATATGAAGGGTTTAAATCAGAAAATACAAAAAATGATCAAAATCCAAAAAAATGAGAAAAAGGATTGAAAAAAAAGTAAAGAAAAAAATCGTCCTCTAGTGAAAACCACTTCGGTGGTGCTTTGGGCAATTACCTTGGTGAAAACTTGGCAAACAGGCACCTCACATAAATAAGGTATCTCTTTCTATTCTTTGGCTCTTTTGACCTATCATTATTTGTGTCACCATCCATCCCCCATCCGCGTCCTTATCATGGCTTATCACTGTAAGATATCATGAACTCTTTAGACTACTTGGCATATTCCCAAGGTCAATTTGTCCTACCTTTATCAAAGTAGGCTAACATATCACACTAGGGGAATTTTGTTATGAATCATAATCGATTTCTTGTATATCTTGAGGTCATGGGATATCTTATCAGAAAAATCCAAAAACATTCATAAAATCTTATCCAAAAAATCCAAAAACATTTGCAAAACCCTATACAGCGAAAATCCAAAAACATTCAAAAAATTGAAAGGAAAAATCCAAAACATCCAGAAAACATCAAAATCCTAAAAAGGTTGAACATCAAAAATCCAAAAACAAATGCCTTGTGTCAAACTACGTTGTCTCTAAGCTTTAATGTAGGCAAGGCCATCATTGATGTGCCCTCAAGACACCCTAGGTCAGTCCTTTAGCAGTCTGTTGTAATTAGTTGTTGTCTCTTGTTTCTTCATATATTTGTCTTGTAAATGGGTTAGGTCAGTCAAACTATGTGGTCTCTACATGTATAACGTAGGCAAGGCTAATCTTTGATCAGCCCTCGAGGCCCCTAAGATAAGTCTTCAGGTTAGGTTCTTGGTCGAATCTCAGATATCTCGAAAAAACCCAAAAACATCCAAATATTTCAGAAAACCCCAAAACATCCAAATATTTTAGAAAACCCTAAAACATCCAAATATTTCAAAAAATGCCAAAATATCCAACTATTTCAAAAAACTCCAAAACATCCAAATATTTCAAAAAACTCCAAAACATCCAAAAATTCAAAAAACCCTAAACAACCTCAAAAAATCGAAAAAACCTAAACATTCATATAAACTTTTGAAAAGACCAAAAACAGCCTCAAAACATTTCAAAATACCAAAAACATTCAAATATTCCAAAAAATCCAAAACTCCATCCATCCCATCTCTCTTTCACCCATAATAAACGATCGTCACCTTCACCCTTTGGTGAAACAAGTAGAAATCAAACATGGCAAGTTGTAAAATGTGAACTCAAAAGTCTAAATCTCAAGTCTAAATCTCAAGTCTAAATCATAGGTAAATATGCCAGTGAAGTCTAAGGTAATGGCTCATTTTAGCATCATCATCCTAACATCAAACAACCCTCTGACAACATGTCCTAGGATGTATCCTTCCTACAATGGGCATCAGCATCAGATATCACCTAAGCTAAACTTAAACTAGGCAGGAGCTATAGATAACACTGATTGTTTGTCTTTGATCTTTTCTTAGGATTTATCTTAATGACCGATTCCAAGGACCTCTTGATGATTTCTATCTAAAATGATTTAGAGAGAAACGAATGGGGCATCGATCATTATCTTTCATTTATTGTGTTTGTGGATACTCTTGTAAAATAATCTTGCTGCATGCTTGGTTGTGTGTAGGAAGGTTTTTTGGGTATGTTGTTGACTATTGCATATGCTTTGGTCCAATATGTTCTAAACTTCTAACTTACATTCCAACAATGTTTTTGTATGTCAAGGTGTGAACAAGAACTATCCTATCTACTTGTCGATTCAAAGTCCATTACACTAGATACAACGTTGTCTTACTTATCAATACCTTGATGCATCATGTCTATGTGTTATATCAAACAATAAGGAACGACAAAAAATCCCAATCCCGAACTGTGAGCACCCATCCTACATTCTTTTACATTGTCTCATCACCATCTCTAATAAAGTCTCAATGGATCACAGACTTGTTGAATCTTTTGAAGCAATCATCATTGGCAACGATTATTCATTCTTTATTCTTCTATCTTCTCTTTGCACTAACCTGATATCATGACACTCAAAAACGTCATCAATGCATCCACAAACCATCAGCATACATGTATCTCATAATCATACCATAAGCATAAAACATCCATCAGCATAATCATTTGCATATCACATCACACATTTTGCATTATCATTTAAGTTGTGATGAATAATATAGATTTGTTATTCTAAGCATCTTAAATCATTGCATATCATAATAATTTGCATCCATTCATCTATGTGCATTCATCATCATAACATGCATAGAAAATATACAAAAATAAATGCATCCATATCATTTGTATCCATAACATCTGCATATCATAAACATCCATCCATATCATATCGTGAAAAGATAATGAAAAACAATATAACATTGCATCCATCCATATCATATCATCGCATATCACATAGGCATAAAATTAAATGCATCCATACATGATCATGTATAAGCATCCATATCATATTCATCCATACATATCAATCATATATATATATATATATATATATATATATATATATATATATATATATATATAAAAAATGTGTCATGGTACAAAATATGGATCAATGTATGTATATAGATAATAAGTACAATATCCCCGAGGCTATCAAAAAGGAGCCCATGAATATATATCAGTATAAAGAATGGGGAAAAATCAAAAAAATGTCTTTACTTCAAAACTGCTAGCCTTGGTGGTTGCTACCCTCTCTAGCCTGCCGCTTAGGTTGATCCTCGACACAAGGACGCACGTCACTGTGCTATGAAAAATTAGGTTATCGAAGATTCATCGGAACATCCCTATGATAGTGTTGCATGTAATACGTATCCTCCATAATAGCCTCTCGGTACAATCTGTCTGAAATAGTTAGACCATGTGTGGCTGCTACTATGGCCTCTATCTACTGTCGTCTCGCAACCTCCTGGTCTCTCTCCCTAGTAATAGTCTAAACTCTTTGAAGAGTCGCATCCCTCTCGGTTGTCACTATGACTACCTATTGTCGAGCTTGGTCTCACTCAACAGTCACAACAAAAAAAATTTGGCGGGCCTGGTCCCACTCACCTGTCAAAGCCTACACCTGTTGTTGCAGCTACTATATTTTTGCATCTCTGGCATCTGTCGATGGTGGTGGTGGCACTGGTTGTTATTACACTACTAGAGGCTATTGAGGAGGTTGTTGTCCAATAGGAGGAATCCTCATAACTTGTCCATCATGGCCATCATGGCCTCCCTGTCCTCTATCTTTGATGTCTTTGCCTTGTGGCCTCCCTCTAAGAGGAGCACCTACAGGATTTGTAAGTCGTCATGGTGGCAAAAACCATGCATCATAAGCAGGAGTGGTTTGAGCATCCACCTGTCCCTGATCATATGCCCAAGGCTGGGCAACCAACTGGCAAAAACTCTCAATGACCTCTGTTGCTGGAATCATCGATCCCCAAGTGGGAACCTCTCTGACAGATCTTGCAAAAATAGCCCTATATGCATCATCGATCCTGTCCTATACATCACCAAACTATCTGGCCACTCTGTCAGGAAGGTACAGTTCAACCATGGTATTCTCTTGACCCTACATATATCGAGTCTTTCAGGCGAATTAAATTTGATGTACATCATTGAACCATGGCGGCATCTGAAGCCATGGCCACCACTGGAACACGGTCATATCATCAATCACCTTCCTCTAGTATGGGAGCCCAATCTATCTCGTGTGCCTAAGTGTGATGGCATGATGGTATCTCCATACGATGAGATCATCTAGCTCCATGTCCACCACCTGTGCAATCAACCTAAGCACTGCAATGTGCTCCCATGCCCAGATATGAAGAAGAGTCGCACCTGCACCAAGGGCTCTCCCATCACAATACATAAAGTCATATAAATCATGGTATAGGGAATCCAGCATCACGGACCCTCACGCAAACAGATTCCTCCTATACAACATTTGTTGCCAAGCCAAACCCCATCCTGGACTAAAGAATCGCTCATGTCTATTTGGAGCCACCAAACCTGAAATGATGGCCGCAATAATTGATCTAAAGGTGGGAATGTGACCTCTGTATGTCTCTAAATCAATTTGTGAGGTGACCAACACAATCTGGTCCATATCCATCACCTCTAGGAAAGCATCAAATCTAGCATCAGGATCACAAATCACATGATCACCATGGATGGGCAACCCCAATATCTGCCACACATCATCTAAGGTCACTATCACCTCCCCCATCGGAAGATGGAAGGATGAGGTCTCGCTATGTCATCTCTAGCACAACGCTATCATCATGGCCAAACATGCCCTCACAACAGGAGCATATGCAATATACCACAATCCAATCTCTCCCAGGTACTCCTAGCGCAACTCTGACAGATCACCCAAACTCTCTAGTACTATGGGTTTGTGCTATCTCGACATCAATGGTGGGAAGACCTCCTACACCCATGAAGTGCACAGTGTCAAGAAATAATCAAAATTTGAAGTTATTTGGAATTTTTTGCTTGGAAATCACAAATGCATCACTATATTCAAAATCCAAACAGCGATGCTCGATGCATTTAAAAATTCAAATTGACAAATGTGTCGCCATACAAGATGGTGTCGCGATTTAGAATTTGGCCTAATCTAACCCTAACTTTTAAATTGGCAAGTGCGTCACTGGACAAGCCAGTGTCATTTAAAATTTGAAACCCTAAATTCAAATCCAAAAAAGCATCACCCTGTACATATGCATCGCTATATATCATTTGGGTGTCGCCGATTGAAATTTGGGCGTCGCTATATAGCGATGCCCCCAAGTTCTAAATTCTAATGCCTAATAAATACATAAAAATTTCAAATTTCAAATCAAGTTTTGAATCACATACCAATGGTCTTGTGCCTTGAAGCCACTGGAACTCACGAACTCGATCAGATATTTGTCAGGGAAGCTCACGACATGCCATTTCGTTGAAGGGTCAGAGCTCAAATTGCAAGAATTCCTTAAGCATGAATGCACAAATGAATTGAAAATTACCTATTTAAGCTATAAAATTAGGGTTTTTTTCCCTAATTCAACCTTCATAATGGGGTTTATCATCATCTTCACTTATTTTGCTAATCTGGAACTATTTTGCATCATTTTTTTGTGTTTTTGGCATTATTCTTGCATCCCAGAGCCTTTCTAGACCCTTGGGGTAGCTTTTGAACCTTTATCGAGAAATCAACCCAAAATTCAAAAAAAATCTCGATTCCTCGAGGGGGTGGAGAGTCAGCATTATCCTTCCATTGGGGCATCTAAAAAATCAAAAAAAAAAAAAAATTGATTTGAGCAGCATTTTTTATCCGAAAAGCATTATTCTTTGAACCAAAGCAATAGGTACCTCGCTTCAAAGAGGGGGAAAATGTAGACACTGAAAAATGTCCTAATCAATGTCATTCACTTGAAACAGGTTTATTAACATCATTTTTTCTTTATCCATCCTCTTTTCGCTTAATTAATTCAATCAACCTAGCTAATTAATTAATTACATTATTTTCGTTCATTGACCTAATTAATTAAATAAGGTTAATTCACCTCTTTTCACACTAACACTTCATCTTATTAAATTAAATAAATCAAAATATTTAATTTAATCTCCTAAGTCATCTTATTTAATTAAATAATCCTATGTTAATTAAATATCATTTCACCCCTCCCCTATTTATTAAATCATTTAGTTTAATAAATATCTCTAATTCTTCTAATCCCCTAATTGCATAAATTAAACCTTGTTTAATTAGCAATTAAACTAATTTTCCTTTAATCAAAGGGAATATTCCCATGGAATATTCTTTATCCTTTTTGCACAATTAAAACTTTGTTTTAATTTGTAAATTAGTCTTTTTCCTCATCCAAAGGGAATATTCCCTCTCCTCCAATCAACTCACTTAGCTTCAAAAGCAAGTTAACCCATCAACCTCCTAAGCAAGTTACCTTTGACTTATGTGAGCAGGTCAAAAGTATGTTTGTTTGAGGTAATTGTGAGTCTTTGATTAAATTTCATCATGCATTCTCATCCGTTGATGAGAATCCATGATCCATGCCTCACCTTCTTCATCTTGAACCGCTGATTAAGATTTTTGATCTCAACCACCCATTCTTCATTTTCTCTCCTATAAATAGGTCACTATTTGGAGACAGATGGATCCATCACTGAAAGTAAACTTATGTTGTTAAACTTACTTGCATCAATACTTTCAATTTGCACACATTTATCTTATTTTTAGTTTATTTTAGTTGCATAATAGCTTAGAGCATCCATTAATGGCTTCCATACATTCATCTTAGTTTGTAAATAAATTAGGATTTCATCTTTTAGCATCATTTTAGCTTAAATTAGCTTGGATTAGCTTAGCATTAGCTTAGCATTAGCTTAGCATTAGCTTAGCAATTGCATAATTAGTATTTTTGAGCATAAAATCATGGTAACCTAGCTTGCATCATGTTCATTTTTATCATAATTTATATTTTCATACACCAAACACCATGGTTTCATCGGTTCTCTTCCATAGAATCGACTGAAACAAGCTCACTATCACGGGATTGGGAAAGGGTCATTGGTCCATATTAACGTGACACCAATTCCACAAGAGGATAAATTTCAATAGATTAGAGTAGATGTTTTCTTTAAAGCTTTCATAAATTTAGCATGTTAGGTTTCCTGATAAAATGTTTACTTTCAATTTTGATTGATTGATCTATTTGAGATTCAAGTACCCATGGCTTTGTTATGCTTCGATTCTTCATGGATCAAGCGTAATTAGGCCAATATCGGTATTCTTGCATTGACAGTAGGCAACCTTCCCCAACAACATAAAAAATATGCTAAATGCTTGGCCCATTCTAAAGAAAAATATAATATTTTCTAGCATCTAGATAATAATCCCATCGTTATTTCTTTGGGAAGTATGGAAGGAGAGGAATAGACGTATTTTTCAAGATAAGGAAATTCCCATACACTCATTTTTGAACAAACTAGAGGTGAGTATTGTGGAGGTGACCAACTCAAGAATTAGGAGCTCAAACAAAAAGTATGTCAACTTCACAAAATGGGACATAATCATGAGGAGGAATTGGCATGGTTTTTTTATTCCACCTTACATGGGGGAGGGTGGTTAGAAGACTCAAGATGAAAGGAAGAATGTGAAATGGGAGCGGCTAGATGAGGGGTGGTATAAGGTAAATTTTGATGGGGTTACAAGGGGAAACCATAGAATTATGGGGATCGGTTGCATCATTAGAGACTCGCAAGGGAAATTTCTAAGAAAGTTGGCAACCTCACTCCCCATTGGGTCAAACAATGCGACAAAAATGCAAGGAATGATCATTAGCCTTAACTTTTATTTAGAACTAAAGCTACCTAATGTTGTGATAGAAGGAGATTCAACATTGATCATAAATACCTTATGAACTAGACAAATGTTAAATTGGAAGCTAGAGGTCATGCTAGAAAATGCTTTGAAGCTATTGGATGGTTTTCAACACTATATGTTAAATGACACAGTTCGAGAGGGCAATATGGAAGTGGATGAGCTCTCAAATTTGGGAGTAGATGGACTCTTGATCAAAGATATATTTCATTAGATCTATGTTGGAGGTTGGGCGGGTGGCTTTCCATAAGCAGAGGTGTGGTAAGTCAAAATCAGAAAATGTTAGGGTTTAGGCAGATCAAAGCAATAAACATTAACAATTATATGTAGATTAAATAACCCAGAAATAACAATGAAGAAGAACACAAAAGAGATCAACACAAAATTTTAACGTGGTTCACCCAATATGGGCTACATCCACAAAAACTCAACCACCCAATAATTTTATTATCTAGTGCAAAATAGATTACAATCTCGTGAATGTCATATCATAACATACATCATAGCCACTTATAACAAGCTTTTTGGAAGCTTCTAAAATTAGGGTTTTACAAAGTCATTTTTTATTTGTAAAGAGTGCACATTATTTGCATGATCAATCGCCACATACCAACAATCTCCCACTTGGAGACTAATCAGGCTCCACACCAAAAAATCTCCCACTTGGAGACTGATCCTGGATGACACCGCAACACTTGCAGCTCCCATTGGATTATAGGTCTGGCTAGTTTCTTATGTCCACCATTATCAGTCATGAAGGCCAACGAAAATTGATGAGGAAATCAATTTCTCCTATGTAACTACCTTTGTGAACATATCTGCAATATTCTCACTTGTGTGAATTTTCTCCAACTTCAACTGTCCATCCTCCAAAACTGGCCAGATGAAGTGGTATCTGAGCTGTATGTGCTTAGTTTTTTAATATAGAGCTAAATTCTTAGCAATATGAATGGAACTCTAGCTATCAATGTACAAAGGGCTATCTTCTTGTCATTGTCCCAATTCCTCTAGAAAATGTTGTAACCAAATCATCTCCTTGCTAGCTTCCATAACAGTAACATACTCAGCTTCAATGGTTGAAAGTGCAACAACCTTTTGTAGGCAGCCTTGAAATCCAACTGACTACAGTACCTCCTACAATAAAAACATACCTTGTAGTACTCCTACTATCAATATCAGCACCAGATCAGAGTCAACATATCCTTTTAGAGTAGAATTTGTTCTTCTAAAACATAGTTTCTTTGAAGTAGTACTTCTTAAATATCAGAGAATCCATTTACCGCATTCCAATGTTCCATTCCCAGATTGCTCACATACCTGCTCACAACTCCCACTGCATGTGCAATATCTGGCCTTGTGCATACTAAATTGCATACAACAAGCTACCAACTACTGATGCATATGGTATCTTAGACATTTTGTCCTCCTCCTCTTGTGTATTTGGACACATCTCCTTAGTCAATTTAGAATGACTAGGCAAAGATATACTAACTTCTTTTGCATTTTGCATGTTAAACCTTTTCAACACCTTCTCTACATACTCACTTTGAGACAAATAAATTTATATTTGTCATGTCCTATGTGATCCTCATACCAAGGATTTTTTTTTATGCACCCAAATCCTTCATAGCTAATAAATTTGCTAATTTATGCTTAAGTTCATTAATATGATGTGTGTTATACCTAACAACAAGCATGTCATCAACATAAAGCAATAGGATAATATAGTTGTCATTATCCAATTTCTTAAAAGAAACACAATAATCAGAGTGACATCTTTTGTAACCTTGTTCAGCCATAAAACTATCAAATTTTCAAATACCATTATCGAGGTGCTTGCTTCAGGCCATGCAAACTCTTCTTTAACTTGCACATAAATTCATCCTTTCCCTTGACCTCATATCCTGTGGTTGTTGCATGTATATTTCCTCTTCAAAATCCCAATGGAGAAATGTTGTTTTCACATCTAGTTGTTCAAGATGCAAGTCTTTTGCAGCCACAAGACTTATAATAGTTCTAATAGAAGTCATCTTTACAACCAGAGAAAATATTTCATCAAAATCTATACCTTTTTTCTATGCAAAACCTTTTACCACGAGTCTGGCCTTATATCTGTTTTTGCTTCCATCTTCTTCCTTCAACCTGTAAACCCATTTATTTGGCAATGCTCTTTTACTTGCAGGCAATTGGACTAAGTCCCAAGTCTGTTTTGTAGCAAGGAATCCATTTCCTCTTTCATGCCTAGCTCCCACTGCTTTTTGGTATCTACCTGCATTGCTTCTTCATAACTTTCAGGTTCATAGGAATCGGTTAATAATATAGAATATAATGATGGAGAAAATCTTTCAAGAGGTCTAGTTATCCTTGTAAAATTTATAACACTTGCAGGAGTCTATGGGATAGCTTTTCGTTGCTGAGCATCAAGTACCATTGGTATTTTATTTTCTAGAATCGCATCCAGCACCACATATTCCTTTATGGCCTATTCATGCTTCGTTTTCCTGCAGTTGATCCTTGTTCATGACCTTCTCATTGAATATAACATCTCTGCTCCTAATGATTTTATTATTTTCATAATCCCATAATCGATATCCAAATTTATCTACTCCATATCCAATGAAGGTACATTTTTTAGACTTAGCCTCAAGCTTGGTTCTATTTTTAATATCAACATGGACAAAAGCTTCACAACCAAAGGTTTTCAAAAATGAATAGTTTAGATTTTTACCCATCCATGCCTCCTCTGGGATGCCACCATCCAAAAGATTTGAAGGTCCCCTATTTATTAAATAAACAGTGGTATGTACAATATCTAACCAAAAGTGTAAGGGTAGTCCAGCATAAAATCTCATGCTCCTTGCATTATCCATAATGGTCCTATTCATCCTCTCAGACACACCATTTTCTTGTGGGGTTCCAGAAACCAATTTTTTGCCTACAAATTCCATTGTATGAACAATAATTTTCAAATTCTCTGTTGCAATATTCGCCTCCATTATCAGATCTGAGAAATTTCAACTTTTTCCTATCTCATTCTCAACCAAAGCTTTCCACTTTTTAAAAGTTTCAAATACTTCTAATTTTTATTTTAGGAAATACACCCATGTTTTCCTAGTTGCATCATCAATAAAAGTAACATAATAATAAGAGACACCAAGAGACAATACATGAGCTAGTCCCCATATATCAGAATGCACAAGCTCTAATTTCTCACTCTTCTTCTCTTTCCCAACTTGAGAAATCAAACTCTTTTTTGTTTTCCATAAACATAATTTTCACATAACTCCAAGTCAATCTACTTTAGACCTGGTAGCAACTTTCTAGAGTGAAGGATCGTCATCCCTTTCTCACTCATGTGCCCAAGTCTATGGTGCCACAATTTTTTTTTTGTCCCTATAGCAAGTGCTATAACTATCTCAGTAGTAGCAGTTTTTGTAGCAGCTAAGATAGAATAAGTATTACCAATACACAAATACAATGTGCCTACCTTTTCACCTTTAGCTACTACTAATGCACCTTTAGTGATCTTTCAGACTTTGTCTGAAAAGGTAACTATGCAGCCTTCACTATCCAGTTGTCCTACAAAGATAAAATTTCTTCTCAAATTTGGAACATGCCTTACCTCCTATAGCAACCATTCATTTCCATTCTGTAACTTGATTTTTGTCTTTCCTTTTCCAATAATTTGACAGGGTTCATCATCACACAAATATACCTGTCCAAAATCACTTTGAACATAATCTACACAATATTTCCTATGGGGTGTGCCATGAAATTAAGCCCCTTTATCTATTACCTAGGAATCATTAGCATTATCTAAACACAGAATTAAAGCATCCTACAATTTATTACTTGCAACATTAGCTTCCTTATTGTCATCATGTTGTCTGTCTCCTTATTTTCCCTTTCGAGACCAACAATCCTTCTTCAAGTTTCCTGGCTTTCCACAATGCTAGCAATCTAGTCTTCCTCTAGATTTAGATTTGTCTTTCTTCGACTTCTCTTGTGATTTCCCATGATTTATTGGGCTTTTTCCTCTCTCCTTTGTTCTTCCCCTATTCTCTATAGTCAAATCATTACCCGGTGTTGAACTCTCACCTATGCTTTTTTGTCGCATTTCCTCACTAAGGATAACACCAACATCATCAAATTTTAATGTATTTGAACCAAAGACTAAGTTAATTACAACCATTACCAATCTATTCCAACTTTCTGGCAAAGAACATAAAATCAAGAGAGCCCTCACCTCTTCGTCAAAATTCACTTTTACAAAAGTTAACTGACTGATAACTGTATTAAACTCATTTAAATGATTTGTCACAAATCCACCTTCAATCATTTTCAGATTAAATAAACGCTTCATGAGAAATACCTAATTTGAGGTTGAGGGTTTTCATATAGTTTAGCCAAAGCTCGCATCAAATCCTCTGTTGTCTTTGCTTCTATTATATTGAATGCCACGGATGGTGCTAGGCACAACCAAATGGTTCCTAGTGCCTTTCTATCTAGAATCTCCCATTCTTCATTGGACATCGCAACATCTTTATTTGCTTTTCCTCATAATGGTCACCATAGATCCTTTTGAATCTTACATCTACATCTTCCATAATTGATAATTCTGGTCTTTAAACTTTTCAACCTTGAATTTTCCTTCTTCCATTACTCCCACTCAAATCTATAGGTTTCCTACCAATCAATCGAAAAACATGTGGCTCTAATACAGTTGTTAGGGTTTAGGCAATTCAAAGTAATAAACATTAACAATTATATGCAGATTAAATAACCCAAAAATAATAATGAAGAATAACACAAAAGAGATCAACATAGAATTTTAACGTGGTTCACCCAATATGGGCTACATCCACTGAAACTCAGCCACCCAATGATTTTATTATCCAATGCAAAATAGATTACACTCTCACAAATGCCATACCACAACATACATCCTAGCCGCTTATAACAAGATTTTTGGAAGCTTCTAGAATTAGGGTCTTACAAAGTCATTTTTCATTTGTAAAGAGTGTACACTATTTGCATGATCGGTTGCCACATACCAACAAAAAATTTGATTTAATTATTGATGCTTTCATCTAAGACTACATCATTCCATATGAGGTTAACTAAAGGGATTGTGTTTGGGAATTTCACATCACAGTTTTGGCTTGTAGGTGGGGGTCAATATATCAGATAGCAGAAAAAAAGCTTACAAACGGTCTTTCTAAAATTTGTAGCATTTGATCTGATGGGTGGATGGTTGGGTGACTCTTTACAAACGCTTTTTTGGAGAGCCAATTCTCGATGGTGTAGCCAGGATACACAAGTTCAAATTAGGACAATTAATATCAAGTGATTTAATGTGTATTAGCAATTGGTTTGGTGTAAAAAATGCATCTACGACATTTTGTTTATGCTTTCCACAATTGTTGGTGTGGAAAGAATCACTTGCACTCATTGACTAGCAATATCATTTCAAATTCACATGGGTGTCAACTTTGTCTGAGTCATAATGTGGTTATTTTGAACCATGAGTATTTTCCTCATGATTGTGGCTTAGTTTTGAATTAGTCGGGGGATGGTTTGAATTCAATTTGGGTAGCAAAAATTACATGGAGTATTCTGGTGAGGTGGTAGTAGGAATGTGTTGGCTACCACATCATTGTGGTGGTGGAAGTTTAACTAATTGGGTGATGTGGCTTAGTAGTACATTCAGCCACTTCATTCATAATTACACCAAGTTGGCACTCATATTAATTCTGAAGCGAGGAGTATGTCACAATCATGGAAGTGATAGTTTTTTAGCCTAAAGGTTTTTGGACAAAGTTGAGGGTAGCACGAACAAATTTAGTGATCTTTCTATTAAGTAATTTGATTAAGATTGAGAGTGAAGGAAATTGGTTACTAAGTTTAGTTGAGATAATTGTCGCCCATCACTCATCGATAAGGTGCTCTCAACAAGGACATTAAAGATAAGTGTTAAATTCGATATGACAACGTGTCAAGTTATTGGAGTGAAGGGTCTTTTACACACATAAGTGGATTTATATCTCATTTAGGATGGCGTTTGTACATATATTTCTCATTTCATGGTAGAGCTATCAAATTTCATTGTGTGGTTATCAACAAACACCATTGTTTGTAGTGGAACATTGTTTGCAGTGGAATGGACACTCTAATTCGGCTAACAAGTGAGGTTCATCAAATGGCTTTCCTTGGTGAGGTGGCAGATCAACAAATCAAATGCATAATGCCAGAGGTGGAATTTATGTCGATTATTGCGGTGAAGATGATTCTCGGTAAGGATTTCTTGGTTGAAAGTGAATTCTATCATGTGGATACCAATATTTTTTCAAGGTTTCTAGAGCAGGCTAGGTGTTGCCACAATAATGGGTTACACTTTCTGGGACATCCTAATTTTTGCCTGAAATCACATATTTTTAGAAAATATAATGATTTAAGCCTAGAAAGGTTTCATTTAAAAGATTTTAATTAAAGAGGGTTTGATCAAACCCCTTTGGATAGAACCTCACTAGTTTTAAACGATATCTATAAGGGAGTCTCCTCTACACCTATCAAAATACTGATTAAAAACCACTTTTAATCTACCTTTTGGAGGATCAAATGATTTCATTTAAAATTTATGTTTTGTAAGTATATAGCCCTTATTATAAGCTTCCCAAAAAGTACAATTTTAAATATTTTTATTTGATTATTATATTTATTTTTAATTTCTTGTAAACGTAGTTTTTTAAACAACATCAAGGTCTTTGTTTCACACATACTAAAAACTAGGAAAATAGAGAAAAAAAAATCTAAAAAAATGCATGTCCCTTAGACATTGATGTCCTTATTCCAATAAAATAATAATAAGTTAATTCAAATGCATACAAAAAAAGTTATGTCAGTACACCTCTATCCAAATTATAATTACTTTGACTTAGAAAATTAATTTAAAAATAATATGCTACAAAAAATTATAAAAAAATATCCATGTTCTACATATTGATGTGAAAATTTTGTATTTTAAAAATTAGAATTGTATCTTTTCTATAAAAAAAAATTTGTGTTACACAGTAAAAATCACTTTTTAAAAATGTTGTTTAGTAGAAAAATTAAATTGTTAAAAATTACATAAAAAATTCAAAATTTTGAAAAAAAAATTAAAAAATATATAATTACACCGATAAGCATTATACAATGGCATCAATCTATTGTGTACATTTTTATTCAATGCATTTAGTTTGACATGCAAGTGGTTGGCGCAACGGCTGGTATGAAGTGAGAGTGGAATCGACACGTTACATATTCCCTTAATGGTATTTGAAGGTTAGGCGTTTGTTCTTCGCTGTAACGGATTAACGATGAGTGCTAACTCCTACAGCTTTCTTTATTAGTGTCGTGTGAAGATGCATTCATTTTGTAAACCATAAAATCACACCCGATCTTCTCCACAATGCAAATCTGGCATGCCAGAAAGAAGGAACAAACCGAAGCCTGTTGAAAAGGATAGAAAATCATTCCAAGGCATTGTTGTGCGCTGCTACAGTAGTAGTAACACATAAGCTACAGGAGAAGGATTTATAGCTTCTTCAAATGAAGCACACGAACGTGGAGCTATTTGGCAGATTTAGCAGGCCCTACAGTGCCTTTAAAATCAACATTATCAACGCTCCTTAAATTGATTCGCAGGCGTGATTCTTCCTGAAATTTTTTCCATACTAAATTTTGCAAGACTCGCTGCTAAATCCTCTAAGGCATGATCTGGCCGATGATAACCATAATTCCTATAAACCAAATCCAGAGAAGAAGAATCTTCCATGAGGTTTGAATTTTCCTCTATTTTTTTTCTTGAAAATGTTTTCAGATTGAACTCTTTAAATTAGTATTTCAAAAGTAGCAGTTGAGATCTGTGAATGACATGTATAATGTTGGAATTTGGTAGAAACATTTTTTTTACGTTTGGTAATACATCGTTTTGGAACGGAAAGAAAATTCAACCATCGCAAATGTATTTGGAGGACTAAAGCTTCTCTTTTGTCATTGGAAATGGTAACTGAGTTATTTCATTTTCTTCCTTTTCCTGGTTTCCTTTACAGAGTTAAATATATTTTTGTCATGGTTGACTGTGAAGAGAATTAAAGAAAGTAATGAGACATTAAAGTATTAAGAATTTAGCTCTCTAATTTATTCTTAATGTTGCAATGAAATTGTTGGTGCGCCTCTGCTTATCTCCGCACACAAATATAAATTTAAAAGGGAAGAGCTTAAAGAAAGAAAAGAAGCTAAAGAACAATTCATCTTCCAATGTGCCAAGTGTGTGACAGTTGAAGCTACTTATATATGAAGTAATGAAGAAGAAAATTTAGGAACAATCCTTTATATTTAGGAAGAAATAAATCACAAGTGAAATGTCAGGTTTGATTTCTCTGTTTGGATAATGCATGTGTTTGTTTAATGAAACAACTACAGTATAATGGTGTTATCTTTATGTGTGGTTGCACAGAAGCTTAAAGCTAAACACTTGATTCATAATTTCTCAAAATTGGGGAGCTTCAATTGTACCAATCCGCTTATCAGGTACTCAGCAATTGATCTTGAAAATTTTACATTTTAATAGTTTTTTAGGATTTTTCTTAATGTGTATTTAATTATTGATTAAGATTTTTTTTTTCATAATTATTACGCTGAAAACGTTATACGGTGAAAGCAACAAAAGAATATTCGTAAACTTTTTAAAGCTTCATTGAAAATGACAGGCAAATGGAAGTATGTGCTGCTTAAGAATAAAAAACACATAAAATAATTTTTTTTTTTTAATTTTTTCTAAAAAAATTTAAATTAAAAATTTCTCAATAAATAGTCTTTAATTTAAATACTTTTCGATTAAAATTACAAACTAAGATATGTATGCTTAAATAATTTTTTATATATATTATTAATTAATATATATATATATATAGTAAAAAGTAAAAATAGTTTTTTATATATATTATTAGTTTTTAATATATTTTATTAATTAATATTATAATAAAAAATGTTAAGTATTGATAACTTTCAACGTTTTTTATATATATTATTAATAATACAGTGAAAACAACAAAAGAATATTTTTGTTGTTTTCACTGTATTATTAACTAGCATACCTATATTTAAAAAATAGATGTAATGTACGCCGAGTCACCTATATTATAAATAAATTTTAATATTCCTTAAATAGTAAAAAGTGAAATATGGTTACATTTTGATGAATATGAATTTGAACAACAATCCTTGTTTGTTTTTGTCATTATTGATTTGTATCTTTATATATGACAGTATACATTCAAATTTGAAATTTTCCCAAGTTGTATATTACAACTATCAACTAAGAAGAATAAATGTACAGTTAGGATTTTTCATCATTCATTTGATTTATTATTGACAACATCAAAGAACAATATCACGTCAAAATGGCATTTAGTAATCCTTATATATGACAGTATACATTCAACTTTGAAATTTTCCCAAGTTGTATATTACAACTATCAACTATCAAAAATTGGAGCTGTCTTTAGGAGAGACCCTTTGACCGTCTGTCAAAAAATCACATTTGAGTGGAAGATCAATTGATGAATCAAAACAATCTATTTCATCATAAGAACATATGGGACTGATAGTATCAAGTCATTAAAGATTGGTAATGACAGACTAAATAATTAGGTAGGACCGAATGTCATGGCCTTTTCTGCTTCATAGTGTTGCTCGAATATTGTACATTAATATACCTTTCGTGGACTAAACTAGAGACTTGCTATGAAATCTCCATTCTTACACTTTGACTTCATCCTATTTGATAGATTTCAATGTCTTCTTAGTTAAAGCGGTTTTCACATAGTTCAATAATTGGGATGGTCTTTAGGGGATATCTTTCCATCTATCAATTTTCCTTTTCCAGGGACGACCAACTAAAGAAACCAAAACAATCTGCTTCCATCCAAAAAATGTAAAGGGCTGATATTATCAAACAAGAACTTGGAGAATGTTGTTTCTAACTAAATGAAAAAAGCTTTACTCTGGGGTAAGGCAATAGGAATTTTGAGACCTATACCTACAAGCAACTCAAGACTCACAAATGTCATGAAATTGGAAATTAGAGAGGATGCACATTGAGAAAACTTTTCAACAGCAAAGAATAAAATATTTAAGGATTATGGTTGTATAAAGAATCTTTGCAGGCAAAGCAGTTCAAGTGGCCAACAAGGTCTCACAGGAATTCACCATCAAGTGTGTGTGGCCCCGTTTTTCTCATTTCACTTTTTTAAAACAGAGAGGTTGCAGCGAATTATGCCAAGGAGATCAGAGTTCTAGTTCTAAGACTTCTGGCTATGATTTCTAAAGCTCTGGGATAAGATTCTGATTATTTGAATGCAATCTTTGGAAAGCATAGCCAAGTACTGTACATAAACTACTATCCTGCATGCCCAAATCCAGATCTTACCTTTGGCGCAGCACCTCATTCAGATTCAGGTGGCATTACTGTTCTGATGCAAGGAGATGTGAGTGGCCTGCAAGTGCTAAAAGATGGGAAATGGGTTGCAGTAGAACCAATATCCAATGCCTTTGTGGTGAATGTTAGTATTTGTAACAGGGGAAGTCTGTTACAGATACTAACATTTATATTACTATAAACCTGAATTTGTTCTGGTATGTAGATAAATTGCAAATATAATCCAAGTGATTAGTGCCCAAGTCTCTTTTGGATCCCAGCTCCAATAAGATCCCCATGCTTCGTTGGCCCATACTGCCCCGGAAAGTATGCCTATAGTTAAAAGAGAAAATCCTAGACCAATGGCACGATAACTCAATTGGTCTAATTGGTGAGTAAATACCCATTTCCGATAATTTATAAATGGAAAGCAAAAATAATTTTTCAATTCCTTTTTTTCTTGGTTGCTTCATTGGCCCATACTGCCCTGGAAAGTATACCTATAGTTAAAAGAGAAAATCCTAGACCAATGGCACGATAACTCAATTGGTCTAATTGGTGAGTAAATACCCATTTCCAATAATTTATAAATGGAAAGCAAAAATAATTTTTCAATTCCTTTTTTTTATATGCAAATAGTGCCTAAGGAAAACTGATGTGTGTGCTGCACCATTTTATTTGTCATCGTACTGCTGCTGTAGAATTTAAGACAATAGAAAAGTCAATATTTTATAATGACAAACATTCAGTGATGGGCCACAATTGTGTCAACAAAGCAACACAAAAGATGCCCAAAATATATTGTCTTCTACAAGGGTAGGGCATTCTATATTTGTGAAAAATTGATGTATTTTTTTACCACATTTCAATAGTTTTTCAAGTTGTTAATTTATTGAGTTATTTCCAAGTTGCAAATTCTTGGTCTAGCAAGTCCAATAATGTAGAAAATAATAATAATTTACCTTAGATTGAAGGATCAAAATAAAACTCGATGAGGGTCAATTCAAATTAGGGTTCAATTAGGGTTCTAAGATGAATCTTGGGGTCAATATGAGGTTCAAATTTGGTGTTAGCGTTACGGTTACAATTGGGTTACAATTTAACTTTTCATTGTTTCCATGTGACAAGCTTATTATATAAGATCTAACCACATGTGACAACCACATGATATAATGTGGTTGTCACATGTGCTATAGAACACACACATTGCATGTTGCATTATAAGGCCGATGAGTCAAGTATGCAAATATAGAGTCGTGCTTATGCAACTGATGTGAACCTTTCTATGGCAGACATGGTCCGCTTGAAGCAGACCGCACGTAAGTCCATAGCTGGAAATGCTCGATATTTACAATGTAAAAAGGAGCGAGCCACATTGACAAGAACAGTAGAAGGAACAAATGTAGAAGGTGAAGGTTGGCTGAAGGATGATGAAACCTTCACTCATGCAATGGAGAGAATTCAGGATGTTAGGGCAGAAATTAAATGGTCGGAGAAAGCAGCGGCTTCTATCCAAGCAGATTTAAACAAGAATTTACCCCCTAACCATTCTGTACCAAGTGAAAATAGTTCGAATAATCCTCCTAAGAAACAAAAACATGATGAGGAGCACCTACCAGTGCAACCTCCCTCAGAAATAATTGTCATAAGTTTCGATGAGTCCGAAGATGATACTTCGCTCGCACCGTGAATAAGTGAAACACAACTTATCTATGAAATGTATGCCTTGGTGTGGCAATTTTTTTTGAAATGAACAACTTTGACTAAATGGAATTCATATTGCATTGGGAAATACTCATAGATTGCAATTGAAGTGCTAAAACTATGTTCATATATTTAAGATTCTATAACTAACAATGATACTGATCTTTATAACCTGTTACTTATGTTTACAGTTTCATTTATTGTTTAGATAATGGCCACACAAAACAAATCTCCTTGCAGTGAACCATCAGTCCACCGGATAGAATCCCATGAAGAGTCAACAAATTCAAGCACACGTGTGCCAAGTCCAATAGACAAGTTGTACACGTCAATTGAAGACCACTCAAAACAAATCATTACCGAACTCCACGATGCTGCACTGCTTGCAAGTGCAATAGAACGACAAGAGATTGATGACATGGAAGACATTGCTCGTAAATTACATGCAACATGCAAGAAAGTTGCAGGGTTCTCTGGTTTTTTAAGAGAACTTTATTATGTGGAGCAATACGAGGAACCAAGAATTGCAAAAAATGTGATTGACGAATTTATTTCATACTTGTATCATAATTAGGTTAGGCACATATGAAGCATATAGAATGGTGTTCAATGCTTGGGTCAATCTTATGAATAATGTTTTTTCAATAATGGACATGTAGTCCACTCACACGAAAGTGTACTATTTATTCGATATTGCTAGCAAAAGTTTCAACATTGTAGTTATCTTTTGAAGTGTATTGACTATTACAACCACTACTATGATCTCTATTGATAACTCACCAACCTCCTACAGTAAAAAAAAATTGATACAAAAAATTTGCTTGCACTTCTCTTTGAAAATTCAATTAAAATTCAGACAAAAAAAAGCATACATATTTTGATAACCTGTTACTTATTTATGAGTTTCATTTATTGTTTAGATAATGGCTAGCCACAATGAATCTCCTTTTAGCGAACCAACAGTTGAACAACTAGAAGCCCATGAAGAGTCAACAAATTCAAACACACATGTGCCAAGTCCGATAGAGAAGTTGTACACGTCAATTGGAAACCACAAGAAACAAATCATTACAGAACTCCATGATGCTGCATTGCTTGCACGTGAAATAGAACGACAAGAGATTGATGACATGGAAGAAATTTCCTGCAAATTACATGCAACATGCAAGAAAGTTGCAAAATTCTCCATTTTTTTAAGGGAACTTTATTATGCTCAGCAATACAAGGAACCAAGAGTTGCAAAAAGTGCTATTGATGAATTTATTTGGTACTTGTATCATAATTAGGGTCGGCAAATGTCAATCATCTAGATGATTGTTCAATGTTTGGGTCACTTTTATGAACAACATGTTGCGGTAGACATTCATGTCTATGTTCTACAAAAATCGTTCAAATGTTTTGTCTGTAGATGGCAAGCATGAATCACTTGATTTAATGAACAATATTTTCATATTCAATTAAATATCAAATTTTGCAAAACACAAAGCAGTTATTTTGGATTTACATGACCTACATGATATATAAATATTCACAAAAGCACAAGCATGAGCCCATTTAATTCAAGGACCAATGTCCAAAACACATCAAATGTTTCATTATATCTTCTTTGTCGTAGAATCTATTCATGTAAGTATGCTTCACGTATACTTCTTATGTAATAGTCATGTCAATGTGTATTATATGTACAAAACTTGTGATTGCAATGTTCTTTGATATCAAATAAAATTCATTTAAAACAAAAAGTAGACTAACCTTGGAAAAACATCAATCTAACGAATCCAACTTCAATGATTTTGTAGATATGGTGCGACCAAGATTGAATTTTGAAATAGAGGAGCAAAGAAAACAATATCAAAGAGAATATCAAAGAGAATATAGAAAACGACGACGGGAACAAATGACAAATGTCACAGTACAAGATGAAAGACATGGAGGTGTACAAGGAAACATACAAAACCCAAATGGAATCCTTCACGATGATTTTAAAAAAATGCAAACACAATTTCGACAGCAATTAGATAACTTGACAAAACTAGGCATGTGTTATATTTGCCAAGAATGCAACCTAGGAATGAAATTATTTCATACCTCTGAAGGTGCAATTTGTAATAGATGTCGTCAAGAGAAAGGGAACCATAGATTTTCAGCATCGAATAATATGGATCCTGGGCAACAACCAGAAGAACTCGCGAACTTAAAGCAAGTAGAAGAAATGTTGATTGCACGTGTTAGTCCAATATTACAAGTTACCCATGCAGTCGGTGGTCAATATAAATACAAAGGACACACAATAAGCTTTCCACAAAATGTCGAATATGTTGCAAATGTTTTGCCACGAACAATAAGAGAGCTACCAATCATCATTGTTTGAAGAAGAGATCAACGTGGCACAAATTATAACTTCACAGTAAATAGGGATCGTGTGTATAAGGCATTAAAATACAAAGTAGACCATGACAAGTTTTATTCAAATGTCAAAATCAATGAAAATTCTCTCAATGATCTCATAGGAAATTCAGATGAAAATATATTCAACAAATTACAAACAGTGCATATGGGATTTGATGCTGCTTCAAATGAAATTATATTTGTCGGTCCAATCATGGACATGGATGAAGGAAATATAATTGAGCACACAACATCAATGGCTTCGAGAGCACCTAATCCTCGAAGAGAAATGGAATTGATTCAGGCATGGGTTAATAACCCTACAACAAATCTAGCAACATTGATTGATTGCCCACAAATAGGTTCATCTCCTATCAATGAATATGTGACTCCAGGATTACTTGATATGGCATTCCCAACATTGTTCCCTGATGGTAAATGTGATTGGTTAGAACCACGAATAAAAACAGTGCATCTGCATGAGTTTGTAAAGCATCTATTGTGTTATAGGGACCACCGTTTTGGTCGGCATCCAAGATTTCGATATTTTATGATGAACATGATAATGAGACACTGTGCACAACATTCATCAGCTGTATTTGCCAAAAGAAGCTTTCAAGACATGCCAATCACCATCAACGAATTGCGTCAACATACGGAAAACATGCCACAATCCCATCTAGCTGACAGGTTAATGCGATTTGGAACAACATTAAGGGGTACACGATCATATTGGACACAATGTCATGAAGAATTGATTGACATGCTTCATCAAATAGGATCTCCGACAATTTTTTTCACTTTAAGTGCAGCAGATTTGTATTGGCCAGATTTGCATGCACTAATGCCAGGAACATTGCCAACTACACCACGAGAGGCTCAAATATGGAGAAAAAAAATGTTATTGACTATCCTCATATAGTCACAAAGTACATGCATTTACGACATTCCATCTTCAAAACAGAAATACTAGAAAAAGGAATAAAAATTAAAGATTTTTGGTCTAGATATGAGTGGCAACATAGGGGCTCACCACATGTGCATGGATTCATTTGGATACACAATGCACCAAATATGGACAACTTGGATTGGTCAAATCGAGATCAACGAAAAAGGGCAGAAAGATACTTCCATGCAATAGTTCAAGCATGGAATCCTAGACAAGATCAACATCAACAAAACATCCAGGCATGTACACAATTTCAAAAAAAATGCATATCATATATGTCGTAAATGATTTTTCGTTTAACACAGAACTAATCAAATGATTTGTCTATACAATTGTAGGCATTCCAAAATTTTGCTCAACATCCATGTCTGAAAAATATAAGACAACTTGAAGAGATCAATACTGACCATGACTACGAAGAGCTACTAAATTCTGTAGAAAGACACACGGTCTGTAGGGAGGGTGCATGCCTACAAAAAAAAAGAGGAATAATGGTTTGCAGGTAACAATTTCCATAAGTTAAAATACATGAATTCAAATCAACAATCATATGTTCCTAGACTAACAAAAAAGACTATGTATTCTTATTCATAATAGGTATAAAGTACCTTGGCCATTAAATATGGAGGAATCCAAATTATATGAAGACACAGAAATAGGTGACAAAAAATTTGAAGCAACAAGGAATGATGACAGATTAAACTTACACAATCGTTACATATTGCAATTGTGGAGAGCAAATATAGACTGGCAACCTGTTCTTTCCAAACATGCTGTAATCAAATATATTGCAAAATATGCAGCAAAAGCAGAAAAAAGTTCAGAAACATACCAACAAATGTTAATGCGACTTGCAAACATGGAAAATCCAGATGATTTGGCTGCAAAAGCATATAGAAGACTTCTAACTGAGACTGTCATAGAAAGAGACATTGGAGCTCAAGAGGCATGCCACATGCTACTGGAACTTCCATTGGTAGAGAGTAGTAGGAGATTTGTCAATCTAAATGTCTCACGCCAGGTCTTCAAACCTGTAAGTCTAAATGATGAACAAAATAATGAAGAACACACAACAACTTTCATCCAAGGATATAAACTAAGGCCTCTATCTATGGAAGATGTTACACTAATTGATGCAGCAAAAATGTGGATATATAATCCAAACAGAAGAAGAGATAACAAATGGGAGCCAAGAAAAAAAACAGCCATTGTTAGAGTGCATCCTAAGTTTCTATCCATTCCTCCACGTGAGTCAGATAAATGGATTGATTTTTGTTATTCAGAATTATTGTTGTACAAACCTTTTCATGATGTCAATAGAGATATTGGTCAAGATGATGATTCAATCACACAAATTTGGGAGTCATTCCATTATAACCCATGGCACGTGCAACGAATAACAATTGAACAACATGATGAAAACATAACTGATACTGAAATGGAAGACAATGACACTCTCCAAAGAAATACTACCGAGCATGAATGGGAAATACTATCAAGACTAAATCATGGTCAAACTATACAAGTTTTAGAAATAGATATGTTGGGCAGGAGAGATTTTGATAGACAAATAGATTGGTGTAATGAATATCAAGGAGAAATCTATATGAATCAAGCAGTGAACTTCATCAATGACATGAGAGAAAATCGATGCCTCATAGAAAATGAAATACCACAACTCATGGACTACACCAGCCTCAGTGACAAACAAAAAAAAGCACTAAACATAATCATGAAACACTACCATAATAATCAAAATGCAACACCCTTGTTGATGATAATTCAAGGAACAACAAGGACAGGAAAGTCATATCTAATTGGTGCTATTAGTCAAGCTATGAAAAATGTAGCATATCCTCGACCTTCTCCTCTTCTATTACTCGCACCAACTGGAGTTGCAGCATTCAACATAAGAGCATCCACCATTCATTCAAAACTTCGAATCCCAATCAAAGACTTTGCTCAATTGGAAGGATCGAGACTCGCAAGTTTTCAAGAAGAAATAGCAAACATCAAGTACATTCTAATTGATGAAATGAGCTTCATTGGTCAAAACTTGCTACAAAACATTGATTCTCGCCTACGACAAGCGTTCCCACAAAATGCAAATCAAAAATTTGGAGGTAAATATAAATCTGATTATTCAAATTAATTATTTCATATAGGTATACAAAAAGAAAATAAAATATGGTATTGACAATAATTGTTATCAATGTTCTACCAGGAATATCTATCATTTTTGTTGGAGATTTAGGTCAGTTACCTCCTATTAATGATAGACCAGCATATGATAGCAACGCACGAGCTAAGTTGCTATGGGAAGAATTTAAAACTGTGATTACTCTGGAAAAAATATTCAGACAAGATGGAAAAAACATCAATCAACAAAGATTTCGTCAACTTTTAACAAATCTGAGAGAAGCAAACCCCACAATAGATGATTGGAAATTGCTTATGACAAGAACAAATAATACATTAGATGCAACAAGCAATCATGACTTCGACAATCAAGTGCATTTATTTTCCACAAATGAAAATGTTAATAAGCATAACAAGAAAATGTTATACTCATTGCAACATCCTATTGCACGTAGTGTTGCAATAAAATCAGGAAGAAGCAATGCACGAGAAGAATGCTCAAATGATGAGCTAGATCTAGAATTATTGATATGTAAAAATTCGAGGGTTATGTTAACCTCAAATCTACTAATACATGCAGGCCTTGTCAATGGAGCTTTAAGATATATACAAAAAATTGTATACAAACCTGGAACCGGTCCACCAAAACCACCAACATATGTAATGGTTGCATTTGACAGCTACTCAGGGATCGCATTTAATGAACATAACCCAAAAACAATTCCAATCACAACAATACAAAGGGGCAGAACAAGCCAAATCCCATTAAGATTGGCGTGGGCATTGACAATTCACAAATCACAAGGTTTGACTCTATCAAAAGCTACTATTGATATAGGACCAAGAGAAAGAACAGGATTGACATTTGTAGCGATATCCCGTGTAAAATGCATCGAAGGCTTAAGGATTATGCCACCATTCACATATGACCGTTATGAAAAAATGAAAAATGGTAGACAACTTGCCAAAAGAAAGGTTGAGGAAAACAGATTGAAAATATTAGAAGATACTTGATGTAACATGCTTACTTCAATGTTAATGCCATGAGTCTCAAATTCAAAATAAAAATATATGTGTATGTTAATGCCATTGTGTTGGGCCATTTCAAAATCTATTAAATATGATTTTTCTTATAAGATGATGATGCAAGCATGGATCCAACCTACAATCCACATAAGCACCAAATTGTTTCAAAAAAGGAACCTAAATACTTGATGTAACATGCTTAATTTCTTCAATGTTTATGCCATGAGCCTCAAATTCTAAAAAGTAATATTTGTGTATCATCAAAGGTTTACTACTATATGCAATTCATCTACTATATGAAAAAATAACAAATTATCAATGTTTCCAATTACTATTCCATTACTTGTGCCCAATTTGAAATCTGTTGAATAAAATTTATGTTATATGATGATGCAGGCATGGATCCTACAAAATATCAACAAATGCACCCAATTGCTACAAAAAATGAACCGCATACAAGAACAATTCCAATTGCAGCACTCAATTCGTACCAGAATAGATGGTCAATAAAAGCAAGAGTTACTAGAAAGGGTCAACTTCGTCATTTTAACAATGCAAAAGGAGATGGCCAAGTGTTTACTTGTGACTTGGTTGATTCAGATGGTAGTGAAATAAGAGTAACATGTTTTAATGCAGTTGCAGAAAAGTTTTATGAACGCATTCAAATTGGGAAAGTGTTTCTCATCTCAAAAGGGAGACTCAAACCCGCACAAAAGAATTTCAACCAATTACACAATGCATGGGAAATATTCCTAGAAATGAATTCAACTATTGAGTTGTGTTTGGAGGAGGATATTTCTATACCAAAACAACAATTCCATTTTACATCAATAAGAGAAATTGAAAACATGAAAACCAATTCTTTGGTTGATATCATTGGTGTTGTTCTCTCAATCGACACACCAAACACAATATTCAAAAAAAATGCCACACAAGTTCAAAAAAGAACACTTCAACTAAAAGACATGTCAGGCTGTATGGTGGAATTAACAATGTGGGGTGATATTTGCAATAAGGAAGGTCAAGTACTCCAAGAAATGTGCAATGCAGGAACTTCTCCCATTATTGCTATAAAGGCTGCAAGAATTAGTGATTTTGGTGGAAAATCAGTGGGAACAATAACAACAACACAACTCCAAATAAATCCAGATCTTCCAGACTCACACAAATTGAGATTGTGGTTTGAAACAGAAGGGAAGAATCTCCAACCTCATTCGATTACAAAGGAAATCTCATCTGCAATAGAAGAAAAAATGTTAATAAATATCTCACAAATACAGGATCACGAAATTGCAAACTCTGGTAAACCTTATTGGATACTAATAGAAGCTACCTTATCTTTTATTAAGCTAGACAATTTTTGTTATACAGCTTGCCCCTTGAAAATTGGAGATAGGCACTGCAAAAAAAAGGTCAACACAAACGAAAATGGACAGTGGTATTGTGGAAGATGTGAACAAGCATTCGCTGAATGTGATTATAAATATATACTTCAATGCAAACTGCAAGACCATAGATCATTCACTTGGATAACAGCTTTTGAAGAAGCGGCAGAAGAAATAATGGGCGTTACAGCAAAAGAATTGAACATTTTGAAGCATGAAGAACAAGATGATGTCAAGTTTGCACAAATTATACAAAAGACCTTATTCAACAAATACATATTTAAAATTCAAGTCAAAAGAGAGACTTATAATGATGAACAAAGGACGAAATGCACAGTAATAAAAACAACAAAGTTCGATTATTCATTTGAGAGCAAAGCTTTAATGGATAAAATTGCAAAGCTATAGGTTTCATGGAAATTCAATTGCTTTACTGCATATAATGTTGAGAATGTATTCAAACATTTCAAAAAAAAAAAAAAATCTCAAAGTTACTGAATGCCATTTTGACGTGATATTGTTCTTTGATGTTGTCAATAATAAATCAAATGAATGATGAAAAATCCTAACTGTACATTTATTCTTCTTAGTTGATAGTTGTAATATACAACTTGGGAAAATTTCAAAGTTGAATGTATACTGTCATATATAAGGATTACTGAATACCATTTTGACGTGATATTGTTCTTTGATGTTGTCAATAATAAATCAAATGAATGATGAAAAATCCTAACTGTACATTTATTCTTCTTAGTTGATAGTTGTAATATACAACTTGGGAAGATTTCAAATTTGAATGTATACTGTCATATATAAGGATACAAATCAATAATGACAAAAACAAACAAGGATTGTTGTTCAAATTCATATTCATCAAAATGTAACCATTATTTCACTTTTTACTATTTAAGGAATATTAAAATTTATTTATAATATAGGTGACTAAAGATAACTCTCGGCGTACATTACAGATATTTTTTAAATATAGGTATGCTAGTTAATAATACAGTGAAAACAACAAAAGAATATTTTGTAAACTTTTTGAAGCTTCATTGAAAATGACAGGCACATGGAAGTATGTGTTGCTTAAGAATAACAAGCACATAAAATGATTTTTCTTTTTCTATTTTTCGAAAAATATTTAAATTAAAAATTTCCCAATAAATAGTTTTAGATTAAAATTAAAAACTAATATATGTATGCTTAAATAATTTTTTATTATAATATATGTATGTTTAAATAGTTTTTTTTTTATATATTATTAATATATATATATATATATAATAAAAATAGTTTTTCATATATCTTATTAATTAATATTATAATAAACAATGTTAAGTATTGATAATTTTCAGCGTTCTTTATATATATTATTAATTAATATATGTATACTAGTTATTTAATATTCTAAGGTGATATATGAGTTTGTAAATAATAGCATATCTCCCATTCATTTTCTCTTGTTGATTTTTTCACTGAATTATAAATTAGATATAATGTCAAATATCTTTGTTTATAATTTATTTTATTTATTTTATTTTTATTAAAATCAAAATTCATTATTATATAAATATTAAGCTTAAAAATTTATTTATCAACCCATTTATGTTAAAAAATATTTATTTTAATACATAAAATTATTTTTAATTATTAAATTAAAAATATGTAAAAACTGTTCTTTTATATATACAAATATTTTTATTAAAAAATAATATTAAATTAAACTATTTTTTTAAATTGTAAAGGCGTCATATTTTATTTTTTTGGGAAGTATGTGCTGATTAATATCACTGAGAGAAATTTGTTTTATGGCAGTTCTGGACTCGAATGTTAGCCTACTTTATTGCCTATATTTTTTATTGCTTTAGGAATCTCACTTTCTACGAGATAAAACTCATTTACATGCAATAGAGTTAGTGTATGTTTTTAACTGAACAAATATAATTCTATGCAGAAGAAAAATTTATAGATGCAAAAGATGATTTTATACATAATAATTGTTACAGTTGAAGATAACTAGCTCTTCTTCCTATGGAGAGACTTGCAGAATTAATGGGAGGGCAAAAGCCTACTCGAATGATGCATGTCTACCTATATGCAAAGCGCCCCAGTTTGCTATAAGGAAAGGCTAAAATATATTTGTATTTTATTTATTAATAGGGTTTAAAGGTCCGTCAATAATAACTGATGCAAAGTCTTCCATTTTGATGTAACTTTTTCTTTTAGAAAGTGGAAGAATGTGTTCATAAGTTTTATATATATACGTCGAGAGTTATCTTTTTCAAGGCATTTATTTTGATCATTTTTTTTCAGTGCAATAGGCACTTCGATAATGATAACTCTTGATGTATTTTATATATATTAATATTTAATATATGTATGTTAGTTATAATCTACACATAAAATCTCACAAATCACTAGTTTGTTTCATCTTCAAATTCTTAATGGTTTAGCTACTATAAGTGTGAGAAAATAAAGATTTGGTGAAAAATGTTGATTTCAATGTCAAGTTTGACCAAAAAGTGTAACCCTATATTGTGGCTTCATCGTATACTTCTAGACATAAATGTGTTGAAAACAATAGTGGATGGTATTACTTAAAAATTATTTAAGGTGGACTTGTTGGGGGGCCTACATAAAACCTTAGCAACCACAACTTTGGAAACAGGAGTCCCTCAGCCCCAAGATATGAATGCTCTAGTTGTTCCAGGGGGGAGTGGTTGAATATCAGCCTTTCATCCTAGACCTAAAGGGCTTTGAGTTGATGGAGCTAAGGAGGTTGGCGTCGATTGGGGTGGGATTTTTAAAGAAAAATTTGCAATTCATACTGGTACAATATTTCAATTGGATTCCAGAGTTTAGGAAATTTGCAGAGGAGCATGGCTTCATGTAATCTGGTGGTGTAATGGGTCTATTTTGTCTATCAAAGGTATATGTCTGGTGTTTTAGTGGTGGCATCGGTTAATCTTTTGGTTTTATAAACTCTTTTCCTATAATATAGTATACATTGTCTATAGTTAGTGGGTCATAGGAATATAGTATAGTTAGTTGGTTATATTAGCCCTGCATGACTATATTGAAAGTAGTCGGGAATGGTGGCATGATATAGGAGTTTTTTGGGTGATAAGGCTTATCAGAAAAGCAATATTGGACTGTGAATCATATGCTAGTTGGGCAACAATGTATCTTTTTTTGATAAATTAATACAATATAATCCTTACGTATCAAAAAAATAATAATTAAATTTATTTGATTATTAAATACTCATGCAAGTTCTCACTTCCTGAATTAAATAATTGTTTTTAATTATTTAATTTATTTCTCAAATATTATCCTTCCAAAATAAATAAAATCATTTATTTTATTTATTTATCTAAATTAATCCATTCTCTAAATAAAAGAAATTACTTGTTTTATTTATTTAGCTCATCTTGCACATTCAATAATAATTAATTACTTTAATTAATTATTAATCCTCTCATGCAAATCTAAATTTATCTTCTATCTAACACTTTATTCTAGTTCATCTTTCATGCAATCAGTTATCTCTATAATTAGTTGAGTTAACTCTATATTTAGCTCACTTATTTGAGTTAACTAATCCACCTCTTCATCCTTATTGGCTATCGCTTTATATTGGTGCAACACGAGAGGATCACCATGTCTTCTCTTGAGTCAAGATAGAATCTTTTTCGATTTCTAGCAATAGCCTCTCATGAAGAGAAAGAAGGTGTGCCCATGACATCATTTGATGATCCTGTGTCACCAAGCGTCTACTATCTACTCTCGTATAGAAAGGTATTTGACAATTATTTTTAATTGTTCAACTATTTGATTTTTTTGAGGATTTATCACTTTATTGTGAGTTGGGTTTGATATATATTGACAAACTTGATCTACCATTAATTAAGTTGTACTTTTCTACATACTATCTTTTTGTGTGATACCTATGAAATCATCAAGGTTTAGGCCCTGAGACTTTTTCCCAAGTGTTGAGGAGTCAACAACCAAATTTGTATTATGAGTACTTGTTGTGTTTACTGAAACTAAAACTATCCAAAATATATAAAAAATCACTTAGAAACATCATATTTTAGGTCAAAAACTAGTAAATCGCATATGTTAGATTCTAAAATGCATCTGTTCAAACCTACAATGCATCTAGATCAGACATTACACCGCATTTGTCTAGAGAAACCTAGAGAAAACTAGAAACACGCATCTGTTCAAAATTACACCACATCTATTTGAAATTACACTGCATCTATCAGTGCATCACAATTATCTAGTCTTGCATCGTATTTGTAGCTTTTTGAGTTGCATCTATGAAAAACCATAACATTGCATCTATATTTTTCAACACCGCATCTATCAAAATTATCCAACGCGCCTATCTAAGCTACAAATTTTGAGTCAAAACCTAAGTATACAAATTACAATCCTAATCTAGATATTGATCTTACATACAGACCATAAACTTGTCCAATTAGTCCCTTACTTTCAACACTTTTACCATTTTACTAGCTTAGGTTGCATCCTTTAGCTTAGCGTTTGTCATCTAGCATCCTAGTTATTCACCTTTGTCTTTGAATCTAGGAAACTTACCAGACATTGATCAGACTAGAGTCATTTATTGGAGTATCTTGACCTCAAAATACTTTACCTATCTTATCCACAAGTCGAACCTTAAACTCACAAGTCTAGTTATCCAATTAGCATCCTAGTTTTTGTCCTTCTAGAGGTCTTGATATTCTAGTCTATTACCTTGGTCCATCATCATTTGTCTAGTATCCTTTTCAAAAAGAATAGTCTAATCTTACTGTCATTTTTCATCCTTATATCTAGAAAAACCCAAAAACATAGTGTAATTTCCTTTTGGTGTCAGTTTGCATACATCCCCAAAACAACAAAAATACAAAAAATATAAAATCAGAAAAACCCAAAAAACCAAAACAATAGAATCTCAAGTCTTATATGGTCTTCACTAGGTCCAAAGGAAAAGGAAATTCATGGATCACTCAACTAACCCTAACTTCAATCCCACTAGCACCATGCACTTTGGGTCATCCTCAAGTGAACCACCAAGGGCAAAACCTCATATTGCAAATCCTTTTGACAATTATGCATTACAAGGTCTCACCCAAGAGGAAATTGGCAATGCCTCGCAAGATCCTAAGATATTGCAAATCATAGATGAGATGGTAAAAGTAGACCCTAATAGATAATTTTTGTCACTTGCACAAAAAGGAGCCAAACTTCCTTCTAGTTTCGACGTCACTACACTATTTGAACACCCACCAGAGGTCACACAAACAAAACAAGGTGTCTTTAATGCAACAAACCCACATCAAAATGTTATCTCATCACAACTACACACAAGTATGCCCTTTGGAGGAACTTCACATAATGCGGCCATTGTCAATACACCTCCTACATCAGCATTTGGTACAAAAATCATCAATCCTCTTTTTAACACAACACCAATGTCTCAGACCCCAAGTCCACAATTTAAAAATCCATTGCAAACTACAGGTCCACACCCAACCAATCTATTTGGTAGCACCTCCTAGAGTGCACCACCACAGACCAACACTACCTCTACAAGTCCAAACACAACAAGTCAAAACCACCTACTAAGACATGAAGGACATTTGGTTCCTTTCGAAGGCCACAAACAATGACAACTAATATTGCACAAAACACAAACATACCTCTAACTTAGTAGGGAACCTTTTTTGGATCAGGTCAAAACACAAAATTGCAACAAATGCCACAACAACACACCAATTCAAACCCCAAATTCATACCAAATTTCCAACAACCACCTCAATAGCAAAACAATTTCAATCCCGCATATACATCACACTTTCAACAATCAAATCAACCACCATTGCACCACCATTTCAATAGATTCAACACCCACACACATGGTGCCCCATCAACTGGGAATTATCATAACACTAATCCATTTATGAACACTACTCAAACTGTGTGATATAAAATATGTGTATCAAAAAGACAAATCTAACCACACAATCAATGAAATGTATTACATTAATGAAATTGAAATAACAAAACAAGTTGCTACCACTATTCATTCAAAATTGTTCCATCTCTCTCTAATCTTCGGGATATTCTAATCCATGCTCTTATATTTGTATGTTGCACGTGAATTTATCATATGGAAACCTAAGAAACAAGATGATATATGAAATGAAAGACTATATGCCTACATTAGACATGATTGTGGACTGTGATATACAATGTTGAATGGTAGATTATATGCTACTGAATTTCAAAATGAGGTTAAGATGATTGCTAGGATTAAGATGCAAATCTAAATGAAAGGCTATGATAAATACTACCAAACTAATGCAATAACTAAGATCTTATAAAGGAAATTTTCCATTATAACACTACTTCAAATTAAATGCTAAAATGCAAGACTAAGATGTTATGCTAATGCTCTCAAATGTTGTGTTGATTTTTGTAGAGTAAGTTTTCTCAAAGATGTCCTCTCAAAATTTGGAGCATGATGTTGTATTTATAAGATTTCCAAGGCATATAGTGATGTAGCAGGATTCAACGGTCAAGATTATGATCCAGAGAGATCAATGGTAGAAAGTGAGGAAGTTGGAGAGAATCATGGAGATTGTCCCCTTTAAAAGAGCACTTTGCCAAGTGTTGAAGAACATCAAATGAAAGAAGAAGCCATGTGTCTCCAATCTTGTTAGGAGTTTGTTGAGGGAAATTCCTATTTTTCAAATTAGAAATATTTAAATTCATGTGACACATGTAGAGGTGGCAGATGAAGTGGAAGGAGGTTAGAGAATTGTGTAGAAATGTGACAAAATTCAATTTTAATGAGAGGGAATTAATCAAATAAAACAAATTAGTTAGATTTGTTTATTTAATTAAATCATGAAGAAAATGATTTTAGAAAGAATTTAAGAAAGTGAACTATATAAATAAATTTTTCAATTTATTTATAAGTAGATGAATTAAGAAGATATTATTAATCAAATTGCTTGTATTTAATTAATCGATTATCTTGACCAATTTTAGGTGTATACATTTTTCCCCTCTTTGAAGTGATGTGTTTACCCATTGCTTCAAAGAAATTTTTTTGATATGCCCTAGACGCTAGATTTTCAGGTGATGACGGATATATGCCCCCTAGGGAGATAAATCGGTGAATTTTTGAATTTTTTGGATTTTTGAAATTTTTTGATGATTTAATGTTGATTTCAGAATTTTATGATGCGAGAACGATTTATCTCCTGAAAATGATGGTGAAATCTGCCCCAGTTGATGAATTGATTAATTAAGCTCCTTTGAAAAAGAAAATAAATCACTCTCATAAAAATTCCACTTTAATTACCCATTTAAAAGGTAAAAAGAGTTGAAAAGAAATTCATTTGTGCATTGTGATTTTGAAAATTTTAGAGATTGAGAAACTTTGAGCACTTGGAGAAAAATGGTGATCCCCATTTAGGCACATTGATTCAAGCGTGTGTGACATCACAACTGCCTGGTAGCATATGGACCTCCGGTACACATTTCTAAAAAACCTCTTTTTTGTGAATTTCGAAATGATTTTCCCACCTTTTTCAAAATTTGAATTTTGTGATTATACTTTTTAGCGCATCCATAGGCTAATGTAGCACATAGGTGACCTATTTTAGCGCATAGATTAGATGTTTTAGCGTATACATAACCCGATGTAGTGCATAGGTGAAGAATTTTAGCGCATAGGATTGCTAGGGCATAGGTTGCATGATTTAGCACATCCAGTTAATGAAGTAGCACATTGGATTCATTAGCGCATACATTAGATACTTTGGCGCATTGATGAGAAGTTTTGGCGCATCCCTTAATTTGGCACATGCATTGACTGTTATAGCGCATAGAAGGAATTTTCTAGCGCATCTATGTTTTGGCACATAGAACCATTGTTCTGGCGCATCCATGTCAGATTTGAGGATTTTTTATTTTTTCTCCTTGTGTTGGATGTTTTTTTTTTATCGTGTCAACCTTTGAGTTGATATTGATTGATGATGTTGATAGATTAGATGATGATTGATCTCATGATAGGTGAGATTCAATGATTGATTAAGGATGATTGACCTCATAATAGGCGAGGATCAATGATAGATAGATTGATTGACCTCATGATAGGTGAGGTGCATTGATAGATTGGTTGATTGATAGGTTGATTGATGTTTGATTGATTGAAAAAATTAGTGATTTTTCGATTTGTGATGATGATAGGAGAGTGATTTAGGAGTCCTCATGTCTCGGGAGCACTTCCCACAAACCTAGGAGCTAATTCCCCATTTGAGTCAGGCTGAGTGGGATATTATTGAGAGATGCGAGTTATCATCATTGATTGACATGCCCCAGATTAGGATTAATCAAGGACTTCTGACAGCTTTAGTAGAGAGGTGGCATAGTAACCACAACACTTTTCACCTAGCCACTGGTGAAATGATTGTGACGCCAGAGGATGTATATCGGATCTTATAGATTCTCGTGGTGGGTGAGATAGTTGTTTATGATCAGGTCGAGCAGGGAGGCACAAATTCTTTACGCAGGATCTTCCATGATGATTAGATCAACAGGTATGAACTACTTTGGCAGGAGATGTATGAGAGTTATGCCCCTTTACCTTCTAAACTTGTTGGTTTCGTTGGTGGTTTCCTATGTCTCGACTGTAGGTCGAAGGGACTATCTCTTGGTTGGGATCAGACATTGGAGTAGATGATTCTACAGGGGATCCAATATGCCTGGGGTTCATGCATGCTTGCACATTTATATCATGACTTACATCAGGTGGTCTATCTTGGAGTTTCCAGTCAATCTGCAGGGGTGACATTATTACAGACCTGGGCATGGGAGCACATAGTGGTGACACAACCAGTGGCAGACACATTTTGGGCGATTGGCAGGCCATATGTATATGGATATAGAGGCCCCATCATCCAACATAAGTTGGGAAAATTAGAGTACGGGAGATGAGTGCTCGATGATCTTGATATTGTGACATGGTGGATGTACCTATACTATGAGCAGTGGGTAGAGGACCATCTAGAGATGCCTTACATGTGTACAACCAGATACCTGATTGGACGGACGTGCTTTGTGATCGAAAGATTTCTTCTAGGAAGAGTGCATCGGCAGTATGGGAGAGTGTAAGGCATGCCCTAGGGAGTGGCCACATATGCACTGAGACACTAGGATATACTAGAGTAGCGACCCCTCTTATCATATGATGTAGCTTGTCAGGAGTATTACAGATTATAGCCGCTGATGTGGGCCTATCATCCTGAGATTACAAATGTTGTTTTGTTAGATGATTATGCTCAGTACTTTTTCACACATCCCTTTCTCAGGATATCCACTCCTGACGAGCCAGTGCCAACGTTGGATGATGATGAGGAGAGGGTACCTACACGGAGGAGAGGTAGAGGTGATGGAGATGAGGGGGAGAGAGATGATGGTGGGGATGGAGGAGGAGATGATGGTGGGGGTGGGGGTGGAAGAGGTGGAGATGGTGGTGGTGGTAGAGTAACATTTGATGTGAGGGATGCCATGATACCTCATCAAAGGAGATCTCTAGTGGTTGCAGCACAACAATGTGTACACATTGGGGTGCCCTCATAACAGCAGTAGACACAGATAGCTGCTTTACAGGTGCAAGTTTAGACATTGCAGGGACAACTAGCCCAGGTGTTGGCATTGCTTACACAGGCACAAGGACAGCTACAGGGACAGGCACAAGCACTAGCACTAACATAGGCACAGGTTGCTATTTTCACTACCGAGAGGGATGCCACGAGACAACAATATGAGCAGGCAAAGGTTGTAGCCAAGAGACTATAGAGAGTGGGTGAGGGTACATCCACAACAGACTATCTCTAAGAGATTCGTCATACTGCCTAGGAGGCATAATATTATAGAGGGAGATACCATGAGGTAGTGCCTTCCGACCAACGGGTTAGCTATGTGCAATCACGATCAGCACACAACCAATCTCGGACCACCAGCATGGGTGTGACACAACCACCATGGAGAGATCTAGGTCCAGATCCAGGTTCAGACCCAGGTACAGGTGCACCAAGTGCAGGTCCATCAGGTGGTGCAGTAGGAGACCTAGCTAGGCCAGCGAGGTCTGGGGGGAGCACTTCAAAGCTCTAATGCTTTGATATTTCTCGGACTTTGAGACATTTGATGATGTATACCCTGATTATGATATACTGCCACATTTTTTATGTACCTCTTTGTATGTTGATATCATTATACTCTTGAAATTATGATTTTGAGATTATATATGACATGCAGCGATGATGATTTTGATCTATATGTGTTTATGCTATGATGCTTATGATGGATGTCTTTAATTTCTATGGTTTATATGTTATGCGATGTTTATATGTTTATGTTTTCATGATTATGTATGGATGTAATGATGATATGTTAATGCATACAGATGATGATATGTTAATGATTCATGACATGATTATGTTATGGATGCGATGATGATATGCGTAGATTCTATGATGCCTCATGAATGATGTTTTATGATATGGGATGGATGCAAATGAAATGTGGTGTAATTTCTTTTTGTATTTTCATGATGCCAATATATTATGATGTTGCTACACTATATGAGATGAATTTGATTATGCAAATGTGATGCAATGCACTTATTTTTCTATTTTCTAATGTCAATATTATGATGCAATGTATGGATGGATGAATGATGTTTTCAATGCATTCTAGTGTATGTATGATATGCAAGATGATTATGCAACTACATGAGAATGATATGTTTTTGGTAATGTCAAGTGTACTCAATCTGTTTAATGATAGAGATAACATCATTTTTTAAAATTGTTTGAGCCTTGCAAAATCCCAAAATACAGATGCAAAACTAATATGGATGCAATCTAATCTACCATGCAGGTCTAAAATGCAAGGTTGCCATTCTATTAGCCAACGTGTCATGCTTTTTATCATCATTGAGCCCTTATTATGTTGAAAGTAAATAAAAACATTGATGGTACAATTAAAACATGTTGACCTGAGTACAACTTTCGTTGAGTGTTGATAGTGCAAGATAATACAAGCATCTAGGTATAATTGGACCAAGATGACCTAAGTATCACTTGCATAAACAGACAAGAGTTAATCATTTTCCATGCAAATTCAGAATATCATCAATGATACTTTGTAGAGCATGTCCCATGATATTTTGCACAGTAGTAATGATTAACTCACATACAACAGACAAAGAAAATATCATTCTCCTTCCTAGCTCCTCTAGTTCAGGACATCATCGAGGTACTCCTGAGAAATGATAACAACAATTAAACATACGTGTTAAAGTGATCAAACCATGATTCAGAAGATGATGATCCATTGAGATTTGATTTGTTTGTTTTGATTTTGATTTGGATGGTCGATTGTTTGATTGATTATGATTGATGTTCAGTTTGAGGTTTAGCACGATTGTTGTTTTTGCCAAGTTGCCTTGTTGTTGTTTGTCTGTTGTTTTGAGCCCAAAACAGGTTACCCCCAATGAGTTCAATATTTTTCCCCTAGTGAGAAACAAACCAATTATTACGGATGTGTACATTGATAACCAAGCCAAGGTGGGATATGACCGTAGCAGCCGGATATGTTCATGAAGCTCATTTTAGGATAGGCATGTATGCATGATGATAGCGAAAGTGGACGACCAACACATGTTCTAATAGCTGGAGAAGCTGACTTATCACAAATAGCGCCTATTTGCCAGGTTTTCATCAAGGCAACAATTTTTTTATTTTTCACTCTTTTTTTTTTATTTTTTGATTTTTTGATTTTTTTGTATTTCTTCAAGACTTTTTCTAATTTTTTTTAATTTCTTTTGATTTTTTTTAATTTATTCAGGACTTTTTCTGATTTTTTTGGATTTCTTCAGGTATTTTACTGATTTTTTTGTATTTCTTCAGGACTTTTTCTGATTTTTTTTGTATTTCTTCAGGACTTTTATGTCATGCAATGGATGAATTACATGTAGAACTTTTTGAGATGGAGGTTGTTCATAGGTTCCTCAAATAGATCCCCTTTAGGCATGGATAGTTGGTATGCTCCTAATCCGAAGACTAATACAATGACAAAGGGTCCTAGCCAATTCGGTTCAAAATTTCCCTTCTTTTCTTGGTCTTTTTGATTGCGTGGATTTTCCTTCAGTACCAAGTCACCCACCTGAAATGTTCTTGGTTTGACCTTATGATTATAACTTATTGACATTTTGTGTTGATATTATTTCAGGTGATCCACTGCGAGCTGACGACGTTCATCCAATAGTTCCAAATTCTTGTAACCTAGACAGTCGGTAATCCTCATCTGAAATGATACCTTTCAATGATACACGAAGTGATGGTATCTCAACCTCAATAGGTAAAATGGCCTTTGACCCATAGATGAGAGCATATGGTGTGGCTCATGTCGGGTGCGGATACTGGTGCGATATGCCCACAAAGCAGGGTTCAGTTGAACGTGTCAATCATGTCCAACATCATTGACGGTTTTCTTTAGGATCTTTAGGATGGTTTTGTTTGAGGCCTCTACTTGGTCGTTTCCTTGAGGGTAGTATGGTGTAGAAAATCGATGTTGGATATGAAACCTTTCACAAAGTTCTTGAACGTCCTAATTCTTGAAAGGTCTACCATTTTGGGTGACAATGGATCAAGGAAAACTTTAAGAAACCCCCCCTCGACGTAGGTGTCAAATCTTGGCAAATCCGGTATAATTCCCGATGAAAAATATTAATTTTATTGCCGATTTTTTTCATTTTACGGGAAAAAAATAATCCCAATTGGCGAATCTTTAATAATCCTTGGAAGTTCGTGGAAAATCTTGGCAAATTGCAAAGTTTTTTAATCGAATAAAATTTTTTCATTGGCGATTAAAACCATTTTTCAAACCAGATTTTTTTTTCCATTGGCGATTAAAACCTCTTTTCAAAGCAAAAAATATATTTTCATTGGAGAATTAAAAAGAATCTCAAAATAGTAAAAAAATATAGTGGCAAAATAAATAGATATGCCAATGAAAAATCATAGGGGTCGTTCGAAGAATGTTCGATGGACGACTGTAGTTGCATTCCAGAAGTAAATCTTTGAAGCACTAGAATTGCGATTTGGAACCTTCGGAATAACACTATAACCGTTAGATGCGAACATGTGGTGAGATCAAGGCTCGTCGCTCATCACTCATTCTATCTTTTCAATGCCTCGACATTTTACATTTTATTTAATTGAAATTCTCATTCTTTTTGAAGAAAGTGTGGTTGTCGTACTGCTAGTGTAGGCAGTGGCAGAGATTAATGCCATATGTGATATGAACATCCTAAGCAATTTCTTGGACAACTCATAGCTTTAATGAAACAAGATTTGTAATGATTTCATATCGTTTGAACTTTGAGTGATTTTGATAGCTTGTCAGTTTGAGGTACAATTTAAGTTGGCATGTAGCTAGACGTCAATCAAATTAAACATTTTAATTATGTAGGTTGGTAGCGACACTCCGCACTGGTGGCCCATAAATAGGGATAGTGATTCAATGAATAGTAGATAGTGCCATAAGGGTTTTTATTTTATAGGGTTAATAAGGATTCACGAAGAAGATGATGAAATACTGGGGATACTGTAAATTCTCCTACCTACAGTTATGTAGTTACAGAGATCAATAAAAGACGAATTTCCTTCAAGTTCAGAATGGGTGGAATTAGAAAGAAGTTGATTTGGTTAACCTAACTTCTCATACGGGTTTTGAACTAGGATGAGGAGCTCTGATGGAGGTAAGTGCTATACTGGTGCATGGAAGCTACGTGCAAAAGATGAGAGCAGATTTGCTTTTCCTCTTGTATTCTAACAACTCCCATTTCCCCAGCATGGCTCTGGTTCTCAAAGGGGATAAGTACATTTTGTATCTTCACGGTTCCCATTTCCCCAGGACTGATTAGAACCCCCTTTTCCCCAGCATGGTTGGCAAAACCACCAGCAGAAGCTTGGAATCCTGAATTTATTTTCAGAGCCACATTTGTAACGTAATGTTGTCACCAGCAGAAGCTTGGAATCATGCATTTATTTTTAGAGTTACATTTGTAGTAAGTTTTTAGCAGCATAAGCTTGGAAATTGGAATCAATTTGTAATCCATTGTAACAAGCAACAACTTGGAATAAATTATTAAATTTTGTCTATGTAAAGTACTAAAGTGACACACTAACATATGTTATTTATACAAAACAAGAGCTACAATGCTACTCGTCTGTAAAAAGATATGTAATAATGTGACATTGAAATTCAGTTGCAATAAAATAAATTGTTGTGTTGTGTTATTCTTGATTCTTTGAATCTTCGTTATTCATTTACGCTTAAGAGTAAAGATTTATTTTCTGAGTTCGAAACTTCAGTGTCTATTAATAATTTAATATATTCAAATCAATTTTTTTTCTTTTGACAAATTAAGTAATATACTTTATGCAATATGCACTTGATAATTCATGGTTATATCGGGCCATCGGGGGAATGCAATCATTCGTTCCACCAATGTTTATGTGTTACAGCGATGTCCTTACTTTTGTTGACTCTATCGGTATATCGGGGAGCACACCTTATGAGTTATGAGTCTTCGCCTTTGGGCCATTGGCGGGGCTATGATGGGGGTTCCACCGATAAAGCATTGTTAGGCCGATGCCTATGGTATTGACTTTAAAACACATGTGTCATGTTAATTTTTTTAAGTTAATATCATAAATTACTCAAGTTTCAAGTTCAACCGTTAAATGACATTTGATGTATGGTTGTAGTTACATTTCGTAACGAAATGAACAGAGTGATGGGCTTCCCAACCTAAACCTCCGGAATCACCCTATAACCATTAGATTTAGAAAGATCAACGATTAAGATTAAGAATTTGCAAATTGTAGACCTAAGACGTGTCATTCACTTTAATGTTCCAATTTCGAGAAACAAAGCATTTAAAGCACTTTGTACTGCTAAGTGTCAACTGTCAAGTGATTAATGTTTATTTTTAAACTTTAAAGTTAATATCATAAATTACTCAAGTTTCAACCATTGGATGAACATTTGATGTATGGTTGTAGTTGCATTCCGTAATGAAATGCACAGAGCGATGGGCTTCCCAACTTAAACCTCCGGAATCACCCTATAACCATTAGATTTAGAAAGATCAACGGTTAAGATTAAGAATTTACAACTTGTAGACCTAACACGTGTCATTCACTATAATGTTCCAATTTTGAGAAACAATCAAACAAAGAATTTAAAGCACTTTGTACTGTTAACTATCACTATCAACCAATCCTGGAATTTGACGGTCACCCCTACCTGTCATATGAAATTTTTATGACGGTTTGGTCATTTAAATGCCTATCAAAAAAATTGTTTAATTTATGAATTTTTATATAAAATCTAAATTATAAATGCAATATCTTGAAAAATTAGAAAACAATGATAATTATTAGTGATAAATATAAAAATCTACTATTATAATTAACAATTAACAAAAGTTTCTAAAATCATATTAAAAATAAATCTTGTTAAATATATTCTAAAAATTAAAAATAATTATGTTTTATTTTGAAAAGATTCTAAATTAATATATATTTTTATAATAATATTATAAATCACATATATTAATATAAAAAATGATAGCTATTATAAAAAAGTCAAAAGTTTCTAAATTCATATTAAAAATATTCAAAAAAGTTATATTCTATTTTCTTTTTATAATAAAAATTATAAAATGATATATATTATAAATTAAAATACTATATAATATTTTTTTACGGTTTAATAAAAATATAGCAAGTCAAACTATATGGTCTAATAAATTTTATAGCTGTAATATACGGTCTAAAATTGAAAAAACGGTCAAATATTTAATAGACCATCAAATTTCAGGCATGTTGTCAACTGTCAAGTGATTAATGCTTGTTTTTAAAGTTAATATCATAAATTACTCAAGTTTCAACCGTTGGATGAACATTTGATTTATGGTTGTAGTTGCATTCCGTAATGACATGCACAGAGTGATGGGCTTCCCAACTTAAACCTCTGGAATCACCCTATAACTATTAGATTTAGAAAAATCAACGATTAAGAATTTGCAACTTGTAGACCTAAAACGTGTCATTCACTTGAATGTTCCAATTTTGAGAAACAAAGCATTTAAAGCACTTTGTACTGCTAAGTGTCAATTGTCAAGTGATTAATGTTTATTTTTAAACTTTAAAGTTAATATCATAAATTACTCAAGTTTCAACCGTTGGATGAACATTTGATGTATGGTTGTAGTTGCATTCCATAATGAAATGCACAGAGCGATGGGCTTCCCAACTTAAACCTCTGGAATCACCCTATAACCGTTAGATTTAGAAAGATCAACGGTTAAGAATTTTCAACTTGTAGTCTTGTAGACCTAGCTCCTAAGACATGTCATTCACTTTAACGTTCCAATTACGAGAAAAAAAGCATTTAAAACACTTTGCACTTTCAAATTGTACAGTGATTTCTAAAGTCTTCAATCTTCAGATTGCTCATTGCAGTGCACCACCCTGTTTTGGATTCCACGGTTCCACTTCCAACAACACCATTCCAGTTTTCAAGAGTCGGGACTCAGAATCTGGGTAAGTGAAAGAATTCATGCGGCTATGTTTCATCGTTTGACATTTCTTAAAATCTTATTTTGTCAAAGTTTGAAGTTTGGTTTTAGACTTTAGAGACTCAAGAATTCATTAAATTGAGGACTAATAGGTATTACTTATTAGGGAATTCAAATTTCACAACTTCACATTTGTATAAGCATGTCTACCACCAGTACCACTAGAGCAATGTCCGATAAAAAAAATACATTATGCAGAATTGCTTAAAACCCCAGGTTTCACCGATGGGTACCATGATATTTATGATCCTGAAATCTATGGTAGGCGTACCTCAGAACTTAGATTTTCATCTCAGAATAAGGCTACAAAGCAAATGCAAGTTGATAGTATCAGTGCACCACTTGTAACTGGATTAGGGCGCATGATGTTACATGAAGTTTTCCCTTGCCCAAAATTTATCATGGTATGTGCCAAAAATTATGATGATAAGAAAAGAGCAATTGTTAATAAAGATAACCAAGAAGAATTGTTATCCATTAATGCAGAAGAACTTGGAAAAGTGTTGGGGTTTACAACCGAAGAATTTGGAAACCACCACATTGACCTAGAAAAGCTTGCTAGTGATTATGAAGCAGTGGAAGAAAGGCTGAAAAATGATTTATTAAATAAAATAGCTAAGGATAGAAACAAATTGAAAGGTGATCATAAGCCTCCTTATAATTTGGATATTTTTAAACCATGGGTTCAGGATACTATTTTCATGCTAGCATTTTGCCTCGGTCTGGATAGCAATTTGGAAGTGGGTGCAAGCCTCCTTGAAATGGTATATAATATCCATTATGTTGATGAACATGTCAAATATAATTATACTCGGCACATTGTAGAATCCATGCATAAACAATTTTTAATGATTAAAGCAGGTTCCACGAAGACATTTAGGTTCACAACCTACTTGTGCTATATTTTTCTATTCAAATTTAGAGGAATGTTTCAGACCAACAAGCTTCAGATTCAATCCTATAGTAATGCAGAGGAAAATAAAATGGCTCTAGTATATGAATGGACCACTGAGATAAGGATGAATGATTCTTGAAGGAACTATAGTCATTTTGTAGACTACTTTTTGGCTCCATTGCATCAAGTAATTACAAATACTCCAATGCCTAGATCGCCTATGTCATGTAGAAACTGCATGCAACTAGGAAAATAAATACAATTGGCTGATTGGTACTTAATGAAAGAATATATTGTGCTAAGATTTTATGGATCGAGAGTACAGCCATACAAACTTCCAATACATGTGACAGAAATGGTTTTTGCATTGGAATATGTAAGGCAGGTGCAGAGTGCTATTGAACTACACTTTCTCAGTCAGCAAAAGAAGACCTTATTTCCTTCTTTACCTTTTTCATGTGGAGGGTTCACATTCGAGAGAAAAGCATTTAGTTTGGCACATAATATTTTGATTTTTTTTTACTTTGATGCTATATGTCACTAGCAGTATGATCCATGTGACATCATTAAATCAATGATTGTGGCCAATAGGAATGTTGCAAATAGAATTCAACATCAAAGTAAACCCTTGCTTGAAAACTTGAGAAACAAGGATTCTTGGGATGAGGTCAAAATAGTAATGGAGAAAAGTGCTACTGAGAATGGTATTTCTTTTGAACAATTGTTAGCAGAAATTATGGCATTGCACCAAAAGACAATCAGGGCATACAACAATTTTTATGAAAAAAGTGATAAACCATCGAGTAGAGTAAAAATTCCAGATTCTCTAGAGATGGAAGGTATAGATAAAAAATGGTCATGATCAAAAATTACTGCCTTTTGGTCTATGAGGAAGGACCTAGGTGATCCAAGAGCTCTTGCAGAGTATGGAGCTAATGAAGAAGATAAAGAGTTTAACAAATTGTGGAATATAGAGCATCCTAATCAACATGGAAGCAAAGGAAGTGATGAATCTGATGATGAATCTAATGATGATATTGTTAGGGAAGCAGAAGAACAAAGCCATACCAATTAGAAACTTGGTTTAAGTGAGGCTGGAAAAGAAGCATATGCTTCAACATATACTTCAAGAGCATCCATACTTGAAAAAATTGGTTGTGAAGGTGGTCCTTTGGGGTCCAAAGGACAAGGCCCTTGGACAATAACAGGTGTTGAGCATAGAAAAACAGGTGATAAATCTAGCCTTGGGCATGGAGGTGAAAAAGTAGACCAAGGGCACACAATTCAAACTCAATTCGTTAGAGCTTCTAATCCTCATCCTCGTGGTCAGATACAATCGCAACTAGGACATGCCCTTGGTGGATAGCTTAGTGCAACTAGGAGTGCCATTGGTGGCGATGGTATGGGTAGTAGTACTGGTAGTGCTCAACATGTGCTACAATGACAAATTACACACAATAGTAAGAGGAAAACAATAAAAGATACCACAGAAACACCAAGTGATCAAGGCAATCAAAAGAGGCAAAGGATTTTGACAGGTCCAAGTCACACTATCAGTGGATCCACCAGTACCACAAAGGATTTATTTCCAGACACTCCCCCAAATCCAGTTAGTGTGGGTGCGACATCATTAGCAACTGCAAGTACTCCTATTCCTTCGCCATTCAAGCATTCCATTGTTCCTGCCTCCTCAGGTTATGATTTCATTGAAGAGTTTAAAAATAAATCAAACTTGAATAAAAAGGAAAAGAAGCAACTGATGGAGAGTGCGTCTGTTGTAACTTCAGAGCCTACAACAACCATGGTATTACCCACATTTTACACAAATAAAGAAAACATGGAGTACACAATTGTTGTTCCCACAGTTCAAAACAAACCAACAAATCAAATGGATCAATCTGAATACCAGGTAACCAATTTTCAATTGGATTTTTCTAGCCTGAAAAAATATTGAAAAAATCAATGTATTAAAGAAGAACAATGAATTGGTGTACACATCATTGCTAAATCAAGATAGAGAGAAGAAAAGGTTGCAGACCCAAATAGAAAAGTTACAGGCAGACCTTGCAAGTGAGAAAGCAAAGAGGAAAGCAACATATAACAAGAGCAATGAATTAGAAAAAAGAATAATAAAATTTGCCTCTACATCAATGAGCAAAGAGGATAAATCAAATGAGAGAGAAGTGAATGACCTGAAGCGAAGGTTAGATGAGAGCAACAAAAAATATGATGAGGAAAAATCCACTTCATAAAAACTAAGACTAAGCATTGCGAATGGAAATGCACAATGGGAACAAAAAATGGAGAAACAAAGAAAAACAAATGAAAGATTGGAGACAGAGCTGACGGAAGCAAAAGAAGAAATTAAGTCTTCTCAAAATAAGTTATCTGCATTTTGTAGAGATACAGTGAGGCATATGAAACAAAAGATCTGGGATGAAATAATGCAGAGGTTTGATCATTTGTGTGACATGTTTGAATTGATTGATGCTATCAAACAACATTATAAGAAGCTCAGCAAATATTTAGTGGACAACAAAAAGGTGCTGGAATTAGAGAAATCTGCAAATCAAGTTCTACAAATAGTCTACAAAGCCAGTGACAATGATCTGAAATCAAAAGGGACTACTAATCGGATTGAAACCTCAATGAAGTTGTCATCTATCATTGAAAAGTGTTCGAGAATGTGTGGAACAAAGGAATATTTGCATTTGGTTACAGACAAGATGAAGGTGGTGGATGAAAAGGTAAGGAACTTCACAAAGCTTGGTTTTCTAGAGGCTTTTGACACAAATGAGAGATTCATTGGAAAGGATGGTTTCAGAAAGAAGATGGAAGGTGCAAGGAAGATTGATTTGGACCAGTTTCCTTAGAACCCAGATGTGAACTATTTGGATTCCATCAGAACACTGATAACCTTGAATGCAAAATTGACTGAAAAATTCAAGATAGGTTCCATTTCCAATTACAATCATGAAATGTTAACAAAACTTCAAGTCAAACAACATCAGTTAGAGCAAATGGAAATTCCACCACCTGAAGAGTGGAAGTTGCTAGAAAAGTTGATATAGTGACTTGATTTATTATTTTCAATCTTTGATAATATGAGTTTTGAAGTTCCAACTTAGCTCTGTGCAGACTTGTCTTTGGGCATTGGCAACATTTTGCATTGTCAATGCCAATATGTACTCCTTCATGTGAAATTCAATTAAAAAGCTCAAATTCAGACTTCAGTAATGTGATGATGTTCAATTATCTAGATTATGTATTATTTATTTTATCATTTGAACTAGTGATGAATTGTTAGCTCATTGTATTTACTTCTTGGTAGACCTTCCAAGTTATGGATGTTGAACTGTTAGCTCATTATATTTACTTCTTGGTAGAGCTTCTAAATTATGGATGTTGAACTGTTAGCTTCTGTTATGTTTTGACTAAAAATCCTGATCAGTATCCAACAACTTCCACCTCACCCACATCCCACATACTGCAAAAATACACTACATTTGATTTTATGATTAGCACAAATTGTAGAGATTTGTTTGACAAGATCCATTTTGTGGCCCACATTACTACTTGATTAATGATCATGTCCATAAATAAATCTAAAACCCCATGGTCATAGCCCCTATTCCTGAAGAATTCAAATTCAATGTACTGACAAATTAAATGTACTTTCACACACTCAATTTGAATAACATAAACAACCACTTTGGAGACAGCCAAATAAGTTAATAAATTATAATCATATGAATCCACAACAGTTGAACACTCGAAAGCAAATTAGTAAATATGTGTAACCTTCTCCATTGTATTGATCTTCAAAGTTCAAATTATATGCATTATAAAAAATAGTTTATGATATGAGATGGATGGGCAAATTGGTGCATATTTTGCATTGCCAATGCCAATATGTACTCCATGTGAAATTCAATTAAAAAGCTCAAATTCAGACTTCAGTAATGTGATGATGTTCAATTATCTAGATTCTATATTATTTATTTTATCATTTGAACTACTGATGAACTGTTAGCTCATTATATTTACTTCTTGGTAGACCTTCCAAGTTATGGATGTTGAACTGTTAGCTCATTATATTTACTTCTTGGTAGAGCTTCTAAGTTATGGATGTTGAACTATTAGCTTATGTTATGTTTTGACTAAAAATCTTGATTAGTGTCCACCAACTTACACCTCACCCACATCCCACATACTGCAAAAATACACTACATTTGATTTTATGATTAGCACAAATTGCAAATATTTGTGTGACAAGATCCATTTTGTGGCCCACATTACTACTTGATCAATTATCATGTCCATAAATAAATATAAAACCCCATGGTCACAGCCCTTATTCCTGAAGAATTCAAATTCAATGTACTGACAAATTAAATGTACTTCCACACACTCAATTTGAATAACATAAACAACCACTTTGGAGACAGCCAAATAAGTTAATAACTTATAAGCATATGAATCCACAATAGTTGAACACTCGAAAGAAAATCAGTAAATATGTGTAACCTTCTCCATTGTATTGATCTTCAAAGTTCAAATGATATGCATTATAAAAATAGTTTATGATATGAGATGGATGGGCGAATTGGTGCAATCTATTATCTATATTCTTACTATTTTCTACTCTAAATTCTAATAAAAAATGATGTGATGATCCATTGATCTCCTATTGGGGTCTTGATCACTCTTATATATGAGAGGCAACAAGCTACAAACCCCTTGCAAAAATTCATGACGTTTGACAACTAAACATAACTCAAATTATAAATAAAACAATGTCGCAGGTGAATGCACCGATCCGTTAATCTCCAAGAAAAAGCTTGTGACATTGACCACCTAAGATCTGTTCAAGGCTTCTACTCCATGATAGGGCGCTCATCATGTTGTCAGTTGGCGTTCTTCCTTTGAATCTGATGGTTGTCCAGTTGGATCTGATTCTGACACATCTACAGTTTGGCTAATAAACAGATTGATTGTAGAGAGGTGATGGATGTACTCCTGTTCAACATAGGTCTCCACGTTAGAGATCGCCTCTTTCATATCATACTCCATAGACATTATTTTTTTGAGTTGCTTATGAGTGTTTTGTAAAACCATAACCTTGTCATTTATTTCTTGCAATGCAATAGTTAGAAGCCCAGCAAGCTCTTCCTTCCAATCATCATATTCTCACGGATTTCCAATGCCAAAATGAAGTGTTGGGAGTGGGATTGAATCAAAGCAGTCGAAATCTTCCCTAAGCCTATTATGATATCCATTATGTGGTTCTACCAACTTGTTATATGTCAGCAATATTTGTCCTTTCATGGCATTCTTATCTACGAGCTCCTTTTTTTTCTCCATCATTCTAGGTTGCAATTGTTCATTCTCCACCAATGCAATGCATGTTTGTTTGAATACTTCCCAAAATTCAATAGCACATTTCATCATTTTATTGAACCTTTCTTTTATCATTTCAGATACAGTGTTATATTTGATGGTTTTCACTTCTTTCTCCAATTCTTTGCATTTCCCCTGGGATTTCAGATGGCAATTCTTCCAATAGGTTGCATCAGCCAATGCATCAAGCACTCTCTTATCTTTTTCAAGCCATGGGGAGTACAACTCTGATGTGGAGGAGGAAGATGTTTTTTCTCTCTGATTTGCTAGCTCCTTCTTCAGTTTGTCATTTTCCTTAATCAGTTTTTTGATCTGTGCTTTGGTAAAATTTTCCACATTTATGTTCAATTTTGTTGTCTCCATAGGGTTGGTATCCACTACTCGTTGAACCAAGAGATGACCAAACACTTGGTTTGGATTACTAATTATAGCAAGTCTTTTATCATGGGGATACAATGACCAAATAAGCAAGGTGGCTTCGTCTGGGTTGTACCCAAATCCTAAATACATTTTGTCACTTGCTTCTTTTGTTAAGTTCATTGTCGTATCCCCTCTTTTTTCTAAAGCTATCAAACACAATTGAAGAGATAATATCCCACCTTGGCAGGAGCAACACTCCAGCTTCTTGAAGCAATTCCCTACCTCTTTCAGGAGTGATAGACTCCATTTCCTTTTCTGCCTCCCTTTTCAATTCCTCCAGAGCGGTTGCCTCATGTTCATGAGTGATATCCTATATTTGTTCTCATTTTTCTACCTTTATATTCATAAACAAATGATTTAAATTCAGTAGATTTAACAAAATCACAATCAGAAATAAATTGTTGTCCAGCCTTGACCCTCACATCATCATATAGTTCATTTGATACCTCAAATCTTACAATATTTTGCTCTTGAGGGGGCTCGTATTGTGCAATCACAGGAGCACTAATTTGTTTGACCTGCTCAACCTCTTCATCACCCTGCTCTTCTTCACTTATATCAATATCTACAGAAAAACATACCTCAGGAGTAGGCTGTGAAGGTATGTAACCCAAGGTTCTCTATGTCTTTAGCTTGTACTCCTGAGTAGGTTGCATGAGGTGCATCAAAAACAACTAGGGGAACATCCTTTACCAGTTCATTGACATGAGCGACGAGTTGGTCAATTCTTGTTAAAGGATCCTGTATCTCACCAAATGCCTTTGAATAAGATGGGACATTTTTCCTCTTCCATTCCTCTGCAAGCATAATCTTGTTATAGGCAACCATTCTTTCCTTGGTGGAAGCCTCATCATGGTTTTTTATGACATCTTCGATTGAGAACAAATGTTCATACCCTGATAGCCCCTACGATAATCTCGCCTTGTGAATAAACCCTTCTGCATCAAATTGTTTCCTTACATCACCTAGAGGTAGGTTGTACTATGCTAATTTACCATCAATTTCTCCATATCCTTCATTGGAAACCACTGTAAAGTCTCCAAAACATAAGGTGTTGGTCATAATTGATTGTTTTTTATGTCCTTTGAGGTGTTTGGAATCAGATTTTGCCAATTGCCTCACAATTTCTAAAAAAGCAATTCGGTCAGGAACTACTCATGGCATCAAGTGTGGAGCCCCTTCAAACCCATAAACCCTTATCACTGTACAATCACGGAAAGAATACCAGTCTCCCCAGTTATGATTCACTTTATTTCTCTGGTCATTTTCCTTTGGTCTTAGAAATATTTGTACTTCTGAGGATAGGTTATAATTGCATGGATACCCCAACAACTTCATCAATGGTTTTACAAAAAAATCTTCAAAATAAAGGTAATGAGACCTACCAAATCGGTTGTCCCACAATGAAGTCCACATTTGTATAGGTTTAAAATCCCCATTTTCATTTGTATCTTTTATCCTTAATTCTTCGCACCATACCCCCCTGACTTGTCCCTCGTACAATAGCAAATGCATAAGCAAAGAATAGTGTTCAAAATTAATATTATCACTATTAATTTTAATATTTTCAAGCCCTCGATGTAGGGCATTGGCCAAGTAGCTAGCATAATCAAATGGCTTGGCATCCTTGCTCTGTATGTCTACAACTAAGACCATTGGGGCAATCGACATGAGAGGCGGAACCTCTACTCCCAAGACCTGACCAGCTAAATAATAGGTGTATCAGAAATACTCTTCGAACAAATCTTCATGGAAAGGAGGGTTTTCACTGCTAGAGAACCTCCTGAGTTGGCCTCCTTCATCCTTGGGCCTATGCAAAGGTAATTTCCATCTCTTATAGCTGATATCCATGTGGCAATACTCTGTCAAGAGATCTTTGATCGTGAATGATAAATTCAGTGAACACTCTAACTGAAATACATTAGAAATGAGATCCCTAGAAATAACAAGCGTGTCACCCCCGCCATGTGACTGAATAGTTCTTTTCTTGGGGTCATAACTGGTAGCAAGAGCTTTAATTAGCTCTGCGTTCACAAACACATTGGGCACCATAAGTCTTCCCAGGTTCAACCTCCATGGATTGCAGACTGGTTGAAACCTAAATTGTTTTCTGTAATGGTACATGAAGAGGTTGTACCCTCATTGCGGTGTCCAAATATCCCCTAAGCCCTTTTGTTTGTCCCATAATTGATCCATGGAAGGATTCATTTGAGCACTCCTCTTGGGTCTTGGCCTTGACCCAGGACATTGATCTATCAGGTCTTCATTTAGGATTCTCTTAGGTTTTTCAGTTTTCTGTTTTTTAGCTTTGGGTTTGTCTGTACTCTCTTCCATTATTTAAATCTTAAGCTTTTGAGTAAAATAGCTTCTCAACTGGGTCTGAAAGTGAAGTACTTACGTGAGTCTCATCGAGTCGCCTCCATAGTCCACCGGTCTTTGCTACGTCAGAAATCCAAGTTTTTTCCTTTTTTTTTCTGCCCTAAGTGAAATCTTCCAGGATTTTGTAACAACTATGCGATCAACTTGTGATATAACTCACTTCAATTCTGGTTCATAAATGCACCGCAGCACGGTTGCATGATGCCTCGGGATGTCACATCAATCTTTCACCGATAGCCACCCTCTCCACTGATGTCCTTCGTTCTATTAGTGGGACGCCAAATAATGTTTCCCCGATGCACCATAGTTCCCCCGATATACTTTATGCATTCGATAATTCATGGCCATGGGCCATGGTTATAATTCATGGTTACTTTTGTTGACAACTTGACTCTATCGGTATATCGGGAGAGCACCTTAGGAGTTAGGATTCAGCTCGATACTGATAGAGTATTGTTACACCGATACTAGGTTGTGAGCTATTTTTATCAGGCCATCAGGGGGATTGTGATGGGGGTTCCGCCAATGAAGCATTGTTAGGCCGATGGTATTGAATTTTGTTAGGAATGGGGGAAGGACTACGTCACTACAGAATTTCAAATTTGTTTAATATTTAAGGATGCAATGTGAATGTAGGCTATAATATGGATCTTGTCACACAAATTTCTACAATTTGCATTGTTCATAAATTCAAAGTGTGGTATATTTTTGTGATTATTGATAAAATAAGATAATTCATGCCCATGGTCATAAATTATAATCCATGGTTACTTTTGTTGACGACTCTATCGGTATATCGGGAGAGCACCTTAAGAGTCAGCCCGATAGAGTATTGTTACACCAATACTAGGTTGTGAGCTATTTTTATTGGGCCATCGATGAGATTGTGATGGGGGTTCCGCCAATGAAGCATTGTTAGGCCGATGGTATTGAATTTTGTTAGGAATGGGGGAAGGACTACGTCACTACAAAATTTCAAATTTGTTTAATATTTGTGGATGCAATGTGAATGTAGGCTATAATATGGATCTTGTCACACAAATTTCTACAATTTGCATTGTTCATAAAATCAAAGTGTGGTATATTTTTGTGATTATTGATAAAATAAGATAATTCATGCCCATGGTCATAAATTATAATTCATGGTTACTTTTGTTGACGACTCTATCGGTATATCGGGAGAGCACCTTAGGAGTCAGCCTGATAGAGTATTGTTACACCGATACTAGATTGTGAGCTATTTTCATCAGGCCATCGGCGAGACTGTGATGGGGGTTCCACCGATGAAGCATTGTTAGGCTGATGGTATTGAATTTTATATAATTTATAAAATATCATCAACTATAGTTTGAATTTGGCATATGTATTATGATTCATGAAGTGCAATATAATATAAAATATCATGGAGACTTGGAGTGCAATATAAAATAAAATATCCTGAACTTGAAGTGCAATGATTCACAATTTATTTGAATACAATATAAAAATCATCAACTATAGTTTGGAATATGATTCATGCAATGCTTGAGTGTAATATAAAATAAGATATCATGAAGTGCAATGATTCACAATTTCAATGTTCATTGAATACAATATAAAATATCATCAGACATCAACTACAGTTTGGACTTTGGAACAATGGAAACTGATTCATGAAGTGCAGTAAAAATACCTAAAACCTACCAATTATCTTCCATTTCCCAAATAGAGTCAAGATCCTCAAACCGATGCTCATCTTCAGATAAAGTAAAAGATTCATCTTGATTCTGAACTTCTTTGCACTTTCTTTGGCCTGTGTCTCAAATTCAACATTCATTGTTTGATTTGTGTCAATTTCAATATCATTGTCATTTGTCCTAGGCCCAGTCCCACTGCCACTACCACTAGTACTACCACCAGTGCCGACGGCTCTTGGAATTGGAGAGCCTGTGTTGCACAACCCGGTCCCTCTTCTTTTACATGTGGACCTCCAGATTGCGAGTGCCCTTTCAAAAGGAATTTTTTTGACATTATACGTAGTTCTTTTCATCCTCAAGCAATTTTCCAAATTCTTGTCCAGTTTGTTTCTTAACTTTGATTTCAAAAACCCCAATGTACTGAAAACTCTCTCATCCTCCACCGACCCCAATATCATTGTTTGACATAAATTAGCAAGTTTGAAATATTCTGACATTGAACCACACAATATTTCACTCTGACCTAAGCTTGTCCAAACCTTTTTTATTGATCTTGGTTCAAAGGCCTTCTCCTTGCCCATGGACTTATATTGGTCCCTCATAGCTATTGCAAAACTCCCACATTTCTTTCTAAGCTTATTTTCATTTAAAATTCCTTCTATTGTCTATTCATTGTATGTTACCTTTTTCGAAAACTGTTCGATCAAGATTTTTACTTGATCATGAAAATATTTTGGGTTATCTCGATTTACCCAAAATTAAGGATACACAATACCCATGGCTTCAAGTATTTCATGTTGAGGCAATCTTTCACGAATCTCTGAGGAAAGAGATTTTGCAATTTCCTTAAAATTATCACTAACAGATTTAACAATGCCGTTAAAATCTTCCTCGTTAACAAGTACTTATTTTCTAGAGCGTCTGGTTGTCTTACAATGGTGCATTGGTATCTCATATCCATGTACACAAATACATAAGTGCCCACTTGCATTAAACTGTAAATAATTATCAAGATTATTCAAATCAGTAATTTTCCACCACATCAAATAATTTGCGCCTTCTTGTATTAGATCTAGATATAGATGATCGAGGGCCAAGCAAGTAAGTTTACGTACAAGTAAGTTTACGTAGATTGGCATATTCATAAATATACATAGTTCTATCTTGGGCTTTCTTCACAATATTTTTCATCTCATCTAGCATGGGGAGAAGACTAGCTAAAGTCAAGAGTGTCTTTATATCGCTTAACCTATGTAAGAGGTCAGGAGCTTTGTCTACTATGTTGCAATGCTCGTACATCACTCCAATCAAGGATTGATATTTTGAAAGAAATCGTTGCGCTAGTCCATGCAAGGAGATCCATCTGGTATCGACATCCTTGAGAAGCTTGTTTCCAGGTGTTATTCCCTTAGCAAAATTTTGAAATTCAAGGAAACGTTTGGGACTTCGGCAGAAGTATGCGTGGATCTCACAAACTAGATTTTCAACTTTTGATACTGTATGAAACTTGCTTACAATTTTGAATGCTAAATTCATTTTGTGGGCCATGCAGTGAATGCCAAGCATGTATGGTGCACAAGTAGTTTGTAACTTTGTGCAAAGATCGCTCCTTTGACCTTGCATCACTGCAACTCCATCAGCTCCTACACACACCAACTTTTTGGCAATTGTCAACTCATCCATACCTGCAATTTCATTCAAAGATTTCTTGACTAGTTCAAATAGATTTTGCGATGTTGAACTGTCCTTCATTTTACAAACACAAAGAAGATGAGCTTGGCGAACATGTTGTTCTACAATATACAAATGCATACAAACCCAAGAAGTATTGTCTATCGCAGTAACTTCATCTAAAGATAATGCAATGAAATTTGACTCTTTTAATTTCTCCTTTAAATCTTGCGTTTCCACTGCCGCAAGACAGTTCGCCCATTCCCATCCAACATTTATTGACCAATGTGAGAAGGGAAAGTGGGGAACACTCAAATAAGATAATAAATCAAAATATTTTGGGTAGTCTGTCATAGGATGCCCCTTGGACAAAATATGAAAAATAACACTCGTCTAAATAGTTTTTGACAGATTTGCTGCTGCCATGGCTTTTCCAAAATGAGCCTCAAGTGTACCTTCATATTTTTTAATCTTCAAAATTCTATGGTTATGCTCTCCATAATCTGTGGCATACTTAACATGAATACATTCTTCCTTTGATTTCCATCATACGACTGATTGTTCCTTTCCGTCTATGATTTGTTTTTCGTAAACTTTGTCGATATGCTTTTCTATAGTGTCAAGCTTTAGCTGCATCATCTTGTCTCTTCCACATTTCCAACTACAAATCTTAAATTTGACCTTTGTTGCCCTTTCAATATCGTTTTTGTTTGATACCCCCACTGCTTCAAGGAATGGGTACTTCGACAACCAACCAATTTGAAAATTCCTTATCATTTCCCACTCGTGCCGCAATTTTGATTTGCCTTTTCTTCTCTTGCTACCAACATCATCCTCATCCAAGTCAATTATCTCATTTTGGTTATCCTTGGAACATCTTTTGCGGTATTGCCATCTTTATTTGATACATTTTGATTTAACACAATGACAATCTTACCTTGACCTTCCTGTGGCGAAAGAGTTGATGATGTATCTCCATCTTCAATAATATTTGGTGGAAGAGTTGATGGATTAGAAGCTTTACCAATTCCAAAGTAAGATTGTATGGTACCTCCACATTTTGGGCGTTTTGATGGCCTCCCAGTCTCTTCATTACCCTCCTGCTCAGGAGTCTTACCCTTGTTGCTCGACATATTGATATCTCACTTCGAATAAAAGTTGGAAAAAATGTCTTCTTGTTTAAGAAGGACAGACTGACAAAGAATATAGATCCCATACCCTACTCAAAATTATGTTTAAGACTGAGGCAAGAATAGAAAATAGATAAAGAAATCTTATTATTATAACTCATAACTAATAACAGTATGAAGAAATGATCACTCACCTTTGAGTCTACGTTTTCGGGTTTCACTGACTTCAGAATCGAGAAGTAGAACCTCATAACCGAACAAAATGTGTAAAACCGAACAAAATGTGTAAGAACAAATAACAATTTTAATTATATTTATATCAATCCATATTTGGTGAATTATGCGGCATTTTGAAATGGTATGTTAAGAATTTGGCGAATCCCACGTGCTTATACAACGATACCTTGTAATTTTCAAGGCGAAATAGGTCCTCATAAGCAACTATTTATAAATTTTAATTAGTGAAATGGGTCTTCACAAGCAACTATTTGTAAATTTTAATTGGCGAAATGGGTCCTCATATAATGTGTTTTAATAGTATTGGCGAATATGTTGGTGTTTTATGACATGCTCCCTGGGATTCCAGGCGAAAATATTGATCGATCCATTGGAAACGCGTAGTCTGTTATGGCGAATTTATTGCCTAAACATGCCTCGTAAAACAAAACCGCTGGTGAATGGTCATGCATTGGATCGATAGTTCGTGAAATCTGGGCGATTTGAACACCTTGCTGGATACCTAGAATTCACCAATTTCGATTTGCCCGATTCTTGGATTTCGCCAATTGGCGAAGATTCACCACTAAAGTTATCCCTGCAATGGATTTAGGAATTCCATACCTATAGATGATGTAATTTAGGATGAAGGATGCAATCTGCTTACCAGTGATGGTAGTTAAGGGAACATCTTCAACCCACTTTGTGAAGTACTTGACAGTCGTGATTATGAATTTGTGCCCATTGGAAGAAGATGGATGGATTTTTCCCACAAGGTCAAGTCCCCACTAACAAAAGGGCCAAGTTGATGCAAATGGTTGGAGTTCTTGTGCCAAGGCATGTATGAGATTACCATTTCTTGCATCTCTTAACAAACTGGAAAGACTCCTCCATATTCGGCCAGTAATACCCTAAACGTAGGAGTTTCTTTGCTAGGGTAAGACCACTTGAATGTGTTCCACAGGTACCCTCATGAACTTCTTGTAAGGTTGTTTCAGACTCATCACGTTTCAAACATCGAAGAAGAGTTCCATCAAGACCTCATTGGTAAAGTACATCTGCGATAAGGGTGTGTTGGGTGGCTTGACGGATGAAGTTTTATTTTCGATTTCGTGATAAGTCGGGTGGGAGGGTGTTATCTTTTAGATAGGTGTAGATCTTCCCATATATTGAGGTATCGACGTCAAGTAAATGGTAAACAACTTGGGACTTGGGATCGTCATAGGAAGGGGTAAACAATTTTTCCACCATGAACTCATAACGGCTTTGTTTATCTGGAATTTGTAACAAAGAAGCAATAGTGGCCATAGCGTCAGCAACTTTGCTGTCCATTCTTGGGATTTGTTCAAATTTGACAGTGACAAAGTATTTCTTAAAGTCATCAATCATTCTTTTTTAGGGCATCAATTTTTCATCCTTTGTCTGATAGTCATCATTGACTTGATTTATGACCAGTTGAGTATCTCCATAGACTTGCAACTCTGTGATTTTCCATCCTACAACTATTTTGATGCCAATGATGAGTGCTTCATATTCTACCATGTTGTTGGTGTAGGGGAACATCAATCTATATGATTTTGGAATAGTATTCCCTTGGGGAGTGACAAATAAAATTCTCGCTCCTGATCCATGTTGAGTGTATGATCCATCAAAATACAATACCCACTATTTTGTTGTTATGGTAAAGACATCAACATCTGGAAACGCAATGTGTAGGGGATGATCATCATGCAATGGTGTTTTAGCTAGTTGGTCTATGATGGATTTTCCCTTGATGGATTTCCTATCAACATACTGGATGTCAAACTCACTCAGTATCATTACCCACTTTTCCAGTCTTCCTGTTAGATTTGCCTTATTGAGCAGATATTTCAATGGATCAATTTTGGCTATTAATTTGATTGTATGAGTTAGCATATAATTATGCAATTGTTGAGTAGAAAACACTACTACCAGGCAAGCCTTTTCAATGGATGTGTAATTAATTTCATAGCCATTTAATGTTCAGTTGATATTATAGATTGCCCTTTCTTTTCCAGTTGAATCCTCTTGCGCTATCAAAGCTACCAATGATGTCTCAGTTGTTGCTATGTATAGTAAGAGTGGTTTTCCTTTTGCTGGCGGTACCAAAATAGGTGGACTCATTAGATATTGCTTCAATTGGTTGAAAGTGGCTTCACATTTCTCATCCCATCTAAAGGAGACATTTTTGTGTAGTAAGTGAGTGAAAGGATGGGTCTTGTTTGCCAGTTGTGAGATGAATCTTTGAATAGACTGAAATCTTCCTTGGAGTGATTTTAGCCAACTTATGTTCTTGGGAGGTGACATTTTCATGATTTCCTTAACTTTCGCGGGATCCACCTCAATTCCCTTTTTTGAAACTATATATCCCAAGAGTTTTGCAAATGTCACGCCAAATACACATTTTTTTGGGTTTAGTCGTACATTGAATTTTTCCAGTCTAGTGAAGATTTTATCTAGGATCTCTAGATGTCCTTCTCTGGTGTATGATTTGGCAACATATCATCTACATAGTCTTCCATGAATGTGTGTATCATATCACGAAAGATTGTTGTCATGGCTCGCTGATAAGTAGCTCCTACATTCTTCAATCCAAAGGGCATAATGTTCCAATAGAATGTGCCCCATGTGAATGTGAAGGTCATCTTATCCTGATCCTCAAGTGCGATTTTGATTTGGTTATATTCCGAAAAGCCATCCATAAGTGACAACATGGTATGTCCATCTATTAAGTCCACGACGATGTCTATGTTAGGTAGAGGAAAATCATCCTTCGGGCAAGCTTTATTGAGATCTTTGAAATCTGTGCAAATCTAGATATAGTTGTCAAGTTTTGAAACTGGTACAATGTTGGAGATCCACTTGGCATAATCAATTGGTCTGATGAACCCTACATCCAATAGCTTCTTCAGTTTTTCTTTCACCAAGAGGGCAATATGCGGATTCATTTTCCTTAACTTTTGCTTCATCGATTTTACTCCTAGTGGTAAAGATAAATGATGCATGATTAAGTCTGGATCCATCCCTGGCATGTCTACATAGGACCAAGCAAAGTTGATTTGTCATTCTTCAAAGAATTTGATGAAGCTCGGCTTTTCTTGCTCTATCAAGGATGCTGCTAAATGTAGAGTCTTCACAGTTTCTACTATGCCAAGGTTGATGGATTGAGTGGGCTCAATCAATAATTTTGACCTCTCTTGAAAGTGTTTGAGGAGAGTGTCAAATCTCTCATCCTTTGGCACCTTAGAGAGGTTTTCACCATTGGATGCACTCTTTATTTTTACTTTTCCTTGATCTAATATTGCCATAGAATGGTTTTCACCATTAGATTGATTTCATGTATTATTCATTTTTCAGCTAAGAAATTTGACACTCCCTTGAATGGAAGCTTCGTTATAAGATTTAGAGGTGGAAAAAGTTTCAAGGTTATCAACACAGAGAAAGTTAGCAATGGCATCATCATTTGAAAAGATGGGGATGTCAAGAGGTTCGGTTTGGTCCTAGTCGATAAGTTTAGGATGTACTAGAGGTAGGGAATCATCAGATTGGTTTAAGTCAAAGGCAGTGAGAGTCTTGATGGCGACATCATCAAGTAATCCTATAGCAAGGTCAAGGTCTATGATGTAACTCTCCTTCGAATGATTTGTCTCACTAGGAGTCTGATCATCCTCAATTGAGCCATTGATAGGTTGTGACCCAAATTCAAGTGGTCTTAACCTTGAAATTTATCCCTCCTCATGTATGGGTGCATACTTTTGTATCACATCAATTCCCTTGTCATGACAAGACTCTTCAGACAACGAATCCCACTCATATTCATTTGAGTCAGTTTCACAGTCATTACTAGCTTACAGTTGTAGGATTCATTCAACAACCTTTTGGGTGGCTTCTTCTTTTGTTTCCTCTTTGTATCCCAGTCATGTCTTATATTTTGGATTGGTTAAGATGGGTTGGATTGGTTCCACGATGCCTTCTTTTCTCTTGCCAATAGGTCCTTGTCCTTCATATCCCATTTTCTCCAAGATTGAGAATCCTTTGGGATACTGTGTTGTTTGTACATTAGCTATTATTGCTTGAGATTCGACCTCATCCTTGTAAAGCTAGTTCAAGATTTATTTATCATTAGATTCCTCAGTTTGAGTACTTGCTTTTATGAATATGCCATCAAAGAGTGTGATAGGTTGTGAATACTGTTGTGTGGAGGTTGATGGTTGGTCATAGGAATTTGGGGAGGATAATTGCGAGAGACATAGGGATTGCTCAATAGAATATTCACTAACACCTTTATCTGACTTGGACCTTTTTCTCAAATTGTTTGGACAAAGCATTGAGTTGGGCTTCATGATTGGTAGAGGTAGAAGGGGTAGCTTCTTCATTTTTCTTAGGTCGTTTAGGAGGGAAACTTGGTTGACTTTCTTTATTTGAGGACATGGCAAGCAATTTTGACAAGGAATCTGATTGGCTTGAATTACTTGGGGTGGAAGATGGGGAAATGAGAGATTCTTTGTTATGGGGCACAAAGACATCCTGGACCGACTTGAGGGTGTTGCAATATTGAGGACTATTGGAATCAGCCGAAATGGTGATCTCTTGCCCATTGCAAGGGAATTTCAAACACTGATGGTAAGTCAAGGGGACTGCTTGCATCTCATGGATCCAAGGATGATCGAAGAGTATATTGTATGTCAAGTCTTTGTCCAAAACTTGGAAAATTACTTCTTTTTGAATTGGCCCCACCTGAATTGGCAACACAATTTATCCTTGTGAAGATCTTTCCTTGTCATCATAGGCTTTGATGGTGATATTTTTCCTTGAATCTATTGCATTCTCAGAGAATCCCAGTGCACGAACGAGCTTTAAAGTACATATATTGAGACCGACTCCTCCATCTATTAGAACACGCTTGACTCGACTTTTATGTATTAAGACTTCAATGTGGAGTGTTGTGTTATGGGGATGAGTGATGGATAGGTCATCATTTTATGAGAAAGATAGGCAATGAGGTGCAATCAAATGCCCCACCATGGCTTGGAATGTACAAACTTGCAAATCTGTTGGTACGATTGTGTCCACTAGGGCCTTCTCCAAAATTTCCTTGTGGGCGGGTGAAATCTTGAGGTGCTCCAATATAGATATTTGTGCTGGGATCTTTTGAAGTTGATCAATAATGTTGTATTGATGTGATGGTGCAGTGGGTATTTTGGATGTGCTTCCTTTTAGAACATATTTGGATTGTGCTCTCGTGGTTGCATTTACGGGTATGTTGTCTTGTTTCCCTTTGATTTTAATGATATTAATTTGGTTATTCATTGCAGCCATGTCTTGTTTGATGTTATGGACTTGATTGGATGTGATGTTGGTGTTATTGATTTTCTTTTTATCTATGATGGGGTCTTGTCCATGTTGAATTAGAACTCCATTAATTGGATTGTTGGCTGCAACAATGTCTTGTGTGTCATTTGTCTTAATGTCATTTGTCTGATCCCCAACTGCTGAAATATGAAAGATGGTAGTATCATGAACATAGTTTACATTTTTCCCTTTTCCATTCATTGTAGAGGATTCCCCTTTGTCATAATTTGGTAAGGGATTCTTGAATAGACCATGATTAGCATTTGTTTGGGGTCCTTCTATTTGTATGATATTCTGGTCTATCAAATCTTGTATCTTGTGCTTCAATTGCATATAGTTATTTGTTTGATGACCTTTGCACTAATGAAATTCACAGTAATGGGAATCATTCCACCATGATGATTTCACTTTTGGCTCAAAACCTCAGGTGTCAGGTAGGGTGATAATATTTTTTGCAAGAAGTTATTTCAATGCGGATTCGAGTGATTGAACCAAAGGTGTGAATTTCATGTGATTTGATGGTATTTGATATGGTGGTGGTCGAGATTGAGCATTGTTTTGGTTACTATTCTAATTGGTGTTTTGATTTTGATTGGTGTTGTTTTGGTTGGTTTTGGTGGTAGGTTCTGTTAAATTAAATACTGGTTTTGCATTTTGTGTTTCAGCTGAAGTATCATTACCAATATTCTTGTATCTTTGCCAAAACTTGGGTTTATCATTGTTGGAGGAATTTGTTGAGTTTTTTTCATTGTAAATTTTCAAGACTCCTCTCTTGACCAAAGCTTCTTCGATTTTGATTCCATTTTCAATCAATTTCTCAAAGGTAGGTTGACATTGCAATTCAAGCCTATAACTCAAATCATCATTTAAATTGTCAATGAACACTTCCATCTTTTCCTTTTATGGTATGGGACGAGGATATCTTGCAAATAATCTCCTCCACCTTTGTAAAAATACAAGAAAGGATTCACCCTTTTTTTGTTTTACATTACAAAGGTCCTTCATTGTAATCTCATGTTGAATGTTATAAGAGTATTGGGTGATAAATTTGTTGACCAATTCTTCAAAGAACTTGATCCCTGGGGGTAATTGTGAAAACCATTGCATACATTATCCTCTCAAGCTTCGTGGGAACAATCTCATAAAGTAAGTTTCCTCATGTGCGAATTCAAGGCTCATGGTTCAAAATTCCCTTATATGATCTATAGGATCTGTTTTACCATTATATTTATCATACTTAGGGAATTCACAATGTTTTATAAATGGAATCATGTTCACACTTTGATCAAAAGGATATGGACATATGTCTTGTATCGAGTATCTTTTTGTGGTTCCCTTTTGCATGTCAAGAAGTTGTTGTTGAAGGTTTTGCATTTGATTGGTTAAGATAACTATCAGATATGTATTTGGGGGATTAGTTTCAGTATTTTTGGGTTCTCCTTTCAATTGATTTATATGAAAGTCATCGAAAAATTTGACACCTTATTTAGCCAACATTAAAAGGTACTTTTCTCCATCTCTTTCAAAAATCTTTTCTAGGAATTTGTGGAAATTTGGATCTTGTTGAGCTTGTTGGACGTCTTCCTCATTTATTTCCTCAGTTTCAGGTGTGTGAAATTTATGGAATGGATTCTTCTCAGCTTCAACCATGGTGTTTTGAGTTTCAAGTTCTTTTTCCTTGAGTTTTTGTCTTTGTGATCTTGTTTGAATGGGCATACAAGTGATGAAGATTTGCTAAGTTTTTTATCGTTGTTTGGGAGTGCCAAAAGGACTAAGTTAAACCTAATTATACAACGTTTATTTTAGGAAGAAGGATGATAAATATTGATAAAGGATGATGAATCTTGATGGTGAAACTCAATTGCTAATCAGAGATAGGTGTGATGATGGGGCATTTTTAGATGTTTGATCAAAGCTTAGATAAAATATTTTCACTTGTAAATGCTAGTTTCAACAAGTTTAAGACTATGGTATATGAGGAATGATTCTGGGCTGACAAGGATCCTTAATTCTAGTTCAAACTGATGAACATGGGATGAATTTAGCTCTCTGGTCTTTGAATTTACTGGATGCGCCAAAACAGAGACTGGATGAGCTAAAAGACAGATGCGCTACAAAATGGCACAAATGCACTAGAACATGGACGAGATACGCCAGAACAGTCACTGAATGTGTTAGAATATTGGGTGCATGTGTGAGAACATCAAATGGATGAGCTAGAAAATGTTCTCTATTTTTGACAGTTTGATTGATTTTTCTTATTTTTTGTCAGGGAATTTGATTGTTTGATTCGATGTTCTTCTGAACTAGTGGTTGTACATTTTTGTGTGTGATGTTTATTTTTGCAAGTTGTTTTAAAACACAAATGTAAGACACATCAAACAAGTACAATTCCTAAGGCTGTGTAGGACAATATTTACTAGATTCCCACTTAGATTTTACTCTAGTTGTGCTTACTTTTAGTAGATGATTAGAAGCTTGACCACATTGGCTCTTTCCTTACATTGCACTCACTTCTCGAGTCAGTCAAGCTTCAGTTCTCATGAATCTCCCATGATGAACTTTTCATCTCTACTAAAAGCCACAAGAATATGGGACGACTTCAGAGGTTAGACCTCTTGCACCAACAAATAGAAAAGGGATTTTGGCTTGCTATAGCAAAAAGGTTCTAGTATAGGCATTTCATTCATGGAGGATCATCCATATGGCAAGAGACCATTGCTTCACTTCTTGTCGGAACAATCATCATGATACTTGAACTTTCCTCAAGTACCCACACTTATATACTGGGTGGAAGTCACTTGGATTTAGCGTGTTCCCAGTTGGGTCGTTCCCTAGGGTGATTACTTTTTCCCACCAAGTAGGTCCTCTAAGGATAAAATACAATAAAATAAAAAGAATGGGTCTGGATTTTTGGTCACCTAGTTAAGGGGAGAGCATATGCCTACCACTGCACAAACACAACAGACATGGTGTTTTTTTTCCCTCTAATTAAGCTAGGTTCCTAATTTAGTCAAAAGAAACCACAATAAATCCTGCCCCTGCAAAACAACCTTTAGTAGTTTCAGGAAATAGTCTTTGACAACGTTCTTATAGTCTTAGCAAAGTCTCTGACAGCATTTAGAATTCCTGCAAAAATAGAGAGAAAAAGATTAATTTTCCAGAATTTGAAAAATTTGTAAAGAAAACCCAATGCGCCAAAACAACAAGCAGATGCGCTAAAATACCACTCCTATGTGCTAGAAGAACTAACAGATGCGCTATAACAGTTTATGTATGTGCTAAAGTATAGAGTAAATGCACTAGAAAAATCCCTATATGCGCTAAAAGAACCTACAAATGCGCTAGAATATGTCTCGGATGCGTCATAACAAGAACTGTATGTGCTAAAAGGTGTTTCGTATGTGCCAAAATAACTCATGGTCACGCTAAAACTTTTCACGTCTGAACCTGTAAACACACTTTCCGAAAAAAAATATTAATAAAAGGGGCTAGGCCCACAGTGGGTGCCAATTTATGTGATATAAAATATGCGTATCAAAAAGATAAATCTAACCACATAATCAATGAAACGTATTACATTAATAAAATTGAAATAACAAAACAAGTTGCTACCACTATTCATTCAAAATCAATCCATTGCTCTCTAATCTTAGGGATATTCTAATCCATGCTCTCAGATTTTTATGTTGCACATGAATTTATCAAATGACAACCTAAGAAACGAGATGATATATGAAATGCAAGACTATATTCCTACATTAGACATGATTATGGACTGTGATATACAATGTTGAATGGTAGATGATATGCTGCTGAATTTCAAAATGAGGTTAAGATGATTGCTAGGATTAAGATGCAAATCTAAATGAAAGGCTATGAGAAATACTACCAAACTAATGCAATAACTAAGATCCTATAAAGGAAATTTTCCATTATAACACTACTTCAAATCAAATGCTAAAATGCAAGACTAAGATGCTATGCTAATGCTCTCAAATGTTGTGTTTATTTTTGCAGAGTAAGTTTGCTCAAAGATATCCTCTCAAAAGCTGGAGCATGATGTTGTATTTATAGGATTTCCAAGGCATATAGTGATGTAGCAGGATTTAACAATCAAGATTATGATCCAAAGAGATCAACGGTAGAAAGTGAGGAAGTTGGAGAGAATCATGGAGATTGTCCCCTTTAAAAGAGCACTTTGCCAAGTGTTGAAGAACATCAAATGAAAGAAGAAGCCATGTGTCTCCAATCTTGTTAGGAGTTTGTTGAGGGAAATTCCTATTTTTCAAATTAGAAATATTTAAATTCATGTGACACATGCAGAGGTGGAAGATGAGGTGAAAGGAGGTTAGAGAATTATGTAGAAATGTGACAAAATTCAATTTAAAATTTCAATTTTAATGAGGAAATTAATCAAACAAAACAAATTAGTTAGATTTGTTTATTTAATTAAATCATGAAGAAAATGATTTTAGAAAGAATTTAAGAAAGTGAACTATATAAATAAATTTTTCAATTTATTTATAAGTAGACAAATAAAGAAGATTTTATTAATCAAATAGCTTGTATTTAATTAATCGATTATCTTGATCGATTTTAGTTGTCTACACAAACAAACATGCCTCCCATAGCACCATCACCTATGGATACCTTAGCACAAAAAAATCAAACATTGCAACAATAGATCTCCAACATACATGTAACAAGAAAAAAGAAGCCTACTCCATCAAGGACTTATGTCCTTATCATTTTGATTAGATTATATACATGCCTCCCTTTCCCCAACACTTTAATGTACCAAATTTCAATAAATACATGTAGGGAAAGGGAGATCCTGTCAAACATGTATGAGAGTTTCACACTTCTTGCATGGATGTTGTGTTTGAACACACATAATTGATGAGACTTTTTCCATGAAGTTTCGTAGTACAAGCCCTTGATTGGTTTGCACATCAACCTTTTGGTATAAATACATGGAGCGAATTGGATTACAAGTTTGTCACACACCTCTATAATATTGAAAGCAATACGACCATAGCTAAAGTATGCCAAGAAAAACAAAAATAAGGAAAAACATTCACCTCTTTCCTGTAGAGATGGAGAAGTATGGCTAGTAAATGCCCATGTGACATACTTGAGAGATAGTCAGTATACATGTTTGTGGAAAACCTAAACTCTGAGTTAATGTATCAACTTCAAATTCATTGTTGCAATACCTTTGAGGAGGTTTTTGAGAAAGGTGTTTCCATTGAGAAGGCACTTGTTGCAAAGGGATTGGTCAAAATCTTTAGATAAAATCAAAACACCCAAGTACTTTTAGTGACAAAAAAAAATCTGGTCTAGAAATAAAAATGCCACAAATGATGGGGTAGTAGATGCAAAGGTGATAAACAAATTCTGCCCCACCATTAGTGTTAAGGGACCCTCTACATCAAATAATGGTCCTCGATCACAAAAAAATGAACAAACAACAAACACAGTCCAAAACAATCCACAAAGATGAGGTCCTCAAGGAATTATCCTAAAAGAACATACACTCCCCTAGGGGAATCCATTGAGTCAGTTTTAAAGAAACCATTACAATCAAATGTCATCCAACTGCCAAAATTTAGACACTATGAACCGGGACCCTTCAAACTAGCTTGGTGGAATGATAATGACTTTTGTGAGTATCACATAACCAAAGGACACAAGACTTCCTCATGCTACAAACTTAAAAACATCATTTAGGATCTTATCGACCAAGGTGACATATCCATAGACAACACACAAGGGTCCTCAAACACCGATCATACCATTTTCAAAGATCCCCTATAGAATCATGGGTTAGGAAAAGTTGCCAATTTAGGAGCTAATGCAAAGGGCCAAGCCAATTATACCAATGTTGCACATGACTATACCATGAACAATATCTAGTCATCTGATAATAATGTATCCACAATAACCATCAAGATGAAGAATCTAGAATGTGTCATTACAACTTGGAGATCCAAAGTGACCCTGTAAGGGGCCAATTATAATTCACAAACAAAGAGTCAGTATAACCTCTTAGATCATCTAGGGAAAACCCTTGCATAGATATCTATTCTTGAGCTACTTTGCATGTCTCCCACACACAAATTTATCCTTGATAAAGCCTTACAAATTTCTTTAGTCCCCAAAGACCTCGATGTTGATCAATTTCAGGCCATGATAGGGTATTTAGCTACCACACATCACATCACATTTACCAAGCATGATCTTCCCTCGCATAGACTCCATCATTATGGTCCACTACACCTTGAAATATTCATTAACAAACATAAGATCATACGAGTCTTGATAGATGGTGGAGAAGGTTTGAAAAATTGAACTTTAAAACTGGTTACAATACTGGGATTCTCTGAGGCTTGTATAGACATACCTAAGAGGATTATCATTGAGGCTTATGAAAATGCAAAGTGCTCTTCCAAGGGCATAATCACAATTCCTATAAGATTTGGTCCAGCCATGCAAGACACTGTGTTCCAAGTTATTGATCTGGACTTACCGTATAACATTCTCCTCGATCATCCATGGATTCATGCCATGAAGTTCATTCCTTCCACCTACCACTAGTGCCTGAAATTCCCTAATAATGGTAGTAAAATCACAATAGTAAGTGATCATGATCCCTTCCAATACTATAGTAGTTTGAAGGGAACATCTAAACATCAATTACCCATCAATTGGGAAGCCTCACCATCTGCCTCATCACACTATATTGATCTCGCTTCATTATCCACATCTTCCACTCCATCCACTCCCCTTCCCCAAGGTAAAGTCTAGATCCATGACCAAGGGTGTGGGGAGTATAACATTGAGAGCTCCTTTTGCATTGGGAAGCTACCTACATCATCGAATCTTATGGAAAACCACGTCCTCTACAAAACGATCCCAAAGTCATCATTCACCTACCTTCCAATACCTTTACCAAGTGGGGTGAGCTAAGAAAAGAGTCTATAGGTGAGGATATCTCTAGTTGGATCTATAAGGATGAAGAATTCAATGAACCTACACAAATAGCAGTTGACCAAGATGGGAAAGGTTATGAGATTATGAAACAAAATGGTTATGATGGACATAGTGGACTTGGTGCATAGAAACAAGGAATGACGGAGCCCATACTACTACAAGATTCTGAAGAATAAAGGATTAGGGTTCAAATCATTAAAATTGACTGCTTGTCATACTAAGTTACTATCAAGTGAAAATGTTAATGTTTCTAATGATGTCGAGACTTCTAGGGAAAATACCAAGACCAACCCTCTCAAAGACTAAGAGACTAATGGTCGAGATTGGATTGAAACCTTTTGGAACCTTGATGATACCTAAGTCTTTACAATATCTACCTTGTCATTTATTTATGCCAATACCAATGATGACTTACCTTTAGTACACCCATAATTAATCGATTAGGACCAATAAGGATCACTGAACTTGGATATATTTGAAAATGATGAAGCAATAGTTGATTTCATGGGACTTAGAGAAGGTATACCTAGTGGGGATCACAAAGTTGGATTCACCATATATCTTGATGCTACAAATTACTTTGGGGGGTTTATCTCATCCTCTAGTCACAAAAATGACAATAAAAAAGAATAGGTCTTTAGGTGAAAACCAAAAGGTACCTCTAGACCATGAAACAATAAAAAGAAAGGACATATCTAAGGGTGAAAACCTCTCTGAGGCACCCAAGGATGGATGATTGGATGTACTACCCATAAGACAAGAGAGATCACCATTGTTAGTAGAGAAATTGAAGGAATTTAACATTAGTATGATCGACAATCCTAGAATCATACACTTTGCAACATCATTGACTCAGAATGAAAGACCAGAGTTCATGAGCTTCTTTTTTGCAAGATAGATCAACTTTGCTTGGTCTTATGTCGACATGCCTGGATTGGATCTTGAGCTAATTTTACATCATCTGCCCCTGTTTCTTAATGAAAAACCTTTCAAGTAGAAGCTGATGAAAATGCATCCACATATTGCCTTACTAGTCAAAGCTAAATTGAAGAAATTATTAGATGTTGGTTTCATAAGGCCAATATACTGTACATAATGGATTTTGAATCTTGTACCAGTCACCAAACCGACTGGGGGCATATGCATTTGTACAAACTTTAGGGATCTAAATAAGGCTTGTTTGAAAGATGATTTTCCTTTACCATAAATAGACATGATTATAGATCTCACAACAAGATACAAGATGTTATCACTGATGGATGTCTTCTTTGGTTATAATCAAATCAAAATTGCTATCGAGAACCAATGTAAAAAACTACTTTTACTTGTCCTTGGGGTACTTACTATTGGAATTTAATTCCCTTTGGCCTTAAAAATGCTAGAGAAACATATCAAAGGGCTATGACTACAATCTTCCATGACATGATGCATACACTCATGGAGGACTATGTTGATGACTTACTAGCTAAATCCATCACAAGAGACATTCATCTAAATCCGAAAAAAGTGTATCTTTGGAGTAACTTCCAAGAAGCTCCTTGGGTACATTATTTCTCATAGAGGTATTGAGGTCAATCCTACATGCCTCAACCTTCTAATATGATATAGTTAAGAATCCTACAAGGTAAATTATAGTCAATCCAGAGATTCATTGCACAACTAGCTGAAAAATGTCATCCCTTTCAGTATCTTCTTTGGAAGGATGTTTCATTCAAATGGACCAAAATTTTTTAGTAGGCCTTTCAAAAAATCAAGGATTACTTGTTGTCACCACCAGTATTGATGTCTCCTATTAATAGGAAACCGCTTATCCTGTATGTATCAACAACATCATCAACCTTTGGAGCCCTGTTAGCACAAAATGATGAAAACAGAAAGGAAAGAGCAATATATTATATCAATCGTACACTTGTAGGGTACAAGCCTAATTATTCTCCTATTGAGTGTGTCTATCTAGCAGTTATCTTTGCAACACAAAAGCTCTGACATTATATGTTGAATATTTACACTAAGTTGATAGCAAAGATAGATCCTTATCCCCTTGTGGCATTATAAAAGGATTCCAACCCTAGAATCGTGGTGTGTATAAGATCCATCAAAGTATAGCTTCCATGTTGTAGATGTTTCTAGTGTAAAAATTGCGTCATCAAGGAATTCCGATACTGGAGGTTGAAATGATGAAGTAGGAGCATTGACTAGTTGATCCACTATTATTTGTCCCTTTATAGCTTTTCTTTCCACATACTCTATGTCAAAATCACTAAGGAGCATTTCCCATTTGGTCAATATACCTATTAGTATTACCTTACTGAGTAAGTACTTTAGTCCCTAAGTCATACATGATAGCATTTCCAAGTGTACGTATAACATGGTCGAAAATGAAGCATTGCTTACAGGACTCTGAATGGCTATTAAATGGAAAATCAAGAACCTACATGTCTATAGTGATTCTCAGTTAGTTGCCTGGCAAGTTAATGATGAGTATGACACAAAAGATGAAAAACTTATGCCCTACAAAATAATGGTTGAAAGTTTCAAGCAATATTTTGATGTCATTGTATTCGAGAAAAATTCTAGAATTCTAAACAAAGCAACAAATGCAATAACTACCATAGGATCTCTCTTGGACATACCTAATAACATACCTCAATACGAGTTCTTGGTGGAACAACTTTTGATCCTTGGGTTTGATATCCTGGAGTCCAAGCTCATGTGCAAAATTGTTGGTCCTAATTCCCCATGGTACAAAGACATTTACAATTACCTACATGACCAAATCCTTCCCCCAGGCTTTTCATCTAATCAACGAAAAACCTTTATTTGGAAAGCCTCTAAATACGTCATCACAGGAGATACCCTATACCTTCGTAGCCTAGAAAGTACCCTCCTTAGATGTCTCGAATCCGACGAATTATGAATGGCTTTACATGAGGTACATAATGGTATATGTGGAGATCACTCTAGTGGTCCTACCTTAGCTAAGAAGCTCATACAAATTGGATACTACTGGCCTACAATGGAACATGACACATATCACTTTGTTAAGAAATACCAATAATATTAGATACATGGAGATCTTGTTCATGCACCAACACATGAAACTCATCCAGTTACATCACCTTGGCCTTTCTCTCGATGGGGACTCAACCTTGTGGGAAACATTCACCCTACATCCACCAATGGCCATAAATTCATGATTAGTACAACCAAATACTTTACAAAATGGATTGAATCCATACCAATGACCTACATCACCAATAAGCAAATATCCAAGTTCATCCTTAATTACATCATATGTCGGTATGGTGTTCTCCAATCCATCATTATAGATAATAGTTGTCCTTGCAAAAATCAAGTTGTTCGAGAACTATTTGAGAAATTCCATATCCAACATCACTTCGCCACTCCTTATTAAGCCTAGGGTTATAGTCAAGAAGAGGAGTCTAACAAAAATATTATCAAAATCCTACATAACACTATTAATGACGTTGGTCATAACTGACACATCCAACTTAATCCAGCCTTATGGGATTATCAAACCAACATTCTTCCCATTGAGGTTGAGTTACACTCCTTGAGAGTATCCATGCAGCAGTTCATTGATGATGAAGACTACCGAGTATCTAGATTGCATGAGCTGTAGTTACTGGATGAGAGACGATAAAATACATTATTCCATTTACAAGCATATCAAAATTGTATCGATTGCAATTATAATAAGAGTTTGAGTTTGACATTTTGAAATTGGTGACTTGGTCTTAAAAGAAAATTAGAAGAATCAACTAGATAGAGAAAAGCCTAGAAAGTTTGAGCCTAATTGGTTGTGTCCTTGCATTATCACTACAACATATGGATCTGATGCATACCAACTTGATACTCCTGAAGGTGAACCGCTATCAAAGCCTATCAATAGCATGCACCTTCACAAGTACTATACCTAGTCTTTAGAGAGTCCAAAAAAAAAAAAAACAAACAAACAAAGAACAAAAAAATCATCACCCTAATGAAAACCTAACAAATAGGCATCTTGTGCGACATCAAAAAAATAGAAAAATCAAAATAGTAAAGAGAAATAATCTATCTAGCAGTGCAAAAATTATTATGGGCGGGTAGCTTTTCCTCATCCAAGTGGAGCCTGGTTAAGTGGGATGTTGTCTGTAGCCCAAGGCAGGTGGGGGGCCTTGGTTTGCGAAAGGTGACTTGGTCAGGGTTGGCTTTGGCTGCAAAGCTTTACTAGAGGTGATGTGTGGAGCAGGATCATAGCTAGGCTAGGATTTTATCTCACAAGTATCTTCCAAGAATTCGAATGGAGGAGCTTCCTAGGTTTCCTCTGGTGGGGAAAGGCTTGATGATTTAGGGAACGCTTAAGAAAGGGGTTGTGCTAATCAAGGGGGGCTTGTTCTAGATATGTAACAGGGGGGCTAAGGCTCTTTTTTGGTTTGATTCTTGGGATGGTTTCACCCCCATTCTACGTGAGTACCCTAATTTGGAGACTCTGTCTCATCACTTTTTAGAGGCTGGTTGGTCAAGAGTGAGTGATTTTAAGAAGTTTTACCCTTGTGGATAGGTGGAGGTGGCTAGGTGGAAGGATCCTGGGGACTGACCTATTCTCGGATTGGAGGAGGATTGTGTTGTCCTTAAAAATATTTTGGTTGGTAGACAATGCAAATCCCTTAGGGATAAGTATATTCTAGCTTGGAGCCTGAACCCTAAGGGTCCTTTTACTATGGCTAGTGGTTATCAGGAGTTGCTTTCTTGTAAGTTTGGGGGGGTGGAGGTCGCTTGGTGGAAACATGTGTGGAACAAGTTTTCATGGCCAAATTTTAATTATTTTGTATGGACTCTAGCTTGGAATAGATGTTTGACATGGGATAATATTCATAAGAGGGGATTCTAGGGTCCCTCTATGTGTGTTCTGTGTGACTGTAGTGAGGAGGATTCTTCCATTTATTTTTCCGTTGTTCTTATTCTATGGTACTCTGGCATTGGTGGTGGGGTGTTTGGAAACATCCTTGTGTTCACACATTTTCTCTTGTTGAGTTATGGAGTAATCTGGGAAGACCCCCCTCCCATGCCTCTTTTCTCCAGATTGTGTGGAGCATTGGTACTACATTCATCTTTTAGAAAATTTGGTTGGAAAGGAATCATAGGATTTTTCATGGATATAAGATGATGGCTCAATAGGTTTGCCACAAAATTATTGGTATGATCCAAGAGACAGTGGAAGCCAAATGTGAAGTGGCCCTTCTGTTGGAAAGAAGTGACGATGAGATTGTCAATAGATTGGGTGTGCAGGGGTTGAATCCAGTCTTTTCCTGTGTTAGAAGAGGTAGGAGGTCGAAAAAGATCAAAGGGTTGGAAGATGGCTGCCTCCTCTGGTGGATTTTTTAAAGATTAATATTGACGGTTCCTCTAGAGGTAACCCAGGGCTTGCTAGTATTGGTGGAGTTGGTAGAGACTGTATTGGTTCGGTCATTTTTCTTTTCTCCATCCATAAGGGGCGGAATTTTAACAACCTTATGGAATGGCTGGCGATTCTTTGGGCTATTAAGCGTGCTTGTGCCTTGGGTTGGTGTACTATTATCTATGAATCTGATTCACAGATTATTGTTGATTTGTTGCTTGAGCAAAGGGTGACTGAAGTTAATTGGTAGATTGTGTTGGTGGTTCGATAGATTTTGCAAAGGTGCATTGGAAGTGGTGTCTTTTGTCCACATTCCACGAGAATGGAATAGGGCTGCTGACTGTTTAGCTAAGTGGGCTTCAGAGCATGAGGATGATTGGAGGATTGAGGGGTGGAGACAATTATCTCCTGAGTATGTTCAAGATATAGAGAGGGTCATTGCTGATGATATGGAGGGATAAGTTGTTGGTGGCTGTTCGGATGGTGGTTTTGTCTGTGCTGGTTGTTTTGGGTTTTCCTTTGTGGGAGCTTACGAGCTCCCTGATTCTTATGTACTATTAATTTTTCGATTTCAATAAAGTTTTTACCCCCTTTTTAAATTAAAAAAAATAATATTTACTTTTTAGATTGAAAATTGAGCAGGTGCATTTGGGGTGAGGTTAAAAATTGTCCCACCAGTTTAAGCTTTTTTTTTCTTTCCACTTTTCAATTATTTGAAGTTTTTAAATTCCCACCAGTTTATTACATGTCCATTGTTCTACCCAATAATTTTACTTTGTTTTACCCATAATTGAATAGTTTATGCATCTTACATTATGAGCAATACAAATTTTCTTTTCTTTTGAATAATAAATGCACCATTTAAAACATAAGCTTTCCAAACTTTTCCATTGCATAGTCAAAGATTCATTTCTTCAATACAAGTAATGATTTCACTTTACATATATTCAAGATAACATTTCATAATTACAATTCCCATGCAGATGGATACATGATTACATACTTAGCTTCAACGAGCTTACTTGAATTAGAAATACAAATGGTCCAAAATGTCCGCCAAATCTTGATCGCCAACTGCATGAGGAGAAGCATCATTCAAGCACTTTTTCTCTAGCCATGGACTTACTACGGTCTCCCACACATCTACCAAACTTGGTGAGATGGCCCTCCCTTTGACGAAGAGATTGGTTTCGTAACCTCATCCTTCCTTAGAATTTTTTGACCATGGTGATGTGTCCTACATATCTAGAGCTACCATACCTTGGTTTCCCTACCTAGAATGCAATCATGGATCATAGTGAATTGACAGTGTAAATAGTGGCTACTTACGCTACTTTTGCCAAAAATTATCACCTAGTACTTCGAGTGAGATTCGTCTATTTCACCACCTTCATAGCTCGATTTGATTTTGACCATTCATATTATATTCATAGGTTATCCCCTTTCCCATGGATTATCCTAACCCCAAGAATAACCTAATTAACCATACAGATATTCATAATGTCACAACATCAAATGACTCTATTTCAAAATTACAACCTCAACAATAAATGTCTCCATTCAAAAGTATATCTCAACAATAAATGACTCCCATCAAAGTATAATATCATCAATAAATGACCTCAATCAAAATTATAATCTTCAACAATAAATGACTTCAATCAAGATATAATCAACAATCAAATGATCAATCGAATCATATAGGTTAATATCAACCTATTTGCTTCAATCAATAATCAAGTAAACAATCCAACCAAATAGGTTATCCCCAACCTAGGGTTTCAATCAAAAGTGATGTAACGATCAAGTGATCATAAAAAAGTCATAAAACTTAATTTTCAATTTACCTCAAATATTCACATGTTTATAATATTCACTACATTTGTATATATAAATTAGAGGATATTATCCTAAGAAGATTTTGTGCTTCTGCACTTACAAGTTCTCTTCTCAACATGACTTTGGGTTGTTGGAACATGAGTCCTCTTTTAGAATAGGAATAAACTCCTAATTAGGTATATGATTATAGCATAATCAGAAAATACATTTCTCAACCCTATTGTTGAATTTTGACATGGCAATCAAGTATACACCCTAACCCTAGGGAAAATACTATCTTCCTACTTTAAGGGAATATGAGTAAACAATCAAGTATGGGCTATTAAAATGGTTTGCATGACAACACAACCTATCAATGATGACATGTCTATCATACCATTATTCCCCTTGTATTACTAACCTCTTTATCACAAAGGTTTACCTAGCATTATAAGCTAACAATTCAAGATATCAACATATTCCATATTTCACTTTTCACGCAACATCCAGATATCCTTAACAAACTAAGTATAGTTCTAGTAGCATTTAAGCCACATATACTTTTAACATAATTAAATGTATTCCCAAATAAGAGGGTTTCACTAATTCGAGACTCGAACAAGAATCACACAAGAGTATTCCATACTAGGTAATAACATGCATACCATGCATTCAAAGATAATTCCAAATCTAGGAAATAACTGAGTTCATAAGAACAAGCATATCATGCATTCAAGACTATTCTAACACAAGGAAATTATATTCAATAACCTTTCAAACATAAGCAAAGGAATAATAGAAATCAACATGCTTGGATATAAGTTCCAATTTGATAATGATGCCTTCCAACCTTAACCTTCACCTTCACGAATGCTACTTCTCCAAAGCTCAACTAGCTTCCAACCACTAGCCTCTTACAAATTCTCTCAACAATATAATTGCAAAGCAACTCACTAACTCTAAAGCTCTCTAACTCACTTGCACATAAAATATAGAAAAATAACGATGGAGAAATCAAAATGAGAAGAGTAACAAATGATAGGAAGAGCACCTCTATATATACTAAAATTTGAGCTTCCAAAGGCTAAAAACAAGCTAGCAATTATGCCACCTTCCTAATCACATGCAAAGACTTAGTTGATTAACTCACAGATTTGCAACCCATAATAGTCCACATTCTTCTATTGGCTGAGTTGACCTCTTTATGAGAGACAATATGACTCTTTTACTGAGTCAAGGGACAACAATGACAAGCTATAGGTTTCCTACTAAGTTTGCAAGTCGACTACCCTCACATATTTTTGTCAACACTTCATTGACTGAGTTTAACATTTATCCAAGTGTTGTACCTTTACATGGTGCGGGTTTTATACTTTTTTTCTTCCCACACTTCAAACTTGGCGCCACATATTCATAACTTAGCACCCCAAAAGATAGTGTTGCCAAAGACTTATTCTACTTGCAAGAGTCTACATATAATCTCATTGTAATATATAAACTATCTTCCTTCTTTCCTACATGGTGAATAAGTATGCATTGACTTAGTCTTCGCTTACTTTATGCACAGATTTTAGCCAAAGCAATATAAACATTACAACTCTATTCTTATGTGCTTTCCTTAATACAAATCCAACACCTTATATAATATGCACTACAATAAATACTATGCGTCGGCTCCTTACCTTAACAATAGTTGTGCCCCGTCATTATGTTGTTCAATGTGGTTGTTATCATTGTTTCCTATTTGCATTTTTCTGCACTATATTTCATTTGATATGGAAACACAGTCTTATTCTAACTCATTAGCTTGCCTTAAGATATGTTGATAGGGTAGGGTTGGATGGAACAATCACTGTTCCATGCTCTGAGTCTTCCTTATAAGATCCTTGTGGTGTCACACTCCACCACCTTAACCTATAGGTCCTAAGGCTTGATTAGGTACCCCTGGTTCTTCTAGCCAACCCCACTATCATCACAATTCCAATCTACCAAGTCACCCTTGGTGCAATGCTCCTATTCTTCCCTTAACCCTTAATCTTCCCTAAAGGCTAATTACTCCCAACTCCCAATTTGTTCTTTGCAGGGGTGTAGAGATGTTTCTACTGGCTTCACACCATCCTCCTAGGGTTATTGTAAGTTCACCAAACTCCATTCTTCCATCGCTTTCTCCAAACCCTCATCTAGGGTTAAAAAGGCTACTAGCCTTTGAGCCCCAATTAGGCCTCCATCTTCGAGAAAACCGGTTGGCTCTCCAATCTTTCCCAAAGAACCCCAAATATTTTCTATGGATTCTTGGTCTCGATGCCAATCACTTCAAGATTTTCAAGGTCTCAACCCTCACTTGACCGTACACAGGTCTAACCTTCAAATGAGCAAAATTTAGGTCTTTTTGAGCCATTTCCTGACCACACAGTGAACTGTCAGCTTGCTCTCCATTCAAATGGACTGGTGAAGCCTCCTCTTTCATGCCAAGCCTTGGCAAGGCTCCTATCTGCCTTTCCACCAAGTAAATTGTCAAGGAAAGGTCACCCTTGCAAACCAAGTGCTTTGCACTTACTGTCTTTCCTAGCCGAGCACTATCAAGCTCGCCTAGGAGAAGACTTTCTCCATGAATCCCTGACTCCTAACCATTCCTAACCCTAACCTATTTACAACCATGGAGTCTAGCCTCAATCCCCAAAATCCCGTACACTAGGTACAATGGGAAAGAGAACTAAATCTCCATTCTTCCTCGGTTTGATAGTCAGAACAGTAACTTTAAAGAACCGAATTGACTACAAAAGAATGCTTGAAATGCACACACTAACTACCTACTATCCCACACAAAGCTTGGAAGACAATTATACTACGTTCTACAGTATTCATAGTGCCATCATCACATCTGCAACACACAAATTCAAAACAACACACAGGAAATTACTCAAACTTATCACTGTTCTCACTTATATTCATGAATTTGAATTAATGCAAAAGCTTCTAATGCCTTCCAACCAATTTACAGGTTGAGGCACACCTTATATAGGTTTCCCAAAGTAGTTATGCCTTCCTTGGTCGGACATTTTAGTTACCAAGTGGCAAAGGTGCAAAATGTATCATTTTGCCACTTTTGCCAATTTCCTAGAAAACTAAAAACAAGTGAGTTTCAACACTCATGAAACCTTTCCACTCCTTAACCTATTGATCGCTCCTGATCACTACTGATCAGTAGTGATCACTACTTATTCCTAATCTTCTAACTCCATTGCAATGGTCAACATGACCTTCATAACTTTCAAAAACAAAATTGCATCCTAGACTTCCTAATGCCTAGTGTTTCCTAGGTGCTCCTGCACCATATGTGCAACATTTGACATTATTTAGTTGGCTTTCATGCTTATTTCATGTGCTTCAAGTGTTGTGCATTTAAACTTTGGCCAATATATCATTTAAGGTTGTGCTATAGTAATGCGCCATGCTCTTTATAAAGCACTTATAATAAAAATCAAACAATATATATGATATATACATTATTAATATATACGTAATCATATTCACATGATTAATAAATGCATTACTTTCCAATTGAATATATATATACATCAACATTATATATATTAATATGTATATGTATTATAATGTCAACATTATAATATATAGATATATTAATATATATTCATATTAAATTCATTGATCAATATTTTAAATACATTAACAATTATACATATTAACATATACATGAATGGGGGAATGGCAAGCTCAAGCGAGAAAAAGAGTGGTTCAGTCTGTTCAAATTCTAAGAACAATGGCGATGGTGAGGCTGAACCTGGCGATGGAGATGACCCAACTTGGTTCTCTGGTGTGTTGTTGCTCTTCTCTTAGCCGAGATCTGAGGAGTTTTTCGAGTTCTATGGTGTCTTTCACATGTACCAACTATTGCTCGTTTGGAAGATGCCTTGTTGGCCTAAAAGTTACACTTTTGGTTTTTTCTTTGGCATGTTTGTTGTAGGTGGGGGTTCGACTGCTCCTATTGGCCTATGGTGTTTTGGCTGCCCTCCATGCGCTTCTGCTTGGTGTGGGGTTGAGAACTATGTTTCCGGGGTGGCGCCTTATCCTCTGCCTAGCTATGGAAGGTTGGGGTCGTGATTGTGCATTGCTTTGCTTTCCCTGCCTATGTGGGGACGTTATTTTTGGCCTGTGAGCTAGTTATTTTGCATGTCTATCTCGCCTTGGATTTGTCCTTGGTTCTGCATCATTTCCTTGAGGGTGATGACTTGGGTGTGGATACTGGGTGTGTTGTTCTTGGTTTCTGCCTCAAGCCTTCGTTCAATCTTTGTTTTCGTCTACGCGCTGCTTCGTTCCTTCAGTGTTTCTTTTGGTGGTCGCTATTTTTCCTTTGGTGGACCTTTGGGTTTGGTCTTTGGATGTTTTCTCTGTGGTTTGTGCAACCAATTGGCTTGAAGGAGGGAGGGTGGTTGGTTGAATCCTTGAGATGTTCGTTGTGGTGCCCTAGTAGGCCTTTGTGCTACTTTCGCCATGTTCTTTTGAAGAGTCTCTTTGCGGATGACAGTTTGGGTGTGGATACTGAGTTATTTGTGCTAGGTTTCTACCACCAAGACCTTGTTCTGCTTATGCTTTTTTCCACAGGTAGTAATGCTTCATCTAGGTTGTTGTTGGTGGTCGTGGTCTTGATGTCTTTGGTGGACTCTCGGGCTTGGTCTCTTGAGGTCTTCTTTGTTTTTCCTACTGTTAATCTTTTTGATGGTGGGAGGGCGATTATCAGAAGTATCTTTAGTTATGGTGCCCTTGTGGGTCTATGAGGTTTTCTTCCCTTATTGTTGGAGTTTCAGGGCTTCTTATGCTCTCCCTTCCTTGTTTAAGTTGGGTGTTTTGTTCTCCGGTTTGGTCTTGGAGTTGCACATCCTTGCTTCTGTGGTTTTCAAGGTTATGGTCTTATTGACTATGGGCTCTGGAAGGCATGTTTTGGTGGTATGTTTCCTATTTCTCTAGGTTGCCTTATTGCATAGGGTGTATGGCCTCTATTGGAGATGTCTTGCCTTTTCGGTTCTTTTAGGGTGTTTTTCTTTTATTGTTTGTGTGATGATGATTGGATTGCTCTATAAGTTCCTTTGGTGGAGGTGGGGGGTTTACCATGCTCTGTTGTTGTTTGTTTCTTGCTTTGGTTCCTCCAAGAAAGGGTTGTTCAAGGGTTATACCTCATGCAATGCTTATGCTTGCTGCTCTATGTTTTTGCCTCAAGAGGGTTGGGGATTGTTTAAGGAGGTGATAGTGTTGGCATCAAGTGGAATTGTTATTGTAGCTATGGTGGATATGCAAAACTTATGGTATAAAGTTGCTTTTGAGGCCTACTTTGAAGGATTGTTGGTCCCTTTTGTGATGAGACAGTAGATTGCCCTCAAGGCTGTTGTGGCTATGATTGATGCTATGGTGGATTTTTTGTACTTGTGGTTCAAGATGACCTTTGAGGCCCTCTTTAAAGGATTGTTGGTTCCTCTTGTGATAAGATTGTAGATAGTTTTCAAGGGTGTTGTGGAATCCCTTGTTTCAAGAATCTCTTTCATGGGACAACTTTCAAAGTTCTATTTGAAGACTCAGAGTTTTTTGTTGCTTTCTATTGCTAAATGTTCCCTCTCTACTGGAGTGTGTGTTTTCCTCCTAGCTCTTCAAATGGTGTCTCCTATTGAGGTGTCCAATCCTCTCCTTTTGAGGCAAAGACCTCTCATATGGAGGTGGAGTTGGGTTCTGAGGGTTTTGTGGGTGGCTCATACTTTTTTTGCAAGCTTTCCCTCTTGTTGCTCCAATCGAGGTGGAGTCCCTTCCTATTGAGGTGGGGGTCAGGTTTATTGGGGAGGCTTTGTGGCAGTGGATTGGGTACTTTTAGTAATTTCTCCTATAGAGGTGGAGAGGAAAATTGGTTATTGGAGAGGCTTAGTTATGGCTCTGAAATGCAGCTTTCTAAGCATAATACTTGCTATTGGTTGGTTATTTTAAAGAGTGTACATGGTCTCAAAATTTCTAAAAATTATAATCTTATGGTGGTTGGGAGTTGGGTTATCTTGCCCACCCTTGGAGTGGATGTTGTTACCATTGAAGCTGGCCTAGACTGGAGGAAGTTCATCTCTCAGATTGGTGACCACATGGATTTGTTAGCTAATGCCAATTATTGGAATTGTTCCTATTTTGTTTCTTGATATGGTTGCCCTGCTCTTTTTGTTGGTTGGTTTTTTTATTTTGGACTACTATTTCCAAATAGCTCTGTTATGGTTTCAAATTAGTTGGTATATGGTGGGCCTGATAAATGGTCTTTGTGATTTAAAGAACTCTTGTAGTAATCTTTTTTTTTTATTAAGTACAGTGGTTCTATGGTTATAGTTCTATTTTTTGGCCTGCGTGCCTCCTTGGATATGTTTCTTGATGTTGTTTTACCCACCTTGTTTTCTTTTTTAAGTTTTGGCTGTAACCATAGGATCAGGGCCCTTCCCTTGCTTAACTAGTTAAAAACATATACATGAATACTTATTCACATTCACATCATTTGATTATATATATGTTATCATTTTAGTACCCTTAATATACATATGTATTCATACATTGATCGATTGATATATATATATATATATATATATATATATACAAAATGTATATATAATCAAGGAAGAACTTACACTTATCACAAAGATTTAGTCATTCAATTCAAATCAATAAATCAAAGACCAAAACTATAATCAATGCAATCAATCCAATAAAAAAATTCATAGTACAAGATCATAATCCAATACATAACATTCACAAACCCTGACGGAAGGTTACTTACCATTTTTCAAACTATCTTATTCAACTAGACCAACTAGGGAGAGTGTGTGTATGCTCAATTAGACTCATTAAGGGTTACCGGACCAAGCTCCTCTCCTGAGTGATACTCCCCCTCTCGTACTTTAGGGCTTGAATCCTTCCTGCATCCAACTTAGTGCATCTCATAGGTAGTTAGCCGTTCACATGGAATTCATTTGCATTAAAAATCATTTACATCATCATCAAAGCATTAATGTATACACACTGCAATACATGTACATTCATCACATTTCCTATTAGTATAAAACATAATCATTCATTCCAATTTAGCAATAACATCTCAATGCATATTTTAGTATTTCATTCACCTATTGAACATATTAAAGTTTTGACATTTATTATCATATTTACTTACAAGGTAAAAGTAACTTGATAACTAAGAGACGAGGTTAACACAATTATTATTTATTTATTTAATTTATTCATTGAATTGAATATGCAAAATTATAAATTCATAAGACCACCAAATTCTATAAATCTTAGAGCTTAAACCGTACTACAAAATTCATGGGACCACTTGATTTAAAATATTCCTAAAAAATCTCAACAACACCCATTAATTTTTTTTAGGAAGCCTTGTCCATAGGGCCCCACCTTTAAGTTAGGGTCCAATTCAGGATCTATTTTGAAGGAGAAAAATGTCCCATGAAACAAAAAAAAAATGTTATAGATTAATTAAAAAAATTCTTGAATAATAACAACCCTTGGGGTTAGAAATTGCCCCAATAGCTTAAGCTTTTTTTACCACTTGTCAATCATCTGAAGTTTTAAAATTCCCACCAATTTTATTTATTTTATATTTTTTTGTTCTTTGAATTGAATATGCAAAATAATAAAATTCATGAGACCACCAACTTCTATAAATATTGGAGCTTAAAATTTTAAACTTAAATTGCACTACAAAATTAATGGAACCACTCACTTTAAATATTTCTACAAAATATCAACAATACCCATTGAATTTTTTTAGGAAGCCCTTGTTCATGAATACAATAGAATAGAAGACTTTTAATGCCCACGAGGCCAAAGATAGCCTATGAGACAACATACCTCATTATTTTTGCATTGTGAAGTGTCAACCTTTTGCAATTTAGTTTAATAATGAGCTCTCCCATTGTCTCCAACCAATATTTGTTGAACAAATCTTGGAAGGTTGTTGTTAAACTAATTTTGTAGTTGACCTTGATGTCATTGTACACTTTGTAGTCTAAAGTAAAGTGCTTTTTCAGTTTCCATTGTCCTCACTGTGCACAAGATACAAACCCTCTCTTCCCAAACTTCTTTTGGCCTTTTCCACCTCCCTATTTCACACCAAAGAAGATGTGAGTTAGTCGTCAACTATGCAATGATAATCTTTGACCTTCATGAGATATTTGCCTCTATATAGATCTTGTTAGAGTATTCATGCATTAGCTATAATTAATCTTCAATTGATTATTAATCTAATTCATTTCATGCACTTAAGTTAAACTTAGGAGTACTTTTTTCATTAATTGAAGTGAGTTATTATTAGATCATTCCATCTCATCACATATGATAATGACACTTGTTATGATCTAATCCCTTTATCATATAGGGTTGCTCCTATAAAGCGCTCACCTTCATTGTATTATCACACGATCTCTTGAAGATTCTTGAGGTTAATTCTGTAAGTTTTTTCTTGTTGAGGAATAACAAATCATTGTTTTGTAAAGCTCTTGCGTGGAAGGTGTTTTTGTTTGTTGTTTGATCCTGTGTCTCATGTTATTCACAATTCTAACATGCTATCAGAGCATGCATTCAACGAATCCCTTCTTGATTTTTGAGTTTTTTCTCAACTAGGGTTACATGACCAAATCTAAAATCTTCATTGATTTTTTTTTTAAACTTGCTACCCCAAGATTGCATGGGTGACCAATGCCTAGCCCTTGGGGGGCTAATTTTTTTTGCAATTTTAGTAAGATTAAAACAATTGTGAGAAATTTTCATTCGGTTATTGAAATTGGGCAAACGAGATATCATCAGAAAGTTGATTCCGAGAACTATCCAGTGGTGCTAGTTTTTTTCTTAGATTTTGCTACTAGTACATTTTATCACTTGTCAAAGTTAGATGTTTTGTTTCAACTCTCGAGCTCACAACATTTGACAAGTTTCTTCATTTTTCACAGTTCTAGCGATGTTGGGACTGTCTTTTCAAGCTCTTCACAACCATCTATGCAATTTTCCAGATTTTTCTCTAGGTACATTATTTTTTGTGTTTTCACATTTTGAACGATTACTTGGACATTTAGCTCTTGGAAAATTTTTGTTTGCATGTGATGACTTATTTTTGGCTATTCTATATGTATTTCTAGCATTTTGTCCTATTTGGACATTGTAGAAATCTATTGCATACAATTTCTCTTTTGTAGATGCATTGAAATAAAGTGCCATTCTGGTGTATATTTTTTGGGGATTTCACACATCTTGTTGTGCCTATTGTACTCACACTATGTTATAAAGTGCCATGGGTGGGTTGTTAGTGCCTTTGTTTGACATCACACCTTTGTTAAGTGAGTTTTCCTTCCATAAAAATATCGAATCCCAATGATTCATGCCTCATGCGTGTGTGCCTAGTTTTCACACCCCTTTTATTTGCAAATATTTTCATGTGCACATTCAAATATTCTTTATTCTCCTACATGCACTTCTTGGTGACACATATTTTCAACGTACATGTCTTGACTCTCCCTTTTCACATTATGGGGGGGTGTCTCTAGCGTTGGTGCTAATGCTTTCTTGGTTTCATTTTTGGAGGCAACCTTCCATTTTCACTCGATCAATGTTCTTTAGACTATTGGTACATGTGCCATTTGTATCTTCAACTTCCAAATGTTTGCCTTTGTTTTCCATTCGATTCGAGTAGTCTTGTTGGGGGTACTCACGTAGATTATTGTCTTTTTGATCCTGATCATCATTTTTTTAGAGGAGGTTCTTCATTTCAGTACTATGATAGTCACCATTCGCTAGTTGTCTACAACTTCTTTGTGCTTTAATGATTTTCTTCATGTTCTTATTCTTTTTGGGACACTGTTTTGGAGGTTTTTCAGTTCACTCGCCTTTCTCTCTTTTGAAGAGGAGTTTTTCCCATGAGGTTTTCATTTTTCTCTAGTTGTGAGAGAATAGATTATTTGTACATGGGTACTTGGGCACCTCATTAGGCCTTGTTTGCCGAGACCCATCATGCATTCTTTTCTTTTTATGCATTAGCTTTTTAGGGGTTTTAGCTACTCCCTAGGTTCATCCTAAGGTGGGGGGGTGTTAAAGTATTCATGTATTAGCTATTAATTAATTAATCTTTAATTGGTTATTAGTCTAATTTATTTCATGCATTTAAGCTAAACTTAGGAGTGCTTTTTTTTTTTCTCTGTTAACTAAAGTGAGCTATTATTAGATCATTTTGTTTCATCACATAGGATGATGACACTTGCCATAATCTAATCCCTTTATCATTTAGGGTTTCTCCTATAAAGCACTCACCCTCATTGTATTATCACACGATCTCTAGAAGACTCTTGAGGTTCATTTTGTAAGTATTTTCTTGTTGAGGAATAACAAATCTTTATTTTGTAGAGCTCTTGCATGGAAGGTGTTATTGTTCGTTGTTTGATCATGTGTCTCGTGTTATTCACAAATCTAACAAATCTTTTGTTGATGGTCCATGTTGGGGTTTAAAACCTCAAGTAATACCTCTTCTTTCTCCCATCCATCTTTGCCCACATAACCTTGCAAAACTTCTCAACAACAAAAGCCTTAATTCATTTACTATTATTGGGACAAACATTCAAGTAAATGTGCCGCTTTTTCATCCACCTACAATTTTGCCTCATCCAAGTCTTATTTCTTTCACCCAAGACATCATTAAATACAACATTGGGCTAATGATTTGTTTCTATTTGCTCAATTTTTTTCAAATAACCTAAAAGACACACCATACCAATGGCTTCTATAGGAATTGCACCTGTTTCAGCCAGAAGAATCTCATAGGGAATTGTTGCTCTTAGCTTGAATTTGCTAATGATCAAGTGCTTTTGAATTCTTTCTATCATCAACCATTTGGCATTGGAAGTACTACTAGCCCAAATTTTGCACCTATAAAACACCAGTGCCAAAATTACTAAAAGCCTAAAAAGAATTTGAATAGGTTTCTAATCCCATAACTCTAGCTCTTTGCATCTATTTTGAAGAGTAAAAAGTGCTCTCCAACCAACCAAAGTTCTTTACCTTCTACAAGTTTCCTAATTGAAGTTGTCGAAGTTGATCCCCAAGTATTTATAATTTGTTACTTCCTCTATGATACTACCTTCAAAATAAAAGTCAAATCGACTCTTTTTCTTTTATTAGAGAAGATCATGATCTTAGTTTTCCAAATATTAACTTGCATACCCACATCTTTGCAAAAATGCGCAAGAGTCGTCAAATGCGTTTGCAACCCTTCGACAGATTTAACAATCAAAATAAGATCGTCAACATATAAGAAAAATTTGACAACATACTCTCCCAAAAGAACACCATCCCCACCTTTCATGTTCATCCACTCCTCAAATTTGTTGATATAATAACCAAACCTTGCTTAACCCCCAAAAAAACTCTTGAAGTACCTAATGACATTCTGATTTTTATCCGAACCTCCCATAGAATCTACGAACAACTACTCTAAATTGATCTCAAAAATTAAGATCCTTCGTTCTACACCATAACTTTGTGTTAGAAGCGTATCAAGGGCCTTCCTAAAATCAACAAAACAACAATTAGCGTCTTCTATCTCTCCCGAGTTTTTTTTCATAGGACCCTACCCTTATTATGTAAAATGCTGGACGCGGCTTTTACAGAGCGAGTTCTTCGCAATGTTCACGGCGGTCGCGAGAAAGCTCCTGCGACCTGATTCAACCGAACGCATTGAAATTTCCCGACTCTACTCAGGAAAGTCTCCACTTGGGTCGAGGAAGAAAACATAAACTGAAAAATATCTTGATTGGAGCTTCGAAAAAAAAGAGAGAATGTGAGAAGGGAGGCACATTCAGAGGAAGGCTGTGTAGTAAGAGGCATGAAGGGGCAGCGTTCGCACAGGCCGTCGAACACGGAGCCGGACGACTGGGGCGATGGCTCATGGACGGTGGACTGCTCGTGCGGCGTCAATTACGATGACGGAGAAGAAATGGTGAACTGCGACGAGTGTGGCGTGTGGGTTCACACGAAATGCTCCAGCTTCGTGAAGGGCGAAACCTCCTTCGCCTGCGACAAGTGCAAGCTCATCAAGAAACGCCGCAACCAGGAGACCGAGGAAACCGAGGTCGCGCAGTTGCTGGCCGAGCTGCCCACAAAGACGATGCGGATGGATTCGTGCCCTGTCGTGCCGCCCCCTCTTCGCCCCGACCTGCCTATGGACGACAGGGTTCATGTGCAGGGCCTGCCAATCGGTGATTCTATCTCCTTTCAGGGCGTTGGGATTTTTTCCCCCCAGCTCTGGAAATGCACGGGGTACGTGCCCAAGAGCTTGAATTTTCAGTACAGGGAGTTTCCTTGCTGGGATGAGGAGAAGGAGAATGTTGATGCGCAGGTTGATCGTCCTGGCGTGGGGGTTGTGGTGGGATTGAAGGCAGGGACCGTTGAGGAGCCTGGTTCCGGGGACAAGGCTCATTACAGGCACGAGCAGGGAATGAAAGGCGAGAAGCACCAGCACCATCATGGACATCATCATCGCCAGGGGAAGCGGAGGAAGGACGACAGAGAGCATGGCGGGAAGAAGAGGGTGAAGCCCAGCGGGGAGAAGGATAAAGATGAGAAATTGAAAAGGAAATCTTCGTCACAGGACGCGGGGCATGGATCTAGGGCTCACTTGAGGTCGCTGCCTAACAATCCCAAGGCTATGCGGAACCTTGCAGCGCAGAAGTTCTTGGATGATGATATCAAATTGCGCTCCAAGGTTGAAATGCATGAACTTCCCTGCCATGGTATTGTTCTTGTTCTCTGTTAATGACTTCTGGATGTAAACTGTTTGATTTAATTATAAGAAAATAACTACGATCTAAGTAAAACTTAAAACCGAATATACATCCGTGCCCCTGTGGCCATAGTTTGTAGTTGTAACACATCACTCAGTGATGGACCATCGCATGCAAAACGCTCACCTGTGTTTCCTAAGCCTGGTACAAAACCAGATTTGATTTGAGGGTCATTCGAATGTTGGATCTCACCTTTATTAGTTTTCTAGGCTGTGTAAAGACGAATATCCTGAATCCAGCAACTTGATGGACCGTTGGTGCACGTACTTTGCTCATCATCAGATTTCCCATGGACCATTGGTGCACCTGCTTTGCTTAATCACCAGATTTCCTTCGCCTTCAGCTAGGGCATTCATACAGATTAAGCCGAATCATCCTTCAAATTCTTTTTGGAGGCTTCTTGAAACTCACTGAGAGTCCGTGCTGCACATCAGGTATGCGTTTTTAGGCTTCTATGTCAGGTCTGAGGGGTATTCATTCTGCCAAGGCTGTTGAGGATTTACACCTAACTTTTCTACTCATATTTGCTTACTATTCCAGGGGTGCAGACAATATGAATAAATTGTGTCTAGTTAGATAAGTTTGCATTGAACTCACCACCCATAGCAGTTCTATAAGCTTATATGCTTCGTATATATTATAGATACTTTGAACTCGGATAAACTAGGGTGTTGACGATGAAAATACAATCTTACTACCACAGACACAGGTTCTAGCATCATGCACCGTGGAGAGCATAACCAGTGATTTGTGAATCCGGGTGACACTCATAACAGATGTGCTGTCTTATTGCTAAACTATGACCCTAGAAACTTGCAAACTTATATGAATTTGTTTTTCATTATTTTAATTTTTTGTATTGAGCTTCTTGAACCATGCCCTGAGTGGCTGCACTGGATGGCACAAATCTCATTTTGGCTTTTCTGTCTGTTCATGGGTCATAATTATATATTATTTCTTTTGCATTGATAAAGTGACAAGTACAATCCATGGGAGATAACTTGATAAGGGTTATGCATGGCTAAAGAAGTAACGTGCTACTGCAGTCAGTTTAGCATCGCTGTAAATTTGTAATTATCCTTTTTCTGTTTTCTCTTTCAACTGAAGTTTCTGATTTTGCATTTCACTAACATTATCTTTCCAACATTGAAACCCGAAGGTGAGGGAGTGACCATTAATCTAGAATGGAATCTTTGTGGATAGTATAAACTCTGTCAAAGTCAGTAGTGTGTAATGCCCCATTAGCCATGTTTCATTTTTTTAAATAACCTCTGGACTAGGGGATCTATGGAGTATATAGTAAGAAATAATTGTTTGCTTCTGCTATTACTATAATTGTCATTATTCACCATGTTTTCCCAGCAATTGGATTCTGGTTTGTTTTTCACAAGCATTTTGAATGTGAGATTTGAACATCTCACATTGAAAGCTGAAGGGTTTCTTAGATTAACTAGGTCACTATTGATAAATGAAACCTTTTGATTCAATACATGCTTCCTTTTACTAAAGGTGTTTGGGGTTAAGGAACATGATATGTAAACAAGGTTTGCTAAATGCCAACTCCAATTGGTGTTAACTAACCATAACAATAAAGATGATAATTTATATCCAAAGAAAGAAAATTGAAGTACACATTTCTCTTTGGTTTTATGGATTTAATTGAACTTCTATCTATGCTGTCTGATTGCAATATACTCAAGATTCTTAAGCAGATATTTCATACCGGCTACGTGGATGCTGTTGAGCAGATCTTTTCCATTAGAGGATGTTGTTTCCTTTCTTGTTCAGATCACCCAGATTTGAATCACAACTGTAGCTTTTTCGATTCACTTCTTGCTCTGATCACATATGTTGATGCTCTTCACAAAGCTGAAATAAAAAATCTGGCTATACTAAACTGCCGTTTATTTATTAGTGAGTTTTTATGTCTCTCTTTCTGAACTCAAAAGCTTACATTTTCTGGGCTCAATCATTTCAGTGAATTGAAGACATTAGTTCTTTTGTGGACTCCTTTCCCCGTGTTTTCATTCATTCATTTTATTTTATTGAGATGTCCTAAACTAAATACATTCAGAAATCAACCCAGAAAGGCTATAACAACAGAGATTTTTACATTATCTTATGAAACACATACATTTAAAAGAGAGCAACTAATCTATACAACTTGCTGGACATGCCCAGAATACAGATCTGAACTCTTGTATACAAACTGATTTCCCTGCTTGTTGCTGGATTCTCGGCATGATCCTGCTATTGTTCTTCACCACGAATCACTGCTGGCTGCTATCGTTTTGCAACATGTATGACTCCTGAGGGTGTTCGTCCACAAGAGAACCAGGTTAATGCCTGAAGGGTTTCGTCCTCTGGCGCTAAGCAAGCTACTGTAGTAGCATCACCTTCCTGAAGCTGAAGTTGAGTTTTGGTTTGTAATTTATGAAAGATTCCCTAGTTTGCCTTAGGTGCTGTTTAATAAGCTCAGCTCCCAGTGATCCCCAATCATAGGAAATCAGTCCACAAATAGTGGCAACTGACCTACAATCAATTTCCTCAAATGTAGGCAGCTAACTGAACAAAAACTTTCTCTAATTGTGGGTGTTAATTGACTGGTACAGAGAGGTAGGAGACCGATACCCAAACATCCACCTTATTTTATGTAGTAACCTCCTAACCGATGTTATTCTAATTGTTGACAGACTTAGTGTCATGCATGCCCAAAATAGGGCTGCTTTTTTTTAAAGAGTTTAATTTACCACTATCTGAAATGAGAGCATTCCGCTTCAAGGTGACGGCACATCATAGTTAATCACACACCAGGCATATTACTCTAATGTACACTTGTTCATGTCACAATTTAAAACGAACTTATATACGTAATTTCTAGATAACTTAAGTAGGATTAAGTGCTCTGACTCTTAAGACACACAATTTCCTTTTAAAAGTGCATGATAGACAATTGAGTTCCACTAGCATTACGATAGATGTAGGACGAATTATCAGTTGTCTTCACCTTGCATCAACTTACTTCCACTCGTACGCTAATATTGTTTTCATCCATACTCTATTAATTGATTAAGAGCATTAAGTCTGATGAATATTAAGTTGCATTGTTTATTAAGGCATTATAGATTACTAAAGTACGTTATACTTAAATTAATTTATTGGTGTAATGGAGTTATGATATAACTTAGTTATTTTTAGCTTATTTAAATGCCAATTTGTTTATTGCTCAGGATACTACATTACTAAGTATTAAATTCATTGTAAAGGAAAATAAATAAGATGCAGCTAATAAACAACTATCTGTTTTAATCTGCATTCCGTAATTGATTTGATTAATTGAATAATTGTATTCATTACTTATTGAAATGAAAAATAATTACCATAAACCATTATTCCTCCTAGAATTTTTGCAATGTATTTGCAGATTATAACTTGTAACATTATTTAAATACAATATAAACACATATAACTTAATTGTCTAAAATTATTTAAATGATAGCGGTGAAAATAGAAGGTTTTCAAACAGTTCTATTAGGCAGATTTCACCCTTTTAACAATTGTTCTAATTGTTGCTCTTGTAACATAGCTCGATACATGATATAGAGGCAGATTGCCATTTAAAGCATTTCAAGACATTTGCTAATCTAAACAAAAGAATGAAATGCATACTTTCCACCTCATGGATAAACCTCTAACAATATTCATTAATTTGGCTATAATGAAAGAATAGAACACTTTGGTTCCATCAACAAGTACTCAATTTTCCTAGCTGCAACTATACAGAGCTAAAAATAATCAAATGACTATAAATTTATATATTTTTCTATAAACATATCTTTTCCCTACTTGCACAATATATTCAATAAACTCTAAATATGAGTGAAGAAAAGTATCATGACTGTAACTGTCACAACTATACAATATCACAGAAATAGATATAAATTCCATATTTATACTGGAAAAACTACTTTCAAAATGTATCCAAGACTGACAGGGCAGATTGGCTCTTGAAAATAAAATGAGTTCTGGGGTGTTATTTACTATTTTAACTCATCCATCAACATATTGCTGTAGCCACCTGTGCCCCCAAGTTGCAAACAGAGGAGAGCACAAAACCATCTATTGGTCAACTTGAAAGACATCGGGCATTGTTCCCAACAACATTTTAAGAGAACATACCAGATTGAAATTTAGGTTCCCAAATCCATTTTATTTCTGAGTCTTAGCTTCCAATATGGATCTACAACCTCCTAAATGGTTGTTCAAATTGATAACTTTAACCAGAAAATGTAGCTTCCCATTCAAACAATGGGAGACCAAATCAAAATAATAATAAATATATCCAAGGGTTCAAAAGCATCCAGAATATGAATACATAACCACAATCTTTAACAAGGTTCAAAAGCACCCAGAATATCAATACTTAACCACAATCTTTAACAAGTAACAAGTAACAACCGACATAGAAACTACACGGAGGAAAACATAACCAAGAAGAAACCACAAACTTGACAATTACTTTAGATCCCTACACAAATATACTGAGCCATACATTATCTTTATAGGGCTATAATCTTAGAACAAACTTACTTCACAGTTATAAACAAAGCCAACATTGATTTCAACATTTTTCCCTCACATTTCCTTGATATCTTGGATATCTACTGACACCCCAAACAATAAATATAAATTGAAAACTTCAGTGAATCCCAAATATTGAAACCCATGGAATCTCTAAATACATTTCTACAGCCAAAGGCTTACAATTTGAAGGCCTGTCTCAAAGCATATTTAATAATAAGCACATTCTATGCAACAACCAAGCATTTCAATAGAACTGCTCACACACGTTATAAACGAGTAATTATAATATTCTCTATTGTTCCACTGACAGTATTGTTATTGAAGTAATTCAAAAGAGATTACCAGGTAATGGAAACAATAAAGGCGGCCTGAAGACGAACCAAAGCCTTGACACCTGCCAAAAGCTTTCTCAAATGCATGACAAGATATCAACTACATTTGGTCAACTTTGATCAAGTATAGAAAACCTAATAGTTCCACAAGTTTAAGAGTAAAACTGAAAGCCCAAACCTTTATTGTGGTGTGTCTTTTAATCTGAACCATGACAAGACTTATACTAGAATAACTCAAGTTTCTAAATGCATGAAAGAAAAATAACATGGTGTTCATGGCTAACAAATTGGCATGTAGAGCTTTCCTCAAAAGATAACCAAAGAAAAATGAACAATAACACTTAGATGACCCTTTCCATATTCGAGAATGCACTAGATTAAGACCATATTCAATGCATGATATGGCAAACATACTGTAGCCTGTAAATTGCTTGATTAAAAATAGAGAGAGACTGCCAGCTCAGTATCATTCACAACTTACATGTTAAGCCTATCATTAAATAGACCAGAATAATGAGAGAGGGTGGATATCTCTTTTAAGGCAGAAGGATTTGTATGGAATATTATAGCCATCTCAGACATCTGGTTAAGCGTAAGACTAAGACAGCTCTTTGCCTCATCTTGACTTATATGTAACAGTTATGCTTTAAACTTGGTGCAAGTCACTTTGAAATCTTTATTGCACCGAGGGTTTTTAGTTTTTGTGTGCCAAGTATAGTAACAAATTGCGAAAGAGGTTTCATGGGATTGAAGGGCCTTTTGGATAGTCTTTTTGTAAGTGGGAGAAACAATTTAATCAGCTTTCACTCGCAGTTCAATCCCCCCTCTTCAGTCATATCCCTCCCACTCCTACTCCATTTCCAGTTCCCTCCATTTAGTTTTGATGGGGACATCTAGGCATCTTCATCTCATCCTCACTGTTATTGGTCTCCAGTTTTTTTCCAAACTAAAACAAATCTTAAAAAATGCAACATAAAACCCCTAGATTACATGCTAGCTTTCACAATAAAACCAAAAAATATTCAAATAAAATATGATGATAAATAACTCTGTTATATGCCCCTGAATGGTCCTAATCTAAGTCACAAGATTTGGCGAACTTCAAGTGTGGACTTCGAATTTTATTGAATCTGAAACTTTTATTTGAAATTCATTGAAATTTGCCGCATTTTTTTGTATAGTGATTTCTAGGGGTTGCGTTTTTTTGTTTTTTTATAAAATGGGACTCTTCTCATTATGATGAACACAGCAATTTCGTCTGAGATGGCGAATTCTGAAATCGCTATATTTTTCCGCCGCGATTTTCTTCTTCCCTGCCGCAACTTCCTTCCATTTCTGCTGAGCTTAGGATTTGTTTCATCTCGATAAGGGTTTTCTGCTGCGATTTTCCTGGCCCCTACTCGCATGACCAGACAGACGGGATTTGTTGACTTAGCTCGCTAATAAAATGTGTCATATTTTTATAATGATTTCAAATCTATTTATCAATGTTAAACTATTTTGACAATTTTGTGGATATATTACTTATATTTAAAAAAATTACATAAGGTGAATTTAATGCCGATTTTTTTTTTCAAATTTTTTCTTTGTCGAACTTCATCCAAATTGCAATGTTGCTGAACTTGAACCTTGTGATTTAGGTCCTGATGCCTTCTTAATTTTTTGAGTATATCTTCCTTGCTCTTTTCTTGAACAGTTTGATGTGTTTTTAGTTTGCTTGTGCTTTCTTTGTTTAGTTTCCTCCAAATGGGCTTAGTTTAGGTTGTGGTGGATGTACACAAGTTTCCTAAATGATGTTGCATAGCTGTATCCATTACATCTCTCGGCCATATCTAAATACAAAGAAACATTTAGAAGGGAGAGGATATTTTTTTTTAATATAGGCTTTTTCTTTGTTGCTTTTCCAAACTTTGAATGCTACATGTCCCCACTTTTTCCACCCTCTTGAATGATTTGGGGCTTGGACAAAAATTGCCGTCTTTGACTTTGTGTCAAATAAGGTAATTATGATGGCAAAGAATAACACATGATTACAACTTTGTGTGTAATGAAGATGTATATTTCTTCTTCTTATGCTCCTGACAAGTATGAAATAAATATAGAACTATCTGAGTATGCTTCCAGAAGTTTTATATGAGGTTTTTTGTTTGAGGCAAAGCCACACCAACATATGCTACCGAGTTCTGAACTTCTGGGAAAGTTTGTCTTGCTGTTATCTTAAAAAAAGGTTGAAGCTCTTACCTTTTCTGGCATTTACCTGGATCAAATTCTATTTGTGACTAGAAGTCAAAACTTTAAAACAACATTTAATAAGTGCATCACCATTTTTCTTTTTCTAGTGGTTCATGAATTTCACTATTTGTAACTTTATATTATTTCATATGCTCCAGTTTCACACCGATTTGGAAAATTGTTTCATTTTCTGTAAATTAGATGTGCAAAAACTCTGTGTTAATTGCTTTTCCAAATGAGTTATTTTCTTCCTTCTGTTTGTGTGACAATTAATTGTGTCTGTACAAGTGAATTTGCATTGTAGATAGTGGTAGTGCCATATGCTAGAGTCCTTATAATTTATATAGTTAAAAAAGCATTTAATTCCTATGAATCTTACCTAGAGCCTCTCAATTTGTGTTTGTTTTTCAGAAAATGTATGTGGGGGTACTCATGAAAAATTTGAGGGTCCTGATTGTGAAATTGAGGAGGCTGTTGATAAGCATACTAGTTCTGATAATCGTGTTATTAAAAGTGAAGAGTGCAGAGAAACACAGATTCCAGATATTGAAGTAGATGGTGCATTCAAGAAGAATGATGCAAAGAAGAATGTTGAGAAATCCAAATCCATATCAACTGTTAGGGCTCATTTGACAGAAATACAAGGCGACAGTTTTATGTGCACTGTGTCCTCTGAATCACAAGTGAAAATAGATAAAAAAGATTGCTCTAATACTGGAAAAGTGGCGAAACTTTCACCATTATGGGAGTCTACTAATTCTCAGCCTGAAGCAAGTGAATTTGCAGGAGTCGTAGTTAAACAAGAGGTATTTCCAAGATTCATTACTTACAAAGCTAGCATGCTTTAGAATGGAAGCATGTGAAATTATTAGATTTTTTTTATTTGCTTCATTGGAGTATTATTACTAGGAATTTTCAAACATAATACTTATATTTGTTTACAAGGTTCTCGAGTTTAAGTTGAGCTGATTCCTGTATATGAGATTCTATCATTAATGTGATGGAGGTTTATTTATGAGATTTGTATATTAGGGTTGTCAGTTTCTGCTTTAGTCCCTCTTGGTTTCTTCCCATCCTGGCATCTATTTATACTTTTTAGCTTGCTTCAATATTATATGTAATGTAACAAGTATAGATTTGATTTTTATAATATCTTTTGGAACAAACACCATTATGGTAGGGTGGGAAATTTTATACTTAACTATATCTAATACAGTTTTGAATCTTAAGAAAGCCTTTCACTTTCTGTTTCAGGACAGCTTTTACTGGTCCCTATATATCACAGTTTTGAATTTTAAGAAATCATTTGGGTTTTTTGATTTCAGGATATATCTTTTTGTTTGATGGTACTATGAGTCTACTTCACAGGACTGTTTCGATCTTCTTGTTAATCAGTTGTGTAAGCTCTATTACTGTAAAGGTGTAATTTTACATATAACATCCCTAATAACTACATGATGTATGCGACCGGATGCAGCAGGATAGAGATCAGTGAAGAAGAAGAAAAAGGGGAGGCGAAGGAACTGGATGGCAAAATAAAGCTTGGCTATCTTAAACCCTTATAAAAGAACGAATTCTAGAGTGTCTTTAGGTGGGCTGGTGTGTTCTCTTTTTGTTTGTGCTATTCTGTACAAGATTTCAGGCATTCTAGGTGGTCTGCTTTTTGTCAAAATAATAGCAAGATTGTTCTAAGAAAAAGCATGATGGCAGTTTTATTTCATATGTCTATGATGTCTCTTTGCTATATGAATCTGTAATTCTTACAAATCTTGATTGAGTGGGCAGTGCTTGTTATCCATGCTAGCCTTAATTTTGGTACAATGCTTCCTGGCTTTGGTCCTAGGAAGTGCTCTAAGTCTTTATTTCAAGTCTGGATTAAAAGGCTTAGACATTTTGGTTATTTTTGTGAGGAATTTGTAAATTGTGGTTCTTTGTGATTGTCTTTTGGCAGTACAGATTAATTGTCACAGATTTGGGTGTCAGGGCAGACTGTTCCTGAATTTCAGGGTTGCTTTTATCTTGCTGTTTTTCTATTATATTTTTTCTGATGTTTTTAGCTATGTTGATCTGAGTTAGTAGAAAATTTACTTATTGGCATCTTGAAATGCAAGTGCCTTATCCTAGCAGGCTGAAATATCCCAAAATCTGAAACTATAATATTATTCCAAATCTATGTTGTCTTGTGAAATGACAAAACCTAATGTGCATGGAAAAATGCGTTGTAAACATTCTCTGAAACAGGAAGCCTACAAAAATGGCAGGCCTGAGTAGTTAATTTCAAATTATTAATTTTTTTTCTTTGGGTTTGTACACACATGAAAGTATTACTGGACAACCAGTTTTTGTAAGGACATTATTAGTGACTTATTTAGTACATGCATTTGATACTAATCCAAAAAGTCAGGAATATTGCTCCAACAAAAGACAAACCGGCCATTTCAATTTTCTACTAACTTAATAAGGTTAATAGAGGAAGAAAAGATCTCAAAACTTAAAAAGGTTGTGGCAAATCACTTCCAGAAAGAACTTTAGTTCATTTGATTCCTTTAGTTGAACTTAAGCTATTATGGATTCTTCTTTTGTGTTGTGGTTTCTGAGTTCTTTTGATCAAAACACATTTTGTTTTCCTTACAAAATTATTAACAGTAGGTTTCTTGTTGGAGAAAGCACAGCCAGACAGTGGAAGAGGTATAGTAGGCTTTCAAATATTGTGCATGGAGCTTCAATTGCTATAACTGGATCCAACCTTAAATAAATATTCATTTTGATCTAATCCTCAGCTTGAGCACAAGTTCAATGAGTGGCTACATCCCAGGTCATGCAAGAGATTTTACAAATGCTATGCCAACCTAAAAGTATATTATAAAGAATTAGATGTAAATAAAATATCTACACGGACTTGTTTACTGGGGAAAGATTTTCCATAATCAACATGCTTAGAAATAACTCCAATATAGAATTTAAGCTTTTTGGTCTTGCAGAAGTCGGGAGCAAGCTTACAAAAGGAATCACTCTAAAAATAAAATCAGCTTTAATAGAGCTATTTGAAATGATTTCTGAAAGCTGTTTGCTTAAATTTTAAACTAAATTTTCAATTGCTTATGGAGAGAGGGGAAGGTGGAGTAATTAGAGAGTGAGATAGCAATCCCATCGCACAATATTTGAACAAAAGAGTGGGGGATTTGTGATTTTGATAAAAGCTGGTGAAGGAGATATCAGATATGTGGTAAATCAAGATCTTTTAAACCAATTTTCCATGAAGTCTCAGCATAGGGCGGGCACAGGAATGGGTTTCAGGGGCAACAACTTTTTTCCAAAAACTTGAGTATGCCATTAATGGTAAGTTACTGGTTCTAGTTTGAGTTTTAGGTAGCAGGCTTGGTTTGTGGATTTGGCCAAATTTTTTTTGAGGTTGGGTTCGTTTTGGGTTTGTCCATTTAAAAACATATAAAAATTATAAATATATACATATTTGCAGCTTAAAATCAGAAGTTAAGTTTATTGTTCAATATTAAAACAATAGAACCATAATTCATCGTCATTAGACATCATCACATCAGTAGCTAATTAATAAAATAAATAAATAATGAAACTAAAAACATTAACATTTATAATTATAAATTTGTATTTATAAAACATTTAATATAAATATTTAAAATTAAAATTTAACCTAAAATTATTTTCAAAATGTGAAGGGTTTCTTTAATAATCTTTTTGGTTGCCATACTGACCTGTGTGCAAGGCTTATGACATCAAAAAGTGGGCACAGTTTTAAAATTTATTTACCAGGCATATTGTGGGCTCTATTCTACCATAGGACTGGCTTTATTAATAAAATTACAGGCTTCTGTTTTTTGTACAGGTGGGGCACTTCATAGTGTGGCCTCGACAATTCCTGTCCACCTTGCATCAATGGTGACCTTCATATTGGCAGTCAGCATATTGTGCTTCATTGGTGGCTCACATATAAATTTATAATATAGCCCTGCACGCTCTCTGTATAGACCGAGGCCCTTGTTCAAAATACCTTGGCTCTACCATTTTCTGGCTATTTTAAAGCCCTGACAATGTCTATTACCAAGGTGCGTCCTCCATTAAAGAATCAGGCCTGAGCTCCTTCAGTTTGTGGTTTTGGGGGTCAATATTCTAATGACGAATAGGCAGCATTGAACATGCAAAGCATGGCATTGAGTTACATTCAAAGTTAAAAAACAATGTGCAGATTCTTGATGGATTTGTACGGAATAAAAAAAAAGAGGTGCAGACTCTTGACGGATTTGCACAGGTTCATCTGGAATGAACCCACTGTAAAAAAACGCCCCTTGCTAGAAATCCTGCCCAGATCAACCTGGATTTCAAATTTGGTTCAAGTCGGATTGGATCTGGCGCCTACAGGGGATGAAGTGATTGATTCTTATATTTAGTTGAAATTCAAGCTGTAAAAAATAAAATAATAAATCAACTGATATTTAGTTAAAGATATTTGTTATTTTTTTTTGAAATTAAGAGTAAGACTGAATGAATAGGATAGTGTAATGGTAACATAGGAGTGACGAATTTGCACAGGTTCATCTGGACTGAACCCACTGTAAAAAACCGCCCCTTGCTAGAAATCCTGCCCAGATCAACCTGGAATTCAAATTGGGTTCAAGTTGGATTGGATCTGGGGCCTACAGGGGTATGAAGTGGTTGATTCTTATATTTAGTTGAAATTCAAGCTGTCAAAAATAAAATAATAAATCAACTGATATTTAGTTAAAGATATTTGTTATTTGTTTTGAAATTAAGAGTAAGACTGAGTGAATAGGATAGTGTAAAGGTAACATAGGAGTGGTTGTGTGATACACGGAAGCTGAAGGTGAGGGCTGCACAGTTGAAGAAGTAGAATATTGTCAATTCTTTTTATTTATTTTTGTCTCTGTTTTTGCTTTGCCTGCTTACCAGGAATTAGTAACGAGGATTCAGAAATTCAAAACATTTATGAAAAGAAAATTTACAGAGCTTGACTGCAATTTAAAAAAATGAGTTTTTAATTTTTGTTTTTTAAAAATTAAATATTATTCTTCAGTTTTAAATGGCGTGGGGAACACCCCTTGCAGAGGGGAATGTTCCAAGGGATGTCCCCTGCACTGCTGGACCATCCAGAGGATGCCCTACCTGCAGGTGGCACCTAAAGGGACAGTGGTGGGGTGTTTCGCCCCTGTTCCACCATCCTTGGGATGTCTCTGCTTTTTATCCCAGTGACATGTCCCTGGGAACAATGCTTTAAACAAAGTTTTTGGATGGCTAATGCTTTACTAAACCCTGATGGTCAAAACAAGGCTAATTAAAGCTGGCATTTCTATCTTCTAACGTGTTTGATTTGGCAGAGAGGAATTTATAATCCCTTTTTTTTGAAGTGTTAAATTGTCAAGACCTTTGGACAAGGCTACATTCAATATTCTGTAACTTAATCCTTTATCTTGGCGAGGGTCTCTTTTAAGGGACACCTGGTTGGTCTAAGAAAAATGAAAAGAGTTATGGTCTTGGGATGAAGTCTATTCTAGGCTTACTTTGGAAGACAAAGCTGCAAAGATGCTTTTTATAACAAGAATTCTCCATTCTACTTAGGTGTCCTGAAAATTAATAAGGGAAATTCGGCATTCGTGTTAGCCAAAATTAATAGTTTTTGTAAGGATATAGATTGATTTCCATTTGGTTAAAGGCCTAGATGCCAGCTTTTCTAGCTCTCATAGGACAAGGCTTTCCTGTCTATCTTTGACCCTTGTTGGAGGTAGCTATTATGCGTTCTGGTGTAATCTAAGATGCATGCATTTCATTTGTTTTTGAATTGTGTATGCCTTTCTCTTCCAGTCCAGGTTATGGGGAAGTTGGAACATATGCACATTTACCTGTTTTCTCTTTCCAGTATCATTGGCCATGGTGTTAGGAGAGGTTTTTAAGGGACTTTCTTGTGTCCTTGAAGTTTCTAGCTAGAACCTCTCAGTCCCAAGTCTATTCTCATACAAACGTCAACAGATTCTATGTTGGCTCATTTATTGTTATTGACAATGAAACTCTTGGGCTTTTTTGGGACCTGGATACAAGTTAAGGCAGCTTGTTCTCCAGCTTATGTTTTTAGCTTCAGTCTTCATTAGTTCCTTAACATGGTTTCTTCGAGGGGTCTTTCTTTAACATTATTTTTTGTACTTGGATCTTCTAGCTATATCTTTCTTGACTTAGTTAGGATTACTTCTTTTTGGGTCCATTGCATTTTCAGAGGGGACTTATATTGTTTGTGCTAGTTACTCTTTCAGCTCTTGGTTTCATTTTAACACTCCTTGCTATTTTAACTTCTTTCGCTTTCATGTCATTGACCTGCTTTGGTCTTTCATGGTGTATGCTAGTATAATTTCTTTCTTTCATTCTCCTTGTGATGTAATTTTTTATAAGTGATCCCTAAACCACATGTATAGTCCACTAGAGGAATCACCAATATGAATCCTTACAGTAACACCGTGTTGCCCACTAGCATCATGCATAATTGAACAACATAAAGGGCTATAAATTTTGATGTTGCTATAGTGCTATGATTGGTTTCCCAAAACATCAAACACACCCATTTATGGAGATTGAAAATATCCCACCTCTACTTGCTCTAACTAATGTTGCAATTTAGCAAGCTAAAAGCTAGTGAATGCAAAGAGCAACAAGAGCAAAAGATGACATGATATTTATCTCAGTGAAACCCAAATTGGGTAAAAATTCCATTAGGGCCACTAAGACTGCCACTTAACATGGTCTAAATTGCTCCAAATTTAGTGAACTTATACAATGACACAATCTCAAGAAATGTGGCAATGAACTTCTACATTTCATTGCTAATAATCTTAATACTTAACATGGTTGCTATGCATTTCCAAGTGAACTCTATCTCTCTTATCACCTAACTAAGTACATCTCTTCAAAGGACCTTGAATAGATCTATATTTTCTATAGGTGCTCTAGCTCAACCCAAAGGGATGTATGTATGTTAGGGAGGAGCACATGAGTTGACAAGAGGTGGTGGAACGTGTTCCACTTAGAATGATGGAAGATGAACCATTTCAACTCTCTAGATAAGTCTTCGGTTCTGTTTTTTGTCATAGATGGGGCAAGTTTTTCCACAACTGAGCTAGTTAGTTGCATCCTGTTTCAATGATGGTGGGTTTGTATGTGGTTGAACCATAGTTTAAAAACCTTGTGAGTACGTGTGCATGAAAATGGCGGGTGAGCAATCCCCTAAAAACTTGATGCTGATTTTTAGTTAAAACCTGCCTCAATTTTTTCTTGAAAGACTGCCCAAAATCACTGTGACTCACAAAAAATAGTGATGGCAAATACTTGGTGAGGATTTGACATTAAAAAGTAATGCAATTTTTTTTGCCACTCGTTTTTGTGTGACAAACCTTTCAAGTGGTGGACAGATGAAAAAAATTGACTAGGGCACAAGGTTAGAATTCTCTAGACATTTAAGGATTTGATGGAGATGACTTCTGGTACATGTTGCAACAAAAAGGTACTTAGGATTGAAAAACAACATGGCTAAGGAATTCTTGGACCCAAACATTCGTTTAACTAGTTTGATCTTTGATATTGGTTATGAATTTTGATCGATTCTATTTGGGTAGAAAATGACTTTTGAGCTTTGAAATCTGAATTGAATACAAAATCAACATAAAATTTGATTTATATCCTCATACTAAATAATGGTATAACTTGATTCGATTGAGCTCCATTTAAATTTATCAAACCCTATATTGAAATAAACCAGAATGCAATCTGTGATTAGTTTTGAGGGAGATGTCAAAGGTAAACAAGAGATTAGACATGAAAATCATTTCAATATATCTCTTGACCTCATCAAACAATAAAATTTGAATAAACATCCACAACATCCAAACTTTCTAAGTTTGTTCCGTCAAATTAGCCATGTCAAGTTGATACTCTAGATGTGATAAGTAAAATAAACTAGCTTAAATATTTAATTCAGCTCCAAATAGCATCAATTCTAAACACTTGATTGGGTAGGAAAAATTAATTGATATGAACTCTCTAATTGGCATAGGAATTAAATTCGACAGAACACGACATTTATGAAATTATTTTATCTACTGAATATCTAATTGTTTTAATGGGTAGGAAAAATTAATTGATATGAACTCTCTAATTGGCATAGGAATTAAATTCGACGGAACACGACATTTATGAAATTATTTTATCTACTGAATATCTAATTGTTTTAAGATGGCAACACTTATCTAAATTTCACACTACCTTGAGAAAACATGTGGTGGAATCTCACCCCTAGATCACTAAGACAAGTTTGGCAATTTCTAATGTGACACTAATAAAATTAGAAATGCACTAAGGCACATAAAGCTCAGGCAAAAGTGGACAGTTTAATCTTTAATAATGGCAAGTCATTAGGGGTGGATTCATCGCATACACAGCTTGGTCCTATGCTTGAGACTCCTGTTGGTGATACTACTGGTACACCATCCACTTCCATGACACCCACACAACAGCAGCAGAGTTTTCTGAGCTTTAGTCATAGAAGAAATTAGTGATATGTAATTTTTGTTGATATTGAAACTTAAAATTCATGTGTATTGAAACTTTGAACTTGTTTTTTGGTCTATGAAGTGTATTGAACTCTAATTTGGAGCTATATACAAAGGAAATCAGTAATATGGTCCATAAATTCAGTAATATGCATGTATTTAAAGAATATTTTTAAAAATAAATGCACTTTTTATTTTTTAATGTTCAATAAATTTGCCAAGTTATTGCCAAGTTTTTCCTTGAGTTTTTGCCAAGTCCCGAGTTCTTAAATTTTTTGAGTCAGCCAAGTAACTGCCAAGTCATATGATATTGGGCTGCACTTATGCTCTGCATCACATTGTGGAACTAGTACTGAATCATATTTGTTGTCTTTTCTCCTTAGGAGCCTGCTCATACATCATAATTATCAATTTTTAATTAGATTTTATGAGTAGTAGTTGCCACTATTGTGCTACCTTTCACGAGCCTTTTCCTTTGGCTAGTGACTTGGGTCAAAACTGTCATCTACAGACTACCCTCCTTTGTTTTATCTCTTCTTCTTTAGGCTATGCCAAGACATCCATGCACAGTATGAGTGATCTCTCAATCAATTGAGTTCATCTGAACATTTTTTGGATTGGCAAGTTTCTGCCAAACTGTGAAGTTTGAGAAAACAATTAGCTATGAAAGATCTAATATGATATTACATTGGATCATATATATCAATATCTAAATTCAGATCAATAACATATTTAAACAGTGTTCCACGGGCGTTGGAGATGCGGGGACGGCGGGGACTGCGGGGACAGCGGGACGGGTTTCGGGGATGGGGGGACAAAGGGCCTAAGTTTGGGGACGGCGGTGGGGGGGTGGCGAGGTGGTGGTGCTGATATAGTTATACATATACTTATAGTACTTGAAAAACTAGTTTTGAAAAGATGTATAACAGTATAACAATATAAGAATTACATTTCAAATGAAACTATAGGAAATTAGTAAAATTATAACATAGCAAAATTTGAAATACTAAATCTAAATACGAAGATTTCTTGAATGCTAATTGCTAAAAATTTGACAAATGAAATTGTCAAATTGGAGATTTCTATTATATTGAAAATATGAATATCTGATGTCATATGAGATATCACAAAGTCTATAAAGATGATTACATGATTCATCATTACAATGAGTAGCAAATGCCAAATAGTAAATATACATAACTAATAGCAATAGCATTACAAAAGACAAAATGCCAAAATGTTAAAACTCAAAATGTAGTGAAGGGAGGCCTCTAATCATCTGCAAACTCCTCATCATTGGAACTGCTAGACTCCACAAGGTCAAGATCCCTCAAGCTCACACCAACCAGCCCTGCATTTGAAGTGGTAGGATCATCCTCATCAATCTGTGAAGGCTCCTTTGGCTCCACATCCCATCGTGCCGCTAGACTCTCCTTGTACCCAAGTGCCTTGCGGTCCATGAGACGCAAAGCACTGTGTACAACCACAAGCTTCTCTGCTCTCTTAGAGGTAAGTCGGTTCCTCTTAAGAGAGTGGATGAAGCTATATGTAGACCAGTTCCTCTCAGCAGCTGAAGAACTGGAAACCTGGGATAGTAGACAGATAGCTAGAGTGGTGGTCAAAGATTTTGGACCATGACAATTCCACCACAAAAGTGGGTCCTCCTGTGCCATAGATTCTATATCCATCTTTGCTGCATCTGAATAGCCTCTTAAGAGTGGCAAATCTTCCCCACTTAGTGCGAATTATGCTAGCATCTCTAGAATCATACATCTTCTCTATGCACCTAAAGAAACCCGCCTTCACCTCATCATCCTGAATCGGTGTCACTCTACCCGGTCTAGCCTTGTACCACTTAGGATTCAAGGCAAAGGCAATCATATGCAAAGGAGTGTTCAACTTGTCCCATTTGTGTTGAATGATTGGCCAAATGTACTCATTGTAGAATGCTAGAGAGGGGTCCTTCACTCGCACAACAACCCTCATCTGGTCAAGCATAGAGTCGATGCACTCATACACCTCTCCAAGGTTAGGTGCATCCCCATCCCCATATCTGATAACCTGGAATACTGGAGAAATGATGGAGACAATGTATTTCACATCAGTCCAAAACGCATCACTCTTCACTATCTCCTTCACCCTTTTCCCCTGCGTTGTCTTGGCCTTGGCCCACCTATTCCACTCATTAGTCATAACCATGAGTTGCAATGCCTCTTGCAACTCAGTCATTCTCTCCAAGAGAATGAAATAGGATGCATATCTGGTCTCGACCGGTTTCAAGAAATCCTTCTTCGTGAAGGTCCTGAGGAGTGCATGTGAAGTGTGGTGGTTGCAGATAAACATCTCCACATCTCTCGCATCGGTGACCACTCCTCTAATCCAACCAATCTTCCCCATGTCCTTGAGTGCATTGTTCATGGCATGCACACAACGTGGGGTCCACCAAATATGTCTATAGGCTGCCTCAATGAGTCTCCCTACTGCTCTACACACATGGGCTGCATCTGTGACTACTTGGACCACATTTTGTGGCCCAACCTCCTCAATAGCCTCCTTGAGGACCTAAAACTGAAAATCAATATCTTTGCAATGCCCTGTACAATCAACTGCTCTAAGGAAGTATGGGCCCTTTGCACATGTGACCATGATGTTGATGAGTGGATGATGGCTAATGTCCGTCCACCCATCTATAACTATACTGCACCCAGATGCCGCCGAACATCAAAATATTGATCTTGGAATAACACTTATCCAAGATCGAGGTCCTCATTTTCATCTCACCTAGTGGCACATATGATGTTCCTCCCTTTGCCACCATAGCCATCATCTCCCTATAATAAGGAGACCGTGTAACATGAAATGGAATGCCATTGGCCAAGAAGAACTTGCCAATGGATTCATCTATCTCATCTCTCAGCTGCACATTAAAAATATCAGCTATGGGGTTACTCTGCGATGTTTGCAACTTGCGTTTCCCTGTCCCCCTAACAGCACTAGAAGTGGAAGTGGATGGAGATCCAAACATCATTCCTCCCGTCTGCGATGCATGAGGAGAAGTATGTGGCGCATGATGGATGTGCTGAAGGGCTGCCCTAGCAGACAAAGTAGTAGGGACTAAAATATTTGTGTCATCTGGAATGCCCCAAAGCTTGTTAAACTCAATTCTATACTGTATATTTTTAGGTTCCTTCAAAAACTTACAAGGCTCCACACCTTTTTCTGTCCAAAAATGAAAGTGCGCATTCACTCTAGTGATGCTACCAAACCATTTAGTCCCACAAATGTTGCACTTCCACTTCCTTGTTCCCCCACCTGAACGTGATGTGCCTCGTATTCTTGAAGCAAACTGTTTGAGAGGAGACTTAGGATCAAAAGCACCCCTAGCATATTGTGCCAACAACTCTGAAGGGCAACCTGTACTAGCTGGTGCACTCGCCATGGAACTAGATTGGGCTCCAGGATCAGCTCCATGGTCACCCCCCTCATTCTCAGGTTCAAAATCTGAATCATATTCACTATGAGAATGGATTTCCATCTCATCCCCACTCATGTCTTCGAAGCTCATTGTGAAAGTGACACTGCATTTCACAAAATAAAAATAAAAATAAAATCAGCCTAGTTTAACAAATTGAAATACAAATTTGAAATTTTAATTTTGAAAACAAAATTTACAATTTATAATTTATTAATTTATATTATTTAAAAATTAAAAAAAAATATATTATATAATAAAATTTGATGTTGAATCTTGAGGGCAAAATGATGAATGATTCATTCATCTTCATCATTTTTCCATCAAGATTCATCAAATCTGATTTTAAAATGAATAAGAAAAAAAAAACAAGTTTAAAGTTAAACAAACAAAGAATTGAAAAATGAAAATCAGAAAATAAAACAAAAAAAACAAGAAATCTAAAAAAACCCTACCTTGTGCTTGAAAAATCTCTCCAAAATGTAGTAGAATCCTCTTCCTCCTCTTCTTCTTGCTCCTTCTCACTCCTATCACACTTGCAATCACTTTTTTCACTCCTTCAATAAGACTTCTACAAGTTTTTCCTCCTCTTCAGCTTGCTGCAAAAAAATCAGTCTTTCAAAATGTGACTGAAATCACCAAATTAGATGGTTTTGTGTTGTTTTGGGGGAAGGGGTGGGGCCCACGTCAAATTAGGGTTACCCCCCAACCCCCAAAAATCGAACTTTATTTTCAAATTTTAAGTTTTTTTCATCCACCTGACGCGGGGCGACGAGAAACAGCTAGACGTCTCCCACCTCTCGAGAAACGCCTAGACGTCTCCCGCCTCTCGAGAAATGCCTAGGCATCTCCCAAGGAGGCGTGGAGACGTCTCTCAAGGAAGTGTGGAGACGTCTCTCAAGGAGGTGTGGAGATGTGGAGACGTCTCCTTGGGAGACATGGAGACGTTTCCCTGTCTTCGGCGGAGCATCGGTGGCGGTGGTGGGACGGCGAGAGACGTCATGTACCCGTTTCCTTGTCTCGGAAACCTCCCAGTCTCCGAAACGAGGCCAAAAAGGGGGGGGAAACGCGTTTCCGTGGAACACTGTATTTAAAGAGGCCTATGCCCTTATGCGTGGGTGGGTGTTACACTATCAGCCATGTGAAGTTATTGGAGTCCAATATGAGTTGTTACAAATCATATCTTTGCATTTATATAATTTCTTTTATAGATTAAACTTAAAATAGCTTAGCATTTGCTCCAAGACCATTTGAGCAGTTAAAGCCAAAAAATCTCACCAATTCTATTTGGACCATATTGTGTAGATGAACTTATTTTGTTGCTCCTTTACAATTGTCATACTGATTGGACCTTGCTGTGGCATGCCTTTTATCTATCTAAATGTTAAGCATATCTAGAGCACTTTTGTGTTCTATTATACACCATCCTTGTGCTGCACAAGGGTAATTCAAGTGCGGTGTCTAGAGCATGGGTTAAGCATGAAGATACTATATAAAACAACTTGCCATATTGGAAAGGAACAAGATACAAATTTGTTATTATATGTGCTTATCACACTGTGGATATTATTTTTATTGTTGGGATACATTGGGCTACATGTAGTGGCCTTACAATTCTTGACACTGCCATGGACAGTTTGATTATGAGATCTTTTAGGGTTTGAAAGAGTGAAGCTAGCAAAGTGAGGAGAGCATGCAAGCAGTGAGTGCATCTTGCAAGAGAGATTGTGAGAGTCTTGAAGTCGAGATAGATATAGTGTGTATTGTGAATTTGAATTTGCAAATTAGCTTAAAGGAGTGGTGTGTGCTTTTATATTTTTGCCAAAAACTTGATGTATTGAGTTTTTGAAAATTAACAAAGAATGTCATATTTTCCATTTTTAGTGTGTTAATGTTTTGGCTTTGATATTCATTCTTTATTTTGATTTCATATTGGGTCTGTGCACTCTGAGTTGTGAGGTGGATATGGATGTTTATTTGACCTTCAATGACATCAACAATTTAATTGGCTTTAGGACAAGTTATAAAATTTGTTATTCCTATAGGAACTTGATGGAGCAATATTGGATGTATTAAGTTGGACTAATCGTTAGTGTCTCCCTTCGGATTCAGGACATGGACAAACCGCCTCCCGTGGATCTGTTTATATCTGGCGTTTGTATCAGGGATTAATAAGTCAATCATTTGGCGCAACGACAAACGTTTTCCAACAAATGGTATCAGAGCCGTGGTCATGGGTTCGAATTCCCTTGGATAACGTCGAGGGGGGGGATTTGGGACATGGACTAATCGCCTTGTTGGTTATTTTTTGAGAACCAAACTTGATCTCAGCCATTATCTATGAATCTGCCACAATTCAATAGTCAATAATGGTGAGGATTGGCCAACGAACAAGTAAAGGATTGCTGGGCCCTTACTTCTACACTTTGGGCTCTATGAAACCCAGGAGGGTGATACTAACAATGTTTAGATGATACTCTTGTGCCATTTTACCATGAACTTTGTAATAAACAAATAATTCTCATATAATAGCTCAATAAATGAAATGTATCAAAGAAGTTGGCTACTCCTTAACAACAATCTACATTCGGAGCATGAGAATGGTGAACCTTACCACAAAACAATAACAAGTGTAACCTATTTGAAAAGTTTGATTTAATAAGTGATTTGCTGCCAAATTGACCAAGAAAATGTGTTATGAGTATTCACCTAGATCAATTCCTTATCCATTGGGCACATAGTCAGTCCTAAAATCTATGCAATCTGATAACAATTTAACACAACATTATTTAAGCCTTGAAGATACTGCATTACAACATTTCAACATTACATTCTCAACCATCACTTCTTACTAATATCTTAGCACTTAATTGACATAAACCTGTAGCTTCACTCAAGCATTTACATTAATTCTTTGAATTAACAAGCAAGAACAAAACCACACATCCACTGTAAAACAATGGAGACAAATAAGATAACCCTTGATTATATTATTCATAATTCATGAATCAAGTACATAGGAGAGAAAATGGCTTTGAATTTGCACCATTCTATATCCTATTGCCAGTATTGCTATCAAAATTACATATGCATTAGCAGACTCGAACCTAAGACAAAACTCAAATATGCTTGGTATTCTTTACAATTTTCTCTGTGATCAATTACAAAACAACCAATCACACACTTCTGGCCTTGAATTCCTTCTTATAGAAACGAAGGAGAAAAACAAGCTTCGGGCCAGAAAGTACACATGTCACTATTCAATTGGACCATTACAAAATACATTCGCCCTTGCAGTTATATTTGCATCCCCAATGGAGGGAAAGCACAAAAGACAAAAACCCCCTACGTTCGTTGAAGGAGATTCACCCGCCTTCCAAAAGGCATCATTCATTGTTGCAGCGGCGTCCAACACCTCTCCTTCACGTCGGTCATCAAAAACAAAAACACCGAACCGAGACACAACCTCTGCAATGGTTCATCATCATCAAAATCAGAGTACACGTGTCACCTTCGTGATTTTGTTGAAACTGGAGAATTTGTCTCACCATCATCAGAGTCTTCTCGACCTGCAAGCAAAATAAGATATTGGGCGTATTCTGGATCAGTTTCTTGTGCCTCATCATCCATGGCAACATCGGGTTCTTCCATATAAGAATCGTAAGCCTTGTGTTCCTTATCCATCTTCTTTTTCTTCTTAGACGGACCAGCCATATCATCGTTGCCATCCATCTTGTGTCTAGCCAACATGTTTGCCTTGTGACCACCTTCAGTAATACCCTTGACCTCACCCTCCATAGCCAAAATTCTCTTCTCTGCCCTTGGTTTCATGGATTTCTTAGGCACATTTGGTTTAATTTTAGGTGTGTCATCCTGGGTTTTAGACCTCTTAACCCTTTTTTGCCTAGGTTTCCTCTCTGGTCCTAGAGATGACACACTAGGCTCACTCATTTTCACAGTATAAGAAGCTTAGGGTCTACAAACTTTATTTGCAGAAGAATTTTACTGGCCTATGCTTTCGAAGCACACAATCCTCTCAGATCACACACAGTTCATGCAAGCAACCAAATCTCTGAAAACCCTAAGTATCTAAGGCTTACAGAATCTCCAACAATTTCCCAAACTAGCCAGTTGATGCATAGTTGACACACAAAAATGTGAATACCAACTTACACGGGAAAACTATCTTCAATTCCTCTGCAACCGCTTGCCTAAACTCCTTGCACCTTCTTTTTTGGTTTTGGACCAACTTCTCGACTCTCGACGATTGCAAGTTGTGAAAGAAAATAGCTGGCAACCCTCATTATGTAGAATGACTGGAGCGTGTCTACCATTAATGTTCAAAAGAAAGTTCGTGCGAGCGAAATGACAACCAACCACTCAAGTTTGAATCTCAGCCGTCAATCCTTTTCATTTAAAACATAATCAGTGATGATCATCAACCATCGCCACATGCTTTCACAACCGTACATTGAAGCAACGATGATGCCTTAGATAGTTGCCTCGTAGTTACCTACGCATGTATTATACCCGTTGGCTTCCATCGCTCATTGCAGTAATGCCCTAAAGTCATGCCCAAACTTTAGCGATGAGCGACAACCCCTCCGATGGAAGGAAAACTCCTTAGTATATCCTCCATCGCTTGTCACAAAGCTGCAATTGTATTTCGGCGAGGATAATTTCCTAGTGATACCCAATATACCCATAATCCATCACTTATTGCCGTAACTGATTTGGAGTTGAGAGTGCTTTCGGCGACGAGCAAAGCCAGTGATAGCACCAAACTTTGACAAGTGGCAAGGTCATATCAATCCACTTAATCTTTCCATCGCTCATTGCAGAAACTGAAAAGGGCGATGAAATGTTTCAAAGAAGGCGCGACAAAAGGAGAAGACAATGTCCATTGCGCATCGCTGAAGTGGACCTAAGGAACCCAAGAACTTCAGTGATAAGCGATATGAAAGGGAACCAAAGGCTCATCGCTCATCATAGTAATGAACCCGATGGTAGAAATGACTTCAGCGATGAGTGATAACTTAAATGAGGGGAATATGCATGTGCACCAAGGTTGTTTTAAAAGAGGGGACCGCCTAAGACAATGCAAGACAAGGCCTTAACAGATTTAATAACATTTTTGCAAAGGATGTAAAGGCCAAACAAGGCCAAACATCAACCTTATAAAATAAAAGATTTTCTCGGACCTAGGTATGTGAAAAGATTCAACAAAGGGTGACGGGGAAACCCTAACCACAAGGGGCCGGTCCAATGACTCAAGTTGTTTTAAACCGACCGGGAATGGGTGATAGCAGGTTAACAAAGAAATAGACCGAAAGACCAAGAAGAAAATTTTCAAAGTAAAACAACTCCCCACATAAAACCCTAAACCCTAACCAAAGAAAATGCATTTTCAGACCAGTGGAACATGAAGTTTTGAGGGTTCCACCATGCCTCTCGTTGATCTGTTTATTTTTGGCGTTTGTATCGGGTGTTAACAGGTCGATCTTTTGGCGCACCGGCCAATGTGTTCTAACATTAAGCACAAATTTTTAGATTTGATGGTCTATGAATATGGTTGAGATGAAGTACACATTCCTTGTACTTTTGATGGAATAGGCCAAAGTCTAATACTATTTCTGAGTTGACTGAGCATTTGTGCTTTTCACTCTGCTCTCCAATACTGGGTGGAGTCAACTATTTACAAACTGCCAAGATTTAGATTGTGGATTTGACATTAATGCTTATCAATTTTTCTAATTAGAGAAAGGTGGTCTGTGTAATGCCCTAAGCTAAATGCATATAGAAAATTAAACCCAAAAATATTCTAGCAACAATTTTTTCTTTTTTTGATTTTATACTAACACACATAAAGCACTGAACTATATTAGACTGATACACTTACTGGGCGTATGTAGTAACCAGATCTGACTTGCTGAAGCTCCTGGTGATGCTCAGCAGCAAGCAAATCTGACACCTTGCTGGTGCTGATGATATTCTGCATGCTCTGATAATCTTGATGTGTTCTGCACCACAAACTGCTGTTTCCTGAAAGTTTTTGTTCCAAAGAGAACAAGTTGATATTTGATACACCTGAGGTTTTTCGTCCCAAGTGCCAAAGGCTCTGTAGCAGTGTCAATCTGAATTTTAGTTTTAATTTTCCAAAAAGATCCCTTCTCTTTTCTTCCCTAGTGCATCCTATACTCCCTTAAACTGGCTATCCACAGTCAGTGGCAGCTAACTCCCTAAATTGTTGGCAGTTCCAATTAGTTAAATGTGCAGCCCCCTTCTTAAATGGCAATCCAATCAATTAGCTGAATGAATGTCCAACTTTTATTCCAAACCTATCTAAAAGACCCAGCAGCTGCACAACTGGAAGACACAAAAACACAATTGCTTCCTAACTTAAGACTCAGCGACCTTATTTCAAACATAAACACTCCTAAATGAAAACTCAGTCCTAGCTAATTGCAGATAGAGCACTCACTTAATGTTGCAGCTAAAAAGGGAACATTACAAATCCACCCTGCTTGGAATTGCTTGTCCACAAGCAATGCACTGCTCGATATTCAAATATCTATGGTCCCTCCCAAGTAACATCCCCAACGGGTAGGTTCTTCCAATGGACCGAGTACTCTGTGATAGACCTATCCCTTTGTATCTTGTCTCATGTGTCAATGATGGCCCTTGAGACCAAAATAAGTTTCCGTTCATCATCCAAGGGTGGCAAATCAATTGATGGTGAAATATGTCGGCCAAATGCCTTTTTAAGGAAAGATACATGGAAAACATTGTGAATCTGATTGCCAATTGGCAACTCCAACTCATAGGCTACTTCATCAACTTTCTTCAAGACTCTATATTGTCAATAGAAGTGGGGTTTGAACTTTTTAATCCCAATTCACTTAATGCACGTTTTCCTATAAGGCTGCAAGTATAGAAAGACGATATATCTCCAACTTCATAGAATCTATTGGTGTGGTGCCAATCTGCATAAAACTTGGGTCTGCTGCAAATGTGATCTTTGAGTGTGTCTTGGCTATGCTTCTGCAAGTCACTAGATGCTGGTACTTTACTGTTATTGAAGACTTCATCAATGAAGGAAAGTGCATCATATCCATATAGGGCCATAAAGGGTGTCATGCCAATGGACCTATGGTAAGTGGTATAATAATAATATTCTCCAAGATGCAACCATCGTTGACAATAGTCTTAGGTGTTGAAAAATCCACTATCCCTATCGTTGATGATAGTTTTAGGCAAACCATGTAGTGAGAATACCACTCTGAAGAACAAGTGCTGTGCTCTGAATTCTAAAGGGATCAAAGAAATGTGCGCATTTAGTTAACCAATCCATTACAACAAAATACCATTTGGTTTACTTTAGGAAGGCATGTAATGAAATCCATAGACATGCTTTCACATTTTTCGTTGGGAATGAGCAAAGGCTGTAGTAGACCTGCCAAAATAGTATTCTTTGCGTTATTCTATTGGCAAGTGGTGTACTCTCTAATATGCCTGGGAACATTCTCATTGAGACCCTTTAGGAAAATCTCTCTCAGTTGCCTATATATCTTGTAGAAGCTAGGATGATCAGCCATAAGTGCATCATGCAAAGTCCTCATAATTTTATTCGTTGTCTTGGACTCAAGTACAAGGAAAGTTTGTTCTTATATAGGATAAGTCCATTTGCCACTGAATACTTGCCATCCTTCACACTTCCATCTAGTAGCAAAAGTGTTCTTAGCATATTTTGCCATGATAGCAGCTTTCCATTCATCAACAATAGAATACATGAAGTAGAAGGTAGGCATTCAGGTAAGGGCATCAACAACCATATTCTTTTTACCATTAACATATTTAATGCCAAAATCATAAGTTTGAAGCTTACTTACCCACTTTTGGTGCCAATCATTCAAATCACATTGGCCAAGGGAGAATTTCAGATTGTTGTGTTCTATTCTTACTACAAATCTGCCACATACTGAGTACTGCTTGAACTTACCCAAAGCATGCATGATAGCAAGCATTTCCTTGTCATAAATAGAAAATACTCTTTTTGAAGCTTTCAATTTTATGGTCTTCAAAGCTATGGAATGCCCTCCTTTTACATTAGCACAACCCCAATCTACTCACCTGAAGCATCACACTCCACAACAATGGCTGTGAGAATTTGGGAATGACAAGTATAGGGCATAAACTCATTAACTCATTACCTTCTTAAGCTTCTCAAAAGCTTCTTGAGCCGTTTCATCCCATAAGAAGGCTCCCTTTTTAGTCATGTCAGTCAGGGGTGTTGTTAGTTGTGAGAAACCCTTGACTAGTCTCTGATAGTAACTGTATAGGCCAAAGAAGCCTCTCAAATGAGTCAATGTAGTAGGGGTTAGTCAATATAGAGTGGCTAGGATCTTTTGCTGATCCACCCAAATACCTTGAGCACTAATGATGTGACCCAAGTATAGAATCTTTGTAACTTCAAAATCACACTTGGATTCTTTTTTAAAGAAGGCTTGCTGTTGCAATATTCTGAGGATTATATCCAAGTGTCTCAAGCATAAAACCATTTTTGAAGGCCCCCAATATGGATATGGCTGGATACAACATTCATAAAAAACACACATATATTTAACACAATTTTCGAAGTTATTAGAGGAGATTTTCATTACTTTAAAGGCAATATAGACAAATAATTGCTACGCAAGTAATTATAAGTTGATTTAACAATTCACAATATACAAATCAGTACCTATAATTAAATTAACAATAATGTCATTTAAATCTAAATTAAAGTAAAATAAAGTGAATTTTAATTATAAATATAAAGAACTAAATAAACAATAATAATCTAAACTTAAAAAATAAAAATCCACTTTCACATTCAATTTTTCAAATCTTAATTAAAAATTTAAAACTATAATAAAATAAGTAAATATACATTAAAATAATATTAAAATATAAATATTAATAATTTAGTAAAGACGAAACAATTAAATATATATTAATAAATTTTATTTATATTTAACTAAGTTACTGATTTGCCACTCCCAGCCTTCGGATACAATATGATTTGTACCGGATTCGAAATTCGGGTCGGATTCAGATAGGAGTCGGAATTTTGACTGTGGATTCGCTGCGGATTCGATTTGCCTCTGCGGATTTGCCCAAGCGAATTTGAGGCGAATCCAGCAGAAAAAGTGTGTTTTTTTTCAATTTTTTTTTTTTTTGGGACCAAAAGTTGATTTCTAAGTAATAAAATATTCATTCCAACCCTAATTTTTGCCTCCAAACACATCTAATGATGCTGCTTTTTTTGATGACCCATATGATTCAGATTGATCAATGATAAATAATGGCTGATTGTAAACACTTGACATTTTTATGTTTGAACTTTAATTTATAATTTTATATCATGACATTCGACTTTTGAGTATCACTAATATTTTAATATTTGACTATGAAAGTGGTGATGTATTTTTGCTATGTTATTAGACTATTAATATGGTGGTGTATTCTAAACTCAATTACTGCTGCAAATATGTATATATTTCTGATTTTTATATGTTTTTAAATTTTTTGTATTGCCGAATCCAAGCCATACCCAACCCCAATTTTTTTTTTGCCGAATCCCGTACCGGATTTGCGTACCCGTACCCGAATCCAAAAACGAATCGATAACTTAGATATTTAAAGATTAAATTTAAATTTTTAAAAATCTCTAACATTTAAACAACATAATATAAATATTAAGTATGAATATAAAATTATAAACAATAAATTAATTTAAATCTGTAAAAACTAAAATGCCAAAAAACCAGTAGAGTAGCGTTGGAAGAAGACCCAAAAAAATGGGCCGTTGAAATAGAAAAACATTTCATTTGTCTCCCTCATTTGGTGTAGGTTATGTTTTTTTAAAATTAAGTTTAGAAAGTTTCACGCCGGATTTAAAAAAAATCAGATCACATAGTATCGGGCATGGCTGGAAAATCATGGTTTTTGGGGCACGTGTGGGTATGGTATAAGATGTGTATCCATGCCATATTGCACCCATATTAGGTATAGGGGTACACATGCTTGGGGAGTGGCAAGTGCGTATCCGACTACTTTGATGAGACTGATCTTCTTGAGTTTTACTATAGGTCAATTTATCATCAAAGATACCAAAATAAATTATCAACTGGGCATTGAATACTTGATTCTTAGTTGATTGGAAAGTAGTTGGAGCATTTGATAGCCCAAATGGCATGACGAGGAGGTCATTGTGTCCACGATGACACTTGAAGTTTGTCTTGTACATGTCCTCATCACGCATGGATTGATTGTAGCAGGACCTCAAGTCAATTTTTGAAAGTTAGATAGCTCCATGCAATTTATTGATAAGCTCATCAATCCAGTTAATGGTATATTTGTTCTTCATTGTTTTCTTGTTCAAGGCCTTGTAGTCTACACACATCCTCATCATACCAATTGTTTTCTTTACAAGTACCATTGATGATGCAAATGGACTAGAATTGGGATTGATGTGGCTTATTTCCAACAATTCTTTCATGGCCTTCTCTATTTCTTTTTTATAAATCAATGGATGACAATAGGGGGTGATCATGATGTGCTTTTAACCCTATTCCAACTTTGATGTGTTGGAATCCCCTATTTGGTAGTAGGCCTAGAGGCATATCATTGAACACAATACTATGCTTATCCACAGGAGTTTGGATGTCAGCATGATAAGTGCAGTGCTTACCCAAATGCAATGTAGTAGGAATGCCTTATATCACAAAGCAATTGGCTGCCCATGAAACTTGTCCCTTATGGACTAAGTTACCAGTTCGGGTTCGGGTTCGAGGGTTTGGTTCATGGATTTGATTAAATTTTTTTTTGGGGTTGGGTTTGTTTTGGGTTCGTCCATACAAAAACATATAAAAATAAAAAATATATACATATTTACAATAGTAATTAAGTTCAAAATACCACATAGCATCATATATTGTATAATAAACAAAACCACCATAAAAAAAATAAAAATTAGATTGTCAATTAGTCAAACTTGAATGTCATGATATATATTATATATTAAAATTAACTATATTGCTGCATTTCTCCTTGCAGGTAAGCATCAAGGAAGATTGTCCAATTGGATGACAATATTATAGATGAAGACTTGTAGTCAAGCTTGGAAACTTGGACTTGGAGAGTACATGACAAATCAAATGAATTCAATGGGATTTTGGGGGCAATGCCCCAAATGGGGTTGAGGGTCAATGCCCCTCGTAGGGGTTTGGGGGCAGCACCCCTTGTGGGGGTCTAGGGCCAATGCCCCCAGTGGGGTCGAGGGGCAGAGCCCTCGCCACCAAGGCCAAATTAGGACCTCCAAAACCGCATAAACCTTCATGGCATACATCATTTTGCATTCACAATAAGAACCAAATTAAGACTTCAAAACCACACAAACCTTCGTGGCATACATAATTTTAGGGTTGGGGGGCTTTATCTACTATTTTTATTTCAAAGAAAAGAATTTTTTATTTGTTATTTTTTTTGAAATACGCCTTGGGTTTGCTTAGGTTTGGCAGGGCCGGACCCACAGGCTATGGGTCAGACTCCGTTTGGATCCATAGGGAACCAGACTTGCACCTCGGACCTAGGCCGGACCGGGACCTAGGCCTAGGTACTTACGGACCGGTTACATAGCTTATGGAAAGTCCTTTCCATATTCTTAATTGTAATTGCTTGTGGAGATCCATCAGATATGCTCCTGAGTACCATATCTTTCTAGTGAGATTTGAACTTCAGCTCCATGGATTGATAAGTTTGGGCAAATTCCCCAAGGGAATGCAACCAATGTATACCTAGAACCATGTGTGCCTCCCCTTGTCCCACAACATAGAAATCATCACACATTATAATCACCTAGGGATACCTTGAGCTGTTGAATTACCTAGTTGCATGGGATAATAAATCCATCAACAAGAGTGGCGTTTAATTCTGAGAAGTGCTCCACCTTCAGCCTCGTCTTAGCCACAAGGTCTTCATCATTAAGATTGTGGGTAGCCCCACTATCAAGAAGCTCAGTTATTCACTGTTTGGATGACTCTCCACGAATGTCAAACGGATAACACCATGGTGCTCCTGAAAGAGTTGCAAGTGTCCCTTCAGCAGTGCTGGTTTTATCTCCCACAACTGCTTATGCTAATGCCCTACAATTGGCTCCTCTATTGCATGTTATTTTGGTTTATCGTTCTCAATCAAAATTTTCTTCATTCAAAACTAGTTCAATGTAATGGACTTGGCCCTTTCCCAAGCATCTATGACTAGGTTTCCAAGGTTCTTTGCATCGAAAATACTTTTTTCTTTCAAGCTCATTTCTAGTAGTTCATAAGTTTTTTTGCTACAATGGTTTGAGGTGTAGCTTTTTGAGGGAATGAATTAAATCCTCTTTTCTGAAAGTTACCTTTTTGCTGTCCCGTAATACTAGTAGGTGCTTTATGCTAAGAAGAAAATTCATTTCTTAGAATAGATGTGTCAAGTGCCAAAGCCCTCCTAATAGCCTTGCAGTGATGGGGTGCAAAGGCGTTAACTAGAGCTGTGAGGGGTTAAGATAAACCTACAATAAAGAGAAAAGTGATTCTCTTTTCCTATACATCAGGTAACATAACAACAATTTGCTGAATTTTAGCTACATATAAATCTAGTAAGATTTGCTCTCTGATTCTGGCAAGCTCCCTGAGGTACTCATTCTCATCCTTCTACTCAAAGTCGTCCAACAATCTCCAACTGAAACCATTAAAATTATAATAGGACTATGCCCTTGTGTGTCCAAAGCATGGTGCCACCAATTATAGGCAGCACCCTACAAATGCAATGTGGTGAATTGAATGGTGTTGTCCTCCACCATAGGGCAAAGTGTAAGTAGGTCTATAACTTCTCCAACTCTGCTCAAGTGGATATTTTATTTCTGCCATCAGAGGTAGGAGCATTTAATCTTTTCAAATGTTGTTGCAGCACCCTCCTTCCATCATTCTAGTTGCTATTATGGGTTCTGTTGCCCTGAAGCTTCTTCTTGAGCGTCTCCAAATAGTTAACAAAAGTTACTGTAGCCTTGAATTCTTCTGATTTCTTTTGATACTCCTCAAAATGTGTGTCCAACTGTCTTGGAGTAATCATCTCAGCATCTGTTTTTCCTTCTTCTATATAAACATGGGCATAGCAGGTTTTGAAGGAGACTTGTTTGGTTGACTGGTGGTCAGTCATATGAAGCTGAACTTCCCTCCCTGTGAGATGCCTTAGTATGATTTGTATTTTGCATGTAATACTTTGAAAATGTAATATTTGTGCCATTAGTTCTGCCGTTCTTTCTTGTTGCCGCTGAATTCCAATTAGGATATCTTGAAATAAATCTTCCCTTCCATCTTTTGTCATTTTCCTCTCTGTCCTCATGTGCCATTTTCTATTTCTGTTCACTCTCTTGATTTCTTGATTCCCTTCACTCTGTGACATGCATTACGAAAGTCTGAATTTGCTTTTTGTTTTGTTTTGTTTTGTTTTTTAATACCTTTAATAGGCTGGCAAGATCACAACTCTGAGGATCAAGCCCAGAAATATTCTAGCAACAAATAACTCTTATATTTTTTTGGATTTTGTACAAAACACACATAAAACACTGATCTATACTAGACTGATACACTTACTGGGTACGCCAGTATGCAGATCTGACTTCTTGAAGCTCCTGGTGATGCTTACCAGCAAGCAAATCTAATACCTTGCTGAAGCTGATGATATTCTACACGCCCTGATAATTGTGATGATGTTCTACACCTTGAACTGCTGTTTCCTGAGAGTGTTCGTTCCCAAGAGAACAAGTTGATAGTTGATACTCCTGAGGTTTTCATCCCAAGTGCCAAAGTTGTTGTAGCAGGGTCAAACTGAGTTTTTAATTTTTCCAAAAAGATCCTTTCTCCCTCAGCACTTGCTATACTTCCTTAAACTGGTGATCCACAAACATAGGCAGTTATCCCACAATTGGTGGCTACTAACTAATAACTACCTCCCTAAATCATTGGCAGTTACAATCAGGTAACTGAGCAGCCCCCTCTTTAACTGATGGTAATCCCAACCAGTTAACTGACCACACACCCACCTTTATTCCAAACCTAACTAAACGACCCAACTGCTGCTTAACTGGAAGATACAAAGACGCAGCTGTTTCCTAACTCAAGATTCAGTTGCTTTATCTCAAACATAAACATTCTTCACTGAAAACTCAGTCTAAGCTAACTTCTGACAGAGCAGTCATTCAATGCTGCGGTTTAGAAGGGGACATTGCAATCTGAATTGTTAGAGAGAGAGACAGAGAGAATGTTAAAAGGCACAAACTTATTACAGTTAAGCCACCTAGACAACATAAGTTGATGTAGCACTTTGCGTACTTTTAAAACTATATCAAATTCTATTGAATGTCAGCCTAGGTTGCCACCATGGAATTGAGTTCCTCTTGGTTTTTAGATAAGGTTAGATTTAAAAACAGTATAGAATGCACGTTGCTACGCAGGGGATTGTACTACAAGAATTAAAACATTGCAATCTGAGTTGTTAGAGAGAGAGACAGAGAGAGAATGTTAAAAGGCACAAACTTATTACAGTTAAGCCACCTAGACAACATAAGTTGATTCAGCACTTTGCCCACTTTTAAAACTATATCAAATTCTATTGAATGTCAGCTTAGGTTGCCACCATGGAATTGAGTTCCTCTTGGTTTTTAGATAAGGTTAGATTTAAAAACAGTTTAGAATGCACCTTGCTACGCAGGGGATTGTACTACAAGATTTAAAATTTTAGATTGTACTACTAGTATAAAATTCACCATGTCCTGCAATCATGGGGACCCTTGGCAGCCCCGCCAATATTAAACTTCACACATTTCTCAGGAAAAGGGGTGGCAGGAGGACCATTGCCCACTTTCTAGAGTTTATTATTCATCCTATTAACTGGGAGAATGTCAGAACAATGTAGTTATAGGAGAATTGAACCATTTAGATGTGGGCAGTGCATGTGATGGCTAACAGTTGTGAATAACATGGGATCTGCATGCTTTGAAAGATAATTTGATTGTGCACTCTGTTTGGTTTCTATTGATGCCATTGTTTTCCAGGGATACAAAATCTCGACAATGTCAGCCATGAACATATTATGGGTTTTGTATCATGTGAAGCATTTGCCAGTATGAAAGTGTATGCTTGGCTGTTCAAATAAATAACTAATCCATGGGTTGTAAGTTTGTAACTAATTTCAGAGATCTCAGGACAGAGTTATCTATTTGCAGCATTTCCTTTGGTTGAAAGTGCATACTTGGGTATTCAAAGAACTCAATAACTCATGGGTGTAACTTATTTGACAGTAAATTTCTGGAATACTTAATAATTCTCCATCTAAAGCATTTCCTGGAATTGGATTTCTCCTGCATATTTTAAGTGGTTGTCTCAGAGCAGTATGTGTATTTCTAGTCTTTTCGTATTGACACTGTCCAGGATTGAGTACAGTTTGACATTGACAGACAGTCAATTTCTGTTGGCTTCACATGTGGGCAAACTTTATGAGTTGCAGCAGGTGGATGTTCTTTGGTCTTTTAAAACTTATTAATGGAATTTGATGTCTAGCTTTACCTTCATATTTGAAGACCATAATTTGAGAACTTTGCCTTGTGGTATGTATTACAGTCGTCATATTAGTAATTTCCTAAGTATCTCATTTCTTGTGAATAAAGACTAAGGTACAACTATTTTCTAGTCTTCCAGTCTGTTTTGAAACGACTTGCTTTCTGGTTTATGTGCTGTATTTTTTAGTCATTTCTTTCTACGTTTGATTTACCCTCTTAAATTAGTGCATGTTCTTACTGACACAGTCTCCATTATTTTCTTCTAGCCCCAGGATGTAAAAACTGCAGTAGAAGATGTTTTGACATACAATGCTGAGAAGTATAATATTGGTCTTGGAAATTTTACTCATCCCACCACCAATGCTGAACAAGCTATTGATGTAGAATTTGCATCTTCAAAGTCAATTTCTGAAAATTATCTTCAAGTAGATACTCTTCCAAATCACACAGTTAGTTGTCCATCATTAAATGGTAGTGCTGCTTCTGCTTCTTCCACTAGATTAATGAAAGTGCAATGTGAGGTAAAGGATGAAACAAGTATGCTGGATGCAAAGGCATCATCATGCTCAAATGCTCATTCCATGAGAGATAAATTGCCAGGGAAGTCCTGCAAACCTCATGTACACAACTCAGATGAGCTGATTTCTTGTTCACAATCCAAGCAATTAGTTGCCTCAGGAAATTCGGTTATAAAGGAAGCAACACAATTTTCAGGCCTGGTTGGAAGGTCCTCAAGGCCAGATGATGGCTTGCAGTCATACAAGCAACTTCCTTTAGGGCAGAAACAAATAGAAGATCTTCTCCAGGCTAGCAAAGATGCTGAGGATTTGATTGGCAAGTCAGGACACTTAAAAGAATACATGGGTGATCCTGATACAAAGAGTGGACCAGATTCTGCAAAACAAATTGTAGTGGAAGCTGCAAATTATTCGGATGATTCAGTATCAGAAGAAAGACAATCTAAATTGGAACAATCTTGTCAAGGGTTTCCTGAGCAGGCGCGAGTCTCCCCACAGCAGTCATCAGTTTTGCAGCAGGAAAGCCGTCTACCATCGACCCACCGACCGAGATTCACAATGGGATCATCAATATATTCGGCAAGTGCTATAGGTACTGAATATAGAATTTGAAGGGGGTCTAGTTCACTATCTATTGAAGATGTTTATAGTTTTGCTTGTATGTATTATGCTTTTAACTGTAATTGTGTATTTTGGAACAGCACTATCAATGCAAGTACCAAGTGCAAGGTCTGTAGCTGGAAGCTCAAAATCAAGTCCTGTGGCAGCCCATTTGCATAAGAATACTGCTTCTGGTGTTGGTAAAACATTCAACCCAAGTTCTGTTTCAAGATCACCTATGTCTGGGCCTATTTCTGTAGCTAATAGTAAGTCATCAGGTCAACTTATCAAATCATCAGTAAATCAAGTATCCTCTTCATCAGCTACTAAGTCAGCTCATCTATCAAAGCAGCGATTCAGGTCGGGTAGTCCAGCAGATTTCAAGAAAGATGAAGCTGGTAATACATTTGGCAAAAATTCAAATTCAGGAAGTCCAGGCCAAGTTCCTCCTGACATATTGTCATTCAAACCAGTTGTGAAGGAGAATGTAAAGTGCTCAGCAAATTCCACAGTGAAAACAGCATCACATGGGAAGTCAAGTATTCAAGCTGGAACTTCTAAGCATGCTGCATCAAATTCAAAGGGTCATAAGTCCTTTACATCTTCAAAGTCATCCTCTGGCCAGAATGTGCCTCGTTCTGCTTGTTCTGCAGAGCAAGCATCTGCAATGCAGCCACAGAATCATTTGTCAATGCAGACAAAGCAAGTTACTTTTGGGGAAACTCACAAGAATGAAAAGTTGAATTTACAAGCCTCCCAATCTGTGTCAAAGGCTAATGCTGCTTTACCACATGCTCACCCTCAAGTTCCAAACAGTGTCTCTGCAACCTTAAGTGATGAAGAGGTGAAGGACTAGGTGAATTAGCTTTCTGTTTAATTCATTAGAATCTCTTGGAATAGTTAGTATTCTGTGGTTGGTTCTGAATTTGCTAATTTTGTGATTTTCATGGATGACAGCTTGCCCTATTGTTGCATCAGGAACTCAATAGCTCTCCAAGAGTTCCTCGAGTACCACGTGTGCGACATACTGGCAATATTCCTCAGTTGGCATCTCCAACACCTCTTTCTGGAACCTTTGTGAAGCGGCCAACTGCTGTTACACCACAGTGTAGTTCTGTCAGTGGACAGAAAGATCACACTCTGGTAATCTTTCTATTTCAATTATGATTTTCAAGTTTCAAATGTTCTTACTTCTTAGGAATAATAATATGCTCTTTTCTTTGTTTTTCCTAATTTCCGGAAAATCCCTTGCAGGTTATCAAAGAACATATAAGTATTTCCATCATGCAATTTATAGTTATACTATTTGTTTTATTTATGTTAATGAAATTTGTACAGGTTTCAAAAAGAAGGGGGAGGGAAGACAATGCAAGAGAGGGTTCCCGGACCCCTGTTCAAGGATTGGATGAATCTATAAAAGCTGAGGGACTTTTGTCTTCTCCCGACACAAGGAGACTAGAAGAAAACAATAGGGGTGATGATTTTTCATACACAGGGAGAAGGGAAATGCATTCTAAATCATCAGATAACACTTACACTGCAAAGAAAAATTTATCTTTAACTAATGTAAACAATATGACAGATGGAAGTATGTCTCTTGCCTTTAATTCAAATGATGGGCCTTTGTCTAGTATCCACGTATCTCCAGGCGATTTGTCAGATGATGCAGAAAATATGATAATCGAAGGCATTGCATTGACACTGCCAGGTATTTCTTTGTTACTAATATTTACTCTTCAATAGACAATTCTTAATGATCGTTTCCTGTGGGAGTTAGCCATTCATTGGTTATAAAATGAGCCCATTTCTTTTCTTCAAATTTTCTCCTTATGAATTTCCTCTTTTCAGGTTTAATTGATGATATTCTCAGCAAAGCTCCTAAAATGTCATATGAAGAAATTTGTGAGGCTGTCCTTCCGGTATGTATCTTATGCAAGTAAAGACAATGGTGCACAGTTTGGTTTGCATTTGGTTGTCTTTGATGTTTGCAGGGCCTATCACAATTTTTTGTGTCTAGATTATGTATCATCATAATTATCATTTTTCTCACTCACACAAGTGTGAATGCCATGACAGCATTGGCAAAAGCTAAGGAAACACAATGGTGAGAGATATGCCTACACAAGCCATTACCAGGCTGTTCTTGATTGTTTAAGGAATCGCACTGCATGGGCTCATCTTGTTGATCGTGGACCGAAGGTAGCTCTGTTTCTCTCTTCTGATTTGGGTTGAAACTAATATTAAATAGTTGTTTTTTTAGTTTCTATGTTGAGAACTTGAGAATACATTTAAGTGTGATTATTCTTTTGACAATGATAATGTTTGAAGAATTCATAACTGTTAGTGTTTTGTTTTTTCACTCAGCATCTAATCAGCTTATTGTATTTTTCAGACAGGCATGGGTAGAAAGAGACGCAGGATTGATTTGGCTGCAGCTGCAGACTCAGAAAATGAGGAAGATGCTGAAGGTAGACATTCTGTTCATGAAGATGATCAACACACTGGTAGGTCAAGCAAGTTGCATGATGTGGGTAGTGAGAGAACTGATTCATTGGCTTCTGATAGACAAAAGGATATTGACACTGCTCCTTTAGAGGAAGTTCCCAAGGGCAAGCGTAAAGCTCGAAGGCGCAGACCAGTGTCATTTAAGGGAAAAGAAGATATGGATGAGTTTAAGAGATCCAACAAAGAAAAACAGAGATATAAAATAGAGGGCTCAATCAGAATTTCCCAGCAAGATGAACATGAGCCCTTTTCACCATCAAGTGAAGATGGAGAAAGTATTGACAGTGAAGATGATAATCACCATGCTGCTCGTAATGTGAGGATGCGTTTGGCAAGCAGTGATACAAGTGGTGATGATATAGAGTCAACCCCATTAAATCTTGTGGCCTAAATAAAGAATATTACAAGTGTTCGAGATAGTTTGCTGCAAGAATCTTATGGTACAGAACATATGTCAAAAACATCTTTAATTTGTGATATAGTTATTCATCTTGGAAGTAATGGTGATTGTCCATGAAAATTCTCTGTATTTTATTGTAACAAAAAATCTGGATTGCTCCAATCATTGCATTGTTTCCCTGAACAGCCGGCACATTCATACTATCCTTTGGCAATTTGGATATTGGGTCTGGGGTTGTAAGCAGTTTATAGTTCAGATTGATTTCCATGCTGTCAAGATTTGGAGTGGAAGTGTACCAATCTTTGAAATGCGGGGAAAATTTACATACTGTTAACATATCCAATTTTTCTAGTTCTTTAATCTCTTTCTTCGTACAAAGTGCTAAATTAAACATGGGTTAACGGTAGGGGTGCTACTGATTTTATTGTTGGTACATGGGAATGCGGTCTCAGTGTTCATATCTTGAGCGTACAACAATTTAAAATCACGGTTTTTGGACCTTATTAACTGCTAGCTCCTATTTATTATTGGAAAAATAAAATTCATTAGTGATGCCAGTCTATGTGCATTAAATTACAGCTGTATTGTTTATTTTTCTTCTTTTTTCCCTGAAATGAGTAACTAATGAATTTTATTAAAATGGAAATATTGATGTGTTGGAGATCAGAACTTAAGGTTTTATAGATAGTAGTGGCTACCACATTCAGATTTTACTGGGTTGGAAAGCTGCAAAATAGTCAAAGAGAAAGACTAATTTGTTCCACATCTGATTATAGCCATAGAATTTAACTAATGTAAAAGTTGTCAACAGAATTGTATTTGGATTTGGAATATTTATATCAACTGCTGTTGTGTCAGCTTCTATGGTTTCTGCCCGATGTCCTGACTGTTTGAAGAACGTTGTTCCAGTTGTCGGAAGTTTACACTATTATATTGTCTTTCTACCTTCCTAGACTTGATTTGCCATTTTTTATACATCTGCCAAGTGTTTAATCATTAATAAAAAGGCTGTTTCTCTTTTGCAAAATTCAAAATCAGAGATTAACAGAATGTGTTATGATTAATTACTTGAGATAATTGCAATTCTAACATAGTATTTCTTTACTGTTTTGAACGATTGAGGATTGATACACCCTTTGAATCACTTTACCATGGTAAAACCAAGAGGTTTTATCAAGCTTTGTCCCTTACTAACCATGTTTCTTGTGATGAGTATAAATGAATGATATCCAAAGGGTTAACTTTCGCTTAAGCAAACAGATCACAGAGGTTGATATTGTGCTTAAGCAAACAGATCACAGAGGTTGATATTGTGGTAGGTGGGAGGGGTGTAAATGGTTTAAAATATGCAAAGGGTTTTAGTATTACCTTAATCAAAGAGATTATGAAGGTTGATTTTGTGTTAAGTAAGGCTCAGAGTGTGGACTTTTGCCTCAGAAATGCGTAACTTGAGATAGGACCTCTCTAGATTCATGTGGACTTGTTTGTGACCAGCTTGGAATCATGACATGATCCTAGGAATGGATGAGTTTGGGCCACATTGAGCTTATTTTGACTATCATTCCAAAATAATAGAATTTCTTGTATAACGAGGGAAAGTTGGTAATTCTCCAACGTGTTTGTCAACCTGCGGTGGTTAGAACAATCTTGATGATGCAATATAATTCTTCAAAGACCAAAGACGCTTGATAACCCCTCCAAGGTGCTTGTCGACCTAAGAAGTTAGTTTGTAAGGAGTGCAAGATGCACCTGGTTGAGTTGGATGAAAGTAGTTAAGATCCAATGCATAATATTGAGGATCACCCTCTTCTTGAGGTATTTCATGATGTTTCTTTGAAGAGGATGCCTAGCTTACCTTGTAAGTGGTAATTTGATTCATCAATTGACCTAGTTCTAGGGTTGAAGCCTATTTTTAAGGCATCATATCAAATGAATGCAACCAAAGAACGAGAGTTGAAGATTTAGCTATATGATGAAGAAAACTGATTGATCCAATTGATTGTGTCATATTAGGGTGTAATTGCTCTCTTTATTAAAATGGATGGAACCACGAGGTTTTGTATCGACAAGTGGATGATCGACAAGATGACCATCAAGAATTGTTATGCATTGCATTGGATTGATGATCTATTTGACCAAATGAAAAGAGCAGCAATTACACTAAGATAGGCCTTCAATTAGGTTATCACCAACTCTCAATTAGAGAAGATATTCTAAAGATTGCCTTTTGAACATGGTTGGGGAATTGAGTTTATTGTGGTTCCTTTTGAACTTATCAATGTGCTCTTGACATTTATGAGTCACAAATATTTTTGTTCCATTGATTTCTTGGATAAGTTTATATTGGTATTTTTGACGAAATTTTAGTTTACTCTAGGAATCAAGGCGAGCATGATATGCGAGGATTATCTTCTAGCATCTTAGAGTGTCGAAGGTTTATGGTAAATTGTTGAAGCGTTCCTTTTTTAGTTGAAGTCCACTACTTAGGACACATCATTTCTGCAGAAGGAATTTGAGTGGATGTTATAAAGATCTAAGCTATAATGGATTGGCCAACCCAAGAGAATGTGGCAGAAAACATAAACTTTATGGGACTAGCCAACTATTATTGCTAATTCATAAAGAATTTCGTTGGAATTGCTAATACTATAATTGTGTTGCAACAATAAGGGAATAGGTTTGAGTGGACTACGAAGTGTGAACTAGCCTTTCAAAAATTAAAGCTATCCTTGACCATTGCATTGATTGTGCAGGTGCCCAATGATTTGGAAAAAGAGATTATAGTTTTGGGCAACACTTTCTTAGAAGGTTTGGGAGGAGTTCTCATGCAGGATGGGTGTGCTTACTTATGGATCTAGTTGAAGGACCACAAGCTTAGTTATCCCACCCTACTTAGAACTTGTATCCCTTGTGCATGGTTTGAAAATATGAGGACATTATTTGATTAGAAGACCCAAAGTTGAAGGACCACAAGCTTAGTTATCCCACCCTTGACTTAGAACTTGTATCTCTTGTGCATGGTTTGAAAGTATGAGGACATTATTTGATTAGAAGACCCTTCAACCTTATAACATATCATAAGTGCATTGAACATGGATTTGTGCAACTTAACGACAAACAATAGAGGTGGTTGGAATTCATTAGAAACTTCAAACTTAACATCTATGTCAAAGGGGAGGGAAATGGAGTGGTTGATGCTCTTCGTAGAAAAGTAGGAATGACAACCATTTGCCAATTTTAGATCCAATTTTAGGATTCTATCTAGAGTTCCTAAAATGATGAGTTCTATAAGCTTATGCATGATAAGTTAATGTAAAAACTTGAAAAATCTAAGTTATTAGCTTGACGGAGATGGATTGATGTACTATAAGAGATAATTTTTGTTCCTTTTGAAGGAAGATTATGGGAAAAAAATCCTTGAGGAACCTTGTTAGGAAAAACATTCACATAGGACTTATTATGTATTGAAGGAAAAATGGTGAAAACATTATGACAAATAAATTATAAATGAGCACATTAAGTTCCCTAATTTCTCTAACTCATTGTTTGAATTCTTAGTTACATAATAGTATAGCTCTGATTGTAATTGCAATACAACTGGTCTTTTTAAATACTCACTAAACAAGTGACTTGCAAGGTATAGTATGTGTGAAATAAATCTCCCTAACCTAAATGTAAGCATTACAACCCTATTTTATCGTTGGTTCACTTATAGGAATCAAGACACTAAAGGCATAAATGAAAATGCAACTTTAATATTCTAGCATCCCCCCTTAATGTGAAATTGGAGGATTTACAACACATTTAGTTTAACACATATAATACATAGACATGTAAGAGAATGCCATGATGATAATCCCCCATTTATGACGAGCTCTTTGAGACACAATTTATATAAAAAATTGACAAACCTACTCTCCATTAACAGTTTGGTGAAGATATCCACCACTTGATCCTTTATCCCAGCATAGCCAATCAAATTCTATTGAAGCTCAAGTAGTTGATGAAATACTTGATCTCGATATGCTTAGTCCTCACATGAAAAAGATAAAGTTCTTGACAATTTGAAGAGAAATTTGATTATCATAACAAACCATCGATACATCTTTCAACACATGCAAATGATCTAACATCTCTCACAACTACATTGCTTCATTCAATTCTTGAGCTAGTCCAATGTATTTTGAAACACTATTCTACCTCTTGGAAGACCACAAGATTAAAGAATCTCCCAACACGAAGACATAGCTTGAAGTAGACCTCCTATCATTAAGATACTCTACCCAATATGGATTTGTACCAATGGAGAATACATTCACTTCCTCTCTTGAACTCAAGTCCAAAATCTAAAATACCTCTTACACATATCTCAAGATATTCTTTGCAACTTTCATGTGACTACTTTATGGTTCTTGCATAAACTAGGTCACCAATCCAACAAAAAATGAGATCCTAAGCCAAGTGTGAGAGATACAATGAAATACCCATTAGATTGATATTCTATAGGATCTACCTCTTATGTTCCTATCTCCTCTATCCACTTTATACCAAGATTACATGGAGTTTTGGCAACATTTGCATCCTACATCTTGAATCTTGTCAACAACTGTTATCTAAAATTATAAGGTTAGCAACTTCATTTTAGTAATAAAATCATCATTATTCCCCATTAGAATGAGCTCATCCATATACAGATCAATAATGAGAATTTCTTGATCAATCTTCTTAACATAGAGATTGGGTTCCTTTTCAATTTTTTTGAAACCCAACTCCCCAAGATATCAACCAATCTTCTCATACCACTCATGAGGAACTTACTTCAATATGTATAACGACTTCTTCAATTTACAAATCGAGCGTTCCTCTCCTTCCTTCATAAATCTAGGAGATTGTTGCATGAAGAGTTCTTCCTTCAAATCATCATGATGAAGAAACACTCTTTACATCTAATTGATGCTCCTACCACTTGTATGTTGCTATAGTGAACCTTGGAACTAGATTAAATGTCTCATTATAGTTAATGCCTTTGGTTTGTGAGTGTCCCCTTCGGTACAAGTTGAGCTTTGTGCTTCTCAACTTCCCTTTTAAGTGAACTTGGTCTTGTAGTCCGACTAGTACCTATATGACCTTAAAACATGATTTGCAAAACAGAAACATAATCGTGAATAAACGAGAATCACAATCAAAGATCACAACAATAAAGCAAATAAGGTAAATTGATTAGAAAAAGAATGCAAATATGCAAGCATTGAAACACATAATTTTACCCTAACATAGCTCCATTGCTCTCCTCTATTTCACCTTGGGAGAAATGGTATGAATAATATTTGCTATGAGATTTATATATTAAGCACAATAGCATCCAACACTTGTAAAATATGAGTAAAGCTTTCTTGCATGATCTGAGATGAAAAATGTAGAGGATGGTTGCGTTTATAGATATTCGGTGATACCGATCAACGATCAAGATAAGATGAAACACTGAAAATGATCAAGGGTGGAGGATTGATGAGAGAAATTGATTGATTGTTAAATGACTGCATTATTTCATATAACTAACTGCATTATTCAGTTAAGAGGATTGATTGGAGTGTTAATCGAGACTGACGGTTAGTAGATTGAATTGATTGCTCCGTGGACTTGGAGTGGATTTGATTGAGGAGTGGAATGATTAGATTGATTGTCTGAGAGTAAGTCTCAGTCAATAGGTGAGGTGGAATTTGCATGAACATTTAATAATTAAATAAATTTAATTATTATTTACATGTGCAAAGTTGAATTTAATAAATAAAATAAATAATTTTATTTATTTTGGAAGAAAGTAATGTTGTGATAAATGAATTAATTAAATAATTAAAAAAATTATTTAATTTAGGAAGTGGAAAATGGATAATTAATTAAATAATAAAACTTTAAAATAGAAGATTAATTAGTAAATTAATTAAATAACATTAATTATTTAATTAATATAGAGGGGTGGATAATATGAATTTAATTAAATAATATGAAATTATTTAATCATCAGGATGAAGTGAAAATGATCGTTAATTTAATCATTTAGTCAAAATTAGGTGTACATTTTGCCCCTCTTTGAGACAATTCATTTTTATAGCATTGTTTCAAAGAAAGTGATGCCTTCCCCCAGTTTGTCTCAACGAATGAACAAATGAATGTAGGATGCCCCCTAGAGAGTTTGACAGAAGAATGAAATTGTTAGGTTAAACTCTCGAAAAGGATTGAAAAGATGTGATAGAGATGAAGGAAAATGGAAAGAGTAGGATAAGAAAGATTTGGACGAGGAAAAGTTAATATGGTGAAAGATAGTGACAAGATACTTAATGTTGATCAATGCCACACATTGAAATGAATGAGAAAATAGAGTGATGTAGATGGAAAGAGATGGATTGATATAGATTGTGCTTTCTATTTTGTGCATATTTTTTACCACCATAGAGCATTTTATTATGTGGCAAACAAAGGTATGCACACATAAGTATGAAAACTATGGTGGTGTCTATATCCATTTGCTTAAAGATTTTGATATATGACAAGTGGATATATGTACACCAAGTTGAGATAGACCGTGGTGACGTCAGTACCCATTGCCAAGTCGAAGACACAGCAAACAAGGATTATTGTTAAACGTACTAGAAGTGATGGAACCTTGTCGAAATATGTAAGGAAACATAGCTTCACAACATGATAACCCTAATGCATAAAGGTGATTGAAAAACTTATATACATAGGGTGATTTGTTAATTCTCGAATCTAGTCCAACACACAAGGGACATATCTGTCATAGCAACACTTAAAAATATTCCACAAACACAACATATGAAAGCAATGACCTTGCCCCATTCTTTCTCCTCTAATCATTTTGAGATATCCTTGAGGAACATTAGAATAGGACAATAAGATAAATCAAGAAATAAAAGACTCAAAGACCAGTTAGATCAACAACTATCATACTTTCTTGCCAGAAAAGATTTGCTCCATAGTGAAAAATCTCAATTGTAGGAAAGATGTATCCGTTAGGACATGATTTGTTTGATAAGATGTTAAAAGCGGATTTGACAATAGATCGGTAGGTTGTAGATAGTTTAGCCAAAGTCTCCTATCCTTGATTGTTTCATGAATGCTCAATGTGTCAGGATGTTGCATGGTTTGTGTTTGCTTAAATCTCGTGTCCAAACAATTTAAATTTATTTGTGTATGGTAGATGTTATGTTTTGAATTTTTTGGAAATTTTTAATTTTGGATTTTTTTGGAATATTTAATGTTTTAGGATTTTTTGGAATATTTAATGTTTTTGGATGGTGCTTTAAGTTTAGATGAATGATCTTATGATGGACCAATATCAAGCCATGATAGGGATGCCAAGTATATGAAAAAGGGTTTTATTATGGATGGATTGAATGAAAGCGCTAATAGATGGTGGAATATGGCTTCTACACATGGTGCCTGTAAATAGGTTTTCACCATGGTACTAACCCAAGGCACCACTGAAGTGGTTTTCACCATAGGGCAGATTATTTCTCTTGTACTTTTTTTTCTTTCTATTTTTTCATTTTTCATTTTTTCACTTAAGATACTCTGAGGATCAAGCATAGAATTTCCTCAAGTGGATGTCATTGATGGGCTCATCAAGTGGTTCACCTTTATATGTTGATAACTGATATGCTCCTGACCCATAAGCTACTGTGATACCAAAGGGGAATAACCAGTTAGGCTCAAATTTCCCTTTCTTCTCATGTTCTTGTTGATTTTTTTGTTTTTCCTTGAGTACCAAATCCCTTACTTAAAATTTGTGTGTGACAACCTTTTTATTGTAGCTATGATGGAGGCAATTTTTCTATACTTGCAAGTGGTTTAGTGCATTGAGGTGCCTTTCGTCAAGTAACCCCAAGTCCTCCATTGTGGTATTCCTATACTCTTCATCATCTATGACATGGCATAGAGAAACTCAAAGTGAAGGGAGCTCGACCTCTATGGGAAAAAATGATTCAACTCCAAAGATGAGGGAATATGGGGTTGCGCATGTGGGTGTGCGAATGCTAGTTTGATAGGCCCATAGTGTAGGGTTGAGCTGGATGTGCCAGTGACAACCAATATCATTGCCAATTTTCTTTAGGATTTTTAATATTATTTTGTTCGATGCCTCAGTTTAACCGTTGCTTTGTGGGTAATAATGAGTTGAGAAACAATGTTAAATATGGAACTTGTTGCATAACTCACGAACATCCTGGTTCTTAATAGTTTACCATTGTCTATTACAATAGTTGAAGGGATCCCATATCGAAAAATGATGTAGTTCAGGATAAATTTGGCTATTTGTTTTTGATAATATCAGTAAGTGGAATAGCTTCGATCCATTTGGTGAAATACTTCACGACAATAGTTATGAATTTGTGTTCGTTGGAGGTTTGGGATGGATTTTTCCTACGAGTTTGAGTCCCCGCTATGAGAAAGGCCATAATGAGGTAGTTTCTTGTAGTTAATTTTCAGGTGCATGTATAATATTTTCATGTTGTTGACACTTTAGATATTTTCATGCAAACTTTGGGTGTCTTGTTCCATTGTTGGCCAATAGTATCCAGATTTGATTAGTTTCTTGGACATATTTGGACCGCTAGAATGTGCCCCACAAATACTGTCATGTACCTCTTGTAGGGAAGTTTATGCATCTTCCGAGTTAAGACACCTAATGAGAGTATCGTCAAAGCTCCTTTTGTATAATGTATCACCAAGGATGAGGAAGTGGGATGAACAATGAATGAAAGTTTTTCTTTGGTTATTAGATAAGTTAGGTGGAAGGGTTTCTTGAAGGTAGTTGTATATGTCTTGGTACCAAGGGGAATTGGGACCAACGATTTCACACACAATTTCAAAATCTGGGACACTGAATGTAGGGACCAAGAGTTGTTCCACTAAGAATTTACACTGCTGAATATTGTGCGACAAATCTAGGAGAGATCCAATGGTAGCCATGGCATCTACTACCTTGTTGCTTAGTCTTGGAACTTGTTCAAATATCATATCAATGAAGTACTGCTTGAAACTATCCACCATTTTCTTGTAAGGTAGAAGTTTTTCATCTTTGGTTTGGTACTCATCATTGACTTATCTTATAACTAGATGAGAATCTCTATATACTTGAATTTGCTTGAGTTACCATTGTATTGTCATTCTAAGTTTGGTGATTAGTGCTTCATACTCTACTATAATTTTTGTATATGGGAATGGAAAACAATATGATTTGGGTATACAATCACCTTCGGGGGTGATAAATAATATACTTGCTTCTGTTTCATGTTGTGTGTACGAGCTGTTGAAGTAAAATTTCAATATTTAAGTTGGGGTGACTATGAATATACCCTCATCCGGAATATCCGGCACTATCAGATGATCATTTGTAATAAGGGTATTTTCTAGTTGATCCACTATTACTTGACCTTTGATCACCTTCCTATCTACATATTCAATATCAAATTCACTGAGGATCATTAATCATTTAGCTAGACAACATGTGAGTGGGACCTTATTCAACAAATACTTGAGAGGATCTATTTTTGCAATAAGTTTATTCTAGTTGTTGAGCATTTAATGTCTCAGCTTATGTGAAGCAAAAATAATTGCTAAACATGCACGTTCGATTGGTAAATAACTGATTTCATAACCTACCAGAGTATGACTGATGTAATGGACCACCCTTTCTCTACCTATTTCATTGTGTTGTGCAAGGAGTGCACCCGTGCGATTGGTGTGTTAGATATATACAATAAAAGAGGCTTTCCCTGAATCAGTGGCATCAATACCAGAGGAGATGCCAAATAATATTTGAGTTGTTGGAATGCCTTTTGATAATTATCATCTCATTTAAAGGTAACACCCTTATGCAAAAGTTGTATAAACGAGTGGCACTTATCTGCTATCTGTGAAATAAAGCGTCGAATGGATTGGAGATTTCCCTATAAACTTCACAGTTGTTTGAGAGTGGTGAGAGGAGGCATGCCAATTATTGATTTTACCTTCACTAGATCAACCCCAATGCCTATCCTAGATACAATGTATCCCAATGATTTTCTAGATGTCACCCCAAAAACAAATTGCTCTAGGATTTAGCCAAAGGTTATATTGCTCCAACCTATCAAAAATGTTAGCTAGTATGTCGAGATGGCTTTCTTTGGTGATTGATTTTGCTAGTAGATCATCAAAATAGTCTTCCATCAAGATATGCATCATGTCATGGAAAATGATTGTCATAGCCCGTTGATAGGTAGCTCTGACGTTTTTAAGACTGAAAAGCATGGAATTCCAACAAAAGGTCCCCCATGGAGAAGTGAACGATATTTTATGTTGGTCTTCAGTGGTGTTGGTTGAATTTTTTTTCCTTTAAACGATTAATTTATATTGACTCCATTCTGCTCAAAAGAAGAACTAATCTATCACCAATAGTTGGAGAGATCGCCATTGCATTGGCGATCTTCCTCTAAATTTTAGTTGAGGGGTAAAAGCACAAACATGTGTCACGCTTTAAAGGAATCAACCAACAACAATTTTTTTTTGAACTTCGACCACATAAAAGTGGTCTTTATGTTTTGAATTTCAAAATGATGTAAACTAATGAAATGTAGAAATATTGATGAAGTTTATTCCTGTAATTTTTCAATTTAAAAAAAAATTGTTTTGATTTTTTCTTTTAATCTATTTAAGAGCAGATTTTGGAATCTTGAAAATTTTAGGAAAAAGTGATGGTCATTTGACATCAAGAAACAAATAGAAAAAAACTTCATTTTTTTTTCCTCCAAATAGGTAACTTCAATATCTAGTGCACGGAAAAAAAATTAAAATTTGGATTTATATTTTTCTCGTAATAACATTTTAAAGTCAAACTTGTCAGAATTTGATAGTTTTCATTTGACGTCAACTATTGTCTCTTTTCTTAATCATTTTCAAAAAAGAAATTATACCCTTTTGAAGAGGATTCTCTCCTCTAGTGCACCATATATTTTTCATTTTTTTTTTAATGTTTTTTAAAATTTATAATCAACCTCCTTTTTAACTTTAACAACCTACTTGCATTATTTTAAAAATAAATATATTAAAACTAATTAAAATATAAAAAACTACATATTTGGATTCACCACTCCAAGCTCTACAAAAGGGTATTTTTATTTTTTCTTTTTAAAAATCATTTTTACTGAAGAAATACTTGAAGTTGAAAGTTTCAATTTTTTTGAAAAAAGTTGAGTTGGCTGCCAACTAGGATGCCACATAGACAGTTTTGGTAGAAAGGGTTTTGACCAAAACCCTTGCTATCGAAACCCCACACGTAAAATAAGCGACATTTCAATGTGACAAAGGGAAAAATTCAAATTTTATGATTTCGGGCGAAAGGGTTTTCTTCTGAAACTCTATGTGCCACGTATAAGGCACATGGTTTTGGGCGAAACTAGTTTGATCGAAATTGTTTAGGTCGATACGATTTCGATCGAAACTATTTAGTTGGCCGAAAGTGCGACACAACTTTGTGCTTTTACCTTGAGGTACAAATCCCTCATATGATATAATTTGATTTTTTGAATTTTATGAAATCAACAGTATGCTTTTGACTAGAAAGCAAAAAAGGAAAACTAACATCTATCCATAGCCATGAAATAGATGCGATTGATATTGATTTAAAATGTCTAACTAAGCTGAAAAGTAAATTGACAAACTATCAATATCATGACTCACATATCGGACTATCAATAGTAAGCTGACTCGACTCATAACAATCTCAACATTCAATGAGGATACATGAAAAAAAAAAACCAAATAATAGCACATCTTCACAGGGAAGGAATATCCATAACACCTATCAAAACTCATAATTTTTTTCATAAGCATTAAGTATTTCATTCAAAATTCATTGCTCACAAATAATAAACATCTACAACAAAATAATCAAAACTGCAAATTTGATCCTTCAATTAAGATCAATTATCTCTCATGCATCACAGTGCAAGGGGGATCAAAATTTTAGACCCTTGCAATGTCCAAATGAAACATATTTAAAGTTTTAAGGGAATAATTAACAGGATTTTATTGAAAATGGATTCTTGAAAGAATGATAACCATTATCTGGCTGAATAAGCAACCTACGAGAGACCAACTGATTTCTATTTGGTCATGACATGTAGTCATTAATGGCTATTTTAAGAGTGGTTATGATTGTATGAGTTTATGGTGAACTCCTCAAACACCCCAGGATCACCTGCAAGACAAAATAACTTCCATAAGAGAGAAATGGTAGAAATATCATGCTATCATTAAGGATGCAAGAATTCCAAACTGAATATAGTAAATACATATGATGCCTTGCTTATAAAGGCAAGGTGGTGAATATGATTAGCCAAGATCATGACAAGTGTCTTAATCCTATTACATGAGACAACTAAGACATAACAACCTAGGATAAGATAAGATCTAGAAAATACAATTCATCCTTCTAGAAGGAATCTTAGAGCCTAAGTAAACTTAACATGTGACTATGTCCCCCAATTACCTAGTGAGTGAATTAACTAGGTACGTGAAATATATTCACACCAACACCTTCCCTTAAGTGCAACTTAGGGAGAAGATTATTATGAAAATGATGCAAAGATGCAAGGATCGGTCCCAACTACTAGGCCATGCTAGGTACCCATGTACAAATGCAAATGAAATCTCTCACAAACGGAGAAAAGGAGAAAAACCAGAGGGACAAAACTCCTCCTCAAAAGAGAGATAAATATAATAATGATATCTACCACAAAACTAATCAATCTCCATCCACACAAAGGATGACAAGAGAGATCATACAACCCCCCATAATGAGATAACCAACTGTAGAGAAGCACTAGAAGCACACTTGTGGAGTAACACTAGAATCCTAAATCTGGGAAGCAAGGAAAGATAATTATGTTTGCTAGAAACCATATTAGAGTCACTCAAGGACTCAGGTCAGAATCATCATAAAGAAACAACAGACCCAATGCCAAGGAACACTGGAAAACTCAGAAACTAGAATAACCCTGGAATCTATGAAGTAACATTTGATTGATAAATGATCTGGAACTAAAATGAAGTGCAAAGATCAAAATTCCACCCTCCCAACAATCAAAACATCCAAGTAATCTCCAAAACACCCTTTGGGGAAAAACTGAAATAACGATCAACCTGGAACAGATACAAGAAAAAGTGCATGGATGGAAATGTAGGGCTCCTCAATACCTTTCCAACGTCACAAGAATCATGAAAATTGGAGATCATGGGAAAAAGTTATGAGCTCAGGAGCCATAAAACAACATCTGACTTCAACCTGTAATAAATGCCACCAAACAACAAAATTCTAAAAAATCACTTGTACCACTAGAAAATACACATCACCAACTTTTTGACAATATTTTGTTTAAATTTTTTTGCCATATAGAACAAAATTTATGCAAAAACGAAAAAGGCATAAAGGAGGAACTTTTAACACTAAACATGTTCAAAAACAAAAGACTAAATGGGTGCAAAATTTTGGCCCTTGGTCGCCTCATAGGATCACTGTTTGCACTCAAGGTTTAAAATTTTTTTTGCCAACAACAATGGTGGTGCTATTGGGCGGAGCGGTGGGCGAAAGGTTGTGCCACCCCCGAGCGCTTAAGCCCTTCCTCGAGGTGGCCGTCGACTTTGAACCAAGTGACTAGCACTCAATGAACTTTGGTCGACGCAAATAAAAAATAAAAACTTTTATAAATATGCATCACCTGGTAAAAGAAGCCTACCAAATCATAAATAACATGTACCATACACTAAGGACATTGAAACAGATTTGATGCGTCGAGCGGTTCAAGTTATATGGTCAATCACAAAGATTTTTTATTTATTTTTAATATTAAAATAACTGCCAATTAATCAATAAATCTATGGATAATGAAGATTTCATATCGACAGTGAAAGGATGCCTGACAAATGGATAGTGCCACAGAAAAGGAAAACTTTCATAGATTTGTACATCGAAAAAGCCACCAACTATCGATTTAGATGACACGGGAAAAACACAAAGAATCTATAGGTGAAGGTACAATTTGGCAATGATTTGAGAAACCACTATGCAGTGAATATAATATATCATAAAAACTAGTCAAACTGCAAAAAAATGTACAATGATGCAAACAATGCAAATTTGACAATGCCTGGGTCGTATGACCACGTGCAGATCCATATGGTCGTATGGCCTAATTTTTTTTGCCTCACCTTACAACTAAAAGTGTTGGGATTTTGATGAATTGACAGTCGATCTTAGAGTTCTCGAGCCTCTTAGACGTAATGGAAAGGTCAATTTTAACCCAAACTGCTTTGAAATTACAACTACCCTCTAAATTTGGCAACAAAAACCCTAGCTTCAAACCCTCACAGATCTAAAAAAAATATATTAGATTTTGATGAAATGAAAGCCGATCTTGACTTTCTCAAACAACCTAGATTCAATGGCGAGGTTCTCAAGACCCCAACTCGCACCCACCAAAAATTTCACACCAAGATTGGTCCCTCAGATCTGGGAAGAAGCCTACAACAATGAAGCTCTTATACCATGTAGGAGTTTATGGTGAACTCCTCAAACGCCCCAAGATCACCTGCAAGACAAAATAGCTTCCACAAGAGAGAAACAATAGAAATATCATGCCATCATTAAGGATGCAAGAAATTCCAAACTGAATATGAAAAAGTACATAAGATGCCTTGCTTATAAAGGCAAGATGGTGAACAAGATTAGCCAAGATCATGACAAGTGTCTTAATCCTATCACATGAGACAACTAAGTCATAACAACCTAGGATAAGATAAGATCTAGAAAAAATAATTCATCCTTCTAGAAGGAATCTTAGAGCCTAAGTAAACTTAACATGTGAATATGTCCCCTAATTACCTAGTGAGTGAATTGACTAGGTACAAGACATTTATTCATACCAACAATGATTATGTCACAATTTTTGATTGACAAGATGAAGGAATGAAACAACGCTCTCTATTTGCAAGGCAACATATACGTGTGAACAGTCCACAACTTCCCACTTCCAGTATTTGATAATATGCCACCTAAGATCATTTATGTGCAAGTCTTTTAAATGCATAAGATTTATTTGATAATATGCCACCTAAGATCTTTTATGTGCAAGTATTGTTTTCTTCTGTGAATGAATTCCTAGAATAATAACATATATCAGATCAAATGCACAAATGTTAGATTCAGAACAAAGTTTTCAAAATGTCTTCGAAGTTCGCCCTAGTTTTGAAATTGAGTTCATCACCCGCTACTCCAAATCAACCCTCAAAAATATTTTAGGTTTCTCCTTTATTGAACTCCTCCAAAAAGAAGCTTTTAGGACAGATGCTCAACTATCTAAAGAATCCATCGCGAGAAAAAAAAAAGTTTTGGAAACCCTGTCGGGAATCGAAAAAGGTTTCAAAACTACCTAAAGTTTCACCAAACCCCTTAATCATTTCTTCTTTTTGATTTTTGATAAACTTAGTGGATATGAAAACCCTTAGGTGACTCAACACTTACAACTTCCAAAAATATTGACACCTTTGTCTATCCAAATAGAAGAAAAAGGTACATTATGTGGAAAAGGGTCATCCTCATCTTCAAAAGAATTTGAATCTTCATCTTCATGTCCATAATGCTCGACATACATTTCACTTTTGTTGTCGACTCCGGGTATACCTGAAACTTCTTCTTGATACTACATGTTTAAATTAGAGTGATCAACTGCATGAGCAGGGGAATTGTCTTTGCTTGAGATTCCATGTCTCACCCTAGAGATGAGACTTCTACCAGCTCTTGAATGTTCAAAATGTTCAAACAAGAGTAAACCATCATTTATCCTCATGGCTTCAATCTTTGCAACTTTAAAGTCAACCACCCTTCTCTGTCTCAAAAGAAATTGTATCTCAGGGTGCAAAGTGGGCATGAAGGAAATCACCAAATTGGACCGAGTGGGCACATTGGGATGTGGAATTTGTCTCAAGATTCTAGTGAACCCATCAAAAAAATCTCATGCTTTCACTTTGTCGCTTCCAAATACTAAAAAGGGACCTAAATAGGGCAACTGCATCAATGACTATTTTGAATCTTTCAATAAATTTACTCCTCAAAATATTCCAATTAGTGATACATCTGTCATCTAACCACTAGAACTAATTTGTTGCTTACTAGCCAGAGACTCTACAAAAAGTTGAACTACCACATTTTCCTCCATAACTCCAGATATTGCACAAGCAACTACAAAATCTTGGATGTGATCCTCAAGATCCTACATTTCTTCCCCAACAAATTTTGGAAAATGTTCCCTAGATCCAATAGGAAGAGGTGAAAATTTGGGTAATGCTAGTGGTCCAAAATGGGTCATCCATGGCAATGATGAAGCATAAGCTATTTAAGGAGGATTGTGTAAACAAAGAGAACTTTGTAAATCAGATTCACCAACCTCTATTCAGGGAGATATAATTCCCTTTCTACTTTAAAAACTTCTACTTTGAATCAATTCCTTGTTGGAAGGTTTTGAGCTAGAGAAGGATTTCAACCATGATTAGGGTGAGGTTGAGGGTGTGGGTACCAAACAATTTCCAATATCAAATCTCTTTCCACTACTCTCCACGCTAGTTGGCATGCTCTTTCTTCTTCTTCTTGAAGATCAAAATTTTCTCTCATATAATCAATAGCATTCTTTTATATCTCCATGCAAGAGTATTCAATTGTGAGATGATGTCTTCTTGTTCAGCTGTAACCCAATCTAAATCTGGTTGCAAGATAGGAAAAATATTCACATGTGGTAACACCATCTTCAATCATGATAAGGTAACCTTTGTAATATCTACAGACTTCCCCAGCGGGGTGACCAAAAATTTGTTGGTTGACAGATTTGTCCTTTAAATGATTAACTTAGATTGACTCCATTCTACCCAAAAGAATAACTAATCAATCACCAACAATTGGAGAGATCACCATTGCATTGGCAATCTTCCTTTGAATTTTAGTTGAGGTACAACTCCCTCTTCTGATATAATTTTGATTTTTTAAATTTTATGAAATCAGGGGTATGATTTTGACCAAAAATTAGAAAAGGAAAGCTAACATCTATCCATAGCCATGAAATATATGCGATTGAAATTGATTTAAAACATCTAACTAAGCCGAAAAGTAAATTGACAAACTATCAATATCACAACTCACAAATGAGACTATCAATAGTAAGCTAACTCGACTCAACAATTTCAACATTCATTGAAGATACATGAACAAAACACCAAAGAATAACACATCCTCACAGGGAAGGAATATCCATAACAACTATCAAACCTCACCAAATTTTTCATAAGCATTAAGTAATTCATTCAAAATTCATTGCTCACAGACAATAAACATCTATAACAAATAATCAAAATTGCAAAACTAATCCTTCAATTAAGATCAATTCTCTCTCATGCATCATAGTGCAAGGGGGATCAAATATTGGGATCATTGAGGGTGTGGAATGTAGTGTTGTGCGGAGGTTGGTTGCAAACCAAATTAGGGAATTATTACTCATCCAAAATTATGTGGAGGAGGGTGTCATCCGAAAGATAATTGGTGAACACTTCTTGTCCTAGGTACATGTTTACAACTTTGGTTTGTTGGAGTGTTTCATTTACAATATCGTCAGCACCTCTAGGATATTTGAATGGGGAATCCGTGCTATCGAGCATCTGGTGAGGCTAGTGTACCTTCCATGTGTTGAGGACACCATGGGAGGTTTGTCTATGCATCCGCGTGTGGACCTGGTGGGAGATGCAATCCAAATCACTACTGCATTGAGAAACGAACAAGCTAGGCAAGAAGTTGCCCTACTCCGTGCCAGACTAACGCAATTTGATGGATAATTTTGCCCACTTCATCGATTTTAACAAAAATCTCTTTTCACCTACGTAGATTGAACATTTGCAAGAAGTGATAGAGGGAATTAGAATCCTCATTTTTACCCTCTATGTTTGAGACCCCTTGTGCTAGAAACCTCCTTTTTTGAGATGTAATACATAATATATATATATATCTTTTTAGCTTTCAAATCTATATCTTGTGATGTGAATATTCTTAAAAGTTCTCAACTGTATCTCCATGTTTTAAATTTTTTACAATGCACTCTTTCATTTCCATGTATACAATATATCTCATTAGTTATGCATTTTGAATCTTATTCTTTTTCTGTAATAGGTTCGCTTCTGATAGCGTTGTTTTCTTTTGCAAATGAATTATTGGAATAATAACATATATGAGCTCAAATGCACAAATTTTGGATTCAGAATAAATTTTTCAAAATATCTTTGGAGTCCACCCTAGTTTGAAACCGAGTTCATCACGTGCTCCTCCAAATCAACCCTCAAAATGCTTTTAGGTTTCTCCTTTAGTGAACTCCTCCAAAAAGAAGCTTTTAGGAAAGATTCTCAACTTTCTAAAGAATTTGCTACGAGAAAAATTAAGTTTTGGAAACCCTGTCAGGAACCGACAAAGGTCTCAAAACTACCCAAAGTTTTTCCAAACCCTTTATCATTTCTTTTTTTTTCTTTTGATAAACTTAACAGATATGAAAACCCTTCGGTGACTCGAAACTTACAACTTCCAAAAAGATCAATACAAAGTGGATTTTAAGTTGGACTTCAAGGCTGTCAGATGAGGGAGAGGTTTGAAAACTTAGATGACGCGTGATGTAGGTTTATAAACCAAAATGAAAAGGTGACAAAGGACATAGTTTGATTCACTTCAAAAATAGGGCACAATTTTTTGTAAGGGTGACCGAAAATTATGGCAAGTGGTAATGCGAATCTGATTATAACCTAAGAATCCATCCATTAAGGACAAAATTCCATGCCATGTTGTTAAATATACAATCTTATCTATGTTAGGTAAAGGGAAGTCATCTTTTGGGCATGCCTTGTTGAGATGTCTAAAGTCTGTGCATATGCGGATGCCCTCAGTGGGTGTAGTGACTAAGACCAAGTTTGATATCCATTTAGAATAATCAATTGGTCGAATGAAGCCCACATCTAACAACATTTGAAGTTCTGCTTTGACCAACAATGCTATCTATAGGTGGATTTTACATAGCTTCTATTTCACTAGTTTTTCCCCTAGTGTTACTGTTAAATGATGTAGTACTAGGTTAAGATCCAATTCAGGCGTGTCTATATAGGACCATGCAAAATTTATTTGATGTTCTTGAAAAATGCCATGAAATTGATCCTTTCCTCCTCAGATAAAGAATCTGCAAAGTATGTTATCTTGGCACTTCTTGTAGTACTGATGTTTGCCTCCTAATATTTCTCAATAAGAATTGGAGATATCTCTTGATCCATAGGGATATTTTCAAACCTTCCATCCTTGGGTGCCTTAGAAAGGTTTTCACCCTCAGATACATCCTTTATTTTTACTATTCTCTGGTCTAAAAGTGTTGCATGATAATTTTCACTAGGGGACCTATTTATACATTTTATTTTTTTGCAATTGAAAGGTTTTGCATCCTCCCCGAAGTATGCCATTGTGTCAAGTTATATGATAAATCTATCTCTATGATCCCCTAGGGGTATCCCATGTCGAAGTCCCAAAAAATTAGCTATAGCTTCGTCATTATGGAATGTTTCTAAACTAGGTGGATATTGTTGGTCTTAGTCGATAAGTTGGGGGTATATAATTAGAATTTTGTTATAAAAAATTGAAGGCTCAAAAGACGTATAGGATACAATGTAGATGTTATGATCATGGAATAGGTCAACAATATATTTAAAAGAGTCATTATCAATATCATCATTAGATGACTTACATGCGAAAGAAGTTTTATCTGCATCTACAAGTGTACTTTTGATATTTAAAGACAAAATATCTACTTTCCCAAATCCAAGTTCTGTATAACGTGGTTCGATAGGTATTGAGATAGGCTCCATCATCCCTTAATTCAATGCACCAAGTCCACTATGGCCATCATATCCCATGTGTTCTATTATTGGGAACCCCTTAGTGTAATTTTCTACTAGTAAATCGTGACAATATCTTCTTTGTCATTGTAAATACACTTGGATATGTCATCATCTGCAAATTCTTTTTCCAATTCCCCCCATTTAGAAAAGGTATTTGGATTACATTTGATTATCATGGTTGATGCTTCTTGAGACTTACCTAGCTTTCCATATGATCTAGGTGATGATGGAAGCTGACCTACACAGAAAGACTATGTCATATCATATTCCCCACACCCCTTGTCTTCGACTTGAATCTTAACTTTGGGAGTAACCATGGACTGAGTAGATGTTTGAGAGTTCTAAAGGATCTATGTAGGATTTGGAGGAAACTTTAGTGTTTTTAGGAACACGGAGTGTGGTGGATCCTCTCAATTTATGATAGTATTAAAAAATATCAGGGTATGTCAGAATGGTTACTTTATTTCCTTCATGATAGAAATTATGCATGGCATGAATTCATGGGCAAACAAGAAGCATGTTGTATGGGAGTTCTAGCTCTAGTACCTAACATACTGTGTCTTTGACTGCTAGTCCCACTTTGATTGGAAGAGTAATGGTACCTTTGGAGGGTTGTTCAACATCATCATAAGCTCTGATCAATATATTCTTATTTGAATCTATAACTTCCCTAGAGTATCGTAGTGTTTTCACCAATTTTAAAGTGCATATGTTTAAACTATCACCACCATCTATTAGGACACATTTTATGTGGTGTTTGTGTACAAGAATTTCCAGGTGAAGGGCATCATTGCACTAGTAGAATTTGGAAAATAAATGACTACGTGACTAAAATTTTTGTTCACAACAACTAAAGATGACTAAATTCTACTCATTTTTTGCCACACAACTACAAATGACTAAATAAATGACTAATTTGGTCATCATAAGTGACTAATTCGATCAACACAACTACAAATGACTAAATAAATGACTAATTTGATTATCACAAGTGACTAATTTGATCATTAGGTAAAAAACACAACTAAATAATTAGTCACATAAATAAAAATTAGATAATATGATATTAAAGTGGATAATTAAAAAAAATATTTCAAATTGAGGGAGTGGGTTGTATTATAATGTATTATATTATTATAATATAATACATTATAATATAATATGATATAATATAATATAATATATATTTTAATATATATATTATATAATAATATATAATATTTGAATTGAGGAAGTGGGTTGTATTATAATATAATATAATAATAATATATTATATTGCAATATCATATATTATATAATAAAATATATAATATATATATTATATAATATAATAAAATATATAATATATATATTATATAATAATATAATATTAAAACATAATATTATAATATTAAAACATAATATTATAATATTAAAACATAATATTATAATATATTTAATAATATAATATTGTGTATGTAAATAACGTGAATAAGCAAAGTAAAACTATACCACACACCAATGAAACATTATATCAAGGAATTCAAATAACAATCAAACTAAGGCAAACAATTCCTCAATGGCGTCTCATTGTCCTCTATCTCCAAGGATTCTTTAAGTCATTTATGCTCTCAGATTGTTTGTGCACATGACTTTCAAAATGACAACCTGAAGAATGAGAGATGTTGGAAATGCAAGAGATGTTTCCTACATTATATGATAATGAACTAGCTGTAAATGATATGCAAAGATAATAATGCTGCTATGATATTTCTATATGAAAATGATATAATGAAAATGCCATGATTAAACTACTTGATGCTAAAATTCTCACTAAAATGCTCACTTAAATGATAATGCTAATTAAAATTTTGTAGAGTGTAATTGCTACAAATGCTCAGCTCTCCCTTTTGTTGTAAATGAGGACCTATTTTTAGATTTTCCAAGGCATGAGCCTAGGTGGTAGGAATCAACGGTCTGGATTCGATCTAGAGAGATGAATGGTTGAAAATGAAGAGATTAGAGAGAAAAGGGGAAGTATATTCCTTGCATAAAACAAACTGCCAAGTGTGAGGAGGAATCAAATGAAGATGAAGGTCAATTGTCCCAAATTAGTTAGAATTTGTTGATGATAATGCCAAATTAAATATTAGAAATATTTAATTTCTTGAGACACATGATGAGGTGGAAGGTGGAAAGAAGTTAGTAGAAATGTGCCTATATTCAAATTTAGTGAGAGGAGGTTAATTAAATCAAATAAACAAATTAAATTTGTTCATTTAATTAAGAAAATGAAGAAAATGATTTAGGATAGAAAGAATTAGAGAAAATGAACTATATAAATAAATTTTTTGATTTATTTATAAGTAGAAGAATTAAAGATTTATTAGTTAAATAACTTGTATTTAATTAATACTCCAGACGAATTTGAGTGTATACATTTTGCCCCTCTTTGAAGTGATGTGTTTGCGACACGTTGCTTCAAAGAAAACTTTGCCGATAGTGGTGATAAAAAATTTCGATATGTCCCAGACGCTAATTTTCAAGTGATAATGCATGTATGCCCCCTCGAGAGATAAATCGGGGAAATTTTTGAATTTTTAGGATTTGGATTTTTTTTAATGATTTTATGAGGATTTTCAAAATTTCAGGATTTTGCGATGATTTATCTCCCGATAAAGAAGAATGACCCTACCAATAGATTGATTAATGCCTTTTTTTGAAAATAAAAAAATAATCCCACTTAAATACCCTCCATTTACCCCTTTAAAAGGTAAAAAGGTGAAAAAGGAGTTCATTTGAATTCATTTGCAATTAAGAGATTGAGTTGATTGAAAGATTTAGTTAAATGGTGATCCCCTTCCACACTCATTGATTCAAGCGAGTTTGACGACACCACCACCCTGCCGCATATGGATCTTCGGTATGTACCCTGAGAAACCACCTTTTATAATTTTGAAATTGTTTTTCACGTGTTTTTATGTTTTAAAAATTTATGGTAGCATTTAGCACATAGGGTTTCCGATATAGCACATCTAGGGAATATTTTAGCGCTTTTAGATTGTTAGCACATTTGTGCTATGTTTCAGTGCATTTGCTGATTTTTTTAGCGCATATGGGATTTTAGCACATTGATGTTGTGAAGTGGCACATCCATTGACTATTGTAGCACATTTAAAATTTTGGTACATTTATGGATTTTTGTAGCGCATTGATGGATTGTTTTAGTGCATCCATTGTTTCAACGCATAGAGATGCTATTTTAGCACATTGACACCAGAATTGATGAAATTTTGATTTTTCTCCTTGGTTTTGATGCTTGATGACCGTGTCAACCGTTGTTTTGATGATGTTTGATAGGATAGATGATGATTGACCTCATGATAGATGAGAATCAATGATAGGATAAATGATGATTGAGCTCATGATAGATGAGAGTCAATGATAGATGCTCTACGAGATTTGATTGAAATCTCATTTGAGATGATTAGATTGATTGATAAAATACTGTTTTTCAATACATCATGACTATAGGAGGATTTAGGAGTATTTCAGTCTTGGGAGCGCTACTGGAAGACTTGGGATATGATTCTGCATCTGGTGCAAGCGGATTTGGATATTATTGAGAGATGTAGTTTATCTTCCTTGCTTGGTATGCCCCAGTATAGGATAAATAAAGGACTATTGACTGTGTTAGCTGAGAGATGGCATAGTGACCACAACACTTTCCATCTAGCTACCGGTGTGATGATGGTTACTGGATATTGGGGATTCCCATGGTTGGAGAGCTAGTTGTTTATGATCAGACAGAGTAGGGAGGTACCAAGGCATTGAGGAGGATCTTTGATGATGACGTGATTAGTGTTATGAGATCCTATGGTAGGATATGGTAGATTCTTATTTGCCATTACCATCGGTTTTACATGGGTTTGTTGGAGGTTTCTTATGTCCTGACTATAGGTCAAAGGGACTGTCCGTTGGCTGGGGCAGGTTGCTAGAGAGGATGATCACTCAGGGGATCCGATATGCATGGGGTTACTGTATGTTGGCACATTTGTATCATGATCTGCATTAGGTGGTGTATCTTGGGGCTCCGAGTTTATTAGCTGGAGTGACACTGATTCAAATTTGGGTGTGGGAGCATATACCTATTACTCGTCCTTTGGGGGAGAGAGATCGTCTAATCGACATGCCATATGTCTTTGGGTATACAGGTATTCATGTCCAGTGCAAGATGGGAAAATTAGAGTATTTGCGGTGAGTGCTTGATGATCTGGAGGTAGTTATATGGCGACCATACCTAGACTATGAGGAATGGTCCGAGGATGAGCTAGAGATGCCATATGTTTGTACTTCAAGATATTTGATTGGATGGACCAGATTTATTATAAAGAGATTCATGCTCATGAGGGTGCTTCATCAATATGGTTGAGTTCAGGGGATGCCACAGGGAGTTGCATTATATTCTTGGATACAATAGGATATTCCAGAGTGGGGGCCCACCATATCTTATGATGCAATGTGCGAGGAGTATTTTGGATTACAAGCATAGGTGTGGGATTACTATCTGGAGATCATGGTTGGTGTAATGACAAATGAGTACATTGAGAATTTTTACACACATGCTGTACCAATGATATCTAGTCCTGATGAGCCAGTATCGACATTTGATGATGATGAGAGAGTGCCAACACCGAGACAAAGGAGGGATAGGGGAGATGGTGATGATGAGGAGGGAGATGGTGGGGATGGAGGGGATGATGGGGATGGAGGAGATGGAGGTGGTGGGGATGCAGGTGGAATAGAGATGTTGGACTTCAGAGTACCTCAGAGGAGGAGATCTATGGTTCCCTCAAGATAGTAGCAGGCAAGACCATCCCAGATTTAGATTTGTGTGCCTTCCCATCAACAACATGCATATATTGATGCTTTATAGTTATAGGTGTAGGGCATACAAGGATAGCTAGTGCAGGAACATGAGCAGATTGCCTCTCTAATAGTAGAGAGAGATGCCTTGAGACTAAGACGTGAGCATTCAAAGAGTTTTCGAGGGGACTACAATAGGGGATATGCTCGTAGAGGTCCGACATTCAGCCCTAGAGGCGGAGTATTATAGATCACATTATTATCAAGCGGTTTCGGCAGAGCGGCGTGTCCCTAGCTATGCATAGTCTCTTAGTGCTAGGTCAGGTTGGAGTCAGTCACGAACGACAAGCATGGGTGTGACTGGGCCACCTCCCAAATATCTCGAAGGCAGAGATCCATATACAGGTCCATTTGGTGGTGCAACAACAAGCACGAGGCCTACAATGTCTAAGGGGAGCAACACATAGTCTTGATGTACTCAGATTTGATGTAGTGACACTTGTTTAGTTGGGGAATTCATCATTTCGTTCCATTTTGTGATATCATTATACACTTGACATTGATTATGCTGAGACTATATGAGATGAAATGAAGACTATTGATCTATTTTTGCCTACATGCTTTTATGATGGATGCTTATGATGAATGCATTTGATTTTCGTTCTATATGTTATGCAATGTTTATATGATTATGCCATGGTTATGTATGAATGCAATGAGAAAATGATGATGTATGAATCATGATTCTATATGGATTTATGGATGATGCTTTATGATATGCAGATAAGATGTGATGCACTTTATTTTTGTATTTTTCTAATGTAAATATATGATCTAATGCATGGATGGATGACCTATGATAATGATATCTAATGAATGTATGATATGATAATGATTATGCAACTAAATGTGAACGATCTTTTTATTTTCTTATGTCAAATGTACTCAATCTTTTAATGAGAGAGATAAAATCATTTTGAAAATTTCCAGCCTTAGAAAACCTATAATGCACATTCAAAAACTAACAGGAATGGAATCTATCTTAACCATGCAAACCTACTTATGCAATATCATAATCTTGTCAGCTGATTTGTTGTGCTTGTTATCATCATTGAGCTTTTAAAATGTTGAAAGTTAGTACAAACACCGATGGTATAAGTAAACCATGATGACCTGAGTACAACTTCCATATATTTTTGATATTGCAAGGTAATACAAGCATCTAGGTATAATTGAACCGAGTTGACCTGAGTATTGCTTGCATAAAATAGACAAGAGTTAATCCTTTTCCTATGCAAATTGGGAATGTCATCAATGATACTTTTTAGATCACATCCCGTGATAAATTTACATAGTAGTAATGATCAACTCACAGACATTAGGCAAAGAAAAATATCATACTCCATCATAGCTTCTCTAGTACATGACATCCTTGAGTTGCTCCAGAGAAATGATAACAAAAATCAAGATACAACAATTGAACATTTATGCTAAAGTGATTAAACCATGATTTAGAAGAATATCATCCAGTGAGATTTGTTTTATCGATCTTGCTGTTGATTTGGATGGTTGGTTTTCTAAAGATTGTGATTGATGTTCATTGTTGAGTGTCGCTGTGATCGTTATGCTTGCTATGTTGTCTTACTGTTGTTTGTTTGTTGTTTTAAGCTCAAAGTAGATTGCCCCCAGTGAGAAACAAACCAATTATTATGGATGCACACAATGATCTCCAAGCTAGGATGAGACACAACCACAACGCCTGGATATGTACACGAGTTTCTATGATGGTCAGGCATAATGATGGCAAAAGTGGACGGTTGACACACATTCTAATAGATGGAAAAGATAATCTATCACAAATAGCGCCTATTGCTAGGTTTTAAATACTTGTTTTTATTACACTTTTTATGATTTTATGATTTTTTTGACTTTTTTTGCTTTTTGCTTTTTTTGGATTTTTGGATTTTTTTGCTTTTTTTGGATTTTTTGCTTTTTTTTAACTTTTTTTTTTTGTATTTTTATGCTTTTCCATGCACTGGATGAGCTATATATAAAAATTCTTGAGATGAATGTTGTTGATAGGTTCTTCAAACAGGTCCCCTTCGGGTGTAGATAATTGATATGCTCCAATCCATATACTAATACAATGACAAAAGGACCTAGCCAATTAGGTTCAAATTTTCCCTTCTTTCCCTGATCTTGTTGATTGTGAGGATTCTCTTTTAGTACCAAGTCACCAACCTGAAATGTTCTTGGTCTTACCTTTTGGTTATAGCTCCTTGACATTATTTTTTGATAAGATTTTAGATGATCAACAACATGTTGATGACGTTCATCTAACAATTCCAACTCCTGTAGTCTAGATACTCAATAGTCTTCCTACGAAATTATTCCTTTCAATGATACCCAAAGTGAAGGTAACTCAACCTCAATGGGTAACATGGCTTCTGATCCATACACAAGGGAATATGGTGTGGCTCCTATAGGGGTGTGGATGCTAGTACGATATGCCCACAAAGTAGGGTTTAATTGGATATTCCAGTTGCATCCAACATCATTGACAATTTTCTTCAGGATTTTCAAAATGGTCTTATTTGAGGCTTCTGCTTGGCCATTCCCTTGAGGGTAATAGGGTGTGGAAAATCAGTGTTGGATATGAATCTTTTCACAAATTTCTTGCACATCTTGGTTTTTGAAGGGTCTACCATTGTCAGTGACAATGGAACTAGGGATGCCATACCGACAGACGATGTAGTTTAGGATGAAGGAGGCAATTTGTTTACCAATGATCATGGTTAATGGGACAAATTTAATCCACTTTGTGAAATAATTAGTGGTTGTGATTATGAATTTATGTCCATTAGAGGAAGATGGATGAATCTTACCCACAAGATCAAGTCCCCATTGACAGAAAGGCTAGGTTGATGTGAATGGTTGTAGCTCCTATGCTGGTGCATGTATGAGATTTCCATGGACTTGACATTTCTTGCACTTCTTAACAAATTGAAAATATTCTTTCTCCATGTTCGGCCAAAAATATCCCAAGCATAGGAGTTTCTTAGCTAGAGTAAGACCACTTGAATGAGTACCACAAATACCTTCATGAACTTCTCGTAAGTTGGTTTCAATTTTTTCACGTTCAAGACTTTGGAGGAGAGTACCATTGAGACCTCGTCAATAAAGTGTATCAAATATTAGGGTGTATTGGGCTGCTTGACAAATAAAGTTGCATTTTTGGTTTTGGGATAGATCAAGCAAAAGGGTATTGTCTCTCAGATAGGTATAAATCTTCCCATAGATTGAATAATCAACCTTAACTAGATGGCATATAACTTTGGATTTAGGATTGTCATATGCAGGAGTAAACAATTGTTCCACCATGAATTCATAACGACTTCATTTTTCTTGTATTTGTAAAAGAGAAGAAATGGTTGCCATGGAATCTGCAACTTTGTTGTCTACTCTTGGAATTTGTTCAAATTTGATCTCAACAAAGTATTTCTTGAAGTCATCTATCATTCTCTTGTATGGCATCAGCTTGTCATATTTTATTTGATAGTCATCATTAACTTGATTGATGACTAATTGGGAGTCTCCATAAACTTATAATTCTATGATTTTCCATTCCACTGCTACCTTGATACCAATGATTAGTGCTTCATACTCGACCATGTTTTTTGTGCAAGGGAACATCAACCTATAAGATTTTGGGATAGTGTGTCTTTGAGGAGTAAAAAATAAGATTCCCACACTCGATCCATGTTGAATGTAAGACCCATCAAAGTATAATATCCAATGTTGTGCTGTCATTGTGAGGACATATGCATCTGGGAATTCAATGTGCATAGGCTGGTCATCTTGCAATGGTGCTTCAACTAACTGATTTTCTATTGCTTGGCCCTTGATTTCTCTTTTATCTACATATTGAATATCAAATTCACTCAATATCATCACCCACTTTGATAATCTTCGTGTTAGAGTGGATTTGTTGAGTAGATATTTTAAGGGATATATCTTGGCTATTAATTTGATGGTATGTGTTAACATATAGTGTTGCAATTGTTTAGTAGAAAACACCACTACCAAACAAGCTTTTTTAATGAATGTATAGTTAATTTCATAGCCATTTAGTGTTCTGCTGATGTAGTAGATGGCCTTTTCTTTTCCTGTAGAGTCTTCTTGTGCTAGCAAAACTCCCAAAGATACCTCAGTAGTTGCTATGTAGAGTAGAAGTGGTTTTCCCTGTATTGTTGGTACCAATCTAGGTGGATTCATCAGATATTGTTTCAATTGATTAAAAGGAGCTTCACATCTTTCATCCCATCTGAAAGAAACATTCTTGTGTAATAAGTGAGTAAAAGGATGAGACTTATCTGTCAGTTGCGCGATGAATCTTCTGATGGATTGGAATCTTCCTTGTAGAGATCTTAGTTGGCTAATGTTCTTAAGAGGTGGAATTTCTATGATTGCTTTGACTTTTGCTGGATCTACTTCAATGCCTTTAGCTGAGACTATGTATCCTAAGAGTTTTGTTGATGTTACTCTAAATACACACTTCTTTGGATTTAATCACACATTAAAATTTTCCAATTGGTTAAAGAGTTTATCCAAGATTTCTAGATGTCCTTCCCTGGTGAATGATTTTGATAGCAGGTCATCCAAATAGTCCTCCATGAATGTGTGCATCATGTCATGAAAGATTGTTTTCATTGCACGCTGATAGGTGGCTCCTGCATTCTTTAATCCAAAAGGCATGACATTCCAACAAAATTTACCCCATGGGCATGTGAAGGTTGTTTTGTCTTGATCCTCTGGTGCAATCTTGATTTGATTATAGCCTGAAAAACTATTCATGAGTGATAGCATAGCATGTCCTACTGTTAAGTCTACAATGATGTCTATATTGGGCAAAGGAAAGTCATCCTTTGGACAAACCTTGTTAAGATCCCTAAAATTTGTGCATATTCTGATGGCCTTGTTTAGTTTGAAGGATGGTACAATATTTGAAACCCATTTTGCATAGTTGATTGGCCGGATAAACCCCACATCTAATAATTTCTTTAATTCTACTTTCACTAGTAGGGCGATGTGTGGATTCATTTTTCTCAATTTCTGATTTACAAGATTCACTCCTGGTGCTATGGATAATTGATGCATTATTAGATTTGGATCTATTCCTAGCATGTTAGCATAAGACCAAGCAAAATTGATTTTTCTTTCTTCAAAGAATTTGGTGAAATTTGGCTTTTCTTTCTCTGTCATTGATGCTGCTAGGTGTATGGTCTTTGTTGTTTTTGTAGTACTGATGTTTATGGATTGCATAGGATCAACCAATACTGAAGATCTTTCTTGATAATGTTCAGGAAGAGTGTCAAATATCTCATCCTTCAGTGCGTCAGAGAGGTTTTCACTGTTGGATACACTCTTTCTTTTTACTTTTTCATGATCTAATACTGCCATTGCATGGTTTTCACCATTAGATCGATTTTTTGTGCTCTTTATTTTTCAGCTAGGAGACTTGGCATTCCCCTAGTTCAAAGCCTCGTTACAAAATTCATTGGTGGAACTTGTTTCTGGATTTTCAAAACAAAGGAAATTGACAATGGCATTATCATCTGAAAAGATAGGGATATCAAGAGGCTCGATTTGTTCCTAGTTGATGAGTTCGAGATGTATCAAAGGTAATGGATCATCAAATTGGTCAAGATCGAAGGCAGTGAGGGTCATGATGGAAACTTCTTCAAGGTTTTTTCTAGCAATGTTAAGGTCTATGATGTTATTCTCCTCTAAATCATCTATCTCGCTCGATGTTTGATTATCCTCACTACAACCATCAATATGTAGTGATCCAAATTCAAACGGTCTAGACCTCAAGCTTTGTCCCTCCATACATATGGGTGCATACCTCTTTATCACATCGATATCCTTGTCTTGAAAAGATTCTTCAGATAATGAATCTCATTCATATTCATTTGAATCTGTTTCGGAGCTAGCTTTCAGCTGGAGGATTTGTTCACAAACCTTCTAAATGGCTTCTTATTTTGTCTCTTCTTTGTATCCTAATCCTGTCTTGTATTTCACATTGAGTGTGATAGGTTGGATTGGTTCCACCATACCTTATTTTCATTTACCAATAGGACCTTTTCCTTCATATCCCATCTTTTCTAATATTTTAGACCCTTTACCATATTGCTTTTTTGGTATATTGGAAGTTGCTTATGTGGATTCTTCTTCATCTTTATAAAGCCAATTTAGAATATCTTTGTCCTCAGATTCATCAGATAAGGTACCTAATTTTACAAATTTTCCATCAAAGATAGTGATGGGTTGTGAAGATTGTTGTTTAGATGTTCATGGATGTCCATATGATTTTGTAGAAGGTAGTAGCTATGAGAGACATAAGGATTGCTCAAAAGAATACTCACCCATGCCTTTATCTTTCAATTGAACCTTTTTCTCAAACTATTTTGATAGAGAATTGAGTTGGCTTTCATTGCTTGAGGAAGTAGGACACTAGCTTTCATTACTTGAGGAAGTAGAAGGATGTTTGATTTCATCACTTGAGGAAGTAGAAGTGAGAGCTTCTCTGTTGTGTGGTACAAAGACATCTTGGACTGTCTTGAGAGTGTTGTAGTATTGTGGATTATTAGAATATGCTGAAATTGTGATCTCTTGTCCATTGTAAGGGAATTTTAAGCATTGATGGTATGTTGATGGAACTGCTTGCATTTCATGGATCCAAGGTCAACCCAAGAGTATGATGTACATCAAGTCCTTGTCTGAAACTTGGTAGATTATATCCTTTTGAACTGGTCCCACTTGAGTTGGAAATACTATCAATCCTTGAGAGGATCTCTTTTCATCATCATAAGCTTTTATACTGATCTTTCTTCTAGAATCTATTGCATTTTATGAAAATCCCAAGGCATGGATAAAATTTAAAGTACATATATTTAGACTAGCTCCTCCATATATTAAAATGTGTTTGACCCGATGTTTATGGATTGGAACCTCAATATGGAGTGGAACATTGTGTGGATGAGTGAGGGATGCATCATCATTTTCTAAGAATGATAAATAATGGGGTGCAGTCAAATGTCCCACCATGGCTTGGAATTGACAAAATTCCAAATTGGTTGGCACTGTGGTGTCTACTAAAGTTGTTTCTAGAATATCCTTATGGTGAAATTTTAAGAAGTTCAAGAATGGATTTTTGTGCTGAAATCTTTTACAATTGATCCACTATATTGTATTGATTTGAAGAAGCAACAGGTGCGTTAGATGTTTTTCCTTTCAATATGAACTTGGACTACCCTCTTGTGGTCACATTGACAGGTAGGTTGTCTTGTTTATCCTTGATTTTGATGACGTTGATTTGATTATCAACTGCAAAAATGTGACGGATGGTAGTATCATAGACATAATTCACATATTTCCCTTTGCTATTTGTCGAAGAGGATTGTCCTTTTTAACAGTTGGGTAGAGGGTTTTTAAATGCTCCATGATCATTGTTTTTTTTATGTTCTTCTATCTACATTTCACATCTATCTATCAAGTCTTGCACCAAACGTTTTAATTGCATACAATCATTTGTTTTATGACCTTTGCTTTTATGAAAATCACAGTAATATGCATCGTTCAACCATGATGGTTTGAATCTTGGTTCAAAATCTTGTGTATCTAGTAATGTTATAAATTTTGTGGCAAGAAGCTCTTTTAATGCTAATTCAAGTGACTGTCCCAAAGGTGTAAATTTTATGTGATGTGGGGGTAGAGCTGGTTTCGATTCATTGTTGTTTTGATTATTTTTGGGTGCAACACTTGACAAATTGAAGATTGGTTTTGTGTTATGTGTGCCAGCTAAACCATCATTACCAACATTCTTATTTCTTGTCTAGAATTTAGATTTGTCATTGTTGTTATGATGGTTCACAGAATTTGTTCCTTCGTTATAGATTTTCAATACTCCTCTTTTAACCAAGACTTCCTCAATCTTGAGTCTATTTTCAATCAGCTTTTCAACATTGGGTGGACACTGCAATTGGAGTCTATAACTCAACTCATTGTTGAGATTATCAATAAAGATCTCCATCTTTTCTTTATCAGGTATATGACAAGCATATCTAGCAAATAATCATCTCCATCTTTGCAAGAATGTAAGAAATGGTTCACCATTTTTCTATTTTGTGTTGCAGAGGTCTTTCATGGTTATTTCATGCTAGATATTTTATGAATATTGGGAGATAAATTTATTTACTAGCTCCTCAAATGATCTAAATACCTGGTGGGAGTTTTGAAAACCATTCCATGCATTGACTACCCAAACTTCTTGGAAATAATATCATTAGATAGGTTTCTTCATGTGCCAATTCCAAGCTCATGGTGCAAAATTATCTTACATGATCTTGAGGATCAGTTTTGCCATTGTATTTATCATATCTTGGAAATTCACAATTTGGTGGAAAAGGTATCATGTTCACATTTTTGTCGAACAGATAAGGGCAAATGTCTTGCAACAAATATCTCTTTGTTGTTCCTATTTGCATGTTTTGAAATTGTTGTTGAAGGACTTGTATTTGTTGAGTTAAAGCATTCAATGGATCTACGATTCTTGAGTCAACTTCTATTTTCTTGGGAGCTTCTTTCAATTGATTGATATCAAAATTATTGGGTAGTTTTACACCTTGATTTTCTAGCATCAAAAAGTATTTCTCTCTATCTTTTTCTAGAATTTTTTCCATGAAGTGAAGTTTAGGGTCTTGTTGAGCTTATTGAATTTCCTCATTAGTTACCTCATTTGTTTCAGGTTGGTGAAATATGTGAAAAGGGTTTTCTTCTCCTTATACCATGATGGTTTGGCTTTCTATTTCTTTTTCTTTGAGTTTTTATTTTTGAGCTCTTGTTAAAATGAGCATGCAAGTGTTAGAGTTTTGCTACACTTTGATCTTTGTTTTGGGAGTGCCAATGAAATACCTAAGTCAAATAAGATGATAGATCCTATTGATGAGACCAGGTTAAATCTAATGTACACTATTTTGTTTCGGGATAAAGGATGATAGATCATGATGGTGAAACTCAGCTAACAATCAGAGATGAGATTGGTGATTGGGCACTTTAAGATGTTTGATCTAAGTCTAGTTAAATGGATTGCACTTGCAAAAGAAAGTTCCTTCAAGTTTAAAGAAATTTTTTGATGAGAAATGATCTATGCTTTGAAAAGGGTCCCTAAATATGATTCTAATTGTTGGACAAAAGTTCAATTTTACTCTTTGTTTGAATATCAAGTGAATGCACTAAAACAAACTATATATGCACTGAAAGATGGGGTAAAATGCACCAAAACATACCCTATATGTGCTAAAATGTCACTTGAATGCTCTAGAACAAAACGTTGATGCACTGAAAGATGGGGTAAATGTGCCAAAATAGAAAGTTTATGCGCTAAATTGGAAATGTCACTATTTTTTAAAGTTTGTCTGGTTTTCTCATTTTTGATTTAGTGAAATGAGTGTTTTGATGGATGATATTGTGAATAATGATTTGCAAACACATAAGCAAGTAGTAAAATAGTTGTTTCACCCTATGATCTAAACATTAAGTGTATGCTCTAGGATCTGGTCCGATCCCTTTGATTTCCACTGGTCATGTTGAACAATAGCAAACAAATTAGTCAGACTCTTCTAATTTCAAGGGTCATTAATAACATCACAACCCACATCTTAGAACTACATTAGCTCACACAAAACTATCACTCCCTAGAGGGTGCCCATGTTTTTTCCTTTTCCGAGTCTTAACCAAAGTAGATTTCTCCACTATTGGCCATAAATCCTTGGTAGTTATATAGTGAGTATCTTGGGGGCAGATTCTTCCCTCCCTTTGCACTGTGAATATTATAATGTTCAGAGACTGACTCAACTTGGCTACTACACTTAAAGTTCTTAGTAAGGGCTTACGTTCAGTGCGAAAAATGATAAACTCCCTCAGGATGCCTCCCAACCTTTAGAACAAAGGCTTTGGGGATGGCTATCAATGCACACTACCATTGAATGTGATTTTCATCACGATTCACATTTGATTATAGTGGGTTGAAATGCTTGGTTTTAGCTATTGCCACTTAGGTCATTCCCTCCTTTCGAAGTAGGGAGGTAGGCCTGCTTAAGGTGCTATTACAATAAATTGAAAGAGTGAGTCTAGCATTTTGGTCACCCAGTAAAGGGGAGAGCATAGGCCTATCACTTTGTAAACACAACATACATGGTATTCTTTAACCTTGTAATTAAACTAGATGCCTAATTTAATCAAAGGAAAATAAGTCTATCCCCTGCAAACATTGTCAATAGTTTTAGATAAGTCTTTGACAACGTATAGAGTATCTGCAAAATGGAAAAACATAGATCAGTCCCTCAAAATTTTAAATTTCTGCAAATAAAGGTATATGTGCTAAAACATAGAGCATATGCGCTAAAATATTCAATTTATATGCTACTAAACACATTCAATGCTCTATTATGGAAAATAGAAAAGGGAAATCAAATCCTATATATGAGCAGAAACAAGAGGTAGATACACTGGTTTGGGCTGCATATGTGCTATAACAGAGCTTCTATGCACCAAAAGTCACCATCAATGCGCTGAAACAGACTGCGGATGCACTACATAGGAATTCATGAACGAGCCTGTTGATGAAACTTGCCAGAAAAATGTTAAAAACAGGGCTAGGCCCCACGATGGGCACCAATTTATGTGTGTATGTAAACAATGTGAATACACAAAGTAAAACTATACCACACACCAATGAAATATTAGATCAAGGAATTCAAATAACAACCAAACTAAGACAAATAATTCCTCAATGGTCTCTCATTGTCCTCTATCTCCAAGGATTCTTTAAGTCATTTTTTCTCTCAGATTGTTTGTGCACATGACTTTCCAAATGACAACCTGAAGAATGAGAGATGTTGGAAATACAAGAGATGTTTCCTACATTATGTGATAATGAACTAGCTGTAAATGATATGCAAAGATAATAATGCTGCTATGATATTGCTATATGAAAATGATATAATGAAAATGTTGTGAGTAAGATGCTGCTAATGAAAATGAAATGATTAAACTACTTGATGATAAAATTCTAATGCTAGAATGCTCACTAAAATGATAATGCTAATTAAAATTCTGCAAAGTGTAATTGCTACAAATGCTCAACACTCCTCTTTGTTGTAAATGAGGACCTATTTATAGATTTTCCAAGGCATGAGCCTAGGTGGAAGGAATCAACGGTTTGGATTCGATCTGGAGAGATGAATGGTTGAAGATGAAGAAATTAGAGAGAAAAGGGGAAGTATGTTCCTTGCATAAGAACAAATTTCCAAGTGTGAGGAGGAATCAAATGAAGATGAAGGCCAAGTGTCCCAAATCAGTTAGAATTTGTTGATGATAAATGCCAAATTAAATATTAGAAATATTTAATTTCTTGAGACACATGATGAGGTGGAAGGTGGAAAGAAGTTAGTAGAAATGTGCCTAAATTCAAATTTAGTGAAAGGAGGTTAATTAAATCAAACAAACAAATTAAATTTATTCATTTAATTAAGAAAATGAAGAAAATGATTTAGGATAGAAAGAATTAGAGAAAATGAACTATATAAATAAATTTTTTGATTTATTTATAAGTAGAAGAATTAAAGATTTATTAATTAAATAACTTGTATTTAATTAATACTCTAGACCGAATTTGAATGTATATATTTTGCCCCTCTTTGAAGTGATATGTTTGCGACACATTGCATCAATTTTTTTTTTTGCCGCTAATGCTGATAAAAAAATTTGATATGCCCCAGATGCTAATTTTTGAGTGATAATGCATGTATGCCCCCTCGGGAGATAAATCAGGGAATTTTTTGAAGTTTTAGGATTTTTTGAATTTTGTATGATTTTATGAGGATTTTCAAATTTTCAAGATTTTGTGACGATTTATCTCCTGATAAAGAAGAATGACCCTAGCAATTGATTGATTAATGCCTTTTTTGAAAATAGAAAATAATCCCACTTAAATACCCTCCATTTACCCCTTTAAAAGTAAAAAGGTTAAAAAGGAGTTCATTTGAATTCATTTGCAATTGAAAGATTGAGTTGATTGAGAGATTTAGCAAAATGGCGATCCCCTTCCACACTCATCGATTCAAGCAAGTTCGACGACACCATCGCCCTACCATGTATGGAACTCCGATACGTACCCCGAGAAACCATCTTTTGTAATTTTGAAATTGTTTTTCACATGCTTTTATGTTTTAAAAATCCATGGTAGCATTTTAGTGCATAGGGTTTTCGATATAGCACATCTAGGGAATGTTTCAGCACTTTTAGGTTGTTAGCGCATTTGTGCTATGTTTTGGTGCATTTGCTGATTTTTTTAGCGCATATGGGATTTTAGTGCATTGATGTTGTGAGGTACCAAGGCATTGAGGAGGATCTTTGATGATGACAGGATTAGTGATTATGAGATCCCATGGTAGGATATGGTAGATTCTTATTTGCCATTACCATCGGTTTTAGCTGGGTTTGTTGGAGGTTTCTTATGTCCTCACTATAGGTCGAAGGGACTGTCCATTGGCTGGGGTAGGTTGTTGGAGAGGATGATCACATAGGGGATTTGATATGCATGGGGTTACTGTATGTTGGCACATTTGTATCATGATCTGCATTAGGTGGTGTATCTTGGGGCTCCGAATTTATCAGTTGGAGTGACACTACTTTAGATTTGGGTGTGGGAGCATATAGCTATTACTCATCCTTTGGGGAGAGAGATAATCTAGTTGGAAAGCCATATGTCTTTGGGTATATAGGTATTCATGTCCAACTCAACCTGGGAAAATTGGAGTATTGGCAGCGAGTGCTTGATGATCTAGAGGCAATTATATGGCGACCATACCTAGACTATGAGAAGTGGTTCGAGGATGAGCTGAAGATGCCATATGTTTGTTGTTCGAGATATTTGATTGGACGGACCAGATTTATTATTGAGAGATTCATGCTCATGAGGATGCTTTGTCAGTATGGTCAAGTTTAGGCGATGCCACAAGGAGTTGCATTATATGCTCAGAGATAACATGATATTCTAGAGTGGGGGCCTACCATATCTTATGATGCAACATGCGAGGAGTATTTTAGATTATTGGAATAGGTGTGGGATTACTATCCAAAGATCATGACTGGTGTGATGACAGATAAGTACGCTAAGCATTTTTACACACATGTTGTATCGAGGATATTTAGTCTTGATGAGCTAGTACCAACATTTGATGATAATGAGAGAGCACTAGCACCGAGGCAGAGGAGTGATAGGGGATATGGGGATGTTGAGGAGGGAGATGGTGGGCATGGAGGGGATGATGAGGATGGAGGATATGGAGGTGGTGGGGATGCAGGTGGCAAGGAAATAACATGCCTCTGTGTAATGAAACAACGTGAAGATAAAGTACCAAAGAAAAGTAAGACCCTGACAAGAAGGACAAAACCCTATTGACCATGAAAAGGATTTGGCTATCTCACAAACTAATCACCTACACTTGCACCCATACCACCACCATCTCCATTGCTCACAACATGAGGCTCCCTGAACCCTGGATGCTAAGTCCTAGGAACAGTGGCATCATATAATGTCTGATAATAGGTGGACAACTATATAAATTGATCTCGCTCAGATCACATACTATCACACTCAGCCCAAAGAGTATCTCTCTCTACTATAATCAACCATACTTTAGCCTCTGCAACATGTCATCAACTGCTCTCACTATCTCTCTTAGCCCTAAAGATGTCTACTTGAGACTCCACAGCTTGTTGCCGTACTATCTCTGCATCTCTAGCAATGGTCATCTAAGCTAACAATATGTTTCCATCCCTAGCTGGTGGAGGAGGATCCAGAACCTATCTATGACCCTACATCGGAGGCATATGCTCATCCTAACCACCTTGAGACCCATCATGTCAGGCCCAATCCAACTACTTTGTGAGAACCTCAACGTGCTATCACTCCCCGCGAAGACCTGTAATACCTGCTCTGCTCACAACGAGATCACTCCTAGGATCGGTGAACCTCAATGACCTGTGTCATGCCCAACACTCACATAATCAAGAGTAGTACTTGGATTTTCCAAACCAACTGACCAACGCCAACCAACTGGGGCAAGTGCTATGAAATTAGCAACAACAATATCTATATCCTCCTGGAGACCCCATACACGGACCTCCCGAGTGGTTCAACTGAATTGAGCCTCATAAGCATTAGGAACCCACCCCTATCTCTCTTTGAATTGGAAACATACTCAGTCTGGTAAGTAATTATCTATCACAGAATAAGAATGACCAATCAACCAACCAGTCTTTGGGTAGTAAACAAGATGATCTAAATCCTTTAGCCAAGCCTCACAACCCATATAAGGTCTCTACACAAAACCTGACATCTCATTGAACATGCGATTCCAATAAGGAAGATTCCCAAGCAAGGTGTAGTGCATGAAACCCCCATAACAATAAGAGTATGAATCATCAGGAGAATGATCTTGTATCCCGTTCAGTCAAGCAACTACAATATGCTGCCATGCCCAAGGGTGATCCCACAATAGTGGTTTACAATTTTTGGCCAAACTGTACACTGAAATTATTATTTTTAACTAAATCTTCACATTCAGGCACTTATAGTGGCTAAACCATGAGGAATTTGAAGATGATGCAAACTAGAGTCTTGTCACATTTTGTCTACAGATTCTAAAAATATTTTTTTCAATTTTTTTGGAATCAAATTGCACATCTTTTTCCATCTCCCACGAAAACTAGTTTTTTTAGAAAACAACATTTTTAAAAAGTGACGCACACCGTATAACGCATAATTTTTTTCCATAAAGGATAAAATTCTAATTCTTTATAATTTGGATTTGTAACTTCGATATCTAGTGCTTCCCTTGGTTAGATAGTTTTTATTGAATATTTTTTCTTTAATCAAGTTTCAAAGTCAAACCAATTACAATTTAGGCATAGCACGACCGTATAACAAGTAATTTTTTTTATATTTATTGAAATTCAATTTTATTTTTTTTGTTGGATCAAGGACTTCAATATCTGGTGCACTCATATTTTTCATTTTTTTAATTTATAATCTGCTATTTTTCCACATGTGCAAAACAAAGACCTTCATTTTTGATGAAAAACTTATGTTTAATAAAACTAAAAAAACAAATACATAATAAAACCAAAACATAGTAACATTATATTCATTGGATAGCTCGTTATGAGGAATACCATAATCATTTCAAATAAATTTTAAATGAATTCATTTGATCCCCCAAAAGGTAAATCAAAAGTGATTTTTTATCAGCATTTTGATAAGTGGAAAGGAGACTCATTTATAGGTATGGTTTAAAACTAGTGAGGTTCTATCCAAGGGGGTTTGATCTAAGGTGGTTTGATCAAACCCTCTTCAATTGGAATCCTTAAAATGGAAATTTTTAAGGCTTAAATCATTATATTCTCTAAAAATATGTGATTTCAACAAAATCAGTTCCTCTCAGAAATTGTAAACCAACTTTGTGGGATCACCCCCAAACATGAAAAATAAAAACACCTACGGAAAGAGATTTCCCACCCCGATACACAACCTCATGCATATATTTGTAAAGATGAGAAAGGAGACAAGCACCCTAGACATACATCATCCCATTCTCAAGTATACTCTCAATACATTCACCCCAACCCACAAGAAATTGTCGACATCTCCTATCAAGAACAACTAGTCCTAAAATCAAACCACATAGGACAAGCAAAATAGGATCTACACTACTAGAAAACTTATACAGATCAATCTCTAACTGACGCACCTCCAAGTGTCTAACACCTAGCACACGTTACATGGTGTGGGTACTGCATCAAACATGATAAATAACAAGCTCACCTTGAAACAAAATCAAGGGTTTTAGAACCCATCAAGGAATAAGTCTAGAACATCAAATTGCCCTAAATAAAATTCATATATATCTTGAGGAAATTAAATGAAATCAAAATTCGATGTATCATTAATGCCATTTGAAAAATTAGAACATTACATATCCAAAAACAACATACATCATTCCATAAACACCTCAATATCCACATCAATAACGCTTCCAATATCCACTATATCAAGAAGTTCTACAACACCAAGGTGTACCTGAAGTTCAATATCAAGATTTACCTCAATCCCAATATCAAGAAGTTCCACAACACCAAAATGTACCTCAAGTGCAATATCAAAATATACCTGAAACATAGAATCAAGGAGTTCCACAAAATTAAGAGAAAAATAATCGAGAAAAGACACAAAGGAAAGATTACCAATCGGGAAGGAAATTCACCCCTTTGGGAGAGACTTTAGAGGTAATCATGCATGAACTAGTACAACAAGAACTTATCAAAATCAACGATATTCCAACTTATGGTGAACCAAGCTTTAAACTCACTTGGTATAACTAGTACGAATGATGTGAGTTCCACAAAATCAAGGGTCAAAAAATGAACAAATGCACAACACTCCAATATCTCATCCAAGAACTTATTGATCGAGGAGAAATAGCTATTGAAGATGACATTCAAGGTTCATCTAACAATGACAAGAATGAAAATGTCTCAAAATCAAAAGTTGAAAACAACGATTAGGAGCTATCTATCACTCATAACAATGCCAATGTCTCTACATCATCTAGTGAACAAGAGGACGTAAATCAAGAAGTTATTCCCAAGCATGATCAAACTCAATCACCCAAGTCTAGCAATGATCCATTCCAAGATATATCGACAACATCCAACCTCATACCAGTACATATTGGTGATCAAGAGACTCTTAATCCAACACTTATACCCAATAATTTTTTTTTAAGCCAAGAGTCATTACCTATATGTCCATATTTTGAGGAAAGCCAAGGATCCTTTACAAGCAATCCCTTATTTGAAATTTATCTATGTCAAGAATGTGATCCAAAGAATGTCAAAGATAATACCACACAAAATCAAGATCAATAAAACTTACCATCAAAATACTACAATGACTTGGTAGATATCTCCCAAGACATCCAAGGTTTTACGAAAGAAGAACAAATCCATATGCCAAGTAAACATACATCTACCCATGAGATGCTTACTCCTAATGGAAATGTAGATGATCTTCATCCAAGAGAAGAGTCTCATACTCTTGAAATCATTACCAAGGAACAAGAGTCTCCTACTGTTAACATCTGAACATAAGATCAAGACATAGAAGAAGCTAGAGACATATCAGAAAGGGACCATGAAGAAGACTTATACATAAGTTGTAAATCGGAAACATCCTGTGGAGACATATAAAAAATGGATCATAAATAAGACTTATATATAAGTTGTGAATCAAAAACATACTATCAAGACATATCAAAAATGAATCATGAGGAAGACTTTTGTGTGGATAGTAAATTAGAAACACCTCTTGAAGAAGCATTAAAATATGATATTTCACAAGATCAAGCTGAAGATATCAATCAAGAAGGTATCTGACATCTGAAGGATCCTATCAGTGAGGAAGTTACCATATTTAAATATCCACAACAGAGCAAAGAAGGATTAGCACCTTGTTTCCAAGGTAAGACATATCCTATTGAAAATAAACTATCTCAACGGATTCAGTATCAAGATAGAGGATTAAACCTACATGAATAGGGTATCCTAGAGCCAATACAAATTATTGGTGATCCTAAGCATCAAGATCTTGGTTATTCAACAACTAAGGGAGATAATCATATCAAGGATACCTCTATAATACTGGGGGAAACTTTATCTAATGCAAAAATCAACATAGAGAGCACAAAGGGTCTTTATGATAAAATTGCTATCGACACTACAACTAGCCATATCATGAATCATCATCCACACATATTTCAACCCTCTGATTGGAACCAACAACAAGAGAAAAATCTATATCAAAGAAAGGAACAAGTCATTGAAGTGAAAGAATCATTGAAACAAAATGGACAAAGAAAAGTTCAAATCGATACAAAAGAAACAACAAGAAAATCATCCCTATCAAACTCCATTAGTTAAAGAAAGTAGGGGGAAAAATCAAAAGGGGAAGTTCATCCATCAAGGAAGTCGAACAATGCAAAGGCAAGCTTCACGAGCAACCTACAAGGTATATCAAGACGTTGGTCCCAATCGAATCTCCATATCCACCCATCATTGCTCATCTTCCCAGGTTTGGAAAATAAAAGGTTCCAAACTGTCAACCAATCCATCTGAATCTCATATCGCTCAAAACATTTCACCATCCACTATATCCAAATTTGACATTGACCATGTGTTGACAACAAATATTTATCATAAGGACTCTAAGGGAACTCTATCACGATGTGTGCATCATGGTAAGGTTAACTCCAGTATCGACAAAAAAGACAAGAACTTCTAAGGGTTACATTCAAGTGCTCGTATCCTAGCAAAACAACTCCTCCAAACAGGATATTGTTGGAACATCATGACAAAAACAATGACCATATTAGCACCAAAAATTTCTACATCAGCACCACCAGGTGGTTGAACATGAGAAAAAAATGGTCACCATGATGAAAACCTGGTAAATAAACATCTTGTGTGACATCAAAAAATCAAGAGAAAAAGTCAAGAAAAAAAACCATCCTCAAGGGAAAACCACTATTGTGGCACTTTGGACAAGTACCATGATAAAAACCTAGTAGACAAGCATCATGTGTAGAATTGAGCATCTATGTGCACCATTTCAAGTGGAAGCATCTCAACTTATCGATGATAAATCCAATCCATTTTTTCAAAATCCAACTTATCTTGATCTTGAAAAATGTTTGGTGAACACTTTACACTTGTTTATGAAAAGTATCTTGACATGGGTCACTATCATTGATCCTATCCTATCCAACATTATCTAAGCCATGAGGATTTTTCCAAAAGGGCATACTCTATCCAAACATGTTATCCTATCACAAGATAATCCATCACCTACATTGCTAGACATTGGGGGAAAATGCTTGCATTTTGCTTCAGAATAAATCTTGATCTATGTCTTCTAGCTCACGTTATGATCTAGGCATCATACCAACAAAGTGTGCCACATGGTACCCTTCCTGATTCATCCCATCAACAAGGTATCCCATCAATGCACTAACGGGGTAACCTTCAAAATAGTTCGTCACAACAACAAGGTGTACCACCAACACACTACCGAGGTAAGCTTCAAAGATACCAACATGTATTATTATTTCACACAAACAGTCTAAGATATCAACAATTGCTTGAACCCCACAACTAGTTCAAATAAGATTTTCCACAACATATCCTCTAGAAAAATAAAGTGAAGTATCAATCCAAGTTTTCAACATCTTACACCCTAGACAAAAGGGTAAAAATCCAAAAAAATCAAAATTATCAAAAATAAAAAACATCTAAAAAACATCAAAAACAAAAAAACATCGTTAGATTATTCCTTCACTCAAACAATCTAAGATATCAACATTTAATTGAACCCCACATCTAGTTCAAGTAGATTTCCCATAACATATCCTCTAGACACGAAAGTGGAATATCAATCCAAGCTATCAATGTTGTTTATCCCAAAAATAATTTTATGCTTTGAGTCAAATGATTGAACTACGTGGTCTTTGTGTGTACAACATAGGAAATGTTATCAGCCCCCAAGACCGTAGGTCAGTCCCCTTAGGTTTCCAACATGTTTTTTTCAACTTAGTCAAAAAAATCCAAAATTCAAAAATATATATCATATGAAATCCAAAAACATTCATAAAAAAAAAGGGTCAAAATCATTCAAACCAAGCGAACTACGAGCCTCTGCGTGTACAACATAGGAAAGGCTTATCTTTGATGAGCCCCCGAGTCCCTAGGTTAGTCGACTGAAAAAAAACAAAACCAACATCATAAAAAGAGAAAAATAAAAAAGAAGACCCATACCATCATCAAAAACTGCGATAAAACATCACTCATTATAAATGAATCATCATCCTCATACGTTGGCAAATAAAAAAAAAAAACAAAGCAAACATCAAAAGCTAGAACCTTAAAGCAAACAAATGCACAAATTTGATCACAAAATAGACAGAAACAAAGCCAAGTATCAACTACCTATATTTTTGAAAATTCACCAACAACATCTTGAGATATGCCTTAACGGATCCGTTCCTACAATAGACATAATCAACAATGGATAATAGTCCTGAAACCCCAAACAGATATGGCAAGTGATACTACAACTTTGTTTTTATCTTTTTAGTCTTATTTTTATGATTTATCTTATTGAATCATTCCTAGGATCTCTTGAGGATGTCCATAAGGATTTAGAGAAGAAGGAATGGGGGAAATTGAGTGTCATTTGAATTTGTTATTTGTAATACTACCATGGAAAATACTCGCTTTATTGAGTATATGAAAGTTGTGTTAAAACAATTCGTGAAGCAATTGCATGTTAGGTGTTCTATACCTCTCTGTGTGAATGGTCCAATTTTTTTTTAACATAACCCAACTATACACTTTAACCAAAGTTTCTGTATGTCTAGTATGAGAAAAAACACTCTTTGTTTGTAGAATCAAAGTCCACACAATAGATACAAATCACCTTGGTAATTCATACCCTGGCACATCGTATCTGTTTGCTATGTCAAATAGGATTGTTCAAACTCTGAAGTCTCTAAAGCAAAGAAAAAGAAACTCATCAACTACTAACATCATAATTCTATCCATCATTAATACTTCTTCTAATTAACAACATATTTCTATCCATCATCGATATTTCTTCTAACTAACATCCATCTTGCATAGAAACATCATTAGTACCATATCCATACTGCATCCATAAATGTTGTCAATACACATAATGATGATAATAAACCAATAAAAACATCATGTATCATGTATGGGGAATTCATTCATCATATATCAACACCACATAAACAACACATATGAGATACAATATGATTCATCCATCCACATAAAATTCATACATCAGAAATGCAGAAAAATATATATAAACATACATCATCATATATCGTCATCACATAAGCATAAAATAACGTTGAATCAAAGAAGGTATATCTCATATATATCATCATCAAAGAGAGTGAGTGTCATAAGTACATCATCCTAAGTAAAACAAGTGTGATAGGGTAATACAAAATCATATCATATGTACGAGGTCTCGACATATGTTATGATTTTGTATTACCCTATCACAGCATGCCTCTGCACAATGAAACAACATGAAGATCAAGTACCAAAAAAAAAGTAAGACCCTGATAGGAAGGAAAAAACCCTATTGACCACAAAAAGGATTTGGCTATCTCATAGACTGATCACCTACACTTGCACCTGCACCACCACCATCTCCATCACTCACAACACTAGGCTCCCCGAACCATGGACGTCAAGAAGTCCTAGGAACAATGGCATCATATAAGGTATGATAATAGGTGGACATCTGTAGAAACCGATCTCTCTTAGATCACATACTATCACACTCAACCCAAAGAGTATCTCTCTCTGTTGTAACCACTATTACTTGAGCCTCTACAACATGTTGTCAATCGCTCTCGCTATCTCGCTCAACCCTCAAAATGTCTACTTGAGCCTCTGCAGCCTGTTGCCGTACTATCTTTGTGTCTCTAGAAGTAGTCATCTAAGCTAACAGTATATATCCATCCATAGCTGGTGGAGGAGGACCCATAACTTTTCTATGACCCTGCATCGAAGGCATATGCTTATCCTGACCACCCGAGCTCCATCGTGTCAGGCTCGATCCAACTAATTTGTGAGAACCTCAACACGCTGTCTCTTCTTGTGAAGACCTATAATACCTTCTCTGCTCACAATGGGATCACCTCCATTATTGATGAACCTCAATGGCCTGTGTCATGCCCACCACTCATCATAATCAAGAGTAGTACCTGGATTTTCCAAACCAACCGACCAACCCCAACCAACTGGGGCAAGTGCTTTGAACTCAACAACAACATTATCTATACCCTCCTAGAGACCCCATACACAGACCTCCCGAGTGGTTTGATCGAACCGAGCCTCATAAGCATTGGGAACCCACCCCTGTTTCTCTCTGAACTGGTGACATACTTAGTCTGGTAAGTAATTCTCTATCACATAATGAGAATGACCAATCAACCAACTAGTCTGTTAGCATTAAACAAGATGATCTAAATCCTTTGGCCAAGCCTCACAACCCATATAAGGTCTCCACATAAAAACCTGAAATCTCATTGAACATGCGACGCCAATAAGGAAGATTCCCAGACAAGGTGTAGTGCATGAAATCCACATAATGATAATATTACGGATCATCAAGAGAATGATCTTGTATCTCATTCAATCAAGCAACTGCAATATGCTCCCACACCCAAACATGCACAAGAAAAACACCTGTGGAAAGAGATTTCCCACCCCGATACACAACCTCATGCATATCTCTGTAAATATGAGCAAGGAGACACACACCCTAGGCATACCTCATCCCATGCTCAAGAATAATCTCAATACATGCACCCCAACCCACATGAAACTGTTGACCTCTCTTATCAGAAACAACTAGTCTTGAAATCCAACCACAGAAGACACCTAAAAAAGGATCTGCACTACTAGAAAACCCAATCAGATCAATCTGTGACTGACACACCTCCAAGTGTCAAACACCTTGCACACACTGCATGGTGCGGGTACCACATAAAACATGATAAGTAACAAGCTCACCATGAATGGGAAGGTGAAGTATCCTCCACACATCCTCAAGAGGAACAATCACCTTTCCTGTAGGAAAATGAAACAAGGAATTCTCGAAATGCCACCACTCCACGAGTGTGGTCATCATAGTTGTGTGAGTCCTAATAGGAGGAATGTAACAAATATAACGTAGTCCAACGACATCAAGAAAATCTTGCTCCAACACACCAAAATGGGAAATCAGATCAAATAGGTGTTGAGGATGCCTCTCCCTTGGCTAGAGTGGTTTGAGGCTCACCTATAATAGTTTTTATCCAAGATTTCAGGGTTTCACTCTGAACATGTCAAGAAACACAAAATGACACAAAAACACATGACAAACGACATTTAGGATGACAAAAAGAAAATGCTAACATGGTTTAAATGAAACAAAGGCGAATGCAAGCTTACGACACCAATAGAAAATTTAATTGTACAAAAATTGAAAACCACCTACACCATTACAAAGATCATGAAATTCTACCCCATTTGAAAAAAAAGCTATAAAAAATACTTTTGTATGACAAGACATGGTTGTTTGAAGATAGGGCAAAAAAGTCTTGATTGCCAATCACAAAGAAAACAAAAGTGAGCTTTTAGGAGCAAGGGTGAGATTTTAGGAGCAAGTACGAGCTTTTAGAGCAAGTGCGAGGTTTTTAGAATCAAGAATTTAAGGAAAGTGCAAAATTTTAGAACAAGGTTGAGGTTTAAGGCAAAACAATAATCAAAAGTGAGCTTTTCAATCAAGGGTGAGGTTTTAAGTCAAGTGCATGAATCAAAAGTGAGGTTTTTAGTCAAGAGCGATATTTTAGGTCAAGGGCAAGGGTTTAAAGGTCAAAGGTGAGGTTCTCACCTAGAAAATGCAAGGAAAATGATGCAGATGCTCAGATATCACCAACACTTTACTATTGACTCAAGAAATTATGTACATGCATAACGAGAACGTAATCAAATGAAAACATGAAGTAACAAGGTACATACCGAGCCAGCAACACCTGAGGGCTATCTGAACTCGCAAATAAGGTCTGAACGATGTGGGGCTCACTCAAATCTCGACATTGCTCCTCGACAACTGACAAAATGGGAAATCCATAGACAAGAATTAGCAAAAGGATCAAATCAAAAATGAGCTAATTAGAGGACTAATTGCCTATATTAAACATCAAGAAAACCCTAATTTCATCTAGGAAACCCTAATTTTACTTAGGGAACATTCCTACTTTCAAATTAGAAGCTCTCAGGTGCATCAAAACAAGAAACAAAGAACCTATTGATCTAATATTTTAACCAAAGTACATCGAAATTGAAATACAATAGTGTCAAGAGCCCGACCTCAAAACTTGAAATTTTTGGTCAACCTCTTGAGGGGGTAGCACAGAGTCCTACCATCATTCCATGGAATGTCAGGGCATAATTATTTTTTAAAAACTTGATCTTAAAAAACAAAATCTTTGAAACAAAGCAACTAGTACTTTGTATCAAAGAGGGGCAAAATGTAGACATGTAAAATTGACCTAAAACCTATCACACACCCCAAAAAACATCGAACAACATCGGACAACATTGAAAATCATCCCACAACATCTTAGAATGTCTCAGAACATCTCAGAATCATCTCAAAACATCTTGGAATTGTTTCAAAACATCTCAGAACATATCAAAATCATCTCAAAAAATTTCAAAATTATCCTGGAATGTCTTAGAGCATCTTTTAATCATCTCATAACATCTCAGAATCATCTCAAATGTCTCAGAACATCTCATAATCATCTCAAAATATCTTAGAATCATGCTGCAACATCTCAGAATCATCCCGTAACATCTCAGAATCATCCAGTAATGTCTTGAAACATCTCAAAATCATCCCACAACGTCTCAAAATAATATCGCAATGTTTCGAAACATCACACAACATCAAAGCAACATCCAAAACCCTAATTTTGTTATTAATTGAATAATATGACATTATTGAATTAATTCACTTTTTCATCATTTCTAAAAAATCAAATAAATTTCATTTATTTAATAAAGTCCTAAAAACCCTAATTTTTCTATTAATTAAATAAAACAACATTATTTGATTAATTAATGTTTCATCATTTCGACCAATTAAATAAATTATATTTATTTAATGAATTTCTAATCTCACTTTATTTCGTCCTGATTGATTAAATAACACCAATTATTTAATTACGTCGCTAAAACACTTTATTCCCCTAAATTGATTAAATTATTAAATCATAATTTAATTATGACACTTTCCCTCCAAAATTTGAATAATTAAATCAAACTATTCAAATCAATTATCAAAAATCAAAACAAACTAATGCAACTGTGTTTGCAAAAGTCAAACTTGATTTGCATGTTCAAATCCAAAAAGGAATTAATTAATTAAATCAATTAATTCATATTCCTCACCCACTTTCTGATTGAGTAAATTGCGATTTTTGAATGAGCAATCTAATTTGTTAACTAATCAATCTAAATTTCTAACTGAGCAATTAGAGTTGTTAACTAATCAATCAATTTCCTAACTAAGCCATCAATTTCCTAACTAAGCCATCTAAATCCTGACTGATCAATCTAAAATCCTAACTGATCAATCTAATCCTTGACTAGCCAATCTATTCCTCAATCATAGAAATTGTGCAATCAACTTTGCACAATCTTCTCATGTCTAAATTCTCTCAACACATTTTGACCGTTGATCTGGATATTCTCCAGCACGATCCTGATAGTCCATTTCAAATCTCATTTTCTATATAACAAACCTCTTTCCTCACAAATAAGGATCAGAGAATCAACATCATTTGCATAATGAAGTACTACTGACATTCACAACCACCATTGATAGAGATTCAACCATTTCTTCAATCAACCAACATCGACATCATTCCTCAAGATTTGCACATGAACTATGGAGGCTTCATGGTGATAAGAACAACCCAACATCGGGAGAATACACTCCAATATGGGATGGTAACACTATGATTTTTGTGTACATTCAATTCAATAATCATAGATTTATTAATGTATGTTAAAATAGCTTAGTTTCATTTCGTATGTACAGGTTTATTTATTAGATCAATGTGTTTGATCTTAGCTTAGATTCTCATTTCAAGCATGTTTAATCTTGTTTGCATCTAACGTTCTCCCCCTCACAGAGTAATAGAAGAGGAAGAAAACTCAACAATGACTCTTCCCTCAGTAGTAATGAATCTCCTAGAATCCTTGTGGTAATACTCTTGGGATCTCATGATTAACTCTGGACAAATCAAGGAAGGTGGGAATCTCACCACTTGTGCTATTCTTATTTGTCTAATCTTTGATGCTAAATCAATCTTTTGGGTTCCGGAGATCCTTTCCTTGAATTCCTCTATGTCTATGTGCTCGAGGTTGGTGTCAAAAAGTTTATGCCACGTGGTCACGATCCTCAAATTAGTTTCAATTCCATGGAATTTATACTTCATTTTTGTGGCTCCATCTATTTTTCTATATAATCTACAAAGGATAATATGTAATCAGGATTCGAGAAATATGCCTAACCTCAAATTATGCATATACATTTCTTAAAAATGTACGAACATTTTTTTGATGCCAAAAATTGGCAAGGTAATAGACCTCTGTAGGAAACTCAGTTAAAGGGGGGACCTATTGCGCTAAACTGAGTAACCTCTAGATTTTAAAGAAGTCGACTCTTCTATAATTGGGGTTTTGAATGAGAAAAGGAAGAAGATATAAAATAAGAGGATGTAACTAGGGCGATGCGCCAAGGTTTAGATGTAGGGCACGATAGATCTATCTTGTAGATGCGATCTAAGGGACCATTCAACAATCTGCTATGTATAAAATAATAACTTATTAAAGAGAAAGACCTAGATAATAGATTTCATGACATAAAATAATTTGCATAGAGCTTTATTGAACATAAAGAGTCAAAGACATGGTTCTAAATCAGAATTCTATTCAAATCATTGAAGTTGTAAATAAACTATTCAGAAACAACATAGTATAATGTTATCAATAGTTAAGAAACAAAAAGGCCAAATTACAAGGGCACAGTCTGCGAGTCTTTACAGTTATCTAACAAAACAAAGGCCTGGTGTCCCCCTAATTCTTTTGTAGATATTTTGAACTAACAACAACTATTCATTTATAGCCAAGAACTCAATAAAAAAATCTCTCCAAAAATCCTTATCTCTGAGAGAAGAAGTAGCATATATAGCCAAGAGCATCCACCACTTGAAATATTGTAAAAATATTTCTCATCATGAATCATGATGCTTAGAGAAATGATTCATCATGACCGTTGTAATAGAAAGATTCCTGAGCATGAACCCACTCATTCGTTAGTCAGATGCATTCCCTGTAAATGATGGCAATGGTCTCGACCTACCCCATGTAAACAAGTGTCGCCCCTTAGTGAAAATAGGTAGAACACGCGGCAAAAAATGGAAACTCAACGTTTGCATCACTCTTCCTTTTATGTATCTGTGTTGAAGGAACACATGGCGGAATTTCGCAAGCCATAGTTCATCCTCTCTATCCTTCGATGAGAGCTTGTGATGAGAAGACATGTGGCATCGTCCTTATTATTGGTACTGCTTGAGGGGCATGCCAAAAGTTTGCATGGTCGAAGGCTATGTGGCATGCAGTCGGGGGCCCGAAGGAGAGTTATATGAAAGTACGCCATACTCACTCGATCTCTTGACATGTGGGGGCGGAATGAGGCTCATAAGATAAGGGAAGGGAAGTTCCCCTTCGATAAGAGCTTTGGTGACATGTGGTGGCAGTGAGTTGAGAGCATCGAAATACTGTTGGGGAAGCTTCTAAAAATCATTGGAGGTGGTCGGAAGTCAGGAAAGAAATAAAAAAAAACCCGAAGGGAGCATGGGGGTATATTAAATATCCACAACTTTTGGCGACTACCAGAAGGATTTCACCTGCGGAACGATGAATCCAAAATGTTTTGGTTTTGTAACTAGAGATTTATCCATTAGTCATTGGAGTCATAGCTTAGATAGGGCAACCTACAAGGGTAGCCATTCAACCTCATATGGCCTTGATATGGTGCGTAGGATCTCGTGCACCTCATGCAGGTTGATCATCTCCATAGATATCCTAGACTCGTCCTCGAGCTAAAAAAGTAGCCACGTGATCTAAGGAGTTACACCCTCAATGTCCTCGGCAGTGGGAGGTTGGATGAAACTCTGAAAAATGATAAATAATGCTTCCTCTCCTCAATTTTGGCCGCAATCTGCTCTATGGTAGCCACTGATTCATCATAAATAAATGGAGAGGGTAGGCCCATCTAGGTTAGTTGGGAAAGCCTTGCTCGAACGTTGTTCATCGTATGCCCTAATGTAACCAAGCATCATTGAGCATGAAGGGTGGCCCCTTGGCATCTGATAAACTCCTTTGCGACCCCAAAGGCTTCCCTCTGATTCTTGATCCCTACTCATTCCAAGTCCTCGCTTGGCACTTTGTATAACTTGCCTAGCAACCTTTCTGCTTCGGGAACCTTTTCCCTTATGAATTGTGGGAACTGTTCTATTGTGCCATGAACCTCTTTGCATAAATCTGTTGCCTTCGCCATGAATTAGAGTGGGCTGGAGAGTTGAGCATAAAGTCTTGACTCTCTCCCAGTAGGAAGCATATAGTTGTCAGGCCACTAAGCAAAGGTATGTCTATGGAGCAGGAGTTTGAATGATCTTCTTCAAGAGATTAATATCTGCATCCTTCATCCCAATCTCCTACGTTAGCCCTGTAATTTGTACTTTAATAGAGGTGAGCTTCTCCTTTAGGTCCTTTTGTGCAGCTAGCCATATTTCCTCTTCCTAGCTTCGGGTTGTAGACTCTTCCTCTAGTGAAAGTCTGAACGTTAAAAGATCTTGAAATTGAGCCTATGCGCTCGTCTGGTTCATCTCATTTTCTCGTACCATTTTCTCCAAATGAGCACACAAAAAATTTAATTCTCTAATATTTTTCTAAACTTCTCCCTCCGACTGGGCCAATCTGTCGGATAATTCCTGGCTCCTTTGTTGCAGCTCAGCTATCTAGTCAGACTCCTTGGATTGGAATTTCTCGAGCTCCCTTTGCAAGCTAGCCTGTTCTGCTTGCAAATTCTATGTGAGGTGCACCTTTTCAGCTTGCTATGATTTGTCCTTGGCCAACACAACTTTCAGCCTTTCCTTGACGGCCTTGAGCTCTTCCTCCACCTTCTTCAATTTGTGACCAGACTTAAGAAAGTTAGTAGTCACCACTCGTTGTGTCTCCTCCATTAGCTCAATTTTATCTTGGGGTCAGGAAACATGTAATTCTAGTCCGATGGCATGGATGTCGTAGTCATTGGGTTGCATTTATCCCTATGGTTTGGCAACATTTGGATGTAGGGTTGCAAAATGCAACGATTGTTGAGCCTCATTATAAATTTTCTGGACTTTGGGCTCTGCTAGCCTCCTGGCCTCTTGGTATCCTTTTCTTTTTGCTTCTGGATTCAGAGAGATCGAGCTTGCTTCGTTGTATAACTCTGAGATAAGAATTGAGTTGACGACCCGATGCATTCGCCTACAAAGGGAAAGAGAGGCAGCTGACCTCAGAAGTTTTTTTCTTCAGAAGGGGAACCGTGAGCGAAGATAAAGGAGGAATGTCCAAATCTTAGGCGAGGAAGGTATGGAGGGGCTCATGGGAAATGGTGGTGGTAATGGAGATGTACCGAGCCCCAACAGCTGCGAAGGTTGAGTTAGAATTGAATTAGATGATGCAACAGGGGCGGGGATCTTAGACACCAATGGGATGGAAGACATGGATGTGGATGCAAAGGTAGATGGGGTAGCCTTAGAGGCCCTAACCAACAATGGGGTAGCTTGAGGGGAAGTGAAAACCATATGTCCGATATGAGAAAATTGGGAGAAACCTTCCATAGCCATTGCAGAGGGGACAAAGAAAGATGGAATCATACTTGGAGCGATGGGTGTTTTAGGGACCATGGAGGAAACAAGAGACTGTGAGCCGAGAAGAGAGGGAGAGAAAGATACCTGAGCAAACGATTCCATCTCCGATGCTTGGCTGACTGCAACCTCCTACGAACCACCTCCTGAAGCAATATCAGTGCGGTGTCTTTTGCTCTGTGGAAGGTTCTCCAAATCTACCACCTCCATTGGTTGCTGCGTTGCTTTAGGCTTTCTCATGATCATGGGTCAATATTATGAGGACCTTGATTGCAAGGTATTCATTCACACACTCCTAACAACAGTGCTAGGCTATGTCACCATTTTGTGTTTTTGATTTCCCTTGTCGGAGCGTGGTGGGGCATCCTCAGGGTCGGGCTCCTCTGCATCACTTGCGTCAGACTCTGGATGTTCCTGGTTCCAGAAGGTATTGAATTGATCATCGGTCTCAAAAATCGATGAATGTTGGAAAGGGTAGACGATGTTATTGATCTCTTGGCAGTAGATCTAGAAATCATTAATCTTTTGTGGCTTCCAACCTTGCTGCCTCACCAAGCTATTTCAGAGGGTAGTACATATGTGACTATTTTCATCTACCTCCCCCTTGACAAGATAGAAACTGAGCCATGACAACCTCTGATTATCTATTGGCATCTGTGCCAAGTCCACCCAGATTCTTCTGTCATCCTCTAGCAGATTATTCCGTGCTTCCCAGTATGGCCGAGGGGTATGCTTCACCTTAATAAATGTGTCACCCAAATCATCCTCAGGGTTGTAGTGGGATTATGAAAACCAGCCTGAGGTGTTCCAACTTAGCCTCAAGTAGCTCTGCTGACCTTTTCTTTACCATGATCATTGTTTTGTAGTTCATGGGGCATTCAAAAAATCCTCACTTCTTCTTCCTTGAGTCGGAGCAAAAGTTACAGTCCATAATAGCCATTTTTGGAAGACCTCGAGGGCTAATACCCAATCGGTGGTGGATGTAGGGAGTCGGATCGACTCTTCACAAAAACCACACATTCAGACACATGTGAATTCTTCATCGAGGATCTAGTCGCACTTTGCGAACAGGGACCACATCTAGCTAGTCTAATTTCCTGACAGGCGATAGTAGTCACCTTCCTTGCTCAAATCATGCAAAATCGAGATCAAGAATTTCTTTGAAAATGCATAATAATCGTAGGTTGAATAGAGGATGGGAGTCCACACTGAAACCGACTTCCAATATCTTTTTTCATCAAATACTAATAACTAGTTTTTTCCTGAAGAAATCAGGATTTTGATGCAGGAACATATAGGCAAGAAGAGAAGGATACTTGAACTTGTCCACCGTGTCGAACTCGCCTATCTGCTTCTTCATATCTTTGATAATCATGTCCGCAAAATCATACCAGAAAGGCTCCTTCTACCTCTTGAGTTGGAAACCCAGGCCCAACTAAGCTTCAGACACGATCATGTCATTGTCCAAGCCGAACACAAAAGCCATTATTTCAAAAGCTTCCTACATATCCGCATTGGCGAAGTCGACACGTCAGTTTGGATTTCTTAATGGTTGTTGGAAATTTTGGGGCCTTCCGATCTCTGTATTATAAAAGTCAAGGTAATTTCTCCTACCCCTCCAGAATTCATAACCCTTTTTTTGGCTGAAGTGCTCCATCGACTGTTCTTTGGTGCTTACCTCGGGAACGCACAACATGTGCCTAAGAGCCTTCACAATTAGCACAACTCTTAATTTCCTTTGTTCAATGGCACCAGTCGCCGAATAGAAGCACCAAATACTTTCATGAATTATTTCTGGGAAGTGGTGCACATAAGGGACCATGTATTGGGGAAGTCCGCAGTGCCATTACTTGAATTGTAGTTGATTTTTGAAGGAGTTCTTCATCCGGGTGAAAGCATCTTCCCTCAGCCCCTTAGGGTTAGTCTTGACGAAGGGGTCATAGATGTTATCCCACTCCTCATTTACCAAATTAGCATCTCTGAGCAGGCCCTTCTTGGCTGCTCGCGTGCAAAACCACTTCGGCCTATTTGGGATTCCAGGCATAGCATAGGATTTTTTCTCCTCAAAAATATTGACCATAGGTGCCGTGAGTATCACTTTGGCCAAACTTTGAGATGCTTCACCAAGCTCATTCATCTACAAGTTCTAGGCTACTTTGGGAACAAAAGATGCCATTTTTCCTCAAAATAAATCTGAACACTTGCTACTCGTTTCTAGCAACTCTGCACTTTGATAATTCTCTATATGGTTCTTGTATTAAAAAAAAATTCTTTGCTTTAAAACAAATGCATGCAATACTTAGATTTTATGTCCTTCTTCAAGTGGTAGATGATGGTTTATTTTTCAACATTAAATTCAACATGTACTGCCAGCCTTTTGGTTTGTGTGAAGCAGACTACTTGTCATTTTGAAATGACAAGTATTCATAATGACCCCAGGTACCTACAACCCATAGCACGATTTCCCTTGGAAATTGAGTTGGCGATTTGAAAGCAGGCTAGGTGTCATATGCCGTGGTAATTAATACCCCAAACAAAATGATTATGCCAAAGTATGCGATAAGCATTAAGTATATTTGCATCTTTTTTTGGGGTTTGAGGAACACATAGCAAGATGACACCTCATCATCCAGCTGAAAAGGCTATCGCCAAATGCCGCCAGTAGCTTGTGCAAATTAATTAGCTTTCCGTGATCTTGTACGCAAAAAATTATACCTATAGATGCAACTTGGTGAGAGTTTTGAGTGAGCCTTGGTACAGTATTTGAGGTGGTACCTGGTTAAACTCATGCTTATGGTGTGCAAACTACTGCACTTATCCCTGTCACTTCTATAAATAGGCATCTAGTCAGTAGCGGAACCATACTTAGCAATTTTTAGCAGAATCAACATTAGGTGATTGGCTTAGCCTTTGGTAATTGCAGTCTTCTTAGTATTTGTGTAGAGTTCGGGTTTAGTCTCCTTGCATAGGGTCGTTTCCTGACAGTCGTATAGTATTTGATGCCATGGATACCCCGATTAGGCTGACCTCTCATAAACTACAAATGGCCTTTCTTGGTGAAATTTTGACGAGGTGTCTAAAGAGGATGATGAAGAATAAACATTCTTTGGCCATCATAGCTATGAAATGGGTCCTGGGTCATGACTGCCTCAAATACGATGATAAGTATAGAGTAAATACTGACACGTGCTCTCATTTTGTGGCATCAATTCTTGACATTCAAGTCCCCAAGCCACTTATCATCCATTTGGTGACCAAAATATTCTCGAAGAATTACCTAAATGGCCTCGGGGAGGTACTGGAAAATGTTGTATTTGGCAGAGGGATTCTGACTGCGAGTGACCTATGCAAGTTTATTGAGGAGGACATGGTCATCCTGTGGTTGTCATTTTTTAGTGGCTTTCATCTTCAGTCACGAGAAGTCCATCACCAGAAGGTTACTCGTGCTTGCCACTTTCTATTCAGGATATACAATCTGGTGCCATTTTACGATATAGATTGGTACATTGAATTTAGGAAACTGGTGCTCCCACATGCTGTCGCTTCTTTGGATGGTGTTGTTGGTGTAGTTGAGGATAAGGTGGTGTCAGATGATGCTGCTGCTTTTTCCCAAGATTGAAAATTCTCTCTTTTCTAATTTAATACCAAGACTTCGTTAGTCTTTTTGTATATAGCCTAGAAAAGGCTTTATAGCATAGAAATATATAAGTATACACTCCTTTGAAAGCGTGGCCTCTGAGCCATTTTTCTATTCTATTTTTTGAAGTATATAAATATAATGAAGACTTAGCCTATGTTTAACATCTTTTCCTTGCTGCATAATTTTTATCTCTTCGAGTATTTGTGTTTTTTTGTATAATAATGTGAGTCTCTACTGTATCACAAATTTCGAAGACTGACTGAACAAAAGAACAAAGAGGAAAAAATAATCATAGTAATTACATATTTAGATGGTAGAACCGTCTAATTGAGCTATATAGAATTTTAAGGTGAATTCCCTTGATGAGAACCGTTAGTGCTTTTCTTTCTATGCTCTCTGATTCAAACGCCTTGTATCCCTTGAATCATTACGAACAATCCCGTCTTAAAGTTGTCTAATTTGTCATGCTAGTCAGAGTTTTCTTTCTGTTGACTGAATTTTATCACCAAACCTTCACCGTCCAGCCTTTGATCTAAATAACTCTTCCACCTGCATCCCCATCATCCCCTCCATCCCCACCATCTCCCTCCTCATCATCACCATCTCCCCTATCCCTCCTTCGTCTCGGTGTTGGCGCTCTCTCATCATCGTCAAATGTCGATATTGGCTCATCAGGACTAGATATCCTAGGTACAACATGTGTGTAAAAATTCTCAATGTACTCATTTGTCATTACACCAACCATGATCTCCAGATAGTAATCCCACACCTATGCTTTTAATCCAAAATACTCCTCGCACGTTGCATCATAAGATACGATGGGCCCCCACTCTAGAATATCCTATTGTCTCCAAGAATATAATGCAACTCCCTTTGGCATCCCTTGAACTCAACCATACTAATGAAGCACCCTCATGAGCATGAATCTCTCAATAATAAATCTGGTCCATCCAATCAAATATCTTGAAGTACAAACATATGGCATCTCTAGCTCATCCTCGAACCACTCCTCACAATCTAGGTATGGTCACCATATAACTACCTCCAGATCATCAAGCACTCACCACAAATACTCTAATTTTCCCATCTTACACTGGACATGAATACCTGTATACCCAAAGACATATGGCATGTCGACTGGACGATCTCTCTCCCCCAAAGGACGAGTAACAACTATATGCTCCCACACCCAGATCTGAAGTAGTGTCACTCCAGCTGATAAACTCAGAGCCCCAAGATACACCACCTAATGTAGATCATGATACAAATGTGCCAACGTATAGTAACCCCGTGCATATCGGATCCCTTGAGTGATCATCCTCTCTAGCAACCTGCCCCAGCCAACGGACAATCCCTTCGACCTATAGTCAGGACATAAGAAACCTCCAACAAACCCATCTAAAACCGATGGTAATGGCAAATAAGAATCTACCATATCCTGCCACAGGATCTCATAACACTAATCACGTCATCATCAAAGATCCTCCTCAATGCCTTGGTACCTCCCTGCTCTGTCTGATCATAAACAACTAGCTCTCCAACCACGGGAATCCCCAATATTCGGTAAACATCCTCCAGGGTAACCATCATCACACCGGTAGCCAGATGGAAAGTGTTGTGGTCACTATGCCATCTCTCAGCTAACACAGTCAATAGTCCTTTATTTATCCTATACTGGGGCATATCAAGTAAGGAAGATAAACCACATCTCTCAATAACATCCAAATCCGCCTGCACCAGATTCAGAATCATATCCCAAGTCTTCCAGTAGCGCTCCCAAGACTGAAGAACTCCTAAATCCTCCTATAGTCATGATGTATTGAAAAACAGGATTTTATCAATCAATCTAATCATCTCAAATGAGATTTCAATCAAATCTCGTAGAGCATCTATCATTGACTCTCATCTATCATGAGGTCAATCATCATTTATCCTATCATTGATTCTCATCTATCATGAGGTCAATCATCATCTATCCTATCAAACATCATCAAAACCAAGGAGAAAAATCAAAATTTCATCAATTCTGGTGTCAATGCGCTGAAATAGCATCTCTATGCGTTGAAACAATGGATGCACTAAAACAATCCATCAATGCGCTACAAAAATCCATAAATGCACCAAAATTTTAAATGTGCTACAATAGTCAATAGATGCACCACTTCGCAACATCAATGCGCTAAATTCCCATATGCACTAAAAAAATCAGCAAATGCACTGAAACAGAGCACAAATGAGCTAACAATCTAAAAGCGCTAAAATATTCCCTAGATGTGCTATATCGGAAACCCTATGCACTAAAATGCTACCATAAATTTTTAAAACATAAAAACACGTGAAAAACAATTTCAAAATTATAAAAGGTGGTTTCTCGGGGTACATACCAAAGATCCATATGCGGCAGGGCGGTGGTGTCATCAAACTCACTCGAATCGATTAGTGTGGAAGGGGATCACCATTTTGCTAAATCTTTCAATCAACTCAATCTCTCAATTGCAAATGAATTCAAATGAACTCCTTTTTCACCTTTTTACCTTTTAAAGGGGTAAATGGAGGGTATTTAAGTGGGATTTTTTTTTATTTTAAAAAAAAGGCATTAATCAATCTATTGGTAGGGTCATTCTTCTTTATCGGGAGATAAATCGTCGCAAAATCCTGAAATTTTGAAAATCCTCATAAAATCATAAAAAAAAATCAAAATCCTAAAAATTCAAAAATTTCCCCTATTTATCTCTCGAGGGGGCATACATGCATTATCACTTGAAAATTAGTGTCTGGGACATATCAAAATTTTTTATCACCACTATCAGAAAATTTTTCTTTGAACCAACGTGTCACAAACACATCACTTCAAAGAGGGGCAAAATGTATACACTCAAATTCGGTCTGGAGTATTAATTAAATACAAGTTATTTAACTAATAAATCTTTAATTCTTCTACTTATAAATAAATTGAAAAATTTATTTATATAGTTCATTTTCTTCATTTTCTTAATTAAATGAACAAATTTAATTTGTTTGTTTGATTTAATTAACCTCCTCTCACTAAATTTGAATTTTAAATTTGAATATAGGCACATTTCTACTAACTTCTTTCCACCTTCCACCTCATCATGTGTCTCAAGAAATTAAATATTTCTAATATTTAATTTGGCATTATCATCAACAAATTCTAACTAATTTGGGACAATTGACCTTCATCTTCATTTGATTCCTCCTCACACTTGGCAGTTTGTTTTATGCAAGGAATATACTTCCCCTTTTCTCTCTAATCTCTTCATTTTCAACCATTCATCTCTCCAGATCGCATCCAGACCGTTGATTCCTGCCACCTAGGTTCATGCCTTGGAAAATCTAAAAATAGGTCCTCATTTAAAGCAAAAGGGAGAGTTGAGCATTTGTAGCAATTACACTCTACAAAATTTTAATTAGCATTATCATTTAAGTGAGCATTTTAGTGAGAATTTTAGCATCAAGTAGTTTAATCATGGCATTTTCATTAGCAACATCTTAGTCACAACATTTTCATTATATCATTTTCATATAGAAATATCATAGCAGCATTATTATCTTTGCATATCATTTACAGCTAGTTCATTATCATATAATGTAGGGAACATCTCTTGCATTTCCAACATCTCTCATTCTTCAGGTTGTCATTTTGAAAGTCATGTGCACAAACAATCTGAGAGCATAAATAACTTAAAGAATCCTTGGAGTTAGAGGACAATGAGACGTCATTGAGGAATTGTTTGTCTTAGTTTGATTGTTATTTGAATTCCTTGATATAATGTTTCATTGGTGTGGTATAGTTTTACTTTGCTTATTCACGTTATTTACATACACAATATTATATTATTAAATATATTATAATATTATGTTTTAATATTATATTGTTATATAATATTATAATATTATGTTTTAGTATTATATTATTATATAATAAAATATTATATAATATATATATATATTATATATTTTATTATATAATATATGATATTGCAATATAATATATTATTATTATATATTATTATATAATATATATATTAAAATATATATTATATATATTATATAATATTATATAATATATAATATATAATATTATATAATATATATATTAAAGTATATATTATGTTATATTATATCATATTATATTATATTATATCATATCATATTATAATAATATAATATATTATAATACAACCCACTTCCTCAATCTGAAATATTTTTTTTAATTATTCACTTTAATATCATATTATCTGATTTTTATTTGTGTGACTAATTATTTAGTCATTTTATTTGTGTGACTAATTATTTAGTTGTGTTTTTTACCTGATGATCAAATTAGTCACTTGTGATAATCAAATTAGTCATTTATTTAGTCATTTGTAGTTGTGTTGATCGAATTAGTCACTTATGATGAACAAATTAGTCATTTATTTAGTCATTTGTAGTTGTGTTGCAAAAAATGAGTAGAATTTAGTCATCTTTAGTTGTTGTGACTAAAAATTTTAGTCACATAGTCATTTATTTTCCAAATTCTACTAATGCAATGATGCCCTTCACCTGGAAATTCTTGTACACAAACACCACATAAAATGTGTCCTAATAGATGGTGGTGATGGTTTAAACATATGCACTTTAAAATTGGTGAAAACACTACGATACTCTAGGGAAGTTATAGATTCAAATAAGAATATATTGATCAGAGCTTATGATGATGTTGAACAACCCTCCAAAGGTACCATTACTCTTCCAATCAAAGTGGGACTAGCAGTCAAAGACACAGTATGTTAGGTACTAGAGCTAGAACTCCCATACAACATGCTTCTTGTTTGCCCATGAATTCATGCCATGCATAATTTCTATCATGAAGGAAATAAAGTAACCATTCTGACATACCCTGATATTTTTTAATACTATCATAAATTGAGAGGATCCACCACACTCCGTGTTCCTAAAAACACTAAAGTTTCCTCCAAATCCTACATAGATCCTTTAGAACTCTCAAACATCTACTCAGTCCATGGTTACTCCCAAAGTTAAGATTCAAGTCGAAGACAAGGGGTGTGGGGAATATGATATGACATAGTCTTTCTGTGTAGGTCAGCTTCCATCATCACCTAGATCATATGGAAAGCTAGGTAAGTCTCAAGAAGCATCAACCATGATAATCAAATGTAATCCAAATACCTTTTCTAAATGGGGGGAATTGGAAAAAGAATTTGCAGATGATGACATATCCAAGTGTATTTACAATGACAAAGAAGATATTGTCACGATTTACTAGTAGAAAATTACACTAAGGGGTTCCCAATAATAGAACACATGGGATATGATGGCCATAGTGGACTTGGTGCATTGAATTAAGGGATGATGGAGCCTATCTCAATACCTATCGAACCACGTTATACAGAACTTGGATTTGGGAAAGTAGATATTTTGTCTTTAAATATCAAAAGTACACTTGTAGATGCAGATAAAACTTCTTTCGCATGTAAGTCATCTAATGATGATATTGATAATGACTCTTTTAAATATATTGTTGACCTATTCCATGATCATAACATCTACATTGTATCCTATACGTCTTTTGAGCCTTCAATTTTTTATAACAAAATTCTAATTATATACCCCCAACTTATCGACTAAGACCAACAATATCCACCTAGTTTAGAAACATTCCATAATGACGAAGCTATAGCTAATTTTTTGGGACTTCGACATGGGATACCCCTAGGGGATCATAGAGATAGATTTATCATATAACTTGACACAATGGCATACTTCGGGGAGGATGCAAAACCTTTCAATTGCAAAAAAATAAAATGTATAAATAGGTCCCCTAGTGAAAATTATCATGCAACACTTTTAGACCAGAGAATAGTAAAAATAAAGGATGTATCTGAGGGTGAAAAACTTTCTAAGGCACCCAAGGATGGAAGGTTTGAAAATATCCCTATGGATCAAGAGATATCTCCAATTCTTATTGAGAAATATTAGGAGGCAAACATCAGTACTACAAGAAGTGCCAAGATAACATACTTTGCAGATTCTTTATCTGAGGAGGAAAGGATCAATTTCATGGCATTTTTCAAGAACATCAAATAAATTTTGCATGGTCCTATATAGACACGCCTGAATTGGATCTTAACCTAGTACTACATCATTTAACAGTAACACTAGGGGAAAAACTAGTGAAATAGAAGCTATGTAAAATCCACCTATAGATAGCATTGTTGGTCAAAGCAGAACTTCAAATGTTGTTAGATGTGGGCTTCATTCGACCAATTGATTATTCTAAATGGATATCAAACTTGGTCTTAGTCACTACACCCACTGAGGGCATCCGCATATGCACAGACTTTAGACATCTCAACAAGGCATGCCCAAAAGATGACTTCCCTTTACCTAACATAGATAAGATTGTATATTTAACAACATGGCATGGAATTTTGTCCTTAATGGATGGATTCTTAGGTTATAATCAGATTCGCATTACCACTTGCCATAATTTTCGGTCACCCTTACAAAAAATTGTGCCCTATTTTTGAAGTGAATCAAACTATGTCCTTTGTCACCTTTTCATTTTGGTTTATAAACCTACATCACGCGTCATCTAAGTTTTCAAACCTCTCCCTCATCTGACAGCCTTGAAGTCCAACTTAAAATCCACTTTGTATTGATCTTTTTGGAAGTTGTAAGTTTTGGGTCACCGAAGGGTTTTCATATCTGTTAAGTTTATCAAAAGCAAAAAAAAGAAATGATAAAGGGTTTGGAAAAAATTTGGGTAGTTTTGAGACCTTTGTCGGTTCCTGACAGGGTTTCCAAAACTTAATTTTTCTCGTAGAAAATTCTTTAGAAAGTTGAGAATCTTTCCTAAAAGCTTCTTTTTGGAGGAGTTCACTAAAGGAGAAACCTAAAAGCATTTTGAGGGTTGATTTGGAGGAGCACGTGATGAAATCGGTTTCAAACTAGGGTGGACTCCAAAGATATTTTGAAAACTTTATTCTGAATCCAAAATTTGTGCATTTGAGCTCATATATGTTATTATTCCAATAATTCATTTGCAAAAGAAAACAACGCTATCAGAAGCGAACCTATTACAGAAAAAGAATAAGATTCAAAATGCATAACTAATGAGATATATTGTATACAGGGAAATGAAAGAGTGCATTGTAAAAAATTTAAAACATGGAGATACAGTTGAGAACTTTTAAGAATATTCACATCACAAGATATAGATTTGAAAGCTAAAAAGATATATATATATATATATATTATGTATTACATCTCAAAAAAGGAGGTTTCTAGCACAAGGGGTCTCAAACATAGAGGGTGAAAATGAGGATCCTAATTCCCTCTATCACTTCTTGCAAATGTTCAATCTACGTAGGTGAAAAGAGATTTTTGTTAAAATCGATGAAGTGGGAAAAATTATCCATCAAATTGCGTTAGTCTGGCACGGAGTAGGGAAACTTCTTGCCTAGCTTGTTCGTTTCTCAATGCAGTAGTGATTTGGATTGCATCACCCACCAGGCCCACACGCGGATGCATAGACAAACCTCCCATGGTGTCCTCAACACATGGAAGGTACACTAGCCTCACCAGATGCTCGATAGCACGGATTCCCCATTCAAATATCCTAGAGGTGCTGACGATATTGTAAATGAAACACTCCAACAAACCAAAGTTGTAAACATGTACCTAGGACAAGAAGTGTTCACCAATTATCTTTCGGATGACACCCTCCTCCACATAATTTTGGATGAGTAATAATTCCCTAATTTGGTTTGCAACCAACCTCCGCACAACACTACATTCCACACCCTCAATGATCCCAATATTTGATCCCCCTTGCACTATGATGCATGAGAGAGAATTGATCTTAATTGAAGGATTAGTTTTGCAATTTTGATTATTTGTTATAGATGTTTATTGTCTGTGAGCAATGAATTTTGAATGAATTACTTAATGATTATGAAAAATTTGGTGAGGTTTGATAGTTGTTATGGATATTCCTTCCCTGTGAGGATGTGTTATTCTTTGGTGTTTTGTTCATTTATCTTCAATGAATGTTGAAATTGTTGAGTCGAGTTAGCTTACTATTGATAGTCTCATTTGTGAGTTGTGATATTGATAGTTTGTCAATTTACTTTTCTGCTTAGTTAGACATTTTAAATCAATTTCAATCGCATATATTTCATGGCTATGGATAGATGTTAGCTTTCCTTTTCTAATTTTTGGTCAAAATCATACCCCTGATTTCATAAAATTTAAAAAATCAAAATTATATCAGAAGAGGGAGTTGTACCTCAACTAGAATTCAAAGGAAGATTGCCAATGCAATGGTGATCTCTCCAATTGTTGGTGATTGATTAGTTCTTCTTTTGGGTAGAATGGAGTCAATCTAAGTTAATCATTTAAAGGACAAATCTGTCAACCAACAAATTTTTGGTCACCTCGCTGGGGAAGTCTGTAGATATTACAAAGGTTGCCTTATCATGATTGAAGATGGTGTTACCACATGAGAATATTTTTCCTATCTTGCAACCATATTTAGATTGGGTTACAGCTGAACAAGAAGACATCATCTCACAATTGAATACTCTTGCATGGAGATATAAAAGAATGCTATTGATTATATGAGAGAAAATTTTGATCTTCAAGAAGAAGAAGAAAGAGCATGCCAACTAGCGTGGAGAGTAGTGGAAAGAGATTTGATATTGGAAATTGTTTGGTACCCACACCCTCAACCTCACCCTAATCATGGTTGAAATCCTTCTCTAGCTCAAAACCTTCCAACAAGGAATTGATTCAAAGTAGAAGTTTTTAAAGTAGAAAGGGAATTATATCTCCCTGAATAGAGGTTGGTGAATTTGATTTACAAAGTTCTCTTTGTTTACACAATACTCCTTAAATAGCTTATGCTTCATCATTGCCATGGATGACCCATTTTGGACCACTAGCATTACCCAAATTTTCACCTCTTCCTATTGGATCTAAGGAACATTTTCCAAAATTTGTTGGGGAAGAAATGCAGGATCTTGAGGATCACATCCAAGCTTTTGTAGTTGCTTGTGCAATATCTGGAGTTATGGAGGAAAATGTGGTAGTTCAACTTTTTGTAGAGTCTTTGGCTAGTAAGCAACAAATTAGTTCTAGTGGTTAGATGACAGATGTATCACTAATTGGAATATTTTGAGGAGTAAATTTATTGAAAGATTCAAAATAGTCATTGATGCAGTTGCCCTATTTAGGTCCCTTTTTAGTATTTGGAAGCGACAAAGTGAAAGCATGAGATTTTGTTGATGGGTTCACTAGAATCTTGAGACAAATTCCACATCCCAATGTGCCCACTCGGTCCAATTTGGTGATTGCCTTCATGCCCACTTTGCACCCTGAGATACAATTTCTTTTGAGACAGAGAAGGGTGGTTGACTTTAAAGTTGCAAAGATTGAAGCCATGAGGATAAATGATGGTTTACTCTTGTTTGAACATTTTGAACATTCAAGAGCTGGTAGAAGTCTCATCTCTAGGGTGAGACATGGAATCTCAAGCAAAGACAATTCCCCTGCTCATGCAGTTGATCACTCTAATTTAAACATGTAGTATCAAGAAGAAGTTTCAGGTATACCCGGAGTCGACAACAAAAGTGAAATGTATGTCGAGCATTATGGACATGAAGATGAAGATTCAAATTCTTTTGAAGATGAGGATGACCCTTTTCCACATAATGTACCTTTTTCTTCTATTTGGATAGACAAAGGTGTCAATATTTTTGGAAGTTGTAAGTGTTGAGTCACCTAAGGGTTTTCATATCCACTAAGTTTATCAAAAATCAAAAAGAAGAAATGATTAAGGGGTTTGGTGAAACTTTAGGTAGTTTTGAAACCTTTTTCGATTCCCGACAGGGTTTCCAAAACTTTTTTTTTTCTCGCGATGGATTCTTTAGATAGTTGAGCATCTTTCCTAAAAGCTTCTTTTTGGAGGAGTTCAATAAAGGAGAAACCTAAAATATTTTTGAGGGTTGATTTGGAGTAGCTGGTGATGAACTCAGTTTCAAAACTAGGGCGAACTTTGAAGACATTTTGAAAACTTTGTTCTGAATCTAACATTTGTGCATTTGATCTAATAGATGTTATTATTCTAGGAATTCATTCACAGAAGAAAACAATACTATCAGAAGTGAAATTATTATAGACAAATAATAACATTCAAAATGCATAACTAATGAGATATATTATAGACATGGAAATGAAAGAGTGCATTGTAAAAAAAGTGAAAAATGTGGAGATAAAGCTGAGAACTTTTGAGAACATTCACATCACAAGATACATATTTGAAAGACAAAAAGACATATATTCACACATGTGTATATTGTATTACATCACAAAAAAGGAGGTTTCTAGCACAAGGGGTCTCAAGCACAAAGGGTGAAAATGAGAATCTTAATGCCCTCTATCACATCTTGTAGACGTTCAATTTGTGTAGGTGAAAAGAGATTTTCATTAAACTCGAAAAAGTGGGAAAAAGTCTCCATCATATTCATTCCAGTTTGGCATGGAGTAGGGAAAATGCTTGCCTAGCTTGTTCGTTCCTCAATGCAATAGTGATGCAAATTGTGTCACCCACTAGGCCCACATGTGGATGCACAGACAAACCTCCTAGGGCATCCTCAACACATGGCAGGTACACTAGCCTCACTAGACATTAGGTAGCTTAGATTCCCCATTCAAATATCCTAGAGGTGTGAATAATATTGTAAATGAAACGCTCCAATAGACCAGGGTTGTGTACATGCACTTGGGACAAGAACTGTTCGACAATTATCTTTCGAATGACCCCCTCCTCCACATTGTTGCTAATGAGGAAGACATACCTGAGTTGGTATTCAACCAACCTCTACACAACGCTACATTCCACACCCTCAGTGGTGAGGAAATCACTTCTAATCTCAGAGCTGGCACCACTTGAAAAAATTGACATATCTGAGACTATAATTATCATTATACAAGATGAGAAGAGTTATGGCTAATTTATAGAATGGGAAGAGTGGGAAGAGTAAGCTGGCGGAATCCACTTGAAGGAAATTAATGCAAGAAAAGATACTTAAGTTTCCTTAAACTTAATGAGCTTGGCAAAGTGATGTGATGGTAATTCAAAAGAGTGTGTTTTGGCATCAAATAAATCTTATGCATTTAAAAGACTTGCACATAAATGATCTTAGGTGGCATATTATCAAATACTGGAAGTGGGAAGTTGTGGACTGTTCACACGTATATGTTGCCTTGCAAATAGAGAGCGTTGTTTCATTCCTTCATCTTGTCAATCAAAAATTGTGACATAATCATTGTTGGTATGAATAAATGTCTTGTACCTAGTCAATTCACTCACTAGGTAATTAGGGGACATATTCACATGTTAAGTTTACTTAGGCTCTAAGATTCCTTCTAGAAGGATGAATTATTTTTTCTAGATCTTATCTTATCCTAGGTTGTTATGACTTAGTTGTCTCATGTGATAGGATTAAGACACTTGTCATGATCTTGGCTAATCTTGTTCACCATCTTGCCTTTATAAGCAAGGCATCTTATGTACTTTTTCATATTCAGTTTGGAATTTCTTGCATCCTTAATGATGGCATGATATTTCTATTGTTTCTCTCTTGTGGAAGCTATTTTGTCTTGCAGGTGATCTTGGGGCGTTTGAGGAGTTCACCATAAACTCCTACATGGTATAAGAGCTTCATTGTTGTAGGCTTCTTCCCAGATCTGAGGGACCAATCTTGGTGTGAAATTTTTGGTGGGTGCGAGTTGGGGTCTTGAGAACCTCGCCATTGAATCTAGGTTGTTTGAGAAAGTCAAGATCGGCTTTCATTTCATCAAAATCTAATATATTTTTTTTAGATCTGTGAGGGTTTGAAGCTAGGGTTTTTGTTGCCAAATTTAGAGGGTAGTTGTAATTTCAAAGCAGTTTGGGTTAAAATTGACCTTTCCATTACGTCTAAGAGGCTCGAGAACTCTAAGATCGACTGTCAATTCATCAAAATCCCAACACTTTTAGTTGTAAGGTGAGGCAAAAAAAATTAGGCCATACGACCATATGGATCTGCACGTGGTCATACGACCCAGGCATTGTCAAATTTGCATTGTTTGCATCATTGTACATTTTTTTGCAGTTTGACTAGTTTTTTGATATATTATATTCACTGCATAGTGGTTTCTCAAATCATTGCCAAATTGTACCTTCACCTATAGATTCTTTGTGTTTTTCCCGTGTCATCTAAATCGATAGTTGGTGGCTTTTTCGATGTACAAATCTATGAAAGTTTTCCTTTTCTGTGGCACTATCCATTTGTCAGGCATCCTTTCACTGTCGATATGAAATCTTCATTATCCATAGATTTATTGATTAATTGGCAGTTATTTTAATATTAAAAATAAATAAAAAATCTTTGTGATTGACCATATAACTTGAACCGCTCGACGCATCAAATCTGTTTCAATGTCCTTAGTGTATGGTACATGTTATTTATGATTTGGTAGGCTTCTTTTACCAGGTGATGCATATTTATAAAAGTTTTTATTTTTTATTTGCGTCGACCAAAGTTCATTGAGTGCTAGTCACTTGGTTCAAAGTCGACGGCCACCTCGAGGAAGGGCTTAAGCGCTCGGGGGTGGCACAACCTTTCGCCCACCGCTCCGCCCAATAGCACCACCATTGTTGTTGGCAAAAAAAATTTTAAACCTTGAGTGCAAACAGTGATCCTATGAGGCGACCAAGGGCCAAAATTTTGCACCCATTTAGTCTTTTGTTTTTGAACATGTTTAGTGTTAAAAGTTCCTCCTTTATGCCTTTTTCGTTTTTGCATAAATTTTGTTCTATATGGCAAAAAAATTTAAACAAAATATTGTCAAAAAGTTGGTGATGTGTATTTTCTAGTGGTACAAGTGATTTTTTAGAATTTTGTTGTTTGGTGGCATTTATTACAGGTTGAAGTCAGATGTTGTTTTATGGCTCCTGAGCTTATAACTTTTTGCCATGATCTCCAATTTTCATGATTCTTGTGACGTTGGAAAGGGATTGAGGAGCCCTACATTTCCATCCATGCACTTTTTCTTGTATCTGTTCCAGGTTGATCGTTATTTCATTTTTTCCCCAAAGGGTGTTTTGGAGATTACTTGGATGTTTTGATTGTTGGGAGGGTGGAATTTTGATCTTTGCACTTCATTTTAGTTCCAGATCATTTATCAATCAAATGTTACTTCATAGATTCCAGGGTTATTCTAGTTTCTGAGTTTTCCAGTGTTCCTTGGCATTGGGTCTGTTGTTTCTTTATGATGATTCTGACCTGAGTCCTTGAGTGACTCTAATATGGTTTCTAGCAAACATAATTATCTTTCCTTGCTTCCCAGATTTAGGATTCTAGTGTTACTCCACAAGTGTGCTTCTAGTGCTTCTCTACAGTTGGTTATCTCATTATGGGGGGTTGTATGATCTCTCTTGTCATCCTTTGTGTGGATGGAGATTGATTAGTTTTGTGGTAGATATCATTATTATATTTATCTCTCTTTTGAGGAGGAGTTTTGTCCCTCTGGTTTTTCTCCTTTTCTCCGTTTGTGAGAGATTTCATTTGCATTTGTACATGGGTACCTAGCATGGCCTAGTAGTTGGGACCGATCCTTGCATCTTTGCATCATTTTCATAATAATCTTCTCCCTAAGTTGCACTTAAGGGAAGGTGTTGGTGTGAATATATTTCACGTACCTAGTTAATTCACTCACTAGGTAATTGGGGGACATAGTCACATGTTAAGTTTACTTAGGCTCTAAGATTCCTTCTAGAAGGATGAATTGTATTTTCTAGATCTTATCTTATCCTAGGTTGTTATGTCTTAGTTGTCTCATGTAATAGGATTAAGACACTTGTCATGATCTTGGCTAATCATATTCACCACCTTGCCTTTATAAGCAAGGCATCATATGTATTTACTATATTCAGTTTGGAATTCTTGCATCCTTAATGATAGCATGATATTTCTACCATTTCTCTCTTATGGAAGTTATTTTGTCTTGCAGGTGATCCTGGGGTGTTTGAGGAGTTCACCATAAACTCATACAATCATAACCACTCTTAAAATAGCCATTAATGACTACATGTCATGACCAAATAGAAATCAGTTGGTCTCTCGTAGGTTGCTTATTCAGCCAGATAATGGTTATCATTCTTTCAAGAATCCATTTTCAATAAAATCCTGTTAATTATTCCCTTAAAACTTTAAATATGTTTCATTTGGACATTGCAAGGGTCTAAAATTTTGATCCCCCTTGCACTGTGATGCATGAGAGATAATTGATCTTAATTGAAGGATCAAATTTGCAGTTTTGATTATTTTGTTGTAGATGTTTATTATTTGTGAGCAATGAATTTTGAATGAAATACTTAATGCTTATGAAAAAAATTATGAGTTTTGATAGGTGTTATGGATATTCCTTCCCTGTGAAGATGTGCTATTATTTGGTTTTTTTTTTTCATGTATCCTCATTGAATGTTGAGATTGTTATGAGTCGAGTCAGCTTACTATTGATAGTCCGGTATGTGAGTCATGATATTGATAGTTTGTCAATTTACTTTTCAGCTTAGTTAGACATTTTAAATCAATATCAATCGCATCTATTTCATGGCTATGGATAGATGTTAGTTTTCCTTTTTTGCTTTCTAGTCAAAAGCATACCGTTGATTTCATAAAATTCAAAAAATCAAATTATATCATATGAGGGAGTTGTACCTCAAGGTAAAAGCACAAAGTTGTGTCGCACTTTCGGCCAACTAAATAGTTTCGATCGAAATCGTATCGACCTAAACAATTTCGATCAAACTAGTTTCGCCCAAAACCATGTGCCCTATACGTGGCACATAGAGTTTCAGAAGAAAACCCTTTCGCCCGAAATCATAAAATTTGAATTTTTCCCTTTGTCACATTGAAATGTCGCTTATTTTACGTGTGGGGTTTCGATAGCAAGGGTTTTGGTCAAAACCCTTTCTACCAAAACTGTCTATGTGGCATCCTAGTTGGTAGCCAACTCAACTTTTTTCAAAAAAATTGAAACTTTCAACTTCAAGTATTTCTTCAGTAAAAATGATTTTTAAAAAGAAAAAATAAAAATACCCTTTTGTAGAGCTTGGAGTGGTGAATCCAAATATGTAGTTTTTGATATTTTAATTAGTTTTAATATATTTATTTTTAAAATAATGCAAGTAGGTTGTTAAAGTTAAAAAGGAGGTTGATTATAAATTTTAAAAAACATTAAAAAAAAAATGAAAAATATATGGTGCACTAGAGGAGAGAATCCTCTTCAAAAGGGTATAATTTCTTTTTTGAAAATGATTAAGAAAAGAGACAATAGTTGACGTCAAATGAAAACTGTCAAATTCTGACAAGTTTGACTTTAAAATGTTATTACGAGAAAAATATAAATCCAAATTTTAATTTTTTTTCCGTGCACTAGATATTGAAGTTACCTATTTGGAGAAAAAAAATGAAGTTTTTTTCTATTTGTTTCTTGATGTCAAATGACCGTCACTTTTTCCTGAAATTTTCAAGATTCCAAAATCTGCTCTTAAATAGATTAAAAGAAAAAATCAAAACAATTTTTTTTTAAATTGAAAAATTACAGGAATAAACTTCATCAATATTTCTACATTTCATTAGTTTACATCATTTTGAAATTCAAAACATAAAGACCACTTTTATGTGGTCGAAGTTCAAAAAAAAATTGTTGTTGGTTGATTCCTTTAAAGCGTGACACATGTTTGTGCTTTTACCCCTCAACTAAAATTTAGAGGAAGATCACCAATGCAATGGTGATCTCTCCAACTATTGGTGATAGATTAGTTCTTCTTTTGAGCAGAATGGAGTCAATATAAATTAATCGTTTAAAGGAAAAAAAATTCAACCAACACCACTGAAGACCAACATAAAATATCGTTCACTTCTCCATGGGGGACCTTTTGTTGGAATTCCATGCTTTTCAGTCTTAAAAACGTCAGAGCTACCTATCAACGGGCTATGACAATCATTTTCCATGACATGATGCATATCTTGATGGAAGACTATTTTGATGATCTACTAGCAAAATCAATCACCAAAGAAAGCCATCTCGACATACTAGCTAACATTTTTGATAGGTTGGAGCAATATAACCTTTGGCTAAATCCTAGAGAAATTTGTTTTTGGGGTGACATCTAGAAAATCATTGGGATACATTGTATCTAGGATAGGCATTGGGGTTGATCTAGTGAAGGTAAAATCAATAATTGGCATGCCTCCTCTCACCACTCTCAAACAACTGTGAAGTTTATACGGAAATCTCCAATCCATTCGACGCTTTATTTCACAGATAGCAGATAAGTGCCACTCGTTTATACAACTTTTGCATAAGGGTGTTACCTTTAAATGAGATGATAATTATCAAAAGGCATTCCAACAACTCAAATATTATTTGGCATCTCCTCTGGTATTGATGCCACTGATTCAGGGAAAGCCTCTTTTATTGTATATATCTAACACACCAATCGCACTGGGTGCACTCCTTGCACAACACAATGAAATAGGTAGAGAAAGGGTGGTCCATTACATCAGTCATACTCTGGTAGGTTATGAAATCAGTTATTTACCAATCGAACGTGCATGTTTAGCAATTATTTTTGCTTCACATAAGCTAAGACATTAAATGCTCAACAACTAGAATAAACTTATTGCAAAAATAGATCCTCTCAAGTATTTGTTGAATAAGGTCCCACTCACATGTTGTCTAGCTAAATGATTAATGATCCTCAGTGAATTTGATATTGAATATGTAGATAGGAAGGTGATCAAAGGTCAAGTAATAGTGGATCAACTAGAAAATACCCTTATTACAAATGATCATGTGATAGTGCCGGATATTCCGGATGAGGGTATATTCATAGTCACCCCAACTTAAATATTGAAATTTTACTTCAACAGCTCGTACACACAACATGAAACAAAAGCAAGTATATTATTTATCACCCCCGAAGGTGATTGTATACCCAAATCATATTGTTTTCCATTCCCATATACAAAAATTATAGTAGAGTATGAAGCACTAATCACCAAACTTAGAATGACAATACAATGGTAACTCAAGCAAATTCAAGTATATAGAGATTCTCATCTAGTTATAAGATAAGTCAATGATGAGTACCAAGCCAAAGATGAAAAACTTCTACCTTACAAGAAAATGGTGGATAGTTTCAAGCAGTACTTCATTGATATCATATTTGAACAAGTTCCAAGACTAAGCAACAAGGTAGTAGATGCCATGGCTACCATTGGATCTCTCCTAGATTTGTCGCACAATATTCAGCAGTGTAAATTCTTAGTGGAACAACTCTTGGTCCCTACATTCAGTGTCCCAAATTTTGAAATTGTGTGTGAAATCGTTGGTCCCAATTCCCCTTGGTACCAAGACATATACAACTACCTTCAAGAAACCCTTCCACCTAACTTATCTAATAACCAAAGAAAAACCTTCATTCATTGTTCATCCCACTTCCTCATCCTTGGTGATACATTATACAAAAGGAGCTTTGACGATACTCTCATTAGGTGTCTTGACTCGAAAGATGCATAAACTTCCCTACAAGAGGTACATGACAGTATTTGTGGGGCACATTCTAGCGGTCCAAATATGTCCAAGAAACTAATCAAATTTGGATACTATTGGCCAACAATGGAACAAGACACCCAAAGTTTGCATGAAAATATCTAAAGTGTCAACAACATGAAAATATTATACATGCACCTGAAAAGTAACTACAAGAAACTATCTCATTATGGCCTTTCTCATAGCGGGGACTCAAACTCGTAGGAAAAATCCATCCCAAACCTCCAACGAACACAAATTCATAACTATTGTCGCGAAGTATTTCACCAAATGGATCGAAGCTATTCCACTTACTGATATTATCAAAAACAAATAGCCAAATTTATCCTGAACTACATCATTTTTCGATATGGGATCCCTTCAACTATTGTAATAGACAATGGTAAACTATTAAGAACCAGGATGTTCGTGAGTTATGCAACAAGTTCCATATTTAACATTGTTTCTCAACTCATTATTACCCACAAAGCAACGGTTAAACTGAGGCATCGAACAAAATAATATTAAAAATCCTAAAGAAAATTGGCAATGATATTGGTTGTCACTGGCACATCCAGCTCAACCCTACACTATGGGCCTATCAAACTAGCATTCGCACACCCACATGCGCAACCCCATATTCCCTCATCTTTGGAGTTGAATCATTTTTTCCCATAGAGGTCGAGCTCCCTTCACTTTGAGTTTCTCTATGCCATGTCATAGATGATGAAGAGTATAGGAATACCACAATGGAGGACTTGGGGTTACTTGACGAAAGGAACCTCAATGCACTAAACCACTTGCAAGTATAGAAAAATTGCCTCCATCATAGCTACAATAAAAAGGTTGTCACACACAAATTTTAAGTAAGGGATTTGGTACTCAAGGAAAAACAAAAAAATCAACAAGAACATGAGAAGAAAGGGAAATTTGAGCCTAACTGGTTATTCCCCTTTGGTATCACAGTAGCTTATGGGTCAGGAGCATATTAGTTATCAACATATAAAGGTGAACCACTTGATGAGCCCATCAATGACATCCACTTGAGGAAATTCTATGCTTGATCCTCAGAGTATCTTAAGTGAAAAAATGAAAAATGAAAAAATAGAAAGAAAAAAAAGTACAAGAGAAATAATCTGCCCTATGGTGAAAACCACTTCAGTGGTGCCTTGGGTTAGTACCATGGTGAAAACCTATTTACAGGCACCATGTGTAGAAGCCATATTCCACCATCTATTAGCGCTTTCATTCAATCCATCCATAATAAAACCCTTTTTCATATACTTGGCATCCCTATCATGGCTTGATATTGGTCCATCATAAGATCATTCATCTAAACTTAAAGCACCATCCAAAAACATTAAATATTCCAAAAAATCCTAAAACATTAAATATTCCAAAAAAATCCAAAATTAAAAATTTCCAAAAAATTCAAAACATAACATCTACCATACACAAATAAATTTAAATTGTTTGGACACGAGATTTAAGCAAACACAAACCATGCAACATCCTGACACATTGAGCATTCATGAAACAATCAAGGATAGGAGACTTTGGCTAAACTATCTACAACCTACCGATCTATTGTCAAATCCGCTTTTAACATCTTATCAAACAAATCATGTCCTAACGGATACATCTTTCCTACAATTGAGATTTTTCACTATGGAGCAAAATCTTTTCTGGCAAGAAAGTATGATAGTTGTTGATCTAACTGGTCTTTGAGTCTTTTATTTCTTGATTTATCTTATTGTCCTATTCTAATGTTCCTCAAGGATATCTCAAAATGATTAGAGGAGAAAGAATGGGGCAAGGTCATTGCTTTCATATGTTGTGTTTGTGGAATATTTTTAAGTGTTGCTATGACAGATATGTCCCTTGTGTGTTGGACTAGATTTGAGAATTAACAAATCACCCTATGTATATAAGTTTTTCAATCACCTTTATGCATTAGGGTTATCATGTTGTGAAGCTATGTTTCCTTACATATTTCGACAAGGTTCCATCACTTCTAGTACGTTTAACAATAATCCTTGTTTGCTGTGTCTTCGACTTGGCAATGGGTACTGACGTCACCACGGTCTATCTCAACTTGGTGTACATATATCCACTTGTCATATATCAAAATCTTTAAGCAAATGGATATAGACACCACCATAGTTTTCATACTTATGTGTGCATACCTTTGTTTGTCACATAATAAAATGCTCTATGGTGGTAAAAAATATGCACAAAATAGAAAGCACAATCTATATCAATCCATCTCTTTCCATCTACATCACTCTATTTTCTCATTCATTTCAATGTGTGGCATTGATCAACATTAAGTATCTTGTCACTATCTTTCACCATATTAACTTTTCCTCGTCCAAATCTTTCTTATCCTACTCTTTCCATTTTCCTTCATCTCTATCACATCTTTTCAATCCTTTTCGAGAGTTTAACCTAACAATTTCATTCTTCTGTCAAACTCTCTAGGGGGCATCCTACATTCATTTGTTCATTCGTCGAGACAAACTGGGGGATGGCATCACTTTCTTTGAAACAATGCTATAAAAATGAATTGTCTCAAAGAGGGGCAAAATGTACACCTAATTTTGACTAAATGATTAAATTAACGATCATTTTCACTTCATCCTGATGATTAAATAATTTCATATTATTTAATTAAATTCATATTATCCACCCCTCTATATTAATTAAATAATTAATGTTATTTAATTAATTTACTAATTAATCTTCTATTTTAAAGTTTTATTATTTAATTAATTATCCATTTTCCACTTCCTAAATTAAATAATTTTTTAAATTATTTAATTAATTCATTTATCTCAACATTACTTTCTTCCAAAATAAATAAAATTATTTATTTTATTTATTAAATTCAACTTTGCACATGTAAATAATAATTAAATTTATTTAATTATTAAATGTTCATGCAAATTCCACCTCACCTATTGACTGAGACTTACTCTCAGACAATCAATCTAATCATTCCACTCCTCAATCAAATCCACTCCAAGTCCACAGAGCAATCAATTCAATCTACTAACCGTCAGTCTCGATTAACACTCCAATCAATCCTCTGAGCTGAATAATGCAGTTAGTTATATGAAATAATGCAGTCATTTAACAATCAATCAATTTCTCTCATCAATCCTCCACCCTTGATCATTTTCAGTGTTTCATCTTATCTTGATCGTTGATCGGTATCACCGAATATCTATAAACGCAACCATCCTCTACATTTTTCATCTCAGATCATGCAAGAAAGCTTTACTCATATTTTACAAGTGTTGGATGCTATTGTGCTTAATATATAAATCTCATAGCAAATATTATTCATACCATTTCTCCCAAGGTGAAATAGAGGAGAGCAATGGAGCTATGTTAGGGTAAAATTATGTGTTTCAATGCTTGCATATTTGCATTCTTTTTCTAATCAATTTACCTTATTTGCTTTATTGTTGTGATCTTTGATTGTGATTCTCGTTTATTCACGATTATGTTTCTGTTTTGCAAATCATGTTTTAAGGTCATATAGTTACTAGTCGGACTACAAGACCAAGTTCACTTAAAAGGGAATTTGAGAAGCACAAAGCTCAACTTGTACTGAAGGGGATACTCACAAACCAAAGGCATTAACTATAATGAGACATTTAATCTAGTTCCAAGGTTCACTATAGCAACATACAAGTGGTAGGAGCATCAATTAGATGTAAAGAGTGTTTCTTCATCATAATGATTTGAAGGAAGAACTCTTCATGCAACAATCTCCTAGATTTGTGAAGGAAGGAGAGGAACGCTCGATTTGTAAATTGAAGAAGTCGTTACACATATTGAAGTAAGTTCCTCATGAGTGGTATGAGAAGATTGGTTGATATCTTGGGGAGTTGGGTTTCAAAAAAATTGAAAAGGAACCCAATCTCTATGTTAAGAAGATTGATCAAGAAATTCTCATTATTGATCTGTATATGGATGAGCTCATTCTAATGGGGAATAATGATGATTTTATTACTAAAATGAAGTTGCTAACCTTATAATTTTAGATAACAGTTGTTGACAAGATTCAAGATGTAGGATGCAAATGTTGCCAAAACTCCATGTAATCTTGGTATAAAGTGGATAGAGGAGATAGGAACATAAGAGGTAGATCCTATAGAATATCAATCTAATGGGTATTTCATTGTATCTCTCACACTTGGCTTAGGATCTCATTTTTTGTTGGATTGGTGACCTAGTTTATGCAAGAACCATAAAGTAGTCACATGAAAGTTGCAAAGAATATCTTGAGATATGTGTAAGAGGTATTTTAGATTTTGGACTTGAGTTCAAGAGAGGAAGTGAATGTATTCTCCATTGGTACAAATCCATATTGGGTAGAGTATCTTAATGGTAGGAGGTCTACTTCAAGCTATGTCTTCGTGTTGGGAGATTCTTTAATCTTGTGGTCTTCCAAGAGGTAGAATAGTGTTTCAAAATACATTGGACTAGCTCAAGAATTGAATGAAGCAATGTAGTTGTGAGAGATGTTAGATCATTTGCATGTGTTGAAAGATGTATTAATGGTTTGTTATGATAATCAAATTTCTCTTCAAATTGTCAAGAACTTTATCTTTTTCATGTGAGGACTAAGCATATCGAGATCAAGTATTTCATCAACTACTTGAGCTTCAATAGAATTTGATTGGCTATGCTGGGATAAAGGATCAAGTGGTGGATATCTTCACCAAACTATTAATGGAGAGTAGGTTTGTCAATTTTTTATATAAATTGTGTCTCAAAGAGCTCGTCATAAATGGGGGATTATCATCATGGCATTCTCTTACATGTCTATGTACTATATGTGTTAAACTAAATGTGTTGTAAATCCTCCAATTTCACATTAAGGGGGGATGCTAGAATATTAATGTTGCATTTTCATTTATGCCTTTAGTGTCTTGATTCCTATAAGTGAACCAACGATAAAATAGGGTTGTAATGCTTACATTTAGGTTAGGGAGATTTATTCCACACATACTATACCTTGCAAGTCACTTGTTTAGTGACTATTTAAAAAGACCAGTTGTATTGCAATTACAATCAGAGCTATACTATTATGTAACTAAGAATTCAAACAATGAGTTAGAGAAATTAGGGAACTTAATGTGCTCATTTATAATTTATTTGTCATAGTGTTTTCACCATTTTTCCTTCAATACATAATAAGTCCTATGTGAATGTTTTTCCTAACAAGGTTCCTCAAGGATTTTTTTCCCATAATTTTCCTTCGAAAGGAACAAAAATTATCTCTTATAGTACATCAATCCATCTCCGTCAAGCTAATAACTTAGATTTTTCAAGTTTTTACATTAACTTATCATGCATAAGCTTATAGAACTCATCATTTTAGGAACTCTAGATAGAATCCTAAAATTGGATCTAAAATTGGCAAATGGTTGTCATTCCTACTTTTCTACGAAGAGCATCAACCACTCCATTTCCCTCCCCTTTGACATAGATGTTAAGTTTGAAGTTTCTAATGAATTCCAACCACCTCTATTGTTTGTCGTTAAGTTGCACAAATCCATGTTCAATGCACTTATGATATGTTATAAGGTTGAAGGGTCTTCTAATCAAATAATGTCCTCATACTTTCAAACCATGCACAAGAGATACAAGTTCTAAGTCAAGGGTGGGATAACTAAGCTTGTGGTCCTTCAACTTTGGGTCTTCTAATCAAATAATGTCCTCATATTTTCAAACCATGCACAAGGGATACAAGTTCTAAGTAGGGTGGGATAACTAAGCTTGTGGTCCTTCAACTAGATCCATAAGTAAGCACACCCATCCTGCATGAGAACTCCTCCCAAACCTTCTAAGAAAGTGTTGCCCAAAACTATAATCTCTTTTTCCAAATCATTGGGCACCTGCACAATCAATGCAATGGTCAAGGATAGCTTTAATTTTTGAAAGGCTAGTTCACACTTCGTAGTCCACTCAAACCTATTCCCTTATTGTTGCAACACAATTATAGTATTAGCAATTCCAACGAAATTCTTTATGAATTAGCAATAATAGTTGGCTAGTCCCATAAAGTTTATGGTTTCTGCCACATTCTCTTGGGTTGGCCAATCCATTATAGCTTAGATCTTTATAACATCCACTCAAATTCCTTCTGCAGAAATGATGTGTCCTAAGTAGTGGACTTCAACTAAAAAAGGAACGCTTCAACAATTTACCATAAACCTTCGACACTCTAAGATGCTAGAAGATAATCCTCGCATATCATGCTCGCCTTGATTCCTAGAGTAAACTAAAATTTCGTCAAAAATACCAATATAAACTTATCCAAGAAATCAATGGAACAAAAGATTTGTGACTCATAAATGTCAAGAGCACATTGATAAGTTCAAAAGGAACCACAATAAACTCAATTCCCCAACCATGTTCGAAAGGCAATCTTTAGAATATCTTCTCTAATTGAGAGTTGGTGATAACCTAATTGAAGGCCTATCTTAGTGTAATTGCTGCTCTTTTCATTTGGTCAAATAGATCATCAATCCAATGCAATGCATAACAATTCTTGATGGTCATCTTGTGAATCATCCACTTGTCGATACAAAACCTCGTGGTTCCATCCATTTTAATAAAGAGAGCAATTACACCTTAATATGACACAATCAATTGGATCAATCAGTTTTCTTCATCATATAGCTAAATCTTCAACTCTCGTTCTTTGGTTGCATTCATTTGATATGATGCCTTAAAAATAGGCTTCAACCCTAGAACTAGGTCAATTGATGAATCAAATTACCACTTATAAGGTAAGCTAGGCATCCTCTTCAAAGAAACATCATGAAATACCTCAAGAAGAGGGTGATCCTCAATATTATGCATTGGATCTTAACTACTTTCATCCAACTCAACCAGGTGCATCTTGCACTCCTTACAAACTAACTTCTTAGGTCGACAAGCACCTTGGAGGGGTTATCAAGCGTCTTTGGTCTTTGAAGAATTATATTGCATCATCAAGATTGTTCTAACCACCGCAGGTTGACAAACACGTTGGAGAATTACCAACTTTCCCTCGTTATACAAGAAATTCTATTATTTTGGAATGATAGTCAAAATAAGCTCAATGTGGCCCAAACTCATCCATTCCTAGGATCATGTCATGATTCCAAGCTGGTCACAAACACGTCCACATGAATCTAGAGAGGTCCTATCTCAAGTTACGCATTTCTGAGGCAAAAGTCCACACTCTGAGCCTTACTTAACACAAAATCAACCTTCATAATCTCTTTGATTAAGGTAATACTAAAACCCTTTGCATATTTTAAACCATTTACACCCCTCCCACCTACCACAATATCAACCTCTGTGATCTGTTTGCTTAAGCACAATATCAACCTCTGTGATCTGTTTGCTTAGCGAAAGCTAACCCTTTGGATATCATTCATTTATACTCATCACAAGAAACATGGTTAGTAAGGGACAAAGCTTGATAAAACCTCTTGGTTTTACCATGGTGAAGTGATTCAAAGGGTGTATCAATCCTCAATCGTTCAAAACAGTAAAGAAATACTATGTTAGAATTGCAATTATCTCAAGTAATTAATCATAACACATTGTGTTAATCTCTGATTTTGAATTTTGCAAAAGAGAAACAGCCTTTTTATTAATGATTAAACACTTGGCAGATGTATAAAAAGTGGCAAATCAAGTCTAGGAAGGTAGAAAGACAATATAATAGTGTAAACTTCTGACAACTGGAACAACGTTCTTCAAACAGTCAGGACATCGGGCAGAAACCATAGAAGCTGACACAACAGCAGTTGATATAAATATTCCAAATCCAAATACAATTCTGTAGACAACTTTTACATTAGTTAAATTCTATGGCTATAATCAGATGTGGAACAAATTAGTCTTTCTCTTTGACTATTTTGCAGCTTTCCAACCCAGTAAAATCTGAATGTGGTAGCCACTACTATCTATAAAACCTTAAGTTCTGATCTCCAACACATCAATATTTCCATTTTAATAAAATTCATTAGTTACTCATTTCAGGGAAAAAAGAAGAAAAATAAACAATACAGCTGTAATTTAATGCACATAGACTGGCATCACTAATGAATTTTATTTTTCCAATAATAAATAGGAGCTAGCAGTTAATAAGGTCCAAAAACCGTGATTTTAAATTGTTGTACGCTTAAGATATGAACACTGAGACCGCATTCCCATATACCAACAATAAATCAGTAGCACCCCTACCGTTAACCCATGTTTAATTTAGCACTTTGTACGAAGAAAGAGATTAAACAACTAGAAAAATTGGATATGTTAACAGTATGTAAATTTTCTCCGCATTTCAAAGATTGGTACACTTCCACTCCAAATCTTGACAGCATGGAAATCAATCTGAACTATAAACTGCTTACAATCCCAGACCCAATATCCAAATTGCCAAAGGATAGTATGAATGTGCCGGCTGTTCAGGGAAACAATGCAATGATTGGAGCAATCCAGATTTTTTGTTACAATAAAATACAGAGAATTTTCATGGACAATCACCATTACTTCCAAGATGAATAACTATATCACAAATTAAAGATGTATTTGACATATGTTCTGCACCATAAGATTCTTGCAGCAAACTATCTCGAACACTTGTAATATTCTTTATTTAGGCCACAAGATTTAATGGGGTTGACTCTATATCATCACCACTTGTATCACTGCTTGCCAAACGCATCCTCACATTACGAGCAGCATGGTGATTATCATCTTCACTGTCAATACTTTCTCCATCTTCACTTGATGGTGAAAAGGGCTCATGTTCATCTTGCTGAGAAATTCTGATTGAGCCCTCTATTTTATATCTCTGTTTTTCTTTGTTGGATCTCTTAAACTCATCCATATCTTCTTTTCCCTTAAATGACACTGGTCTGCGCCTTCGAGCTTTACGCTTGCCCTTGGGAACTTCCTCTAAAGGAGCAGTGTCAATATCCTTTTGTCTATCAGAAGCCAATGAATCAGTTCTCTCACTACCCACATCATGCAACTTGCTTGACCTACCAGTGTGTTGATCATCTTCATGAACAGAATGTCTACCTTCAGCATCTTCCTCATTTTCTGAGTCTGCAGCTGCAGCCAAATCAATCCTGCGTCTCTTTCTACCCATGCCTGTCTGAAAAATACAATAAGCTGATTAGATGCTGAGTGAAAAAACAAAACACTAACAGTTATGAATTCTTCAATCATTGTCAAAAGAATAATCACACTTAAATGTATTCTTCAACATAGAAACTTAAAAAACAACTATTTAATATTAGTTTCAACCCAAATCAGAAGAGAGAAACAGAGCTACCTTCGGTCCACGATCAACAAGATGAGCCCATGCAGTGTGATTCCTTAAACAATCAAGAACAACCTGGTAATGACTTGTGTAGGCGTATCTCTCACCATTGTGTTTCCTTAGCTTTTGCCAATGCTGTCATGGCATTCACACTTGTGTGAGTGAGAAAAATGATAATTATGATGATACATAATCTAGACACAAAAAATTGTGATAGGCCCTGCAAAACTGGGTGGACACTGCAATTGGAGTCCATAACTCAACTCATTGTTGAGATTATCAATAAAGATCTACATCTTTTCTTTATCAGGTATATGACGAGCATATCTAGCAAATAATCGTCTCCATCTTTGCAAGAATGTAAGAAATGGTTCACCATTTTTCTATTTTGTGTTGCAGAGGTCTTTCATGGTTATTTTATGCTGAATATTGTATGAATATTGGAAGATAAATTTATTTACCAGCTCCTCAAATGATCTAATACCTGGTGGGAGTTTTGAAAACCATTCCATGCATTGACCACCCAAACTTCTTGGAAATAATCTCATTAGATAGGGTTCTTCATGTGCAAATTCCAAGCTCATGGTGCAAAATTATCTTACATGATCTTGAGGATCAGTTTTGCCATTGTATTTATCATATCTTGGAAATTCACAATTTGGTGGAAAAGGTATCATGTTCACATTTCTGTCGAACGGATAAGGGCAAATGTCTTGCAACAAATATCTCTTTGTTTTTCCTATTTGCATGTTTTGAAATTGTTGTTGAAGGACTTGTATTTGTTGAGTTAAAGCATTCAATGGATCTATGATTCATGAGTCAACTTCTATTTTCTTGGGAGCTTCTTTCAATTGATTGATATCAAACTTATTGGGTAGTTTTACACCTTGATTTTCCAACATCAAAAAGTATTTCTCTCCATCTTTTTCTAGAATTTTTTCCATGAAGTGAAATTTAGGGTCTTGTTGAGCTTGTTGAATTTCCTCATCAGTTACCTCATTTTTTTTAGGTTGGTGAAATATGTGAAAAGGGTTTTCTTCTCCTTATACCATGATGGTTTGGGTTTCTATTTCTTTTTCTTTGAGTTTTTGTTTTTGAGCTCTTGTTAAAATGAGCATGCAAGTGTTAGAGTTTTGCTACACTTTGATCTTTGTTTTGGGAGTGCCAATGAAATACCTAAGTCAAATAAGATGATAGATCCTATTGATGAGACCAGGTTAAATCTAATGTACACTATTTTGTTTCGGGATAAAGGATGATAGATCATGACGGTGAAACTTAGCTAACAATCAGAGATGAGATTGGTGATTGGGCACTTTAAGATGTTTGATCTAAGTCTAGTTAAATGGATTGCACTTGCAAAAAGAAAGTTCCTTCAAGTTTAAAGAAATTTTTTGATGAGAAATGATCTCTGCTTTGAAAAGGGTCCCTAAATATGATTCTAATTGTTGGACAAGAGTTCAATTTTACTCTCTGTTTGAATATCAAGTGAATGCACTAAAACAAACTGTATATGCACTGAAAGATGGGGTAAATGCACCAAAACATACCCTATATGCGCTAAAATGTCAGTTGAATGCTCTAGAACAAAACGTTGATGCATTGAAAGATGGGGTAAATGTGCCAGAATAGAAAGTTTATGCACTAAACTAGAAATGTCACTATTTTTGAAAGTTTGTCTGGTTTTCTCATTTTTGAGTTAGTGAAATGAGTGTTTTGATGGATGATATTTTGAATAATGATTTGCAAACACATAAGCAAGTAGAAAATAGTTGTTTCACCCTATGATCTAAACATTAAGTGTATGTTCTAGGATCTGGTCCGATCCCTTTGATTTCCACTGGTCATGTTGAACAATAACAAACAAATTAGTTAGACTCTTCTAATTTCAAGGGTCATTAATAACATCACAACCCACATTTTAGAACTACGTCAGCTCACACAAACCTATCACTCCCTAGAGGGTGCCCATGTTTTTTCCTTTTCCGAGTCTTAACCAAAGTAGATTTCTCCACTATTGGCCATAAATCCTTGGTAGTTATATAGTGAGTATCTTGGGGGAAAATTCTTCCCTCCCTTTGCACTGTGAGTATTATAATGTTTAGAGACTGACTCAACTTGGCTACTACACTTAAAGTTCTTAGTAAGGGCTTCCATTCAGTGCGAAAAATGATAAACTCCCTCAGGATGCCTCCCAACCTTTAGAACAAAGGCTTTGGGGATGGCTATCAATGCACACTACCATTGAATGTGATTTTCATCACGATTCACATTTGATTATAGTGGGTTGAAATGCTTGGTTTTAGCTATTCCCACTTAGGTCATTCCCTCCTTTCGAAGTAGGGAGGTAGGCCTACTTAAGGTGCTATTACAATAAATTGAAAGAGTGAGTCTAGCATTTTGGTCACCCAGTAAAGGGGAGAGCATAGGCCTATCACTTTGTAAACACAACATACATGGTATTCTTTAACCTTGTAATTAAACTAGATGCCTAATTTAATCAAAGGAAAATAAGTCTATCCCCTGCAAACATTGTCAATAGTTTTAGATAAGTCTTTGACAATGTATAGAGTATTTGAAAATAGAAAAACATAGATCAGTCCCTCAAGATTTTAAATTTCGGCAAATAAAGGTATATGTGCTAAAACATAGAGCATATGCGCTAAAATATTCAATTTATATGCTACTAAACACATTCACTGCTCTATTATGGAAAATAGAAAAGGGAAATCAAATCCTGTATATGAGCAGAAACAAGAGGTAGATGCACTGGTTTGGGCTGCATATGTGCTATAACAGAGCTTCTATGCACCAAAAGTCACCATCAATGTGCTGAAACAGACTGTGGATGCACTACATAGGAATTCATGAACAAACTTGTTGATGAAACTTGCCAGAAAAATGTTAAAAACAGAGCTAGGCCCCACGATGGGCACCAATTTATATGTGTATGTAAACAATGCGAATATGCAAAGTAAAACTATACCACACACCAATGAAATATTATATCAAGGAATTCAAATAACAACCAAACTAAGACAAATAATTCCTCAATGGCATCTCATTGTCCTCTATCTCCAAGGATTCTTTAAGTCATTTTTGCTCTCAGATTGTTTGTGCACATGACTTTCCAAATGACAACCTGAAGAATGAGAGATGCCAGAAATACAAGAGATGTTTCCTACATTATATGATAATGAACTAACTGTAAATGATATGCAAAGATAATAATGCTGCTATGATATTGCTATATGAAAATGATATAATGAAAATGCTGTGAGTAAGATGCTGCTAATGAAAATAAAATGATTAAACTACTTGATGATAAAATGCTAATGCTAAAATGCTCACTTAAATGATAATGCTAATTAAAATTCTGCAAAGTGTAATTGCTACAAATGCTCAACACTCCTCTTTGTTGTAAATGAGGACCTATGAATAGATTTTCCAAGGCATGAGCCCAGGTGGAAGGAATCAACGGTTTGGATTCGACCTAGAGAGATGAATGGTTGAAGATGAAGAGGTTAGAGAGAAAAGGGGAAGTATGTTCCTTGCATAAGAACAAATTTCCAAGTGTGAGGACGAATCAAATGAAGATGAAGGCCAAGTGTCCCAAATTAGTTAGAATTTGTTGATGATAAATGCCAAATTAAATATTAGAAATATTTAATTTCTTGAGACACATGATGAGGTGGAAGGTGGAAAGAAGTTAGTAGAAATGTGCCTAAATTCAAATTTAGTGAAAGGAGGTTAATTAAATCAAACAAACAAATTAAATTTATTCATTTAATTAAGAAAATGAAGAAAATGATTTAGGATAGAAAGAATTAGAGAAAATGAACTATATAAATAATTTTTTTGATTTATTTATAAGTAGAAGAATTAAAGATTTATTAATTAAATAACTTGTATTTAATTAATACTCTAGACCGAATTTGAGTGTATATATTTTGCCCCTCTTTGAAGTGATATATTTGCGACACATTGCATCAATTTTTTTTTTGCCGATAATGCTAATAAATTTTTTTGATATGCCCTAGACACTAATTTTCGAGTGATAATGCATGTATGCCCCCTCGGGAGATAAATCGGGGATTTTTTTGAAGTTTTAGGATTTTATGAGGATTTTCAAATTTTCAAGATTTTGTGACGATTTATCTCCTGATAAAGAAGAATAAATTTGCCAATTGATTGATTAATGCCTTTTTTGAAAATAGAAAATAATCCCACTTAAATACCCTCCATTTACCCCTTTAAAAGGTAAAAAGGTTAAAAAGGAGTTCATTTGAATTCATTTCCAATTGAAAGATTGAGTTGATTGAGAGATTTAGCAAAATGGTGATCCCCTTCCACACTCATCGATTCAAGCAAGTTAGATGACACCACCGCCCTACCGTGTATGGACCTCCGATACGTACCCTGAGAAACCATCTTTTGTAATTTTGAAATTATTTTTCACATGCTTTTATGTTTTAAAAATCCATGGTAGCATTTTAGTGCATAGGGTTTTCGATATAGCGCATCTAGGGAATGTTTGAGCACTTTTAGGTTGTTAGCGCATTTGTGCTATGTTTCGGTGCATTTGCTGATTTTTTTAGCGGATATGGGATTTTAGTGCATTGATGTTGTGAAGTGGCGCATCCATTGACTCTTGTAGCACATTTAACATTTTGGCTCATTTATGGATTTTTGTAGTGCATTGATGGATTGTTTTAGCGCATCCATTGTTTCAACACATAGATGTGCTATTTCGGTACATTGACACCAAAATTTATGAAATTTTGATTTTTCTCCTTGCTTTTGATGCTTGATGACTTTGCTAGCCATTGTTTTGATGATGTTTGATATGATAGATGATGATTGAACTCATGATAGATGAGAATCAATGATAGGATAAATGATAATTGACCTCATGATAGATGAGAGTCAATGATAGATGCTCTACGAGATTTGATTGAAATCTCATTTGAGTTGATTAGATTGATTGATAAAATCCTGATTTGCGATACATCATGACTATAGGAGGATTTAGGAGTTCTTCAGTCTTGGGAGCGCTACCCAAAGACTTGGGATATGATTCCGCGTCTGGTGCGGGTAGATTTGGATGTTATTGAGTGATGTGGTTTATCTTCCTTTCTTGATATGCCCCAGTATAGGATAAAAAGGGGACTATTGATTGCGTTAGTTGATATATGGCATAGTGACCACAACACTTTTCATCTGGCTACCGGTGTGATGATGGTTACCCTAGAGGATGTTTACCGGATATTGGGGATTCCCATGGTTGGAGAGCTAGTTGTTTATGATAAAAAAAAGTAGGGAGGTACCAAGGCATTGAGGAGGATCTTTGATGATGACGGGATTAGTGATTATGAGATCCCATGATAGGATATGGTAGATTCTTATTTGCCATTACCATCGGTTTTAGCTGGGTTTGTTGGAGGTTTCTTATGTCCTCACTATAGGTCGAAGGGACTGTCCATTGGCTAGGGTAGGTTGCTGGATAGGATGATCACTCAGGGGATTTTATATGCATGGGGTTACTATATGTTGGCACATTTGTATCATGATCTACATTAGGTGGTGTATCTTGGGGCTCCGAATTTATCAGTTGGAGTGACACTACTTTAGATTTGGGTGTGGGAGCATATAGCTATTACTCATCCTTTGGGGGAGAGAGATCATACGGTTGGCAAGCCATATGTCTTTGGGTATATAGGTATTCATGTCCAATGCAACCTGGGAAAATTGGAGTATTGGCAGCGAGTGCTTGATGATCTAGAGGCAGTTATATGGCGACCATACCTAGACTATGAGAAGTGGTCCGAGGATGAGTTGAAGATGCCATATGTTTGTTGTTTGAGATATCTGATTGGATGGACCGGATTTATTATTGAGAGATTCATGCTCATGAGGATGCTTTGTTAGTATGGTCAAGTTTAGGCGATGCCACAAGGAGTTGCATTATATGCTCAAAGATAACATGATATTCTAGAGTGGGGGCCTCCCGTATCTTATGATGCAACATGCGAGGAGTATTTTAGATTATTGGAATAGGTGTGGGATTATTGTCCAAAGATCATGACTGGTGTGATGACAAATGAGTACGCTAGGCATTTTTACACACATGCTGTATTAAGGATATCTAGTCCTGATGAGCCAGTACTGACATTTGATGATAATGAGAGAGCACTAGCATCGAGGTTGAGGAGGGATAGGAGAGATGGGAATGTTGAGGAGGGAGATGTTCGGCATGGAGGGGATGATGGGGATGGAGGATATGGAGGTGGTGGGGATGCAGGTGGCAAAGAAATAACATGCCTCTGTGCAATGAAACAACGTGAAGATAAAGTACCAAAGAAAAGTAAGACCTTGACAAGAAGGACAAAACCCTATTGACCACGAAAAGGATTTGGCTATCTCACAAACTAATCACCTACACTTGCACTCACACCACCACCATCTCCATCGCTCACAAAATGAGGCTCCCTGAACCGTGGATGCTAAGTCCTAGGAACAGTGGCATCATATAAGGTCTAATAATAGGTGGACAACTATATAAATTGATCTCGCTCAGATCACATACTATCACGCTCAGCCCAAAGAGTATCTCTCTCTACTATAATCAACCATACTTTAGCCTCTGCAACATGCCATCAACTGCTCTCACTATCTCTCTCAACCCTGAAGATGTCTACTTGAGACTCCACAGCTTGTTGCCGTACTATCTCTGCATCTCTAGCAATGGTCATCTAAGCTAACAATATGTTTCCATCCCTAGCTGGTGGAGGAGGATCCAGAACCCATCTATGACCCTACATCGAAGGCATATGCTCATCCTAACCACCTTGAGACCCATCATGTCAGGCCCGATCCAACTACTTTGTGAGAACCTCAACGTGCTATCACTCCCCGTGAAGACCTGTAATACCTGCTCTACTCACAACGAGATCACTCCCAGGATCGGTGAACCTCAATGTCCTGTGTCATGCCCAACACTCATCATAATCAAGAGTAGTACTTGGATTTTCCAAACCAGCTGACCAACCCCAACCAACTGGGGCAAGTGCTATGAAATTAGCAACAACAATATCTATATCCTCCTGGAGACCCCATACACGGACCTCCCAAGTGGTTCGACTGAACTGAGCCTCATAAGCATTAGGAACCCACCCCTATCTCTCTTTGAATTGGAAACATACTCAGTCTAGTAAGTAATTATATATCACAGAATAAGAATGACCAATCAACCAACTAGTCTGTTGGTAGTAAACAAGATGATCTGAATCCTCTGGCCAAGCCTCACAACCCATATAAGGTCTCTACACAAAACCTGACATCTCATCGAACATGCGATTCCAATAAGGAAGATTCCCAAGCAAGGTGTAGTGCATGAAACCCCCTTAACAATAAGAGAATGAATCATCAGGAGAATGATCTTGTATCCCATTCAATCAAGCAACTACAATATGCTGCCATGCCCAAGGGTGATCCCACAATAGTGGTTTACAATTTTTGGCCAAACTGTACATTGAAATTATTATTTTTAACTAAATCTTCACATTCAGGCACTTATAGTGGCTAAACCATGAGGAATTTGAAGATGATGCAAACTAGAGTCTTGTCACATTTTGTCTACAGATTCTAAAAATATTTTTTTCAATTTTTTTGGAATCAAATTGCACATCTTTTTCCATCTCCCACAAAAACTAGTTTTTTTAGAAAACAACATTTTAAAAAAGTGATGCACACCGTATAACGCATAAATTTTTTTCCATGAAGGATAAAATTCTAATTCTTTATAATTTGGATTTGTAACTTCGATATCTAGTGCTTCCCTTGGTTAGATAGTTTTTATTGAATATTTTTTCTTTAATCAAGTTTCAAAGTCAAACCAATTACAATTTAGACATAGCATGACTGTATAACGCGTAATTTTTTTTGTATGTATTGAAATTCAATTTTTTTTTTTTTTGTTGGATCAAGGATTTCAATATCTGGTGCACTCATATTTTTCATTTTTTTAATTTATAATCTGCTATTTTTCCACATGTGCAAAACAAAGACCTTCATTTTCGATGAAAAACTTATGTTTAATAAAACTAAAAAAACAAATACATAATAAAACCAAAACATAGTAACATTATATTCATTGGATAGCTCGTTATGAGGAATACCATAATCATTTCAAATAAATTTTAAATGAATTCATTTGATCCCCCAAAAGGTAAATCAAAGGTGATTTTTTATCAGCATTTTGATAAGTGGAAAGGAGACTCATTTATAGGTATGGTTTAAAACTAGTGAGGTTCTATCCAAGGGGGTTTGATCTAAGGTGGTTTGATCAAACCCTCTTCAATTGGAATCTTTAAAATAGAAATTTTTAAGGCTTAAATCATTATATTCTCTAAAAATATGTGATTTCAACAAAAATCAGTTCCTCTCAGAAATTGTAAACCAACTTTGTGGGATCACCCCCAAACATGAAAAATAAAAATACCTACGGAAAGAGATTTCCCACCCCGATACACAACCTCATGCATATATTTGTAAAGATGAGAAAGGAGACAAGCACCCCAGACATACATCATCCCATTCTCAAGTATACTCTCAATACATTCACCCCAACCCACAAGAAACTGTCGACATCTCCTATCAGGAACAACTAGTCCTAAAATCAAACCACATAGGACAATCAAAATAGGATCTACACTACTAGAAAACTTAGACAGATCAATCTCTAACTGACGCACCTCCAAGTGTCTAACACCTAGCACACGTTACATGGTGCGGGTACCACATAAAACATGATAAGTAACAAGCTCACCATGAATGGGAAGGTGAAGTATCCTCCACACATCCTCAAGAGGAACAATCACCTTTCCTTTAGGAAAATGAAACGAGGAAGTCTCGAAATGCCACCGCTCCACGAGTGTGGTCATCATAGTTGTGTGAGTCCTAATAGGAGGCATGTAACAAATATAACGTAGTCCAACGATATCAAGAAAATATCACTCCAACACACCAAAATGGGCAATCAAATCAAATAGGTGTCGAGGATGCCTCTCCCTTGGCTAGAGTGGTTTGAGGCTCACCTGTAATAGTTTTTATCCAAGATTTTAGGGTTTCACTCTGAACATGTCAAGAAACACAAAATGACACAAAAACCAATGACAAATGACATTTAGGATGACAAAAAGCAAATGATAACATGGTTTAAATGAAAAAAAGGCGAATGCAAGCTTACGACACCAATAGAAAATTTAGTTGTACAAAAATTGAAAACCACCTACACCATTACAAAGATCATGAAATTCTACCCCATTTAAAAAAAAAGCTATAAAAAATAATTCCGTATGATCAAGACATGGTTTTTTGAAGATAGGGTAAAAAAGTCTTGATTGCCAATCACAAAGAAAACAAAAGTGAGCTTTTAGGAGCAAGGGTGAGATTTTAGGAGGAAGTACGAGCTTTTAGAGCAAGTGCAAGGTTTTTAGATGCAAGAATTTAAAGAAAGTGTGAAATTTTAGAACAAGGGTGAGGTTTAAGGCAAAACAATAATCAAAAGCGAGATTTTCAATCAAGGGTGAGGTTTTAAGTCAAGTGCATGAATGAAAAGTGAGGTTTTTATTCAAGAGTGATATTTTAGGTCAAGGGCAAGGGTTTAAAGGTCAAAGGTGAGGTTCTCACCTAGAAAATGCAAGGAAAACAATGCAGATGCTTAGATATCACCAACACTTTGCTATTGACTCAAGAAATTATGTACACGCATAACGAGAACATAATCAAATGAAAACATGAAGTAACAAGGTACATACCGAGCCAACAACACCTAAGGGCTATCTGATCGATGTGGGGCTCACTCAAATCTCAACATTGCTCCTCGACAACTGACAAAATGGGAAATCCATAGACAAGAATTAGCAAAAGGATCAAAGCAAAAATGAGCTAATTAGAGGACTAATTGCCTATATTAAACATCAAGAAAACCCTAATTTCATCTAGGAAACCCTAATTTTACTTAGGGAACATTCCTACTTTCAAATTAGAAGCTCTCAGGTGCATCAAAACGAGAAACAAAGAACCTATTGATCTAATATTTTAACCAAAGTACATCGAAATTGAAATACAATAGTGTCAAGAGCCCGACCTCAAAACTTGAAATTTTTGGTCAACCTCTTGAGGGGGTAGCACAGAGTCCTACCATCATTCCATGGAATGCCGAGGCATAATTATTTTTTGAAAAACTTGATCTTAAAAAACAGAATCTTTGAAACAAAGCAACTAGTACTTTGTATCAAAGAGAGGCAAAATGTAGACATGTAAAATTGACCTAACACCTATCACACACCCCAAAAAACATCGAACAACATCTGACAACATTGAACATCATCCCACAACATCTCAGAATGTCTCGGAACATCTCAGAATCATCTCAAAACATCTTGGAATTGTTTCGAAACATCTCAAAATATCTCAAAATTATCTTGGAATGTCTTAGAGCATCTTTTAATCATCTCATAACATCTCAAAATCATTTCAAATGTCTCAGAACATCTCATAATCATCTCAAAATATCTCAGAATTATGTTGCAACATCTCAGAATAATCCCGTAATATCTCAGAATCATCCAGTAATGTCTTGAAACATCTTGAAATCATCTCGCAACATCTCGAAATAATATTGCAACATTTCAAAACATCACACAACATCAAAGCAACATCCAAAACCCTAATTCCGTTATTAATTGAATAATATGACATTATTGAATTAATTCACTTTTTCATCATTTCTGAAAAATCAAATAAATTTCATTGATTTAATAAAGTCCTAAAAACCCTAATTTTTCTATTAATTAAATAAAACAACATTATTTGATTAATTCATGTTTCATCATTTCGACCAATTAAATAAATTATATTTATTTAATGAATTCCTAATCTCACTTTATTTCGTCCTGATTGTTTAAATAACACCAATTATTTAATTACGTCGCTAAAACACTTTATTCCCCTAAATTGATTAAATTATTAAATCATAATTTAATTATGACGCTTTCCCTCCAAAATTTGAATAATTAAATCAAACTATTCAAATCAATTATCAAAAATCAAAACAAACTAATGCAACTGTGTTTGCAAAAGTCAAACTTGATTTGCATGTTCAAATCCAAAAAGGAATTAATTAATTAAATCAATTAATTCGTATTCCTCACCCACTTTCTGATTGAGTAAATTGCGATTTTTGAATGAGCAATCTAATTTGTTAACTAATCAATCTAAATTTCTAACTGAGCAATTAGAGTTGTTAACTAATCAATCAATTTCCTAACTAAGCCATCTAAATCCTGACTGATCAATCTAAAATCCTAACTGATCAATCTAATCCTTGACTAGCCAATCTATTCCTCAATCATAGAAATTGTGCAATCAACTTTGCACAATCTTCTCATGTCTAAATTCTCTCAACACATTTTGACCGTTGATCTGGATATTCTCCAGCACGATCCTGATAGTCCATTTCAAATCTCATTTTCTATATAACAAACCTCTTTCCTCACAAATAAGGATCAGAGAATCAACATCATTTGCACAATGAAGTACTACTGACATTCACAACCACCATTGATAGAGATTCAACCATTTCTTCAATCAACCAACATCGACATCATTCCTCAATATTTGCACATGAACTATGGAGGCTTCATGGTGATAAGAACAACCCAACATCAGGAGAATACACTCCAATATGGGATGGTAACACTATGATTTTTGTGTACATTCAATTCAATAATCATAGATTTATTAATGTATGTTAAAATAGCTTAGTTTCATTTCGTATGTACAGGTTTATTTATTAGATCAATGTGTTTGATCTTAGCTTAGATTCTCATTTCAAGCATGTTTAATCTTGTTTGCATCTAACGTTCTCCCCCTCACACAGTAATAGAAGAGGAAGACAAGTCAACAATGACTCTTCCCTCAGTAGTAATGAATCTCCTAGAATCCTTGTGGTAATACTCTTGGGATCTCATGATTAACTCTGGACAAATCAAGGAAGGTGGGAATCTCACCGCTTGTGCTATTCTTATTTGTCTAATCTTTGATGCTAAATCAATCTTTTGGGTTCCAGAGATCCTTTCCTTGAATTCCTCTATGTCTACGTGCTCAAGGTTGGTGTCAAAAAGTTTATGCCACGTGGTCACGATCCTCAAATTAGTTTCAATTCCATGGAATTTATACTTCATTTTTGTGGCTCCATCTATTTTTCTATATAATCTACAAAGGATAATATGTAATCAGGATTCGAGAAATATGCCTAACCTCAAATTATGCATATACATTTCTTAAAAATGTACGAACATTTTTTTGATGCCAAAAATTGGCAAGGTAATAGACCTCTATAGGAAACTCAGTTAAAGGGGGGGCCTATTGCGCTAAACTGAGTAACCTCTAGATTTTAAAGAAGTCGACTCTTCTATAACTAGGGTTTTGAATGAGAAAAGGAAGAAAATATAAAATAAGAGGATGTAACTAGGGTAATGCGCCAAAGTTTAGATGTAGGGCACGATAGATCTATCTTGTAGATGCGATCTAAGGGACCATTCAACAATCTGCTATGTATAAAATAACAACTTATTAAAGAGAAAGACCTAGATAATAGATTTCATGACATAAAATAATTTGCATAGAGCTTTACTGAACATAAAGAGTCAAAGACATGGTTCTAAATCAGAATTCTATTCAAATCATTGAAGTTGCAAATAAACTATTTGGAAACAACACAGTATAATGTTATCAATAGTTAAGAAACAAAATGGCCAAATTACAAGGGAACAATCTACGAGTCTTTACAATTATCTAACAAAACAAAGGCCTGGTGTCCCCCTAATTCTTTTGTAGATATTTTGAACTAACAACAACTATTCATTTATAGCCAAGAACTCAGTAAAAAACTCTCTCCAAAAATCCTTATCTCTGAGAGAAGAAGTAGCATATATAGCCAAGAGCATCCACCACTTGAAATATTGTAAAAATATTTCTCATCATGAATCATGATGCTTAGAGAAATGATTCATCATGACCGTTGTAACAGAAAGATTCTTGAGCATGAACCTAGTCATTCGCTAGTCAGATGCATTCCCTGCAAATGATGTCAATGGTCCCGACCTACCCCATGTAAAAAAGTGTCTCCCCTTAGTGAAAATAGTTAGAACACAAGACACAACATGGAAGCCTGGTGTTCACATCACTCTTCCTTTTATATAGGTGCGTGTGAGGAACACGTGGTGGAATTTTGCAAGCCGTAGTTCATCCTCCTTGTCCTTCGATGAGAGCTTGCGATGAGAAGACATGTGGCAACATCCTTGTTATTGAGATCACTTGAGGGGCCCACCAAAAGTTTGCACGGTCGAAGGCAATGTGGCAGGAAGTTGGGGCCCGAAGGAGAGTTATATGAAAGTACACCATACTTACCTGATCTCTTGACATGTGGGGGAAGAATGGGGCTTGAAAGAGAAGGGAAGGGAAGTTCCCCTTTGATAAGCGCTTTGGTGACACAAGGCATTAGTGGGTTGAGAGCACCAAAATACTGTCGAGGAAGCTTTTAAAAATCATCGGGAGCGATCAGAAGTCGGGCAAGAAATAAAAAACAACCCGAAGGGAGCATGGGGTTATATTAAATATCCACACATTGATGATAACAAAACCTTACACATGCATAAAATCACCTACAACTAGAAGAATCATCAAAATCAATCACTTTTCAACCAATTGCAAGTTTTAAACTTTTGTAGGTCTACAGGAGTTGTGGGTTTAGAGACCTTGCGGGTCTGAATGTGCTGTGAGAAAATAAACCTTGGAAAATTGCAATTGGACTTCTACAAGAAGTTTTCCATAAAGGGGTGGAGTGATATGGACATGCAAACTTTAAATTATTTTATGGAAAATTAGTCATGCACGAATTGTGAGTGCCTTAGTCCTTTAAGTTTTAAACCTTCAAGAGTTGGTTTATGGGAAACTCACACATTAATTTTCTGAAGGCAAAGCTTTGTGGAAATCGGTTATGTGTGGAGGTTGAGTTGTGTAGGTTTTAGGTTATCATAGGACATGCACAATGTGATATTTGAAACGATGTGGGGATGGAAGGTGTGCGAGTTCGCAGTGATACAAGGATTGGAAGTTTGTAGGATTTTAGGCATACATGCTTTGAGATTTGGGATTCCCACAAAGGAATCCTCATAAGATGATTTTTATGGGTCTCAAACAAGTGTAGAAAAAAGCTGTTCAAAGTTTGAATGTTTTGAAAAATGTCATAAGGGAACCCGTGAGGCAAAAATATACAAAAATTTCATTCCATAGACTTAACAAAAATGACCCTTCAAGAGAGAAAACACACCAAAATATGTAAAAATTAAGAAGGAATGGTAAAAAATCACCTAAAAATTTAGAAGACTTTGAAGTCTTGCACCCCACAATGACTCAATCGTGTATGAAATGTAGGCTAACAAGATTAAATGGGAAAGAATTCACTAAAAATACTTTTGAAATTACCACAACTCTAAGGTACACAAAATGAAAATGACATGCCCTATTTATACCCCCCAAAAACCTAGTGAAATAAATGCGCTTCTGACAATGTAGTACGCACCAAAGGGTGTGAAGTTAGGGTTTATAGAGGACTACACGAAACTAATTTATGTAGGACACAAGGCTTGTAGAGATTAGGGTATCCTAGGATTTTACAAGAATTTAAACCACAATGACCCTCAGTGCGATCCCCACATGATGACCATTGTGAAAATATGGCCCTTGTGAGAATGGACCCTATGTGGGATTCAACCAACTATAGAATTTTAGGGACTATGGGATTCAATCAATTGCAGGATTTCAAGCAAGGGTTGCCAAAATCTCTATTTAGCAAAATTTACCCTGTTCAAACCTCGCAAAAGAAAAGGACTAAGACAAGAAGCAACCCCAACCTAAAAATTAACACAAGAAAATGGGAAAAAGGTAAAATCGAAACCAAAACCAAACCTAAAGAAGACAAAAAGGAAAGGAGGTCCTTATTCAATAGGGAATGCGTGCAAGAGACAATACTCTTCCATGTAGGCTCTTCCCATTCTTTAACTTTCTTAGTGATTATTCTTCAATTCCCCATTATGTATTTTTAAAATTCAACATCAAGGAACCAAGAGTGGAAAAACACATATTGGGAATTATAAAATACCACCTCTACAAATAATCACTTTCTTATTATTAAATTCCATAGTCTCCATGCCTTTTATTCTTCACTAAGCTGATAAGGATGCAACTTTTACTCTTCAAGTCAAGTTTGTTCTTGTTCTCATAAAAAACATGTGCATAGGCAATACACCCAAAATATTTGAAGTGAGACAAGCAAGGCTTCTTGACAATCCACTTCTACTTAGGATTTACCTCCTTCAAAACCTTTATTGACACTTGATTTCCAATAGAGCAAGTAAAATTCACTTGTTTTTCAATAAGGAGACTTTTGAGCTTGCAACATACACTTGGCCATCTTCATGAACATTCAATTTTCTCTCTCATCTATTATGTTCTAGTGTGAAGTATGAATAACCTATTGTGTTCTCCACAAAACACCCCTATTATAGAATTGGGTACCCTTTATGTCCAAATTTATTTTGATTTTTATCATTAGGTTTCAGATAGGTTAATTGTGTGTCTTATACATATTTTACTCTAACATAATTGTCAAGTGTTAGGGGATCAAGTCTATACTGTGAGGCCCCTCCCTTTATATTTGGGTCACAAACCCTTTTATTCTAAATTTATGCTACTCTGCTGTGTAGATTAAGAGTGAATCATTTAGATGATACACGATCCAGTTGTGTTTGAGTTCCATTGTACTTTTAGTCATTCAACTCTAAGAGTAGATTAGTTAAATTTTGATGTGAATGCTTCTATTAAGGTATATGACTAAATCTAAATTGATTGATACTATAATTTTTCATGCTATATTGTGTTGCTAAGGTTCACTTGTAGTAAAATTTCTTTCTCCTCATTTTACTCATGTTGATTTTGAATGTCTCCTATAGTATTAACTTGAGGTTCCTCATATCAAGTAATAAGGAATGATGAAGAGTCTTAGAGTCTATATTTCTATTGAGTTGTGACATATCATTGAATTATGATCTACACATAAATTAGAACATCATACCTTTACTTGTAATTGGGAGATGTTAATAGAGAGTTAATCTGATAGGGATGCCTGAATCTAGATATAATTAGATTAACTATTGGTAATATGATTGTCATTGATGTCAAAAGGAGATCTAAGCAATATCATATGGAGAGATTTTTGTTTGATGTAAAAAATTAGTGAAGCAAGTAGTGAAGTGTTGCAAAAGTTCAGGCATCGGGCTTACCTTATATCACTTGCTAAAGAAGAAAAGAGCTAGCCATTTTTTAGCTAAGACCAATTGGGCTTTGGACTTTGAGATTTGGTCATAACTTATACCGAATGCCTCAAATAAATGAAGTATGAGTAAATTCAAAAAGACATTAGACATCAAGCTTTGGTGTTAAGGCTTACACCTTACCATAAAGACAAGGATGTGATAAGGAACAAGTTTGAATAATGATACTTGAAAAGATTTTGGGGATCAAAAATTGGTATTAAGGCTTATGCCTTACTGTGAGTGTTAAGAAAGGGGTATGAGGGAAACCTGAACCTCGAAACCTGAAATGGATTCGGTCTTAAGGCTTATGCCTTAATAGTTTGTTAAGTATGCGTGGTGCAGGGGCACCCACAGGGTTACATGCCTCCAAGGTTCAAGAAGTGGAATTTTGTTTTGTTTTGTGTTTTTTGTAGGTAATAAGGTCTTCTTAGACCATTTCATGTGTGTTGGAGTCTAGGTTGAGTTCTTAGGGGTAAGTTAGTGTGCAAATACAAAAGCTGTCCAAAGTTGCATAATGTTGTCAAGCAACTTTTTGCATTTTTGTCAAAAGTGAACATAATGATGTTGTGTTAGTTCATAATTTTAAAAGTGGTTGAGGAACATTGGGAAATGATTGAAAATTCTTAAAAAGCTTTGTGTGGTTAAAGAGAAGGTTGGTTATTGAGGTTTTGAATTTGAAGCAGTAACAATTCTATTTTCTTGCAAATTCTAACGTTTCTTTGCTGCTCTTCTGTGTTATACAGATTTCTATGATCCTATAATGATCTAAAACAAATTATGGATGATTGTGCATTGAATCTACTTTCTGTTTCCACCGGTTGCATGTAATTTCATTGAGTTTCAAGGGAGTTGTGCTAATTTTCTTTAGACTGTTGAAACCCTAAGTAGGGCAACCAGTGAGTGAATAAAATGTAGAAAAATAAATTCCACCGATAGAAATATCTAAAACTTGGTTGAATGGATTTTTTGGATGTGTATTTTTATGTTTCAAGGTTGTAGAGGTAGGGGATGAAGTTTGGCATGTGTGGAGTTGTTGTAATGGTTTGATATCTTCATGTATCATACCTAAGAACCCTAAAGACTTAGGGAATTTGTTGTAAAACCTTTGGAGAATTCTCTATGTGATAGGATAAGGTTATTGAGGCCTCATGTGATATGTTGAAGGTGTTGGAATATGAGTTGAGTCCCATTCAATCCTTGAACCTAATCGTGTCATGCATCTTTGCCTAATTAGGCCTTGTCAAAAGGAGGACAATCAATATTTGAGGCCTTCTGTACAAAGGAACCCTACCTTAATTTGGGATATGTGTATGAAGAGGAAAATGGGTATCTGAAAAGGGTCACCTTTTGGGTAGATCAGGTTTGTGTCAAAAGTTATGCCCAAAAAGGCCTCTTCTCAAGGCTACTAGCAATAATGAGGGTTTGTGAAGGAAGGCCCATCAGTTGATGACTAAGGGTTTGAAAGAGTGGTTGTTTGTGTGTGTTAGGATATTGTACACCCCTTCTCTACATAAAATTGGTATCAGAGCAGGGCCATCAATAATATCACAATAAGGTATAGATTTCCTATTCTAAGAATTGAAGATCTATTGGATTGTTTGGGTGGTGCATGCTATTTTTCCAAGATTGATCTCAAGAGTGGTTACCACCAAATCAGAATCAGACCTAGTGATGAATGGAAAACAAACTTCAAGACAAATGAAGGGTTTTATGAATGGCTTGTAATGCACTTTGGTTTGCCAAATGCACCTAGTACTTTCATGCGCTTGATGAATGAAGTGCTAAAACCTTTCACTGGTAAGTTTCTGGTGGTATATATTGATGATATTATTGTTTTTAGCAAAACTAAAGAAGAAAATTTGTAGCATTTAGATTTGGTTTTGAGAACATTGCATGAAGAGAAACTAATGATAAACTTGAAGAAGTGTGAGTTCTTGAAAACATAGTTGGTTTACCTTGGTTTTGTGGTCAACAATGGCACCTTGAAGATGGATCCAAGTAAGCTTGAGGCTATCCTAAGCTGACCTACACCAAAATCAGTGGCTAAGGTAATGATTTCCATGGTTTGGCTAGTTTTTACAAAAAATTCATAAAAGGTTTCAATCATGTTTGTGCTCCTATGATTGATATTATTAAGGGTGATAAAAGGAAGAAGTTTGTTTGGTCTAATGAGGCTGATAGGAGTTTTGAATATTTTAAAAAGAAGGTAGCTGAGTAGCCCATATTGAGTTTGCCTAGTTTTGATAATGTTTTTACAATTAAATGTGATGCAAGTGGATATGCCATAGGTGCTGTGTTAAGTCAAAAAAATAGGCCTATTGCCTTTTTCAGTGAAAAATTGAATTAAGCCAAGAAAAGGTATTCTTCCTATGATCTTGAAATGTATGAAATGGTGCAAGAATTAAATAAATGGGGACATTATTTACTTCCTAAGGAGTTTATAGTGTACATTGATAATCATGCACTCCAATTTTTGAATAGTCAAGATAAACTCAGTAATAGGCATGTGAAATGGGTTGAATATTTGCAAGGTTTTACTTTCACCATTAAGCATAAAAAGGGGAAATATAACAAGGTGGTAGATGCATTGAGTAGAAGGGATCTCATGGTGTAGGAAATTAAATTGCAAAGCATTAGATTTGAATCTTTAAAAGGTATGTATCCTAAGGATGCAAATGTCAAAGAAATTTCTGCAAGTTGTAGGTAGCCTTGTAGCAACAATAATGAGAAATGGCTTGATTTTTTGATCCAAGATGATTTGTTGTTAAAAGAGGCACAATTATGTATTCCTAAATGTTCCATGAGGGATAAATTAATCAAAGAAAAGCATAGTGCCAACCTTGCAGGCCATTTTGGTCTTGATAAGACCTTGGAGCAGTTGAAGAGGCACTACTATTGGCCAAAAATGCAAACTGATGTGAGAAAATTTGTAGAAAAGTGTACTATTTTCCCAAGGGCTAAGGGATCTAGTACTAATTCAGGGTTATATCAACCTCTTACCATTCCCAATAGGCCTTGGGAATTAATTAGCATGGATTTTGTGATGGGGTTGCCTAGAACACAAAGAGGTTTTGATTTGGTGTATGTTGTTGTGGACAAGTTTTCTAAGATTGCTCACTTTATACCTTGTAAGAGCACTAATGATGCTTCATACATAGTAGCTCTCTTCTTCAAAGAGGTAGTAAGAATCCATGGTTTTCCTCTTAGCATTGTATCAGATAGGGATAGCAAGTTTGTTGGTTATTTTTGGAGAACCTTATGGAAGAAACTTGACACTAATCCGAGTTTCAGTTCTGCCTATCACCCTCAAATTGATGGGTAGAATGAAGTGGTGAATAGGAGCCTTGGAAACCTCCTAAGATGTCTAACAAAGGAGAATTCAACACAATGGGATCTGGTTTTTCTTCAAGCAGAGTTTGCCTACAGTGACTCGGCGAATAAGAGTGTTGGAAATAGTCCTTTTGAGATTGTTTATGGTTTGCAACCCAAGGGTGTGTTTGAATTGAGAGATGTTAGTGGGATGGAAAGGAGGAGTGTTGAAGGTGATTTTTTTTTTGTGGCTATGAAAACAATCCACCAACAGGTCAAGGAGAATCTTAAAAAGAATGTTGAAAAGTATAAGCACAATGCTCATCTAAAGAGGATAGAAGTTAACTACAAGGTGGGAGACTTGGTTTTGGATCATTTGAGGAAGAAAAGGTTTCATAAGGGGTAGTAATCTAAACTAAAAATAAAGAAGACAGGGCTATGTAAAGTGGTGCACAAGTTTGAAGAGAATGAATATGAAATAAAACTTCCTCTTGGAGTTACCATTTCTCCTATTTTTAATGTTTATGATCTTTACCCTTATAAAGGGGATGTTGTTGCAGGTGATAAGGTAGGTTCATCAGTGCTCTCAAATGAGGATTGGGTCAGAGATCTTCCACCAATCCAACCTTTGGAGTTGGAATGCATCTTGGACAAGAAGGAACTCAAGAAGATAAGGAGGAAGGTCTACTACCAATATTTGTTCAAATGGTGAGGTCTTCCTATGGAATATGCTTCTTGGATGACTAAGTATGACATTATGAAGCATGGATATACAATTGCAGGTATGTCCTCAAGTGGAACTTGAACTTTCTTTCCCTTGGGAGTATGGTGCAAGGGCACCCATAGGGTTACATGCCTCTAAGGGTCAAGAAGTGGCATTTTGTTGTTGTTTTGTGTTCTTTGCAGGTAATAAGGTCTTCTTAGACCATTTCATGTGTGTTGGAGTCTAGGTTGATTTCTTAGGGGTAAGTTAGTGTGCAAATACAAAAGTTGTCCAAAGTTGCATAATGTTGTCAAGCAACTTTTTGCATTTTTGTCAAAAGTGAAAATAATGATGTTTGTGTTAGTTCATAATTTGAAAAGTGGTTGAGGATCATTGGAAAATGATTAAAAATATTTTTGTGGTTGAAGAGAAGGTTGGTTGTTGGAGGTTTTAAATTTGAATCAATAACAATTCTGTTTTCCTACAAATTCTAATGTTTCTTTGCTGCTTTTTTGTGGTGTACAGATTTGTACGATCTTGTAGTGATATAAAACCAATTTTCGATGATTTTGCATTGAATCTACTTTATGTTTCCAATAGTTTCATGTAATTTCATTGAGTTTCAAGGGATTTGTGCTAATTTTTCTTTAGACTAGTCGAAACCCTTAGTAGGGTGACTAATGAGTGAATAAAATGTAGAAAAATCCATTCCACCAGTAGAAATATTTGAAACTTGGTGGAATGTATTGTTTGGATGTGTATTTTGATGTTTCAAGGTTGTAGAGGTAGGTGATGGAATTTTTCACGTGTGGAGTTGCTGTAATGGTCTGATATCTTCATGTATTAGACCTAAGAACCCTAGAGACTTAGGGAATTTGTTGTAAGACCTTTCGAGAATTCTCTATATGATAGGAGAAGGTTATTGAGGCCTCATGTGATATGTTGAAGGTGTTGGAATAGGAGTTGAGTCCCATTGAAGCCTTTAACCTAACTGTGCCATGCATCTTTGCCCAATTAGGCCTAGTCAAAAGGAGGATAGTCAATATTTGAGGCCTTCCGTACAAAGGAACCCTACCTTAATTTGGGATATGTATATGAAGATCCAAATGGGTATTTAAAAAGGGTCAAATTTTGGGTAGATAAGGTTTGTGTCAAAATTTATGCCCAAAAAGGCCTCTTTGAAAGGCTACTAACAATAATGAGGGTTTGTGAAGGAAGGTCCATCAGTTGATGACTAAGGGTTTGAAAGAGTGGTTGTTTATGTGTGTTAGGATATTGTACACCCCTTCTCTACATCAACGTGGTAATAAGAATGCTTGAAGGCCGACACCCGAAAGGGTTAAGTTTGGAAATGCTTGTAAATGATGGTTTTGAGCATTGCATGTCTAAAGGTTGGCTTGTGCCTTACCAAAAGGTAGGTAAGAAGTTAATAGAAATCCTAAAGGCCAAAAATCGAAAGGGTTGTCTTGTGAAGAATATGTTTGAGCATCACTGTTTGGTAGGAAGGCTTATGCCTTATCGAAATGCTGGTAAGCGGTAAGATGAAAGAGTTAATCCTGACATCCGACAACCTCGGTGGTTTGAAGGTTTGTGTTGGCTGGTGGAAGATGTAAAGAAGGAAAATGGTAAAGGGTAAGGCCAAAGGCCAAACCTTGACAGGTATGAAGAAGCATCAGACATTGGTGTTCAAGCTTGCTTGTTAAGCTCTGCTATGCACCTCAAGTATGAGGTAAGGGAGATTAGTGACTCTTGACCCCCGATGGAAAGAAATAATAAGATCACCAAAAATGAAGGAGTAATTCTGTAAGATGCTTGCATTGACCAGAGTTGACCAAGTGTGGTTTTGTTGGAATAAGACATGTGGCATAAATCAATTGTCACATCATTGTTGTGAATCACTTAAAATCTACAACCACATTTAAAGCAAGTCAAATAGGATGGTTGCAATTTAAAGAAAGGAAGGTAAATGAGATACGCTACATCATGGCACAAGTTTCAAGATTGATGACCTACATTCAAAGATTGGATTTTGTCAGTGGCTAGAAAAATGGAAATATGGCACAAAAAATGATATGTCAGCTCCAACTATATTCTTGCAAAGGAATGGAGGAAATGGAAGCCACCATTAATGCAAAGGTTGGCTATGAAAGCTTAGGGAGATCAAGGAAACAAAAAATTATATGAAATATAATACAAACCCTAGTTGGAAAAAATGCTAGAAAATAGCCAAGGAAATAAATAAGGTCGGTGGTGTTTGAATTGAGGGAGTTTTCTTGTCAATGAAGAAAAGCGAAGTTAATTGGATCAAAGGAAAAAAGGGAAAGAAATGGAGAGGGGGGATGATAATGGAATAAGATGGCACACAAAGAGGAGAGGAGCTGGGTTTGGAAGAAAATTGCATAGGAAGAGTATAGCAGAGGAGGTTGATAAGAGTAGAGGCCGAAAAAGGGAGGAGGAGAAGAGGCAACATTTAGGGTATCTAAGAAGCAAGTTGATTGTGATTCTAATATTGGATTAGATTAAAAGGAAGCCAAATTTATCAAAAAGCTACAAAGAGGTTCTAGTAAGAAGAAATGCAAGTTACCTTTCAAGTGTTTTAATTATGGTGAAGTAGGACATTTTATGGCTAAGTGTCCCCATAAAGACTTTAAAAATGTTGAGCTAAAGTATGGAAATAATTTTTTTTAGAGAAGGAATAAAGGTTCGAGGAAATAAAAGAGTTTCTACACTAATGAGGAAGACGACTACTCTACTGATGAAGCAGATGGAGATATCTCCAAAGATAAAAAGGAAAAGGTTGTATTCATGGAATTTGAAACTATTGAAGAAGATACATAAATGAATTCTAGAAACATTGAATATGAAGTAGATCTTTAGGAAAAATTGCTATGTGTTGGAAAAGAGATTAAGAGGTTGGAGAAAATAAATGCAAAAGAAGTGAAGGCTAAAGAAAAGGTATATCAGGATCTAAAGAAATTAGAGAAGATGATTATTGATTTGAAGACCCAAAAAAGAGAAGCAAAAAGGACTGAAGAAGTTCTAATAAAAAAGTTGCTATCAAGAGACAATGACTGTGAGAAGCTTGAAGTAGAATTTTTGACTACAAGAAAATAGCTTGAGAAAGTGAATCGATAGTTGCAGATGAAGTTTGGAAAGAGTATTGAGATTCTATATCAGATATTAGGAAGTAAGAGATCTCCGCATGTCAAAACCAGAATTGGTTTTGATGATCAAAAGAATAAGGTGACAAAGCAGTTTGTGAGGGCTGCTAATAAAAGTATGGAAGTGATTGGTTCCATAAATACAAAGATTGAAAGAATTGTTGCTAGTGATGAAAGAGAGACACAAAATGATGGATTTATTCAAGTTCATAAGAAGATAAGAAGATCTAGAAGATAGGGATACAACACCAGGTTCAATTATTCCTTTTCTAGTTATCGTTTTAACTACAATAATTTTGGTCATAAGGCTATGGATTGTAGAAGAGCTTCGGTAAGAAGAAATAAAATTTTTCAGCAATACTGCACTTTTAACCTCTATACAATTTTAATATCGTTTTCTACAAATGCAACAACTTTGGACACATTGCTAAGAATTGCAAAAGTAATTTTGTGGGTCCTCCTCATCAAAAAGTGGAAGAAAAGGATCATAAAGTAGAAGTCATGAATTAAACAAAGTCTAGAAGAAGGTTTCAAAAGAAAAAAGTTTAGAGAAATCAATGATTTATCAAACTTATCTACATGCTCAAAAAGAAAGGAATTTGTGGATCATAGACTTTGGATGTTCATGTTGGAAACATGTGCCTCAATCTTGCTGACCTAAATCTCCTGTAAGAGAAAATCGGTGAGACACCTGAGATATCTTGCTGATGAGCTGTTTAGTCCTGAAGGCTTGAAGTGTTCAGATCAGTGTGACATGTGATCGGTCTTGCCAAAGAGAACTATTAGAGTGAATTGAACTATCAGCGTGAGTTCTCCATTTCATATCGACAATAGTTATTTGGACGATGAGGTTCGTTGGTGAGACTCTTGCCGATTTGAGGAATGTATGCAAAGCAGCTTGGATGAGTTTTGGTATGACTCTGGCCAATGTTCGGATTGGGGTGACATTGGTCGTCAGGATGAATTTTGAATGTCAGTCCGGTGGTTGTGATCTGGCCAAAGAGGTCTGATCGGTGTAAGTCCCGTTGATGAATAGATGGTCGGGCTAACATGGGACTTCATAATGCATCTTACCAACAATCGATATCTGGCTGATGTGATCTATTCAGTGTGAGTCTGGCCGACGGTGCTTGGTCGGTGTGACATGGTCCATTAGGATGAGTTCTTAGGATTGGTTCGATGGTGTTGGTCATGTCGATGTACTTCGTTGTTGTGACTCTGGCCGATGAATAAGTGGTCGGGCTAACTTTGGTCTTCGGTTAGACCTGGGAAGTTTGGACCGATAGTAGAAGCTCGACCAATGGGATATGGTTGGTGTGATTCTGGATGATGGTTCTTCATTGGTGGGAAACATGAATTTGAACCAACTTTGAGATCCTTGTTCGATGGTTAAAGTCTAACCGATGGATCATGTTCGATGTGACTCCTGCCGATGAAATTTTTTGAACTACAGTGAGCTGAAGGTCATCAAGATGACTTGGGATCTCGGTGGAACTTTCAAATTCCTCTTCGATAGTTTTGTTCTTGATGATGGTCTATTCTAGTTGGTCTTTGATGTGACTCTTGGTGAAGTTCGTGGTCATGTTGGTTCTCTTGGGACATCAGGGAAACTTGATCTATTAGTTGGAATTTCTAGTCTGTCATCAATAGTGTTGGTCATGCCGATGGGCGTAAAGGTGGACCATGGTTGAATTTTGTAGACTACTAAGTTGTTCGTTGGAAATTGGTGGACTATGTTGAATTGGATGTGACTGGTCATAACTGGCAAGAACGACTATTGATCTACAGGGAAATTGACAAACGGTTTTCTATAGGAAATTAACTAATCAATGGCTCGGATGATTGAGAGGTTTGATATGGAAGTTTCTATGCGAGTGTTCAAAATGTATGCACATATCATTGTAACAGTGAGAATGTTGTGAGACATAATGAAGAAGAATGTGAACCTAAGAGGATGTGAGGCTGTACTGGATGAAAGGCTGGCTAGGAGAGAGTCGACTAATGAGATGAGATGAATCTACACTATGTACCGTGTGGGGGTGCTGTAACAGTGTGAGGATTCTAAACGATGTTGTTGTCTACATTCTCCAGATGGACAAGATGTAAACTCCAAAAGAACATAGCTCTAAGATTGTGTTGTAACTGTTGTTGTTGCTGATTAATACAATTCAGCCGAGTGTTTTGGAGGGTGGGGTTTTTTAGTTGAAAGGGTTTTCCCCACGTAAATCTATGTGTTCATTTGTTTGTCTTTCATGTTGGTTGATTCTATAATTTGAATATGTACATAAGTGTTGAATCTGGTTAAGTCTACATGTGCTTTTCTCAGAAGGGTTAATGTGGGAAATCAAATGTTCCAGTTTCCACTTTATGGCATAGTAGTACATGTCTTTGAGGCAATTTGAAGAAATTAAAATCACTGAAGGCACTACTGTTCTTAGATGTATCAATCTAAGATGACCCAATTTTCCTAACAGTTCAAGCCACATGACTAGAGATAAGAGTAAGTTCATGATTTTTAAGAAATTTGAAGGTGGTTCTATAACTCTTGGAAATAATTCTATTACCAAAATCACCAGTAAGGGTACTTTGAGTCTTGATGGTGGTAGAAAAAAACTCATGATGTTTTGTATGTTAAAGGATTAAATCATAATATGTTAAGTGCAAGTCAGATATGTGATAAAGGTTATAAGATATTCTTTAGTGCCGAAGGTTGTGAAATCAAGAAATCAAGTACTAGAGAACTAATTACAAAAGGAAGTAGGAAATGCAGTGACATATATCATCTTAATGAGTTGAATGGACAAAATTATCTTACTGTGCAGAAAGAAGAAAGTTGGCTTTGACACAAAAGGTTGGGACATAAATTTTGATGAAATTGTGAAGATTAGCTTAGGAGGAATGGTCTAGGATATGCCAAATATTAAGAATCCCCAGTTTACCAATTTCAAACCATTCCATGAAGGAAAAAAAACAAAAAGAAGTTTTCCTGCTAAGGATTCTACATCAAAATGATTAGATTTGGTCCATACAAATCTATGTGGACCTATGAGGACAAAAATCCTACAAGGAGAGATGTATTTCATGATGTTCATTGATGATATACTAGCATGACTTAGATTATCATTCTAAAAGAAAAGTCAGAGGCATTTGAGAATTTTAAGGCATTCAAGGCATTAGTAGAGAATGAAACTGGAAGAACAATCAAGGTTCTAGGTGGAGAATTCACTTATAATAAGTATGATAAATTCTGGGAAGATCATCTGATTTGGAAGAAATTTCTTCTCCTAGTACTTTGTAGAAAAATAGAGTTGTAGAAAGGAAGAACCTGACTGTATAAGAGATGGCTAGAAAAATTTTGAGTCAAGAAAATCTACCAGATATGTACTAGAGAGAAGCAGTTCAGAATGCAGTGTATATTTTGAACAAAGCTCAAATAAGAAGAAAGACTAATAAAACGCCATATGAGTTATGAAGAGGAAGATAGATGTCTATCAGAAATATCAAGATATTTGGAAGAAAGTGCTACATCAAAAGGGATGAGGAAAATTTGAGTAAGTTTGATTCCAAATATGATGAAAGATTTGTCTTGGTTATTCTTTGAAAAGTAAAGCTTATAAATGTTACAACAAAAGGCTAAAGAGGATTGTGGAAAGTGCAAATGTGAGATTTGATGAGATAATTTAGTCTACTAGTACTCCAAAAGTAGAAGATGATGAAGAACCAATCCACAACAGTGATGAATATTCAGATGTTGTTACAAAAACCCCAACAAAGTATGCTAAGAATAATCACTCTAAAGACTAGATCATAGGAGATAAAGATAGTGGGATTCAAACACGAAAGAGAATTGAGAAAGCAAATGAGCAAGTACACTTTGCATTATTATCAAAGATAGAGCCTAAGTCTTATAAATAAGAAATAAAAGAGAGAGATTAGATAGAAGCCATGGAGGAAGAGCTGAATCAAATCAAGAAGAATGAAATTGAGAATTGGTACCAAGACCTAAAGGCAAGAATGCGATTGGAACCAAGTGGGTTTTCATAAATAAGATAAATGAATAAGATTAAGTGGTATGGAACAAGGCTAGACTTGAATGTAAAGGATATGCTTAGGTTGAAGGTGTAGATTTTGAAGATACATTTTCTTTGATAGCAAGGATAAAATAAATCGGGATTTTTTTTAGCTCTTTCAACATTCAAGAAATTCAATCTATATCAGATGGATGTGAAGTCAACATTTCTGAATGGATATCTAGAAGAAGAGGTCTAAATTGAACATTCGGAAGGGTTTCAATGTTCTGAAAATTTGAATTATGTGTGTATATTGAAGAAGGATTTGTATGGACTCAAACAAGCTCCCAAAGCTTGGTTTTCAAGGTTGGATAGATACTTGCAACAACAAGGGTTCTAGAGAGGGAATACAGATAGTAATATGTACATAAAAAAATATGATCAACTATTGATAGTTGTGGTCTATGTAGATGATATCATTTTTGGTGGTAGTAGTGATGACATGTACAAGATGTTTCAAAAGGAAATACAAAATGAGTTTGAAATGTCAATGCTAGGTGAATTATCTTTTTTTCTTGGGTTGGAGATTGCACAATCAGACAAAGGCATATTCATTTCCCAGAACAAGTACATAAATAATATGCTAAGTAATTTCAAGATGGAATACTAAAAATTGGTGGGTACACCTATGGTTACAGGATGCAAGTTGAGTAAAGATGATGAATCTACTTTAGTAGACCAAACTATGTATAGATCTATGATTGGTAATTTTCTATATGTGAAACATGTAGACCAGATATAATGCAGGAAATTGGGATGGTAGCTAGATTTTAGGCAACACCTAAATAAACTCATATCAAAGAAGTAAAGAGAATATTTAGGTATTTGAAGGCTACAATGGATTTTGGACAGTGGTATCTAAAGAGTGGAAATTTTACTCTATCTACATACATATATCTAGATTGGGTAGGAAGCATAGATGATCATAAGAGCATGAGTGGTAGAGAATTCTTTATTGGTGATAGTTTTGTGTGTTGGCTAAATAAGAAACAAGACTCAATTTATTTATCTACAACATAAGAAAAATACATTGCTATAGCATCATGTTGCACTCAAGTATTATGGATGAAGAAAAACCTAAAGGATATGAAGATTGAGTTTGATGAACATATTTCTATTCTCTGTGATAATTCTAGTGCAATAAACATATCAAAGAATCTAGTAATGCACTGAAGGAAAAAGCATGTTGCAATCAAGTATCATTTTCTAAGGGAAAAGGTTGAAAAAAAGGAGGTGAAGTTGGAGTATGTTGAGACCAAGGATCAAGTAATAGATATATTCACAAAGCCACTTCCTAAGGAGACATTTGAATTTCTCTAGCAGAATTGGGAGCTGTTGCTCCCTCCTCTTGATTCGAGAGGTAATATAGGTTGAGAGGGAGCTCTGTCTCCCTACTACAAGAAGGTTGGGTGGTCTTGTGGAATAATTTCAGAAGTAGTGAATCATGGAATCAAAGGGAGTCTATAAGAGAAACAAGTTTCTAGATTATGAAGAGTATTAGAAATGCAAAAAGGGGGAGTGTTGACCTTTTCCATTAATGTCAAAGGGGGAGAAAGTAAACTCAAAATGCTATATCTTCCAAAGGAGAGAAATCAATCTAAGGGGAGAAATCTCTTCGTGTGTGTCCGACTGGTTTTATGGGTGGCCCAATTTTTTTCTATTTTCCATCAATGACAAAGGGGGAGATTGTTGAACAAAAGTTGTCATTGATGTCAGAGGTTTTCATTGATGAAGAGGATTGATGCCAAAGTTTTTCATTAATGAAGATGATTGATGTCAAAGGTTGTCATTGTGTCAAGGAGTACCTGAATTATCATTAAATATTTACCTTGACTTATCATTTTGAGTTGCAGAGATTTGCAAAAATATATGTTATATTTCTGGTAGTATGCTATGTTAGAAGTTCAGTATGCTTGCATACCTTTCTATGTTGATAATTGTTCTGTCATACATTATTAGTTTTATTGAGGAGTGTCCGCCTTCTAGAAGTTGGTGTGATTGTTTTATGTTTGCAATATCATACATGTATCTACTCACTATGACAGTGGTGGTCCATAAGACTATACTAGAATGTTTCAGTTCAATATTTATCAGGTTAAGTTTTTCTCAGGTCTCCCTTCTAGAGATTTTTTAGTCTCTGCAGTTTGAAGGGAGAGTATGCCTATACTTGTTCTATCATATTCTAGAGTTTTTGGAGGAAATATTTAGCATGCAAAATTTTTGGAGTGATAAAAGGTTCTTTGCGTTTGTCTGTCAACTAGTTGGTGTTCAAGGCTTGTGTGGTAATGGCTAGTAGCATGTAGAATTCGAATCTTGAGTGTGCTATCAAGATATGACCTGATTAAGGTTCTTGTGGTAGCACACGGTATCATGTTCTTTTTGCAGCAACAAAATTTCATTTTTGGACCGACCTATTACATGTTTCATGTAATTTGAATTTAGGTCCACCTTATATTGTACTGGCTTCTTGTAGATCACTGACCAACATGGAAGAGTGTTAATGTAATGTCATGAATATATTTCTAAAATGTTTTGATGCATTGTGTGAGTTATGTCAAGTAGAATTACACCAGTGTGAATAAAATTCGGCCACACGTATAAATTAAAGAGAAGGTGGTGAATACAAAAGGGAGAATCACATTTCAGTGTGTGCACCAATATCGGAAGATCATATGCAGTGAGGAAGAGTGTCAACTGTAACTTTGGCATGTGTATGAGATATATAGGATATTAGTAAGCATCATCTTTGTATTCCTATAGGAGTGGTGTTCTACTTATTGTTTTGATTTAATTGGGGATTGGTGTCTGTTGATGGGTGTTTTAGCATGTTCTCAAAATAGGTAATGCATAGGTGCATCACCTCTCTTGAAAGGCAAAAATATGAAAACAAGTTGCAAATCACTACCCCAAGGTCTCTTGGGTGTCAGGTCATGACTTGATTGGAATATCTCAGTGGTCTAAATGTGATCTTGCTAGTAATCATAGGGCAGACTTACGTGAGTTAAGTTGGGAGGAATTGGTTCAATCAATGGAGTTCTTAATATGGGAAGTTTACCGCAAAATTGTTGTAGGTTCGAACAATAGTCTAAAACTCCTATTTCAGCTTCAGATTTGGCTTTCCAATGTGCAATGAACCTTGTTCAAAGTCACTATTAAAAAAAGAAGGAAAAAGGGTAGGGAAGTGAAGAGGTTCCTGGATCTGAAACTAGTGATGAATAGTGACAATGGAGGTTGCTATAATGGGCCAACCTTCCCAAGACTTAGTTCCACTTAACCAAGAAATTCTACAGTATCATGAAACTAGTGCAATCTTCTAAGGACTACAAATTTCAGCTTTTCATTCACCACAAAAATGAATAAAGAGATGAGATTTAAGTGCAGCAATAATATAAAGTTTAGACTAACTTTGCACAACTGTATATCATCAATATGAAGCAAAAAGTATGAACTAAGAAGAGGTCAACACCATAGCAATCCCCAACATCAATGAACAACATCTAACTAATCTACTAAAGCTAACTGAAATACATAGAACAAAAAAGTAAATCTACTCAAATTCACTAAGAGAAGAAGAATCATGCAACATGAAGTTGGAACTCAAGAATCCACCAAATCAATGAATTTCTATTAACATTCCAACAACATGTCTTTACAACAACTCAAATCTCTTTTGAAAATGAGAGGAGACCCCCCTATTTATAGTTTTCCAACAGTGAAATGAATGGCCATGATTTACTTTCATTGTGTGGCTCAGATTCATTTTACATTAGGGTTTCACCTACCCTCAAATATATAGCAATTTAAAATTACATTTTGTCTTTTCCCTATTTTGTCTTCTTGCAGGGCAACACTGTACTTCTTTTGTCCTCTAGTTGATTACTGTTTCCTGTGAATACTGTGAGGAACTCATCATCTATGACAGGATTTCTAGCCTCCTTTTGCAATGTGGCATACTCCATGAATTTGACGATTAATACCTTGAGCTTGTCCCACTTCATTATTTCAGATTGGATCACCTGAAATGTCAGCTTCTTTGATTGGCCTGTGATTTTCTCCCAATTATCCATGCACTTGGGTGTAGCCCTGATTACTTGCTCAGACTGAACAAAGGAATTGGCAGTGAAGTCCATAGAACATGCTATTAGCACACTTGCCGATCCTGTTTCCATTTTCCTATGGAAATACAACCTAATTTTTCTCGCATTGAGCTCAAGGACTGACATCTTGTAGTCTATCATTAGCTTGAGGTAGTCCTCAACATCTTCCCTATGTTCCTTGGCCCATGCCAAATTGAGCCCTACCTCATGGAATAATTGCTCCAAGACCTCCTTTTGATGATCCAAGCTCATTTTCTAGGTCTCTATGAGCCACTGACCAGCCTTTGCTAGACCCAACTCCTTTTCTCACATATTTTCAAGAATCTTAAGGATGGCTTCGATATTTGGATAAGTAATCCTATAAAGTTCCTCAAAGTCCAGGAAAATCTTCTCAGTGCCCTCCAATTATTTTTGCAAATCTCAGAACCTATTTATTCTTCAGATGGCATGACCGATGCCCATATCACCATTATATATTACACATCGGAACCAATCTTTGGTAGCTTTGGTCCAATTCTTTCTCTTTTCCAGCGTACTGATATGCTCTTCTGATATCAACAATGGGGTAGCCAATGACATGGTGGAGAGCTCCTTAGTTGAAGACCATTATTGAATATAAGCCGTCAGATCCGTCACTTGTGCCTGTAACTCCTCTTTGGAGGTCTTATCTTTGTTCATTTGATGCATGATGGTGGTGACGGATCCCTAAAGATGATCAATTTTCTCCTCTCTTGTGGCCATCCCTAGATCAATGGTAGAAACATTGTAGCTGACCCCTTCCTCACCCATCACTGGGGTAGAAATTTGGACCGTCCTTGATCTAGATGCATCCATTGTCAGATGAGATCTGACCCTTGGTTTCTTTTTCTTCTTTGTGTTGATTTAGGCTCGAGCCAAGATGGCCTCCAGCCTTGCCTTTGGATCTGCTGGGGTCGGGGTCTTCTTTTCCAATTTCTTTTCAAGCCATTCGAGCATTTGAGATTCCCCTTTTGGTGATTCATGATCACCTTCTTTCTCATGGGTGTGTTGGATTTACATGGTCTTGTCACCTGAAGTTTCTTGCTCTAGATTCTCCCCTTCTTCTTCATTTGAATCCTGAATAAATACTGTTACTTTCCTTGGGGACTTAGTAGCTATATGCCCTTTGGGGCTGTCCTTTCCCTCAAAATTTATCTCTCTCTTCTTCTTCTTCGGGTTCACGTCCATGCTCTTCGTGACGTTCCATTTCCGAGCTTCTTCTCATCTCAGCCTCCTCTTCAGGCTTGTCTTCTTCTTTCTTTTCTTTCTCTCCCTCTTCTTGTTCTTCTAAAGGAGGCATCTCTTCATCATGCTTGGGGCTTTGATCTTGCTCCCCTATTGGAGGTTCAGTGTCCTCCATTTCTTCATCAGTATTATTCTCTTCAATGACGGGTAGTTTTTCAGTCTCTTCCCCAATATCTTTGAGTTGCCGGGCCAACTTGTCTGCGAGATTAGGATCAAAAGTCTCCACAATATACTTTGGATCTTCATCATCTTCCTCAGAGGATTGTGTTTCCTCCTCTTTGTAGAAGACTTCATTAATTAAAAGATGCTGTTATGGGGGATGTTCATGGTAATCATCTGCCTCTTCTTCCATTTTATTGCTTTCTTCCTTTTTCTACCTGTCCAATTCTTAAGATATTTGCATTGTCGCTTCCATGTTAGGAGGCTCAGTAGGAGGAGGAGGGATAGGAAGACCAGTTATAGCATGAGCCAAGGTGACCTACACTGCAAGATTTGCAAACATTCTAGAAAGCTTTGAGGGCATATTTTGCATGTACTTGGTGAAAATTCTGGGAGGACGAGAGTGGGTATCATGGTTGCTACAGTGGTAGGAAGAAGAGAAAATGATGGAGACATGGATGAGGAAGAGAGCGGGGAAGTGGTGGTAGATGAGGAATCTACAACCATGACTTGAGCCACAAGAGAAGTAGAGGCAAGGTGGACCAAAATTTCCACCGTGGATGGAGGATTAACAATGGTAGCAACCATTGTAGCCAAGACAAAAAGTGTTGTGGGTGGAGACTTTGGTTGTTCTTCTCCTTCATTGAGCGGGTTCTCTTGAATGGTGGGCATCCCTGTGAAACTGCCCGATCTCCTTGATTTCTTGGAAGTTTCAATTTTTGAAGCCTTCCTTAAAGACTCCTTAGATTTAGGCTGATGCTCAAAAACCTCCTTCCTCTTCTTAGATCATGTATTGGGGGGAGATGTTGAGGTCTCTCTAGTTGGGGCAACATCAACAAAGGCATCGTTAGTTTCTCCTTCCATTGTATCTTTGAGTTCCTCAAATGTTAGGGTCACTCCTTGCAACTTTAATTGAGCAATCTGCCCATCAATCCATTGTCTTGTCCTTGCCTCAATAGGATTTTTTAGAATGTCGAGGTCATTGACCTCCTCTTCATTCCAATTGATCAAAGACAATGAAAATTTTGCAACAACGTCATATCTTGGGTCCACTATTGTGCCCTCTTCTTCAACCACTTGTTCTGGCACCAAGAAATTTTTTTTGCTACTTTGACAAAGTATGCCGTCATGCACATGTATTTCCACATACGCACCTCCTTGTCATATTTTCAATTATCCCAAAAGTCTTCAACATTATGTAGGTAGGCATATTCTAGTCTGAATATCTTCTTAAGCTTGCCATATGGATCCATTCGTGGCCGAGCAGTGTGGAAATTTAGGGTATATTCATTTAGCTCTTTGTCAGAATATTCTGCACATTGGGATGTGTGGAGCTCGTACATTCCTTGGCCAAAGGAGAGGGGATAAGGAATCCTCACTCTATGCTTGTCACTAAAGAGGGTGTGTGCTTGCTACAGCTGCTGAGAGAGTTTGAGCAATATTAACTGGTCATTTGGGTACCAGGGCAACTTATATGGTTTTTCAGAGAAACCCTCGACTCCGATGTAGGTGAAATTCAAAAATTGTATAAAAAAAAAAAGCTGAACCGGTGAATGAAGGCATTAGAACTATGCGAGGCTCTCCTTTCAGGGTCACCCCCAAGAATTCTAATGATATGGCCTATGAAGGTGTCGATGAATTTGCAGTAATCCTTCTTGAAATTCCTGTATTAGAGCTGAGGGTACTTGTCATACACCTTTAGATCCCTTTCTAGAGTTTGGTTTGGTGCCACAAATAATCCCCTATATTGGGCATGGTCGACAAGAAAGTAGACTAGGTATGATGTCATATAGAATTGTGAGGTTTTCTTCACTGCCACAAATTGCTCATGCAAGCAGTTTCTAATCATTCTGACCCAGTAGAAATTGGTGTCCCCTCAGATTATCTCTTCAATAAAGTACAACATCCACTCTTGGAAGAAGGTTGTAGTTGGGAGGCCCATAGCTCTACTCAAAAGAGTTACCAAGTCATGGTAATCTTCGTAGAAGCCGCTTCAGAAAAGTTCTTGGGGCACTTTATTAGCGCTGCCCCTCTTTTCCTTCAGCTAGTATTGATTGATTAGTTTCTTTCATTTGAGGGGATCGACATCCCACATCTACTTACCATACTCCTTGGGTGTCTCTTCCATCTCGTTGAAGGTAGGGATGTGAAAGGTCCTCCCTATTGACTTGGCGGACATGTTAACCAATACGTTCCATCTCTATCCACTATTCTTTTAGTATCTTCTTGATATGCCTCCCTACATGCCATTACAAGCATAGGGGCTATGAGAGCTGGTGGGAATCTGACAACCTTGGCCAATCCATTGCCTTTGATTCTTCTAGCATTTTTTGTTGTAGGGTTGAGTCTGACCCTCAGCTTAAATTCGTCAATGTCTATGTGTCTCAGATTGGTATCTGAGATCTCCTTCTAGTCTGTAGTGACCTCTGAATTGAGGGGATCCTCTTGGAACTTGAATCTCATTTGGTCCTTATCCTCTTTACCCTTGGGTGCTTTTTCCATCTTCTTCCCTTTGTCTTTTTTTGTGGTCGCCCCTGAGGACCCAATAGCTGGTTCCATATATCCTGCAATCAAAGGAGTAGTAAATGATTCAAGCATAAAATATGAGGAACATTAGCCAATATCCTACAAAATAGTGGTTAGATCAAATAATTCATGCTTAAAGATCACAAAATCTCCTAAAAATCATCCTTCGTCTTTCGTTTGGAGGAAATTGGTCAATGCAGGCCCAGGGGTGCGGGCTTCCCTGGGCTGGCAGCTATTTTGGAGGCTACCCCATTGCAAACAACACTAGCAAGGCAACATCTTGCAAGAGGCATCCTATAATGCCAGATCCGCAGGGTCGAAGGATGGTAGTCACTTTGTGCTTAGACTCTAAGGGTGCGGACGGAGGGCAGGTGTTGGCCATTCAGTATGGCATTGGTGGAATGGAATTCTGGCAGGGGAGGCCCGCACACTCAGGTCCGTAGGAGGTGAATACATTGGTCATTTTATCACTAGGCAACCAGGAGGAAAATGCGTCGTCGGGACCTGCCATCGGATTACTGCTTGAGTTAGCCATTGGAGCTTAGATGACGACTAGGAGACCTGCAAGGAATGGTTCATGAGTGTTTTTGTGTCAATTGGGAGCTTAGATGATGACTAGGAGTGCAGGGTCCAGAGAGCAAAAAGATGCTATGCAAAGGCCGTTTGGAATGACGAAGCACAAGCGAAAGTTCATAGGGCTCCACCTGCATGGTTCAGGCCTTAGTCATTTTCATGAATTCTAAATTTGGACAATGCTCATAACTACGGGACCTAGTGGAAAAAGGGACATGTTTGGATGATTGTTCGGGATGGAAAAGTCTGGACAGAGTCTCGTAGATGGAGGTCTGCAAGACTCTACCCGCACTAGGTCAGGACTTAGGTTTTAGCTCAATCGGGTTCGATCAGCCGTCGGGAGTGTGGGATCCACTCGTCAGAAGGATGACATCAAATGGCAGTTAGGAATGGCAGGGCCCAGGCGGAATCCCACAGATGAAGGTCCACGATTGTAGGCCCGAGAGGGTCGACGAGTCAGTTTCTTAGTCTTGTGAAATTTTGTAGAGTTTGTAATGGTTAGGCAGAGGAGGAATCCCGCGGATGCGGGCTTGACAAGGGTGATAGTCGTTTTGAAAATTTAATCATTTGGGATGGAAAAGAATGATGTTAGGATGGATGTGGGCTTGAAGGGCACAAATGCCATGCCCAAGAACAATGCCAACAATGACGAGTTCCTATGAACCCAAATCATTGTTTTCTAAGGGTTTTCAAGTTCTTTTTAAATATGGGTTTTGTAGGGAGGCTGTTTCTCTACCTAATTTCATTGTTTTATCAAGCAAATATTTAATTATTTTTGATTTGTAGAAGAAAAAAACATGGCAAAGGCAACAACCAACTTACCTTGGAGTCCCACATAGGCGCTGATGAAAAATACCTCAAACGTTGCTTGAATCGGTAGAGGGAGGTTGTGGGCGTGACAGAGGTGAGGGCTGGAAGCTCTGAAATGTTTTTCTGCAAAGGAATTTTTAAAAAATGATAGCTCAAGTCATGATATTTATAGAAAATGTGGCATTAAATTCCCTCATTAAATGATCGTACGATGGTGACCTTGGTTGGTGAACATTCATTTCAAAAATGACATCCGAAATGGCAGAGTTTGTTGAGCGGACAACGGTCAAGCGTTGACCATTAGGAACGGCCGTTGGCGGAAAAGGGAAAATCCATCTTTGGGCCCCACAAGGTGGGAGGATGTTGTGAGACCGCCATTTGGAATGGTGAAGGTAGGAGGGAAACTCACAGACGATGGCCCACACGGGCGGACCCGTTGGCTGGAGGACACCAACCTCAAAGACCAAAGGCAAACAACCAAGGAAATCCTGTGAAGACTTAGGACTTAGAAAATTTGAGGGTAGAAAATATGGTTGACTCAAAATGATTCTTCTAGGGTTCTTCAACCACTTAGGACATAAAAATAGGGGCACACAAAATGAGGCAAAGCAAAAGCGACCCGACACAAGCCTAAAGGGAGGGTCCCCGTTCCGAACGGGGCGTGTGTGCTATAGGCACAACAGTGTCTCCAGTAGGTAGGTGCCTACAAATAAATTAGGGGATTGGTGCCTTTGATAGGTTGGTACCTACTTTAGTGTATAAAATTCACTTGTATATTTCTACCTTGTGAGGTTGGATTTGGATAATAGATCCAAGCATCTATTCTCACCATGGTTTTTCCCATCTTGGGTTTCCACGTATATCTAGTGTTCTCTCATGTGTATGTGTGCTTTTGATGGTACTTAGTAGTGGTAAATATTCATGTTTCATGTTCATTTAATTATGTTGAGTTTAGTAGTGAACAATAATATATTTTGATAACTATGAAAGAGTTAAGAATTTTAAATAGATGTGATCTACTGATTTACCCCCCCTCTGAGTAGATTGTGTACCCTTCATAGAGGATCTATTTCTTGAGATGGTGGTCACTTTGGTTTTATTGTAGGTATATTGATGGAGAATGATAGCATGTTGGATATTCACGTGGTTTCATGTATGACTATGATGATGCATTTCATTGATTGACCCTTATGAAATGCATACAACAAGTGGGAGAATGTTAGGATATGGTGTTGTACACCATTGAATAATTTTTTTATATTATAATTTTGTAATTAAATAATTATTTAATTTAAATGCACCTAGGAGGTGTGTTTAGCCACATTAGATAATTAATTGGGGCCACTTGTAAATTTATATTATAACATTGGGTTATTATTTTATGTGTGGGAGACATAGGATAATAATTTAATATTTGGGGAAATAATTTAATAAAGTGAAAACTTAGTACCAATACTAATTGGGGGGTCAATGGTTTTGTGTTCACATGGTTTTATCTTACCACTTGGCTATAGTTGTGTGAGCTTTTATTTAATTAAAAACATGTTTAGTGGTTAAGGTTGACTAGGTGAGTGGGCTATCATTATTGAGTTCTTATGAGGAGTGCATATGTGAAGAATGGCATGGGATGTGTGGATTCATGATTGGACACATGGAGGATGAATTGGAGAGGCTTGATGTTTTTTAAGTATTCATTGTAAATTTGTAAGTGCATGTATTATTTTATTGCTACATAATAGATGAAGTATGAATACTTTTGGAGGCTGGGTTTTTCCCTCTTGAGGGTTTTCCTAGGGTATATCTTGCATTATCTTGTTGCTTGTATATTTGATCTATGCATTGTGGTTATTTTGTAATCTTGTATGCATGATTTCTCTCATGGGGTTATGTAGTAAATTGATTAAATGAACTGGGCATTGATGCATTATTTCCTAACAAGATCCATTAACTAAACATTATCAACTAACCATGCCAAGTTTTGAACGAGACTATCTAAAGATAATATATAAAATAAACCATGATATACCAATTATTGGATTCTTAGGAACATTGGATGAATGATTTTACATAAAAATTTTTGGCTCTATAATTGAAAAATAGAAAAAGGGAACCAAAAGTTTTAATGTATAGAACCTAGGATGAATTTCTTCCTTTTTCTAGGGTTTCATTAAGATGTAGATCAACAAGGTGATTTTATTGACTTTCAACCATGGAGGTGAGCCAATGAAACCTAGATATACATATTTAAGGGATAAGAAATGGATTGGAATTGATTAACTATGATTAACCTAATTATATTATGTGCCCTAGTATCAAAATTGAAAGAATATGACAATTGATAAACTGAAACAGTGAATTGCAAGCATATATGGGAAGTGTAGAAGACTATGTACCTACCCAAAATATTTGATATTGGTTTGAATAGGGGGAAAAAATCACCCAAGGGTGTCTGAGTCCTTATATGCCTCTCTCAATCTATTTTTGCAATCCTTTGATGATAGATCTGAGATCTCCATTTTTTCTTGCAGAGTTGTCGGAACACTGTCAGATAATTCTGTAGGCAAGTTTCCATGATTTGACAAGGTGTAGGGCTTCAATGTAATAATGAACAACTTGTATTTAAAATTCCTTCAATATTATTCAAGCCTAAAACGTACACATTCAAAGAGAAGGAAAGGGTTGTCGTATTTAGGAGCTTGCCTCAATCAAACCCCATGTTAGTATTTCCACTTCCATAATGGAAATTCCAATGATGAAAAGGATAAATGATAGGAAAGAATGGTGAAACCACAAAGTGCTGCAACTCAATACCCTTGAATGGATTCCTTGAAGGACTAAAGTCATACACATCACCTCAAGGTCTTGGATCTTTCTTTCTTGAATGCTTTAAATTGATTGGAGAAATATGATAAGGATTAGACTTTACAAACAATGATAACATAAAAACACATGAGATCACATAGGATTTGACATGATGCTTAGATCTCAAATTTTTGGAATAAAGCTCTAAAATGCCACTCTTGAAAATAATGCTTGATCGTAAATTCTCTAACTTGCTAGATAATTTCCCTTAGATTTCAAATGATGCAATAACTAGGTATTTATAGGCATTTCTCTAATTTCCCAAAAAATAAATCCCAAAAGTTGACATTTGCAGCTTGAACTTTGAATGTTAAAATGCTGACATCGACATACCACAAATTGGTCCTTGGAAAAATAAGGGGACCCATACGCCCTAGGGCATATTGGTCCTGGTCCTATTTTACAAGACATTAAGTGTCAGGGCAAAAATATTAATTGGATGCATTTGTTCAATGCTTGCAATTTCTCAAAAAAAAGGTACAAATGGGCCCCATAATGCGTAATTAAAAAAATTAGTTGGTCAATTAGGTCCAATGACTTACGGAGGAGCAAAAAATAGTGTCAAATTTTCAAGGGTGACAATTTTCAATGCCACAACAATAAAATTAAGCATGGAGAGGCTACTTTTCTTGAGCTCCTCATGAAGTTGGACTTGATCTTCAAGGGTATAGTGAGCTCAATGTCATCCATGATTGATATGATTGGTAATTCAATCAATTTAGAAATGAAAAATCAAGAGAATAATGTATCTCCAATTGAGGAAGAAGATCATGAACACACTCCCTTCAAAAATTAGAACACAATGTATACTAAGGATATAATGATAAGGAAGGCAACTCAAAGGTACCCAAATTTGAAAATACAGTAATATCTCATGGGTTTTGTGTTCACATGGTTTTTTGGCACATGGTTTTATCTTACCACTCGGTTGTATTTGTGTGAGCTTGTATCTATATAAAAAAAAAAAACATGTTTAGTGGTTAAGGTTGGTTAGGTGAGTGGGCTGTCATTATTGAGTCTTGTTGAGGAGTTCATATGTGAAGTATGGCATGAGATGTATGGGTTCATTATTGGACACATGGAGGATGCATTAGAGAGGCTTGATTTTTCATAATCATTCATTGTAACTTTATAAGTGCATGTATTATTTTATTGTTGAATAATAGATAGAGTATGGATGCTTTTGGAGGTTGGGTTTTTTCCTCTTGAAGGTTTTCCTAGGGTATATCTTGTGTTATATTATGGCTTGCCTATTTGATCTATGCATTGTGGCTAGTCTATAAGATTGTATGCATGATTTTCTATCATGGGGTTATGTAGGAAACCAATTAAATGAACTGGACATTTTTGCATTATTTCCCAACAAGATCCATTACCTAAATATTATCAACTAGCCATGCAAAGTTTTGAATGATATTTTCTAAAGATAACATATAAAATAAAGTATGGTATACCAATTCTTGTATTCTTAGGAGAATTTGATGAATGAGTTTACATAAAAAATATTGGCTCTATAATTAAATTGAGCATGGAGGCTACTTGTCTTGAGTTCCTCATGAAGTTGGACTTGACCTTCAAAGATATAGTGAAATTAATATCATCAATGATTGATATGACTAGTAATTCAATCAATTTAGAATTTGTAATATAGTTTGAGTTGGTAAGTATAAATCTAATTTACTTTTAAATAAGTATGCATGATAATAATTAATATGGTGATGAGACTTGTCTAAATTTTGTAGGCTACAATATTGATTTGTTGTGACTTAAGGTTGAAAATGCAATTATGTTATTAAATAATCTAAATCATGTTGGAGTATCTATGGTCAAATTGAAGTATTTAAGAACTTACACAAACAAGAATTTTTATAATAAGAATACTTCATACACGTATTATAAAATTTATAAAGAAACCTTACATGTAAAGGCAAGGATGAAGAGGCGAGAAGGTAGGATTGAAAGTTTGACTACCCCTCCAAATGTGAGACACATGTAATCAAACTTGGTAAAAGTGTGAGGACATGTGTTGAGTTCACATGAAATGAGACAAAATAAAATAGGTCTATCTAAGTGAGCTTAAGTGTAGTTTGAATAGACCTATCAAACTAAATAGGTAAAAAACTCTTTCACACTAACACCCCCTTTAAGTGATACTTAGGGAGGAAGATAAACACTATAAAAATGAGTTTTGACAATAAGTCCTAATGAGGTACTTATGTAGAATAAATTATCACAAAAAGGAAAAGGAAAAAAACATGCAGGAAAATACTCTACAAAAGAGAGAAAGAGGACAAATAAACCTGCTAAAAAGTATGCAACTAAAATATAGGAACAAAAAGAACTCTTGAAGCACATATAAGCTGAAATATTTGTTAAAATCAAAGAACCCTCCAATAAATATAGATTTGGACAAGTGAAGCACAAAGCACTACAAGAAAACCCTCGATTACATGAATCAACCATATATGCACATATCACACAAATAAAAAACAACATGAATGTGTGAATTTGGAAATGAAGATAGTACTATGATCAAGAAGAAAAAAAAATTGCACTAGTGATCCCATCAATACTACTATATGTGGTGCTCTACATAAGTACCATAACCTCATAAATAATAATCAACTGAAAAAGATAGAAGGTTTCCTCCATAAATAAGAATTCTCACTCCAAAGATAAACCAAGTAAGCATTAGTATAACCATGTGAAAGCACCTCCAAATGTTGACAAGGAAGAGATATTTATAGATAAACTAAAATGTGTCACAATGTAGTGAAAAAGAATGAAAAAGAAACAACAAGTTTAATATGATGTATGAGAAATTAAAAAGGATGGGCAATAAACAAGGCACACATGTATGAGGTTATGTTGAACACACTAGAATATTGAGAGGGAGGTGGATCAATATTCTATCAAATATCAAACCTTCTAGAACAAACATATACTTTAAAATTTACCACATAAATAAGAGCATGAAAGATTAAGACAATGCACATCACAACACTAAATATACGTGGAATAGACCATAGGGAAAAAAACCATGGCGAGAAAAGCTGCTAGGAGCTACTATCCTAATCTAACCTCACAAAATGAACAAAATTTACAACTTTAATTTAGGGCTACAACCCAAGGAAGCTACAAATCCTTGATTACAATTTTAGGGTTACACCCAAGGAAGTTACAACTCCCTGATTTGAGCACACACTTAGGAATGATTAGAGAATGAGATTCTTTCCATTGTTTGAAATTGATAATTAAGCTCACTCTCTTTTGATGATTGTAATTCTTCTTTGCAAACTCTCTAAATGCCTTATCAATTGCCTACTAGCCCATTTATTTCAACAATTGAGAAGTTATAACCTTCGGCTCATTGCCTCTAACAAAAAATTAAGCACACTTCTTCACATGCCTTCTATAATAGGGATATGATCAAAATAAAATCATTCAAGATCTACCATGATTTCTCTTTCTCTTTCAATCAATCACACAATCATCATCATACTGCACCCTAGATCAACTATGTTTACAATTTATACATGATATTACATTGATTACATTTCACCTGTCGACCTACAAAATAAAAATATAACATCTATAAGTCATCCAGGGATAAAAAACAACATGAAATGTGTAGAGGGAAAGACCCAAAAGACTACAATTCTAGGAAGAGGAAAATTCCTTGCAGATCCCAACACGCGATTAACCTAGTCCCAAAATAGTCTTCACATATTTGATCTTCTATAAACATCATCTGAAATTTTTTTAAATACAAATTAGTTTGGCCATAAATAGGAAAACATGTAACATGTAGCATGCTAGCCTTCACATCCATTAGCTATACACAAGAATGATAAAACTGTTATCTCCAAAATTGCACCCTTGCTAAGTTGTAGAACTTAGAACTTTGGAGAAACATGGGAACATTACTAGGCTATGGGTTACCTAAACTTGGAATGGACCTCCAAAGAAGGATGGATCCTAAGGTACTCACCTAAAATACTCTAATGAATTGCAGAGGAAAAGGGTAAAAGGAAGCATAAATTGAAAATTGAAATCTTGAAAAAGATGATGCACCAGAACACAAACTAGGACATGTAGAACAACTTACATACACAGTTCAATAAAATGACAAAGCTTGGCTTACACAACTCAACTTCATATGTTTCTTGCATAAGTGTTTCATAAGAAGGCTTTAATGCCAAAATCTTAGAAGGAAAGATATTTTCAGAACTAGAAGCATTTGCATTTTAACACAAATTATAACTTGCAACATACATATTTTTCTGCAAGAGGTGCTAACAATAAGACAAAAATACAAGGAAATAAATAAATTCACAAGTAATCTTATCAATCAAACACTTGCACACAATAGAACATAAAAAGTGAGAAGGAAAATACTTAACTTCATTGATTTCCAAGGTATCCACTGGTATACATGTCAAAAGAGCTACAAAACACTGTCTTTTTCTACAAGGACTCAAAAAAAATCACAAAGCAAAAAAAAGAACAAGTAAGAACTCACTTTACAAATGAGTAGTGAAGTGACTATATCCATTCTCCATCCAAATTCAGAAAAATAGGAACTAGAAGCTTCTTGGTTGTACACACCAATAAAGCCTAAAAAATAGGCCTCAAACTCCCTCCAAAATGACTCCAAAGTGAAGAAATGGTCAATCCTTGACCCTATCCATCATAAAGGCATCAAAAATGCCCCTAGATGCTCTCTAAAGTCATAAACTCAGTCAAAACCACCCCTATATCTTTGGCACTTGTTGGAATACCTCCTCCAAACTCCCTATATGCTTGGCACAACCATAAAGCCAACTATACCCATCCTTTTTGACTTAAACCAAAACACATGTTCCTATCTATATTTTAAAATTGTAACATTATTTAAGGTGATTTATAAATAATCACCATATAAATAAAGCTTTACATTCTATGTTCAATGGAAAATAAAGCATTCGATACATTTGTGCTTTGAGAAAATGCCTTTCTAAAAAGGGAACATTCCTAGCTCACTAGCATAACACAATGTAGGGTATTAGTTTTAATTGAAAATGCTTAAAATAAAAGGCAAAAATACCTTAGATTGTCAGCATGTTTAGGGTTGAAACCCGAAAGGCAAAACTACGCCTCACATTCATTTCATTTCATTTCTTGCAACTCTACACTCAGCTGGGCGCCACCATGGTGGTTGAAAGTTAGGCTTTTTAGAACTTTGATGAGGATATTCTGAAGAGTTTGTAAACCTTATGTGGATATTTCAATGCAACATACCTACTGGAAACTATGTGGGTAATAATCTTTGCATAGAATATGTTGGTTTTCATCCTTCATTTGAAAGAAATAGTTATATTTATAGCTTTATATCTGCATAGTCTTCTTTGTTTTGTTGTAAATATTTCTTATCTCTGCTAAAAGAAGATGAAACTCTCCATTTATCTGGTTCTAGGCCTTCATGGCTTTACCTGCTTCAAGTTTTTCTCTATGGTCGTGGCTACTTGCATTCTCTCCATTTTTTGTTCTTGGCTTTTTTGAGTTCCATATTCATTGTAAATAAAGAGAATCCTCTATGGTTTTATGGGCACTATGGGTTTTCTCTTTACAAATAAAACTCTCCACTGTACATGAGGTCCGTGACTTTATATTTCTTTGTAGGTGATAAAATCCTTGACCTTGTTACACATATTTTAAGTAGACCACGACTCAACCTCTGGTTTTTTCCTTCTTATTTTCATGGTCGTGGCTCGACCTTTGAGCTTTTGGGTCTTATTTAATTTCCATTATGTTTGCACAATATGGATTCATAGCTCGAACCCTATCCATAACTATTCCAAGGGTTTTGAACTCTGTGTTTCACCAACCACGACTTCAAAAATTACAGGTATCAAGGGTTTTGCAAGTATATCTAGTGGACTTCATTTCTCCGTTGCAACTTTTCCTTTAAAGTTCTGGAAAAAACTTGCAAGTGTTTACACTTTGTATTTTGTATCTTCAAATTTGCATTCATAAAGGTTTTCCTTATTATTGTTCCTCACATATTTTGTCCATTTATAATCTCTACACTTGTATACACATTTGAGGCTATGGCCATGGAACTTTCTGGGTACTCATTTTTTCTTTGAGGGGTTGAAACCCTAGCAACCACTATTCTTATGCAAGGTGACCATTAATGCATTAGATAATATTTTATTGTTATCATAGTGGCATCTATGACTATTTATTAGGAATTCTATTGCATTCATGAATCTTTATATCTTATAGCTTGGCGACTATCTATTTTCAATGCAATGCTACTATTTATTAATGAATGCATACTGTATAAGGAGTTGTCTTTCATTTCTAGAGGAGCTTATCACTGCATTGTAATGTGGATGCATTTTTCATGACTATCCCTCATGATTCTCAAAATGACTGTTTCTTGATTAATGATTGCACTCCCTTTATGCATGATTAATGCTCACTGAACTTTTATTTATGAAAACCATCATGGAACTTTTGTTGACTAACTTTTGTATCATGTTCTTATTAGTAACATAGTGCCCTTATTAATAGGAGAGAACCCTTATTAATAAGGTGTCTAACTTTTATCAATATCATCATGGTTATGAAAACTTATCTTCAAGGATTCCATAGATGATTCAATATGTGACTATCCCTCTCAAGTGGAACAAGAGGGCAACATGCTAGGCTCAACCCTTGTGGGAGACCATTTTACTCCACATGCTATGATCAAATGAAACAATCCAGCAATAAATATTTCACCTATACCTACACAATGAACAAACATATTAGATAAAACAAAGCATATGATAGATGTTTTATGATAACCTTTCCATTTTCCTGGACATATGTGGTATGCAGAATATTTCAATGCTTAATGAGGATAGGCTATATGTTTGTACATGTCGCATATGTAAATATTTGTGATCCCAAGCTCTAACAAACTCTCTCTCACTCATGCAGACAATCTTGGAGAAATTGGAAAGCAAATTATGGAGGCTGGACAAGCAGGAGGGAGGTTAAGAAAATGCAAAAACTCAACTCAACTGGGGTTCATCATTCAGGCAATGATGGATCCCTTCTCTTTCCATATGCATTCTTTACTTTATGTATCTTCAAGTGTATAGTTTATTTTTTTTACTGTATTGAAATAGTTAGTCCCACGGCTTGTGTGGGACACCATACATTTATGATTATCAATAAAGACAACTTTTATGCAAATTTTTTCCCTCTCTTATTTTTTGTATACATTTTCATAATGTAATGCAGTCTATTTGATAATTTATTTTATGCATATGGATATAACATAGCAGACTTGAATGTATACCTTTTATCTTTTAATTGCAAACACAATCTCAGCTCTACTTGATTGAGCTGGAAGCAAAATCAGGTAACAAAAACATTATTTGTGTTTCTCTCATGTGAGTCAACATGACCCATACAACACCTTCAATCAATCCTTAAGATCCACTCAATCTTGATTTAGTGGCACACACCATCAACATACCTTAGTTAACCACAAAAAAAAAACATAACTTCACAAAATGACTTGAAACACTTGTGCGGTTTAGTAAGAAAAAAATATCTTCATATGATTCATACCTTAGAGACTACAAGACACATGGAGTTTCCACACAAAATCATACAATTGAAATTCACACCCTTCTACTGACACAAGTATTCAAATACTTGTTTGATGAAAATTAAGCATCCAAAACCAATTGTATCACTCTGACACTAAACTTGTGGACCACCATATCATTTGAAACTTCAATATACCATAATTTAAACATCACTAAGTATTTCCTCAAAACTTCTTGACTAGAACTTCACGTGTGGTTGAATGCGAAGCATTCCAACAAGTCTTCTGAACCACTTTGTACTGCCCTAACATGGTCCGGTATCTGTCACTTCTAACTTTCTCCACAAAAGGATTATTGACATGAAAATTTGGATATAACATCATCACATCTCAATGAACTTAAATTCTTGACCTACACAACCATATATTTAAATGCAGAGATATGCAAAGCTAACCTTTACACCTCTAAGAACATCCTCATAGAGACAACACAGTCTTCAATCTGCCACTCTCAAAAACACCATTTTAGTAACTCAAATGATTTGAAACATGGATCACACATACCTTGAAACAACAAAAAACTATCCTACAAACTATAGGAACAAAACATCATCAACGGAGAAATGTAGAGCATTTCTTAGAGACTCTGACAACCAAACAACTAGACTGCAACACTCTTCACAAAATTTTTGACATTAATGACAACCAAACTACAATAGGTTATAATGGTGAATTATTCATCATTATGGAGGGGCACTCACCAGAAAAATTTGTGATGAAAAATAACACTTGGAACATACACAAACCCCATGACACTTTATAAGTAGTGTGAGTACAAAAAGGGCATAATATGATGTGTGGAATTCCTCCAAGAACACAAAATATAATGGTGGAAATTTACTTCATTGTGTTTACAAATAAATGTGTTGTTGTAGATTTCTTACAAGTGTGTAAAAGTATATGACATAAAAAAATGAGACTCAACATGTCCTTTTTGCTATAAAAGATGCAATTATCCTTGAAATTATTTTTTATCATGGATGGAGAATATCCTAATTCACAAGAGGGAGTGAATTATTAATCTTCAAGTGGGATGGATTATCATGAATTGAGTTTGATTTTACCTTTTATTATTGTGAATGAAAGGTTCAATTTGTCTTTATTTCAACCATTACGACTACACACAAAAAAGAAAAATGAGCATTGAAAAACATGCTTTAAAATCCACTATAATAAAAAATATTGGAATCAGAGCACCACTAGAAAATTATGAAGTGCACTAAGTGAAAAAATTACAAGGTAAAATCCTAAATCAACCATTTTTAACAAACATCAATTTTATAAATTTTTAATATTATAATCACGTTTTAAATTTCTTTGGCCTAATTTTGATGTTGTGGGAAAAATATATGCCCTATTAAAAATTAAAATTAACGAGAAGATTCAAAATATAATTAAATTTAAAATAGAAAAATTATAATTTTTTTTATAAGACCACGGTGAAGCTCCAATTCCCAAAATAAGTGAAAAACTGACTTACTAGGAAAAAGTTATGCCCTTGTAAAAATTGTTGGAAAAAGAAGGATAGACAACTGAGAGGGGGGGTTGAATCAGTTGTTATAGATTATTCAAACTTATTAAACCTTAATTGAATTATTGATAAAAGAACATTACGTATAAACAATCACCGGATCAGAAACACAAAGAACACCAAGATTTTATATGTGGAAACCCTGTTAGGGGAAAAACCACGGTGGATTTTAGTCCACAATATTATACCCTGTTAAAAGTATAGAGATGAATAATAGGAATACACATGCATTCAGGAAAATTTCCTAGAGCTCACTACTAAAAGAAAACACACTATCTTATAGATAGATTTAGATTAAAACCATCTAAAGGATTTGAACTGAGAAATTAGCTTCTTCAAAAGCCTGATTATAGTTCCGGTTAAGCACATAAACACTTCTTCACACTTCCCTCAATCTTCTTCACACTCTACTTTGCAATCAAATGATCTGACCTTTATTCACACATAACACTTGTATACTTCACATTACACACACATATCTACATCTCAAATGAAGAATACAATCACTCTTATATATCTGCTACATGGAATTACATCAACAAACTTGTCGATAAAAAATAAAATGATAAATGAATACAAACTGTCGGTCCAATTCATGAAAAAATCTTAGTGTGCACCAATCGAAGTCAGTCACAAAATAATGAAAAACTAAAAAAACATGCTTGAACATGCCAAAGATTCAAAAATTAATCCACAAGGATCCACAACACGCTACAACCATCATGTCGGCCAAGAACATGAAAACCTGAACATGCAAAGGAAAAATATTCGATCATGAGCACACCGATCAATGCAGTTGTGCAACAAAGATATAGCATGATCTAGAAACATCAATGAACATCACATGAGCATACACAACAACTCAAATTACTAGAGACACATTCTCTTCTTCTAGAAACACCAACTATAGTAACAAAATAAGTGTAGGAACACAAAAACTCACAACTTGCTCAAATCTTGATGCACACCTTTGAAACTTTCGGTAGATACACTAGATAGGCTCAAAAACAAACCCTTTAATCCACAACTTCTGAATACCAACATACTGAACTTTCCAACACACTAAAATTCACAGCTTCACAGACAACCTTCAACATATTTATTATAATTTTCTCAATATCCTCGACATATACAACCTTCAAGACACCAATGCTAATAGTGTTATCAATGACAACCACATATTAGAAACTTAAACCACAACATCCAAAAATCTCCCCCTTTGGCATTGATGGCAACACATGGTGTGAAAAATACACCATCAATGCAACCAATTCTTCTTCCAACAATCTCCCCTTTACACATTGCTCTTCTCATACTGTTCTTCTCCCCCTAACTTTTAGCTCTTCCATATATAGTTTTTCACATTATTATTCTCCCCCTTTGACATCAATGGAAAAGTTACACAAGCTTTGAACCACATATCTAAATCATCTGACTACTCCCCCTGAGTAGCAGCCACCTGCACAACATCAATCTAGATCAAGATATGACTATGAATGCACAAAATGATGCAAAGACTATGCATCTTAGTTTTGATTAGGAGGGGTAGTCACCCTTAACTTCTCTATGAGATAATAAAAAGTATCTTTAGGCAAAGGATTAGTAAAGATGTTTGCAATCTATTCCTTAGTAGGCACATACTCTAGTCTGATTTCTTTGTCACTCACTTTGTCTCTCAAAAAGTGATATTTGATAGATATATGCTTTGTCTTTGAATGCAACACCAGATTCTTAGAAATGTTTATTGCACTTGAATTATCACAAAATATAGAAATAGGATCATCATACTCAATTCTAATATCTCTCAGCATCTGCTTCATCCATATTACTTGAGTACAATTGTTTGCAGCAACAATATATTCTACCTCGATAGTAGATAAGGAAATGAAATTCTACTTTTTACTTAACCAAGATACCATATTCTTCCCCAAGAAGAAGGAACCACCATTAGTGCTTTTCCTATCATCCACATCACCTACCCAATCTGCACCAGTAAAGGTGCTTAAAGTAATATCATCATCTTTAGGATACCATAGGCCAAAATCAACTATCTCTTTCAGGTATCTAAAAATTATATTTACAACAGTCATATGGGATTCCTTTGGATCAACTTGATATCTAGAAACCATACATATAGCATTCATGATGCCAAGTCTAGTCTGAGTCAAATAAAGCAATCCATCGATCATTGACCTGTATCTTGTCTAATTTTCCTTAGGAGAATCATCATTCTGTGTTAACTTGCATCCGGTTACCATGGGTGTACCAACAAGCTTTGAGTCTTCCATGCCAAAATTTTTTAGTAGCTCTCTTACATATTTGGACTGAGATATAAAAATTCCATTGTCTAACTGAGTGATTTGTAATCCCAAAAAGAACTTCATCTTCCAATCATAGACATTTCAAATTCACTTTTCATTTCATCAGAAAACTTCATGCACAAATCATCATCACCTCCAAAAATGATGTCATCAACAAAGACTTCAATAATCAATTCTTTATCATGATCCATCTTGAAATATAGATTACTATCAGCAGTACATTTATTAAATCCAAGCTTCAACAAGCATTTATCCAATCTAGCATACCAGGCTCTAGGGGATTTCTTGAATCCATACAATGCTTTCTTCAATCTAAAAACCATATCTCCTTTATTAGTTAGTTGAAATCCATCCAGTTGGCTCAACATATACTTCTTCTTCTAGCTCACCATTAAAAAATGCTGACTTTAAATCCATTTGATAGAATTTGTAGTTCTTAAAAGAAGCATAAGCAAGAAAAAATCTTATAGCTTCAATTCTAGCAACATGGGCAAAGGTTTCTTCAAAATCAATACCTTCCATCTGTGAGTACCCTTTACATACCAATCTTTCTTTATTCGTGACCACTTCACCTTGTTCATTCAGCTTATTCTGAAAGACCCATTTTGTTCCACTGACATTTTTTTCCTGAGGTCTGGGAACAAGAATCCATGTATCATTTTTCTTTATCTGCATCAATTCTTCCTTCATTGCGTCCATTCAATGTTCATCTTTACATGCTTCATTGAATTATTGGGCCCAGTCTTGGAAATTAGACAATACTCTTTTGCAATTCTTCTTCTAGTCTGCACACCTTTGTTCTTATCTCCTATAATTTGATCTTCAGAATGATTTAGCTTTACATACCTTGAAACTTTGGGATTCTCTTGAAATTCTGGTTCTTCTATTCTCTCTTCTGCACTTCCACTAGCTTCTTCTTCTTGATTCTCTTGATTCATCAAAACAATTTGGACTTGATTGTCTATTTGAACATTTTTCCTTTTATCGGTACTATCAAGTTGGTCATCTGAATAATATCCATAGTATCTGGATGATCTAGCAGTTTCTTCATCAACTCTAACATTTGTACTTTCTGTAAGTGTGGAATGAGGTAAATAACATAAATACACTTCTTAATACGACATTATATCAATGATTAAACATATTGAATCAATTCAACAAAGTAATCAATTGAAAGCGTCCTATTGCTCTCTATCCTCAAAGATTTATTAAATCTAAATTGCTCTCAGATTGTGTAAGCATATAAGACTGTTAAAATGACTATCTGAAGAACGAGATGATGATAATATAATGCTAAATGATAAATCAATTAAACTAGCATGATATTGATGTGAAACAGATAAATGCAGCTCCAAGAGGCAGCCATTGTTGTGAAATTTGATTATTGAATTGCTTGATGTGTGATTGCTTGAATGTTGATGACTGGATTCCTGCAGAGTAAGGGTGCAAAAGCTTGATTATCTGGATCCTTTTTTTGGTTCAATGAGGCTTGTATTTATAGATTTTCTTGGCTGTAGAAATGCACAGGGAAAGCTTTGAGAGGCTTGGATTCAATCTAGAGGATTGAATGGTGAGAGATGGAGGAGATTGAGAGAAAGATGGAGATTGTCTCTACCCATGAAAACACCAGGCAAGAGAAGAGGAAGGATTGATGGAAGAGGATTGAGAGATCAAATTCCAAATTTGTCTCCAAATCTCCAAAACTTCCCGTGAAGTTTCAAAGCATTAATTGTGACAAATTTAGACATAGATTAGACATAGGAAATCTAATTCATTTTTGAGGAAATGTAGATTGGAATATTCCTTTATGCTTAATTCAAATATTTTGATTTATTTAAATTAGGAAAGGGAGATAAATAATTTAATAAAACAAACTATAGGATAGTCGTTTATTAAATTAATTAGAGGAATATGGTAATTAATCCATAAAGTGTTTGACCTTATTTAATTAATTCGAGAATGATGTGATAGATTGAAATAGGGATTTGATAATTAAATCGAACAAAGTATATAATTTTGTTTATTTAATTAAGATGAATTTGAAAGTGAACTATATTAAATAAATATTTCTATTTATTTAAACAATAGAGGAAATAGAATAATTAATCAAATAATGTGTATTTAATTAATCAGATGCTCCAGACCAATTTTAGGTGTATACATTTTTCCCCTCTTCGAAGTGATGTGTTTACGCATTGGTTCGAAGAATATTTTTGTTGCTACTGCGAGGATCGATGATTTAAAAAAAAATAATTCCGTATGCCCCATACATGATTTTCAGATGATAATAATTTCGTGTGCCCCAGACATGATTTTTAGACGATTTGATAATGATATGCCCCCTCGGGAGATAAATTAATAATCTGATGATTTTTAGAATTTTTCAAAAATTTATGATTTTCTGATGATTTTATGATGTTTCGATGATGAAATAATTTATCTCCCGACAAATGATGAAGAAATAAAGCCCTCAGATGAGTTTTAATTAATTTCATGGATAAAATTAATCAAAATGTAATAAAAATCCACCAAAAATACCTTTCAAAAATTATAAATAGTGCTAAAAGGTCATTGTCAATTCATTATTTGCTTTTTGAGTTCAAAATTCTCAGTGATAAAGACTTTTCTGCCAGTTGGAGCGAGATGCCTATCCCCTACCACACTCACGATTCGAGCGCGTTCGATGCCATAGACGGTCGCCTGCGTATGGACCTCTGGTATGTACCCTTTGACCTCCTCGTAATTCGTGCACTTTTAATTTTTATGCTTTTTAGGTCCTAGGCATGTCTAGGTGTCTTTTAGCACTTTGAAGCCACACTGTAGCACTTAAATCCCGATGTAGCGCTTCCATTAGATTGTCTAGTGCTTGCGTCTAAAACTCTAGCGCTTTTAGTCAGTAGAGTAGCGCTTTCAGCGAATTAGCGCTTAGGAGTCAAGAATTAGAGCTATAAAGCCAGATTTTAGCGCTTTGAGATTTTCAGCGCTCTGAGTCAGTGGATTAGCGCTTTTAAGGTCTGTTCTAGCGCTTTTGGTAAAGTGGTGCTTAGATGGCCTGTTTTAGTGCTTTGATGCGGAAAGGTAGCGCTTTGAGTTTTTTAGTGCTTCAGAAGCCTGTTTTAGCGCTTTCATGGTTTTAGCACTTTGGGTCCCTGTTTGAGCGCTTTCATGGTTTTAGCACTTTGGGTCCCTGTTTGAGCGCTTTTAGGTGATATAGTAGCGCTTTTGGGATTTAGCACTTTGGATGACTGTTTTAGCGCTTCCATGTCAGAATTGAAGATTTTAACATAGTGAACTTTGATTATGTCAATTCCAATCATTTCCATTCTTCTGATTGGTATGATTGACAATCCACATTCTTGATGTTGGATTTGATGATTTAAATAAGACTAACTCTCATGATAGGCGAGAAGAAAACCTCATTTATTGATGATCCTCATGATAGGCGAGGACATGATTCAATATCTGAAAAATCTCATGATAGGTGAGATCTAGATAAGTGTTTTGATGAACCTCATGATAGGTGAGGTTTGATTCAATATCTGATAAATCTCATGATAGGCGAGATCTAGATAATGTTTTGATGAACCTCATGATAGGTGAGGTTGGATGTTCGCCTATGAATTTTGATCGAAAATTCATACCAAAGCTTTTGGAATAGACTGATAGTAGAATGACCTTTGATTCCTTGACATAGTTCACTGATTGTAGATTTATTTGTTATGATGATAGGAGGATCTGGGTACTCTCCAGATGCAAGAGAGATTTCTACAGATGACTGATTTGATACCACATTTGACATCGGATGAGCTCCAGGTTATAGGCTAGTGTGGCCTCACGAGTTTACTTGATATGCCCCAGATTAGGATTAATCAAGGGTTGTTGACTGCACTAGCTGAGAGGTGGCATAGCGACCACAACACTTTTCACCTACCCACCGATGAGATGACAGTCACACCAGAGGATGTGTGGTGTATATTGCGCATTCCTTTCATGGGGAAGATTGTGACATATGATTCACATGGGACCAGCAACAGAGATGCTCTCCGTAGAGTCTTTCAGGATCAGGACATAGAGGGTCTGAGCGTTTGATGGCGGAGGATTGCAGACTCCTATGCGACACTACCAACAGTGCTAGCTGGATTTATTGGAGGATTCCTTTGCCTTGATCGCAGGTCAAAGGGATTCCTCATTGGCTGGGGCAGGACACTGGAGAGCATGTTGGTACATGGTACTAGATATGCATGGGGGATCTGCATGTTAGCACATCTTTACCATGATCTTCATTCGATTGTGTACCTAGGTGCACGCAGTATATCCGCAGGGGCGACTCTGTTACATATATGGGTTTGGGAGCACTTTGCTATTTGTCAGCCATTTCCCATTGCAGACAGACTAACTGGCAGGCCATATGTTTTTAGATACATTGGTCGATTTATGCAGGCCCAGATGCGCAAGTTAGAGCACTGGAGGAGATTTTTTGATGATATTGAGACAGTGATATGGCGCCCCTACCTTGATTGTGAGGAGTGGGAGGAGGATGGTGTAGTGTTGGGGTTTTTGTGTGATTCAATGTACCTCATTAGCCAGACTCCTTTTATTCTTGAGAGATTCTTGCTCCGTTGGGTTTATAGACAGTATGGCATAGTTCAGTGCATGCCATAGGGAGTAGCCCACTATGCACGATGACGGATGGATATTTCGGATCGGGGTCCCACACTATCTTATGACATCATAGTAGAGGGTTACAGAGCATTATAGCCATCTCCGTGGGACATGCGAAGAGACATATTAGAGGTAGTTGTCATAGAGGATTACACAACATTCTTGGCCTTGGTTCCTCATCCTCGTATTACTATCCCCGATGAGCCAACACCTTTACCAGTAGAGGAGGATGTGGTAGAGGATGTCATTGGTGGTGAGGGTGATATCCCAGCAGATGAGAGCACAGAGAGCAGTAGTTCAAACAGTGAGGATAGTAGTAGTAGTGGGGACAGTGATGGTGGGAGTGGAGGATACAGAGGGCTAGGTCAAGACATTCACAGTGCACCTTCTTCCAATAGGCCTCGTAAGAGGCAGGTAGTGATAGTGCCAACAGTTGGGCAGCAGAGACAGGTAGCTGGGCTCCAGGCACAGGTCCAGACTCTCCAAGCATAGGTTCAGACACTGCAGGGGCAGTTGGTACAGGCTCGGGGCATGGTTGTGTAGACTCAGACACAGATGCAGGCACAGGCACAGACTCACACATAGGCCTTAGCACAGCTACAGGGGCAGTTAGCCGCCATGCAGATGCAGGTTGATACCCTGACAGTGGAGTGAGACAGTGCTCGGCAGATTGCCGAGAGGGCATAGGAGAGAGCCAAGACCTTCTAGAGAGTAGCTGATGGCACCTCTATAGGTGATTATATGAGAGAGGTTTTGCGGGTTGCTCGAGAGGCTGAGTATTACAGAGGTTGGTATCATGATGCAGTGCCTGCCGAGCACCGAGTCAGTTATGCCCCATCGAGATCTGGGCGAACTCACACACGGACAGTCATTGAGGGGGTGACTCAGCCTCCACGTAGAGATCCCAGAGATCCGGGTCCTTCAGGGGGTGGTGGTGGTAGTGGTACAGGTCCTGGTAGGCCTGCTCACTCTGGCAGTAGCAGGTCGTAGATGCCATTTTGATCCTCACTGATGTATTTTATGATGTACCTCTCTTGTATGATGATGTATTTTTATGACTTCATTGTATACTTGACACTTGATGATATATATATGAGATGCATTTGATATGATTATGATGATGGCTTCATGATTTCTATGTGATGGATGTTGTTATATGCTTTATGTGATAAGTTTATTCTAAATGTGATGATAAATGATGATTTATTTTAATGTAATGATGTAATGATGTATGTATGGATGGAATATGATATGTGGATAAATGATGTGATGTATGGATTTGTAAATGCTATGTGGATATATGATGATTTATATGGATGTTTTTAAATGTGATCAAAATGTATGAAATAGATGGATGAATGTCTTTTTTGTTATTTTCATATGTGATGATGATAAATGATGATTTTATAATGAATGAAAAAAATGTATGGATGGTAATTAATGTAGGCATATGATGTTGGATAAATGGGAATGCAATGAATGTGTTATGGTAAGAATGATCTTGATTTTTTTGATAGTAGAATTTATGATGCATGATGAAATATATGAATGATGAAATGATGATGCAAATGATGATGCTATATGTTTTTGATGATTTTATGTCAAGTATACTCAGTCTCTTTTGTAGATTAGATAATCATTGATTGGAATCCTTTATGCAACAAATATTCTGCAGATAATGAATCATGATGAATGCAATCTAATTTTTAACATGTAGCTATATGTGAAACAAATGTCATTTTAACAGTCTTTTTTTGTGCTTGGTATCATCATAGAGCTTTATTGGATGTTGAAAGTGAATACAAGCATCAATGGTTGTGTTAATCCAATGACGACCTGGGTATTACTTTCATGATTTTTGATATTGTAATTGAACACAAGCATCAAGGTATAATTGAACCAAGATGACCCGAGCATTCATTGCGTAAACAAGTAGTGATTAATCATTTCAATGTGTGAATTCTGAATGTCATCGGTGATACATTTGCATAGCACATCCCCCGATAATTCACACATTTATATGATTATCATACAGACAACAGATAATAAAACATCATTCTTTTTCCTTGTATCTCTAGTTTTTATACATTATTGAGTTTCTCCAAAGAAATGATAATCAAAATATAATTCATCCATTTTCACTTAGTGTGTTTCAATCATTTTTCAAATTTAAGATCATCCATCCTGATTTTTTGACATGTTTTTGCTTTGGATTTTCTGAGGCTTTTGATGAAAGACCTAACCTACTAACTAATCCTAGGGGTCTCAGGGGCTGATCAAAGATTAGCCTTGCCTACGTCACATACGTAGAGACCACGTAGTTCAACTGACACAGACCTATGTTTTTGAAAGTTGCTTTTTTAGACTTACTTTTTTGACATGTTTTTGGATTTTTTGATACGATGCTTTTCTGATGATAATTGACATTGCACTTTGATCTTTGTTTTGGTTTTCTGCCATACTGTCATGTTCCCAGACTAGTGAAATTGATACGTCTTAATTGCCCCTAATGATATCCAGATGTTGCCCCCAAGCTATGGAGTGATATGTTGACCATGTGACATGATTTTGATAATGGATGTAATGATAGCAAGATGACTGACATGATATGGAATGGTACTGACTTGCCAAATGAATGATCCTGATATGTTCATAATAGATGGGAAAGCTGATCATAGAATCACATATGACGCTTGTCTCTAGGTTTTCACCATATGCTTTGATTACACCCCTTTTTTTTGTTTTTGTATTTTTCTCATTTTTTTGTTTTTCTATTTTTTTATTTTTTTTTGTATTTTTGTGTTTGCCAAGATGCCTGTTTGCCAAGTTTTCACCAAGGAAACAATTTTATATTTTTTCCCCGTGTACTAGAAGTTTTAAGCATAGAATTTTTTGAGATGAATACTGTTAATAGGTTCATCAAACAAATCCCCTTCTGACGTTGATAGCTGATATGCTCTTGATCCATACACTGATATGACGACAAAATTACCAAGCCAGTTAGGTTCAAATTTTCCTTTCTTCTCCCTGTCCTGTTGATTCCTAGGGTTTTCCTTTAGTACCAAGTCACCAACTTGAAAGACCCTTGGTTTCACCCTGTGATTGTAACTCCTTGACATCCTTTGTTGATAAGCTGTTAGATGATTTACAGCTTGTTGACGATGCTCATCTAGCGATTCCAGTTCCTACAATCTAGATACCCTATAATCTTCATCTAAAATGATATCGCTGAGTAATACATGAAGGGATGGAATTTCAAATTCAATGGGCAATATGGCTTCTGATTCATATACCAAAGCAAACGGTGTAGCTCCCATTGGTGTTATGATGCTTGTTCTATAGGCCCATAGTGTTGGATTGAGTTGAACATGCCAATCACATCCGACATCGTTAACCGTCTTTTTGAGAATTTTGAGTATGGTTTTGTTTGAGGCCTCTACTTGGCCATTCCCTTGAGGATAGTATGGTGTTGAAAAATGATGTTGGATGTGGAACTTTTCACATAACTCTTGAACATCTTGATTCTTGAATGGTCGTCCATTGTCTGTGATTATAGATTGAGGGATTCCATATTGACAGATGATGTAGTTCAAGATAAAAGAGGAGATCTATTTCCTAGTGATGGTAGTAAGAGGTACTGCCTCTATCCACTTCGTGAAGTATTCAGTAGCCATGATAATGAACTTATGTCCATTAGATGAAGATGGATGTATTTTGCCTACCAGATCTAGGCCCCATTGATAGAAAGGCCATGTTGATGTAAAAGGATGCAGTTCTTGTGCTGATGCATGAATCAGATTGCTGTGAACTTGACATTTTTGGCATTTCTTAACAAAATGATATGATTCTTTTTCCATGCAAGGCCAATAATAACCCAAATGGAGGAGTTTCTTGGCTAGGGTTATTCCACTCGAGTGAGTACCACAAATACCCTCGTGAACTTCTCGTAAGGCCATTTCAGATTCATTGTGTTCTAGACATCGGAGTAGTGTACCATCAAGACCTCGACAATAAAGGACATCTGTGATTAAAGTGTGTCGGGTGGATTGATGGATAAAATTGCGTTTTTGATTCCTGGAAAGGTCAGGAGGTAGGATATCATCTTTCAGATAAGCATAGGTTTTTTCGTATATGGAGGTTTCAGTGGTTTCTAGATGACATATGGTAGCGAATTCTGATTGATAATGGGAAGGACATGATACTTGTTCTACCATAAACTCATAACAAACACGCTTCTCAGGCAATTGTAGTAATGAAGTGATCGTAGCCATAGCATTTGCAGCTTTGTTCTCCGCCCTTGGAATCTGATCAAACTTGATACTACCAAAGGATTGTTTTAGATTATCTATTTTCTGCTTGTAAGGCGTTAATTTGTCATCTTTGGTTTGATATTCATCATTGACTTGATAAATAACCAGTTGAGAGTCCCCATAGACTTGTAAATCTGTGATTTTCCATTGAATTGCAATCTTGACCCCAATAATCAATGCTTCATATTCTGCCACATTATTGGTACATTGAAACATGAGTCTGTATGATTTTGGAATTGTGTGTCCTTGGGGAGAGATGAACAAAATCCCTGCTCCTGATCCTCGTTGTGTATACGATCCATCAAAATACAGTATCCATTGTTGGGGCATTGCTGTCATGATGTCTGCATCTGGGAATTCCATTGTCATTGGGTGATTATCTGGTAGAGGAGCTTCAACTAGTTGTTCAACAATTGCTTGTCCCTTGATTGCTTTTTTCTCGACATATTGAATGTCAAATTCACTTAGGAGCATAACCCATTTTGCCAATCTACCTGTTAAGGCAGCTTTACTTAGTAGATACTTCAAAGGATCAATCTTTGCAATTAACCTGATTGTATGAGCCATCATGTAGTGTCTCAACTTTTAAGTAGCAAACACCACTACTAAGCAAGACTTTTCAATGAATGTATAGTTTATTTCATAGCCATTTAAAGTTCTACTGATGTAGTAGATAGCATGCTCTTTTCCTGTATTATCCTCTTGTGCTAAGAGTGCCCCCAATGAGATATCAGTTGTAGCAATATACAATATGAGGGGTCTTCCTTCTGTTGGTGGTATGAGAACAGGTGGTGACATTAGATATTGTTTGATCTAATTGAATGTCGCTTCACACTTCTCATCCCACATGAAAACTATGTGTTTATGCAATAGACGATTGAAAGGATGACTTCTATCTACTAGCTGGGAGATAAATCTTTTGATTGATTGAAGCCATCCTTGTAGTGATCTGAGTTGACTGATTTTTCTAGGAGGTGGCATCTCCATAATTACTTTGAATTTTGCTGGATCCACCTCAATGCCCTTTGCTGACACAATGTATCCTAGTAGCTTTGCTGATGTGACCCCGAAGACACATTTCTTAAGGTTTAACCTGACATTAAATTTCTCCATCCGTGTGAAGATTTTATCTAGGATATGCAAATGTTCTTCCCTAGTAGTAGATTTCACCAAGATGTCATCCACATAATCCTCCATGAAAGTGTGCATCATATCATGGAAGATCGTAGTCATTGCCCTTTGATAAGTCACTCCTACATTCTTTAAACCAAATGGCATGACGTTCTAGCAGAAAGTTCCCAATGGACATGTAAAAGCCATCTTTTCTTGATCCTCTGGAGCTATTCTTATTTGATTGTACCCAGAGAAACCATCCACGATTGATAACATGGCATGCCCTACCGTCAAGTCCACAATGATGTCTATATTTGGAAGTGGAAAATCACCCTTTGGGCATGCTTTATTGAGGTCCCTAAAATCTGTGCAGATTCTGATGCTATTGTCTAGCTTGGAAACAGGCAGAAGATTTGATATCCATTCAGCATAATCTATAGATCATATGAATCCAGCATCCAGTAATTTCTTTAGCTCTGTTTTGACCATTAATGCAATGTGGGGGTGCATTTTTCTTAATTTTTGTTTAACAGGCTTGATTCCTTTTGGCAAAGACAAATGATGCATAAGTAGATTTGGATCTAAGCCTGGCATATCAGAATATGACCAAGCGAAATTGATGCTTCTTTCTTTGAAGAAGTTGATAAATTTCGGCCTCTCTTGATCAGTCATTGATTCTGCTAGATGTAGTACTTTTGCCTTCTCTTTTGTGCCAGTGTCCACTGATTATGTAGGTTCGACTAGAACTGATGATCACTCATAATAGTGTTCTGGGAGAGTGTCAAATCTTCCATCCTTTAGTGCCTCAGAAAGGTTTTCACCGTTGGATGCGTTCTTTATTTTTACTTTTTCTAGATCTAATGCTGCCATAGAATGGTTTTCACCATTAGATCTATTTTCCCTATTGTTAATTTTGCAACTGGAAGATTTGACACCCTCCTGCTGATTCGTATTGTTATGAGTAGTATGGATAGCACTTGTATCAAGTTCGGTATGACAAAGGAAATGCACGATAGCATCATCATTTTCAAATTTTGGTACAGTCAATGGTTCGATGGGTTCCTAATCAATAAGTTCCAGATGGATCACTGGCATGGTATCATCAGATTGATTCAGGTCAATGGAGGTAAGGGTGAGGACAACAAGATCATCATAATTATCATTTGGGATATCGAGATCCATGATGGTACCCTCTTCGAAATCATCTAGTTCACTCAAATTCTATTCGTCCTCACTAGAGTCATCGATATTTAGTGATTCCTCAACTAATGGTATAGACCCCGAGCCTTGGCCCTCCTCACGTGTAGGTGCATATTTTTGAATCACATCGACTGGAATATCAATGTCAAGTAGATCACAAGGTAATGCCCACTCATATTCATTTGAGTCTGTTTCAGAACCCTCTCTAAAGTGAAGGATATTTTCCATAGCTGTCTTTTTTAGCTCTTGCTTCTCTTCTTCAGAGTATCCTAGTCCTGGTTTTTCTTTTGTATGGAGAGTGAGAGGTGTGATAGGTTCTAAGATTCCCTCCTTTCTTAACCCCAATGGTCCTTGTCCTTCATAACCCATCTTTTCAAGAATAGCCTTTCCTTTTCCATACTTGTCTGTGTTGATGCTAACATTTTTGATATCAGTCTCTGATGTTGATGTTTCTTCATCCTTGTATAGCCAATCCAGGATTGCTTTGTTGTCTGTTTCTTCTGCTATGGTTCCAAATTTTACAAATGTTTTGTGAAGAACTGTGGTAGGTACAGATGTTGGAGGTTTGATTAGTGATGGTTGACCATATTTCCTAGGAGATGGCATTAACTGTGATAAGTTAAGCGATTGCTCCATTGAGTACTGTCCCATTCCTTTATCTGTCAACTGAACTTGCTTTTGAAATTTGTGTGATAGAGAAGTTTGTGTATCCGGTTTGTTTGTTTCATCATGACTTGTTTCCTTTTCTTTACCTTTCTTTTGTACCCACTTGGTAGTGATGCTTGGACTTTGTTCATTCTTGGATGATGATGAACTTGAAGCTTCCCTGTTGTGAGGGACAAAGGCATCTTGAGATATTCTTAATGTGTCACAATGTTGTGGGTGATTATAATCAGCAGCTATAGTCACCTCTTGTCCGTTTATTGGAAACTTCAGGCATTGATGATATGTAGAAGGTACGGCCTGCATTTCATGAATCCAGGGTCATCCTAAGAGTATGTTGTATGTCAATTCTTTGTCTAATACTTGACATGCTATATGCTTCATCACAGGCCCCACTTGAATGGGTAATACAATCATACCTTTGGACGATCTTTCCTCCTCATCATAGGCTTTGATGGTCATTTTCCGTCGAGCATCAATAGCGTCTTCAGAATATCCTAGTGCATGGACTAATTTGAGGGTGCAAATGTTCAAACCAGCTCCCCCATCTATTAGAACTCTCTTAACAGGATGATTATGGATACAGACTTCAATATGCAATGTTGTGTTATGCAGATGGTTTAATGAGACATCATCCTATTGAGAGAATGATAGACAATGCGAGGTAGTCAGATGTCCCACCATAGCTTGGAATTGACAAACATCCAAATTATTTGGTATGGTTGTGGCCATTAACGCTTGTTCAAGAACTTCTTTATGTGATGGTGACAACTTTAGGAGTTCCAGTATTGAGATTTGGGTGGGGATATTTTGTAATTGATCAACAATACTATAATGAGATTGAGGTGTAAACGCACATTGAGATCCTACTCCTTTTAATACTACCTTGGCTTGCCCCCTAGTTATGATGTTTGCTAGTTGACGTTCTTGATTCTCTTGGGGGGTGTTTTGCATTTGATTGATAATATCATAATTTGATGGAGGTGGAACTGCATGTGTGGATCCAATTCCCCTTAACATAACTTTTGATTGCCCCCGAGTCATGGCGTTTGCTGGTTGATGTTCTTGATTATCTCTAATTTTTAAAACATTGATTTGATTATCAGAGTTTTGCACGCTTGGGAGTAGATCCAAAGAGGTAACATTGTTGGTTTCATTTTCCTCAATGTTATTACTAACTGTATGATCATATTTGACTTCAGATAGACACAAGATTGTTGTGTTATAGACATGATCGGTGTTATTCCCTTTGTTGTTTGATGATGACACACCTTTGTCATAATTTGGTAGTGGATCTTTGAAGGCCGAATGATCTTTGTTATTTTGAGGTCCTTCCACATACACTTTGTTGCTATCCACCAAATCTTGTACTGCATGTTTCAATTCCATATAGTCATTTGTTTTATGACCCTTGTTATTATGATAGTTGCAATAATCAGTGTCATTCCACCATGATGGTTTGACTTTTGGATCCCATAACCTAGCTTCCCATGTAGTGAGAAGGCCTCTGGTAACTAGTTCCTTCATCACTAATTCCATTGATTGACCTAAAGGTGTGAACTTTCGTCGATTTGATTGTTTTTGATATGGTAGTGTTTTTGCATGTTCGTTGTTCTGCATGGTATTTGACAGAAATTTTTGGTCACTGTTTTGATTGTTTGAAGAAGATGCAGTAAAGTTGAAAACTAGTTTGACATTTTGTGAATCGCTTGTTGTTTCATTTGTGTTGCGATTCTTTTTCCAAATTTTTGGTTTATCATTACTCGAGTGTTGATTGGAGTAGTTATTTGATTTGTCATTGTAATGTTTGATAACTCCCCGTTTCACTAATGCTTCCTCAATCTTAAGACCATTTTCTATGACTTTTTCGAAAGTGGGTGGACATTGTAATTCTAGCCTATAGCTCATTTCCTCTGTCAAGTTCTCAATGAATAATTCCATCTTTTCTTCCTCTGGAATAGATCGAGGATACCTAGCGAACAGTTGTCGCCACCTTTGGAGAAAAGACAAGAATGTTTCTCCTTTATTTTGCTTTAAGTTGTAGAGATCCTTGATAGTAACATCATTTTGGATGTTGAATGAATATTGAGAGATAAACTTGTTAACAAGTTCCTCAAACGTTTTGATACCAAGTTGTAGTTTTGAGAACCATTCCATACATGCACCTCCCAAACTTCTTGGGAATAACCTCATCAAATAAGTCTCTTCTTGAGCAAACTCAAAACTCATTGTTTTAAATTCTCTTATATGATCTATAGGATATGTTTGTCCATTGTACTTATTGTACTTTGGGAATTTGCAATGTCTTGGAAAAGGTAGCAAACCAACTATTGTGTCAAAAGGATAAGGACAAATGTCCTGTATCGTATACCTTTTGGTTGTACCTTTCATCATGTCGTGTAACTATTGCTGTAATAATTGCATTTGCGAAGTTAAAGCAACAACTAGATCGATTGTTTGCGTTGGTAGAGGTATTTTTATTTCATTTTTTTTAGTTGCATCTTTCAAACGGTTTATATCAAAATCTTTTGGAAGTTTCGCCCCTGATTCAGCCAACATTAAAAGATATTTTTCCATGTCTTGTTGCAAAAAATTTTCCATAAACATGTGAAACTTGGGATCTTGTTGAGCCGCTTATATTTCCTCTTGATTTATTTCATTTTTGTCATTGCGGTTTAAAGTGTTCCAAGGATTTTCTTCTGCCATATTTTTAGATGATTTAAAATCTTGTTCTAAGAGTCTCTGTTTGTGGGATCTAGTGAAGATTGGCATACAAATTTTTTCCCTTTCTTCTGAAATGTTGATCTTATGTGTGGGATAGTGTCAATTTGAACCTTTTAAACAAATTTGAATAAGATGACCGATCTTATTGATGAGACAATACTTAAAAAGTTAATTACTATACTTTGTTTCGTGATGAAGGATGTATTATCCTGATAATGAAACTTCAGTGTAGTAATTGATTGTGTAATTGATTTTGACACTTGTGATTTGCAAGATCTTGTTTCAGTTGATAAGTTTGGAAATTTGAATAAACCTTTCTGATTTTGGTCCTTTGATAGTGATTCTGATGAAAAGAAAATTTGATCTTGATGAAAATGTTGATAAAATGACAGATTGATAGACTGGTTAAAATTTTGAACTCTCTGTTTTAGAAGCGCTAAAACAGGGACCAGAAGCGCTATTTCCCAAAAGCGCTGGAACAGAAACCAGAAGCGCTAAAATAGGTGACCAAAGCGCTATTTTGACCGAAGCGCTGAAATAGTGCCCGAAAGTGCTGGATAAAATAACAGAAGCGCTACTTCCTAGAAGTGTCGAAACAGAAAATAGAAGCGCTACAAAAATGGATAGAAGAGCTATTTTGCCAGAAGCGCTAAAATAACGACTGGAAGTGCTAAAACAGAGCTCGAAAGCATTGTTTCACAAAAGCGCTAGAACAGTGACCCGAAGCGCTGAAACAGGTTTTTCAGAATGCTAAAAACAGGACTTTTTAAGACCTTCTACTGCAAAATTTGATCTGGTCTTGTGGCATATTGTATTAGAGATTGTGGAAGATAAGAAGGATGAATCCGTTGACTACGGTTGTGGAATTGTGTGAGAGCTCTCCTCTGGAAGAAGGCTCGTGAGTATATTGGTTCTACTACGTAATCTAATGTGTGACCCCTAGCAAAATCATGATAGCGGTGGATAAAAGTTCTATGTTGTAGAAGAAGTTTGCGATTTTGATACAAAAAATGTTGTTTTCTCAATTTATTTCGATAACCGAGAGGTTTTTGGGGTTTTGTGACTTTGATTTTCCTCTTGAAAAAGGTGATGGACTTCCAATTTCACAGCATGGATTTTCTAATTTGTTTTGACTTGATGTTTTCAGGATGATCTTTAAATATGATTTAAATGAATTTGTGAAAACATGGCAAGCAATTTTTGAATAAGTGTTTTAAAACTGAAAAGATTGTGTATGTTCAAAAATCACAAATGATTTTTATTGATTTTGACGAGTTGTTTTAACATTTGTACACAAATCAAACAGACTCACACTTAAGGACAAGTAGGTCATCATTATACTCACAGCCCACATCTTGCAATTACGTTGACTCACACAGCAGTGTCACCCCCTAGAGGGCGCCCATGTTTTTGTCGTTCCCAGGTGCGTACTCAAAGTGACAGACGTAGATACCGAATCCCTTGAGAAAACAATCCTTGGTAATTATATGGTGAGTGTCTTGGGGGCAGATTCTTCCCTCCCCTTGCACCGTGAGTATGACAATGTATGGATATCGACTCGGCGAGAAACTACTCTATGGTTCATAGATAGGGTTCCGTTCGGTGTGGCAAATAGATAAACTCCCTCAGGAGACCTCCTAATCTTTAGAACAAAGATTTTGGGGATGGTTATCTTTCCTACTACCGTCAATTTGGACTTTCATCAACAAATTGCATTTTTATTATAGTGGGTTGGATAACTTGGCTTTGGTTGTTCCCGCTTAGGTCGTTCCCGTAGGGTGAGTACTTTTTCCCACTACAGCAGGTCTGCTAAAGGATTTAATAAAGCGTAAATGACATAAAAGAAAAGTGAATCTAGCACTTTGGTCACCCAATTAAGGGGAGAGCATAAGCCTAATCACCACAAGCACAGCATATAGATTTGTTATGTTTTAAACCCAAAAAGAAAGATTCTTAATCTAAGTGAAGGTGTTGCTTCACTGAAATCATGATGTTCTTCTTAACTTCTACTGTAAGAATGTGATGACTATCCTAGGATTGATAGATTTACTTTAGGAAAAAAAAGAAAGTGACTATCCTAGGATTGATCAATTTTAAAAACTTTGAAGTGACTATCCTAGATTGATCAATTTTTTAAAACTTTGAAGTGACTATCCTAGATTGATCAATTTTATTCCAACTGTCAAAAAAAAAAAAACATAAGATCTGGTCGTGGAAGCGTCGGATCCAGACTATTTTTACAAAAGCGCTGGAATATGGGACCGAAGTGCTAGAACAGTTACCTGAGGCGCTAAAACCCGAAAGCGCCGAAACAGTGTACCGAAGCGCCGAAATTTATCTTGGAAGCGCTAAATCACCGAAGCATCGAAATAGTGTACCGAAGCGCTAAAGTTTGTCATAGAAGCGCTAAAACACCTGATGCGCTAGAATAGTAACCGAAAACACCGAAACTCTGAAAGCGCTAGAACATGGACCAGAAGCGCCGAAACTTTTAACGAAAGTGCTAAAACAAATCACGTTGTAAATCTGCATAACACTTTCTAGAAAAATTGTAATTTTGATAAAATGGGGTTAATGCCCCATGGTGAGCGCCAAATTGTAAGTGTGGAATAAGGTATATAACATAAATACACTTCTTAATAAGACATTATATCAATGATTAAACATATTGAATCAATTCAACAAAGTAATCAATTGAAAGCGTCCTATTGCTCTCTATCTCCAAAGATTTATTAAATCTAAATTGCTCTCAGATTGTGTAAGCATATCAGACTGTTAAAATGACTATCTGAAGAACGAGATGATGATAATATAATGCTAAATTATAAATTAATTAAACTAGCATGATATTGAGGTGAAACAGATAATTGCAGCTCCAAGAGGCAGCCATTGATGTGAAGCTTGATTGTTGAATGCTTGATGTGTGAATGCATGATGCTTGATGCCTGGATTCCTACAGAGTAAGGGTGTAAAAGCTTGATTATCTGGATCCTTTTCTTGGTTCAATGAGGCTTTATTTATAGATTTCCTGGCTGTAGAAATGCACAGGGAAAGCTTTGAGAGGCTTGGATTCAATCTGGAGGATTGAATGGTGAGAGATGGAGGAGATTGAGAGAAAGAGGGAGATTGTCTCTACCCATGAAAACACCAAGCAAGAGAGGAGGAAAAATTGATGGAAGAAGATTGAGAGATCAAATTCCAAATTTGTCTCCAATTTGTCTCCAAAACTTCCTGTGAAGTTTCAAAGCATTAATTGTGACAAATTTAGACATAGATTAGACAAAGGAAATCTAATTCATTTTTGAGGAAATGTAGATTGGAATATTCCTTTATGCTTTATTCAAATATTTTGATTTATTTAAATAAGGAAAAGGGAGATAAATAATTTAATAAAACAAACTATAGGATAGTCGTTTATTAAATTAATCAAAGGAATATGGTAAATAATTAATAAAGTGTTTTGTCTTTATTTAATTAATTCGAGAATGATGTGATAGAATGAAATAGGGATTTGATAATTAAATTGAACAAAGTATTTAATTTTGTTTATTTAATTAAGATGAATTTGAATGTGAACTATATTAAATAAATATTTCTATTTATTTAAACAGTAGAGGAAATAGAATAATTAATCAAATAATGTGTATTTAATTAATCGGATGCTCCAGACCAATTTTAGGTGTATACAGATACTATTGTGGAAACCATGGTAATGACTGATGGGGAGAACAGGATAAGGAGATCCGGGAGGCTGGCAAAAAATATTAAAAAGAGACATATAATTTAGGATTCGGAGGAGGAGCGGTCTAACATCAAAGAGTATAAGGACAAGGAAACCGAGGAAGATGAGGATGAGAACGTGGAGGGGCCCCAATTTACCCCAGAAGACAGCAAGTTACCAAAAGAAACCTCGGCCTCTTATTCTTCGCATCCCTTGGTTGATGAGCCTTATGAGATCCTAGGGACTATGGACATTGGGGAGGAGCCCTATGTCTTGGAGAAGAAAATGGACACGCTCAACAAAAGGTTTTGTGGATTGACCCACTTCACAATGAATTTGGGCCACTTCATCACTAGCACCCTGTCCACTATTATAAAGGAGGAATTGGAGGGAAATAATGGCCAGGAGAACAAATATTGGGTTGGTGATGATGTCGTGGACCTCCTGTTTAAAAACTGGTATAATACCAATTAGTTGTTTCCTATGCCGGTGTTTTGACTTTTGGCTACCTTTCTGTGGTTTATGTGTTATTAAAGTGTTGTCTCTATTACTTTTTGTTTTAATGTTAGCTTTTTAGACTTGTTCCTTTTTGGCCCTCATGGCTCTTTGTGAAGGGTACAACACCCTGTAAATGTTGCTTAACTTTTCAAAAACAATACTTGTTTAAATGAGTTTCTTATTTTATTAAATGAGCATTTAATTTTATAAATGACACACTTATAGTAGATAGCTATGATATATTATTTGAGACAAAAAAATATTTATTTTACTTGTTCAAAAATGTATTCAAATGTTTTTTTACTTGAGGATTATAATTTTTGAAGTGAACAACTATTGATCCTATAATGTCACATATTTGGTAATATTTTGATTAGTATTTGAAATGAATATATACAAGATATAATATTAATTCATTCTAGTACTTATATGAATAATCACAATTGACTACATGACTATTGGACCATGCACAACTACTAGTCCCTCTCCCTTAATATAATACCAAGATTTAATAAGACCCTTCATAATGGAGAAGACTACATAGTCAACTTGCATAGTTTCATGTATAAAAGTATGGAAATTTTTATTTTGAAAGTGCATTCTGGATGGGTAATCTTTTTTCATTTTAAAAAATCATGGTGAATTTATCCAACCAACAAAGAAAGAGTGGGTTAGGCTAATAATACATTCACTCATATTTAACTTTCCATAGATATATCGTGTCTCAGCTATTGCTGCAAAAAAAATTGTGATACAAGAAAAAATAGGGAAATTACATGCGGATAGTCATCATAGTTGACTAGCAATAGATTTGCTCAAAACAGGTTAGCAGTAAAAATATTGTCTAGAGGAAATTTTGATGGAAAGAAAATGAACAACCAAAACTAATCTAATCATATTTCATTCCTTTTGATCATGACTGGGTTGTCGATTTTGTTGAATGAACAAGACAACTAAGAGGGTGAATCAGATATATCAAATTAAAACACCAAAACCCTCAATAGTAATTAGATCCAGAAGCATTCATTAAACCCTTATTTTGTTAAAGTGATTAATCATGTAGTGTAGATAGAAAACATTGAAATAAAAACACCATAAACAAGAGAACAATAGATTTACATGGAAAACTCAATAAGGGAAAAATCACAGTGAGGATTAGATCCTAATATAAGTAATTGCAAAATTGGTACAAGGGCTCACTGTTAGAATAGGACACACTGTTCAAAAAGGATCATAGCCAGAACTCACTACCACAAAAAAGAAACAAAGAAGATAGAAGAGAAACGTTACACAAAGAACAACTTCTCAATTAAAAAAGGAATTCACCACAAATGCTCCAATTCTTTTACAGTCTTGTATGAAAGATCGTGGACACCTTCAGCTCATTGCATTCAAAAGTCCAACACTTTGAAGTTCGCATTGCTCTACAAATTTGCACTCTACTCTTTGACAATTCACATCACTTGTATCACACACATATATTCTTTCTTTCTTGACAATATTTAACATCTTGACTCATACTTATACCATCCTCAACCTTGAAGATTTTCTCCGAGGTTGATAATACACACTTCACACTTTGCAATTCCAAATTATTTCGGCACTAAACATTCTCACAGTGCATAGGTACAAAAGTGGACCAAAACAACACTTAACTGGGACCCAAATTAAATCTCACATGCCATGCTATACCTTCATTAATACTTGAACATCTTTGAATGCAGTGTAAACAATAGGTTGGTTGTTACCCGTGAAAACACATTAAACATTGAATTACATGCTTCCTTTGATCAATCCAAAACTTTTGGACAACAAAATTCATCTAAACATGATCCAAGAACATATTGAAAACCAACAACCTCCTTTGCAACAAATCTCACTTGAAGATTATAATCATATTATTTATCTAGATAGTTGACATTGCCAGACATTGCAATAGTTTTTAACTCAAAAGACCTTCTTCTGATATTCCTAACCATGAATCCTGTTGAAAAAGATGAGAGAACAACATCATCAAATCTCCTTTAGAACCACAAGTCTTTAAAGAAAATTATGAAGAAATGTGGAGCAAATACATTTCTCCTAGACATCTTTGTACACAACACTAAAAAACCAATTCGCACACTAGTGAACACAACTTCCTCTGACCAGCAATCCACAAGCCAAAATTTTGGATATAGAAACTTTGAACATCTCTAACCAACATATCCAAACCACAAAAGTAGATATTCACCCTAGAAGAAATCAAAATAAAAAACTAGAACACCTCTGCAAACTAGAACACCTCTACAACACCCTATTTTCTTATTATATCACTTTTCTCAGTATCCTCGACCTCTTCATCATGTAACCATCTTCCTCAACACATAATTTAAATAAATTACAAAACCAACTCATTCACATCAATAACAACACCTTCATACTTGCAACAGATTTTACAAATTAGCTTGTGCTATTTCATAGAGGGAACGCCTTTGGCATAAAATAATAGAAGTTAATTAGAAAAACTAGGGGTGTGCTTGCATTTAGGAAAAATACATAAATGTTATCAATGGTCAAATAATTAACTTATATCAAAGAGCTTATGTGAAAAATTACTATAGAAATTAAGTGAAATAAAATATTTATTTAGTTTTTCAATTGAAGATGGAGCATGAATATTAGAGATTTATATAATTGATTCATTATAGTATAGACTATTGGTATCTCTGAAATGTTGACTATCTTGAAACTTATATAGTTTTAGATATTTTTGTGAGTTAATTTTACGTTACATAGTTCTAATCTCTAATATCTAGTTTTGTTTTTGTTAGACGTGCATTTATTTATGTTGAATTATTTTGATTGTTTTCATTTCCTAATATCTAAGATCTCGTAATATTTAAATTCCTATGAAAATATATTGAATGGTGAGGTTTTATATCCTTCTCAATTAATCTATTTTAGAAAAAAATACATCTAAATGACTTATAACTAAATATAGTACCCACTGGCATGATGATTGCATGTACTAAAATGGTTATGATATATACCACTCAATATATTGAATTGTTAGTAATAATATACTAGAATGAAATAACTAGATCAAACATAAAATACTTACAATTAGAGAAAAGTAAATACAAGCAATAACATATGTATTATTTCAAGTCTATCATAATTAGTTTTTTTTGTAATTTAGTTAGTTTTTATTTTAAGTGGAGATAAAAATTATGAAATTAAATTAGTTTTAGTAGTAGTTATTATTGTTGTGGAAATTAGTATTGTTATTGTTGGTTTGATGTAAATATCATAAACTTGTAAATGTTAATTTCATTATTATTGATAATTATGCAAGTTAAAGTAATGAATATTCACTGTAGAATTTGTTATACATGAGGTAGAATGATGATGATGATGTGAATCATTCTCCAATTCTTGCTACGCAAATAATTTCAGGTATGAAATTTTAGGGATTAATTTATTTTATTTTATTTTTTCATTTTTTTGATTTGAAATGATTTCTTGTAAGATGAGAATTTAACATTGATGGCTCAAACAAAGGAAACCCAAGTCAGGTGGGTGGGAGTGGTGTAATTAGAGATCATAGAGTGAAAATGATGATGGCATATGCAGTTAATCTTCGAGTTCAAACATCCAATTTTGTAGAGGTGGTGGTGGCCTACCATGGTCTTCGGATTGCCATATATGCAGGAATCTCCAACTTGGTTATTGAGGGTGACTTATGTAATACTATATTGTTGTTGACTGGGATGGCCAAACCCTGTTGGTCTATCGGGGACCCTATCCTATCAACACACAATCTCATGATGACTATTGAAAGATGCAAATCTACTCACATGTATAGAAATGACAATAAAGTGGTCAATACCCTTACCAACTTAGGAGCTTTAACTTCTAAGATTAAAATATGGAATAATATCTCTCTTATCCTTGAACATATGTGCAACTTAATTTTTTATGATGTCAAAGTAAAACTCCCTTGATCTCAAGTTGGATTTCTTGCTAGTTCCTTTTGACAGCTAGCACATTAGACATTTATGGCATTCTACCTCGTCTGGACAGTCTTTTCATAATTTTTTGCATTCTTTCCATGGGGATTCTTTTGGTAATTTCTACATCATTCAGTCACTGGATTTGTTGATTGCAAATATGGGTGGTGAATTGGTGCAAGATGAACCCGCCTCCTATGAGGTATGGAAAAATGACACTGATGTTTGGACTATTCTCTTACATGGTAAATTGGCCTCATTTATTGAGGGTATGTGGGGCATGACCCTAATCCATCAAATGAATTTGTGAATTCCTAGAATGAGGGAAACATCACCATTGGTGAGTTTTGAATGAACAAGACAACTAAGAGGGAGTGAATCAGTTGTAAAAAATTAAATCAAAACCCTCAATAGTAATCAGATCCACATGCATTCATTAAACCCTTAAATTTTTATAATGTTTAAGCATGAAAAGAAAATTACACAAACTGAAACAACCAACACCATACACATGAGAACACCATATTTACATTGAAAACCTAATGAGGTAAAAACTACAATGAGGATTAGCTCACAATATAAGTAATTACAAAAATTGGTACAAAGAGGCTCACTGCCATAATAGGACACATTGTCCAGAAAGGCTCATAGCCTAGGTTCACTATCGAAATAGAAAGAAGAACAGAAGATAGAATGTTACATAGAGAAAATGATCTTAATACAACAATAAATCCACCACAATAGCTCCAACACACTCATAGCCTTGCATGAATGATTGCAGACGCCTTTTGCTCACTACATCCAATAATCTAACACTTTGAAGCTCACATTGCTCTACAAAAATTTGTACTACCACACACACACTTACACACTCTTCCACACACTTTCAATTGCACCCTCATCTCACATCAACTCATATTTCATTTATTCCATCTACAACTTCAAAAATATCTTCAAGTCAGCTACACACTTCTTAAACCACAAATTCAAATTAGGTCAAATCTAAACATTCCCACAGTGGATAGGAATGAAAAGTGGACCAAAATAATAATAATTGGGACCCAAATAAACCCTCACATGCAATTCTATGCCTTCATTAATGTTTAAACATATTCAAATATAGTGTAAACACTAAGTCGGTTGTTACCTATGAAAACACATTAAACATTTGAATTACACGTTTCCTAAAACCCAAGGATGACTTGTGAACCACATACCATGCTTCATCATGATCTAGAATATTTGTCTATCCTTCTAAAATCCATCAAATTCCTTCACAACAATTCACACATTATGTATGTACACAACTCTAGTACACTCGGACTATACTACCAAAAACTACAACTCTACAATCCAACTTCTGGAGTACCAAACCACAAATCTTCCTGACACGGGAAAGAGAAAAACATCATCAAATCTCGTTCAGAACCACAAGTCTTGAAGCCAATCTATGGAGAAACATGGAGCAAGAATATTTTTCCCAGACGCTTCTATACAAAACACTCCAAACCCAACTCATACACTGATGAACATATCTTTCATTGTACCTTGATCCAAAAGCCCAAATTCTAGATATAACATCTCTAAGCACCTCTAACTAACATATCCAAACCACACAAGTAGATCTTAAACCCAGAATAAATGTGAAGCAAAATCAGAACACCTCTACAACACTTTGTTTCCTTATTTTATCAATTTTCTCAGTATCCTTGACATCTAAACCATAAATAGAAGCTTGTCAAAGCAACACTAGAGGTTAACATCAACAACTTAAAAAAAAAGAGCATAATGCAACTAATCAAAGCAACGGTCTCTTCTCAACCACTACACTATTATCAACAATGACAGCACAAGCTTGTTAACATCAATGACAACACCTTCATACTTGCAACAACAAGTGATCCTTCCATGTGAATATGGAGAAAATTATAGAGGTTACTAGGCTTTCCTTGGATAGGGCTTGCATTCCTAGGAATCCCAAGGGGCATTACCAGAAGGACATGGACAGGTTTCTGAAGGAGGGAAAAAAGGTTAACAAATTGCAAAATGATTTCAATCATGCCAACCTTTTCAAGGTTTGGAGCGAGATTGTGGAGGTGTTAATGAGGTATGCCACACTAGAGGGTTGTTTTCATTGGTTTCATGCCCATATATTTCCCATGTTAAATCATCTTTAATATAATATCAAAAAGAGCTTCACTTTTTGGGTCCTCTACTCTCTAGAATAGTCTATAAAGGTTGTTCAAGGTATGAATAAATCCATCCCCATCCATCAAGGGTTATTTTTTCTTCTTTCTCACCATCATGCCACTCTTTCTCCCTCCCCAGCCTCTTGTCAAAAAGTACACCCTGGTCATTTATATCATGGCCACTCCCTTGGAAGACCCCCTTTCCACTTGTGGCCCTGAAGAGACTCTGCCTACCACTTGCAGAGTTACTAGGGCGTGGGGTAAAACCCTATTATCAAGAACCCCACTCTCGACCTCAAAAAATATGTTTCATTCCATGACCCCACTCCCATTTCTACTTCTTGTTCTAATAATTTTGAGAGCTTGGACAATGAGTCCTAGAAACCCACCCCTAAAAACTCTCTCATTGGCTCCCCTATCCATAGTCATGTGTCTAAAGTTTACAAATCCCTCCCAGCCACTAACCCACCTAGTCCTCAAAGATCCCCCAGCCTATGTGTTGATTTGGAGGGTGCCTCTAGTGAGCCCAATTTGGATAAGGATGTTTATGAGGCTTATGTTCCCACGTGGTAAAATTTGAATGATATTTTGGTGACTGTCAACATTTAGAATGACATTCTGAAGTGGTTTCTAGGCCAGTTCATCATTGTTAAGGACAGAATTTAGGTTCTTGAAGCTAAGGTTCTCAAGAAGAAGTTGTCTTGGCTAGGTGAGGTTGAGGATGGTGGGCATTGGGATTTTTTATCCTCTCTGGTTAAGTCCTTTTACAAATGGACGAACTGGGAGAGCGAGGTTGATGAAATCAAATCTCTGGTGGGATGGAGGAGGATAGGGTTAAGCTATAGCAAAAAATTGCCACTATGCATTGTAATTAAGACAAAATATTGAAGTGTGTCCAAGAGATTGTGTATTATAGTAAGGAGAATGTCAAGAATATTATAGTCACAATGCAAGTTTTTTAATAGGAACTATGTAACACTCAAGGTAAAAGGACTATTGAGGTTGGTCATGATGTTGGACATTCAAAGGAAAAGGGTAAGATGGACGGAATCCCTACTCATCCTAGTGATGAGGAGATCTTGACTGCATGCAAGGGTGGCTTGACCTTTGACAAGAAACTCCACTTCTTGGCTAAGGAGTGGCATGCCATTAGTGATCTTCAGCTTTTGGGAGACCAGTAGCTGGTCTTGTTCCCTTTTGGTCTTTTTCTGCACTTTTTGTTTGTTGTTCTTGTTGGTCTGGTAGTTGTTGTTTCTTATTAACTTTTTGGGTGCCTCACTTCTCATGAGCCCCCTCATTGGGACTCTATGGAAAATTTGTAAGGTTATCGGCCCTTCCTATTTTAATCTAATCAAAACAAAAATAATTTATAAAAAAAATTTATAAATTATTGTGTATGATAATCTATGTTGATTTATTCATTTAAGAATTAAATGCAAGACTGTGCATTGTAAGTTTTTGAGATATGTACATATTGTTCATCCACATACTATTTGAATATGATTTTTTTTCTAATATTCAACTTCATTAACATAACTTATCTTGTTCCCAAACATAAATATTAGATTGTAATGACATGTTTGGGAGCATTTTATGCCAAGTTTCAGCATAAACTCACCTCTAAATATCTCCGAATTAGGTCTTAAGTAATTTTGAATTGACATCTAAATTTTTTCCTTTTGTTGCCTCTGATCATTTTTCTATTACAGTTGATTTGTTAGCAAAAAAAGTAAAATCTAAATTTCAATCCTCTTTCAAGTTTGAGGCAATGTGGTTTAGACATCCCGAGCTTATTATTTTGATAAATAAATGGTGGGTGAGTGCACCCTACTTTAATGGTTCCAAAATGTATTAGTTGAGCAAGAAATTGCATCATGTTAAACAACAGTTAAAAATTTGGAATAAGCTTGTTTTTAAGAATGTTTTTGTTTAGAAAGACTTGGTGTATAAAAGGTTAGCAGAGGTAAATGAAAGCATCATTGGTAATGGGCTTGATAGTGCATTATTTGAAGAACAAATTAAATTGCATGAGGAATGGAAAGAGTTGTTATTGAGAGAGGAAGTTTACTGGAGGCAGAAATCAAGAAAATTATGGCTAAAAGATGGTGATAGAAATACAATTTTTTTCACATATCAGCTCAAATTAAAAAAACAAAAAGTTCTATTTTCTCAATTCAAGATAGTATATCAGGAGTTTTTCTTACTAAAGAGGAAGAGATTCAAAATGAAACAGTCAAAATTTTCTCTTCCTTACTAACTACAAATACTAATCTTAATGAAAATTTAATAAGGGAAAGAGAAGAGCTTCTGCATGATATCCCAAAGCTGGTTTCTCATGAAGATAATAGGAGGGTGTTGGCTCCTTTTTCTCTCAAAGAATTAAAAGAGGTGGTTTTCTCCATGCCTCCTGAGAAAGCCCTGGGGCTTGATGGCTTCATTGCCATTGTTTTATAAAAAATGCTGGGAGTTCATTGGAGTTGACATATCAAATGCATTGGAGGAATCAAGAAATTTTGAAGGTATGTTGAAAAAATTCAATGTCAGCAATATTGCTATCATTCCCAAAATTCAATCCCGAAATTTCTCTGATTTTTGGCCTAATTCACTTTGCAACACAATACATACAATTTTTACAAAGGTCATTTATCTCCGATTACATCCCCTTGTGTCTGCTATTATTTTTGAGGAACAGGGGGGTTTCATTCTAGGTAGAGAAACATCAAAAGCTATGATTGTTGCTCATGAAACTTTGAACTCCATTGTTGTAAATAAATTGTCCTCCATGATTATTAAAATCGATATGCAAAAAGCTTGTGATAGGGTAGATTGGTCTTTTTTGTATCAAGTGTTATTGAAGTTTTGTTTTTCACCTAAATAGTGTAAGTGGGTAATGGCATGTTTATTAAGAGCCAAGTTATCGGTGTTACTAAATGGTTCAAAAATTGGGTATTTTGGATCTACACAAGGGGTTCACCAAGGTGATCCATTGTTTCCATTTTTATTTATCATTTTAACAAAATATTTGAGTAGGTATTTTCATAAAGCTCATGAGAAAGGAACCATCTAGGGTGTCCCTATTCCAAATACTAATTTATCAGTGACACATTCTCTTTTAGCTGATGATACTTTGATTTTTGGTAAAGCTGTAATCTCTGAAGCTTTGCATATAAAGTCATTATTGGATAAATATACTAGAGCTTCAGGACAAAAAGTAAATGAAGCAAAGTCTAAAATTTATTTGTTCAATACAAAGCCTATCATAGAGAAGTGAATTGTGAGGTTATTTGGTTTTCAACAAGCTCAGTTGCCATGTAAATATCTTGGTATTCTATTTTTTTCAGGTCAAAATAAGGTTTCTTATTGGCATAAAATCATTCGAAGTATTCAAGCCAGAATGTTATCTTGGAAAGGTAGATGGTTATCACTAGCAGGGAGAATTTTGTTGGTTAAACCTGTATTATCATCCATTCCCAATTATTACATGGAAGTTCTAAAATCCCTAAAGTATATCATATATCAAATTTCTATGGTCTGGTAATGTGGACAAAAAAAATAAAATACCTTTGATTTCTCTTGAAACAATGTGTTTAAAGAAGATTAAAGGTGGAGTTGGTCTCCATAATTTGGTTGAAAGGAATTTGGCTCTAGGAGCTAAAATGGTTTAGTGAATGTATGCTAAACCTTCCCTAAAATGGTGTCGTCTTATGTAGTACAAGTATCTAGATAATTAGCTTTCATCCAAAAATTTTATTGTGGCAAATCCACCTTTGGGACCAGCAATGTGGAATTTTCTAGTTTCTTGTAGAAAAATTATTTTACCTCATTTAACTTGGGAGGTAAATGATGGTAATGAAGCCCTATTTTGGAAAGATTCATGGAATGGATATCAGAATCTAATTAACTGTTTTAATTTTGAGAGTACTACAACCCTATTATCTCAATGTTGGGGAATAAAAGTCAAAGATTATGTTCAACATGTGGATCCATTGATGGGTAAATTCAAGTCGATCGATTTCTCAAATGAAGCAATAAATGATAATCATAAAGGACAAATTACATCTATCCTTCAGGAAAGAGAAGTTTATTTTTCAGTCAATCCTGATAGATTAATTTGGTCTAAAGCAAAATATGGTTGTTATTCAATTAAAGAGGGATACAAATCGATTTCTCAAGCTAATTTTCAAATGTCAAACCAAAGAGCATATCAATTTTGTTGGAACTTGAAAGTTTTGCCTAAAGCAAGCTATTTTTCATGGCTAGCTATTCAAAATAAAATTCTTACAAGTGACAAGTTAGCAAAATTAAGGATAGCTAATCCTTTTAAGTGTGTTCTTTGTGATCAGGAGCTAGAAGATATCAATCATCTTTTCCTTTTATGTCTGGTAGCACAGGTTTTTTGGTTGTTTGTTGTGGCTACAATGAATTGGCTGATTGTTTTTCCAAATACTATTTGGAAATTATTTTCCAGTTGGCCTTATTTTTATATTTAGGAAAGAGAAATTGAATATTGATCAGATGTTGTTATCATTGGAAAGGGAAATATCTGAAACTGTAAATGCTTATGTGTGTAAAGATAAACATGTTGGTTCAATATTTTCTGATTGGGATTCGAAGTTGCTACTTTCTTGGTCATTCTTATCTCCGCCTTCCAAAGGTAATCTTCATCAGTTTACTCAAAAATTAAATAGAGCTTCCATTGTCTGGCTTCCTCCTCCTACTGGCATATTTAAATTGAATATAGATGAAGCTTCTAGAGGGAATCGAGGTTTATATGGAGCAGGGGTGGTAATAAGAGATCATAGAGGGTTTGTTTTATGTGCTAAATCATTCAAATTGTTATCTAGGACTATCAATTCTGCTGAAGCACAAGCTCTTTTGCAAGGTTTGAAGTTAGTTATTCATTTTAAGCTTCCAATGATTCAAGTTTAAGGAGATTCAATGATTTTAATTAATACATGCCGAGATCGTAAAATTTAGAATTGGAAGTTAGAATATATTGCTAAAAAGTTCTAGTTTTTACTAGATATAATTGGCAATTATCAAATTTTGCAAATATATAGAGAAGGTAATATGGTTGCAGATTTTTTGGCAAATCATGGATGTGATTAATTAGTACCTAAAGTGACACATGTGGCTGAAATATGTAAGATTCATCCTATTTTAGAAGCCTTAATTTCAAAAGAGGAAAGAAATTGTTAAAGTTGAATTCAGTTTTGATATACTGTTACAAAATTTGATGCAAAATTTTAAAAATAACTTCAAATTTTGGTTAATATTCTATAATGGATGTTAGCCAAGTTTTGACTTATTTTATGAAAAAGGATATGATACATAACTATGTGTTATCTTTTTGATGTGTCAATGAGATGATTTGGAAACTCATATGTAATTGACAATTACAAGGGTGTTATGATCTGGTTAGATCTATGTAAAATATAGACTTGGTGATTTGGCTATGCATACATGTACAAGTGTGTTACTCTAACAACACATATGCATTAGCTAATGATAAGAGAATTGTTTCTATCCAAATCTATGGTGAAGAAAAATGAATCATTCTAGGTGATATAATAACACATGTGTAATTGGAAATTATATGTGTGTTATAATATTGGTCAAATCTCAACAAGCGAAGTTAAGTAAGGGTGAGTCAGAAGATGTAACCTGAAGATGTTTGGTGAGACATGTGGTTTCTCTTTCTGATGACAGCTGTCGGTGTGACCTGAATTATCGATGTGAGTTTTCTAACTCATGTTGATGCAAGAAGTCTGGCCAAGAAGTTATGTCAGGGAGAGTCTAGCTGATGAACAATTCGTCGGGCTAACTTTAGTCTTCGGTTAGACCTAGGAATTTTGGACCGACAATAGAAGTTCGACCGATGGGGTATGGTTGGCGTAAGTCTTGCTGATGGTTCTTTGTCAGTATGAAATATGACTTCGACCCAGCCTTAAGATCTCTGTCCAATGGTTAAATTTCGGTCGATGGTTTGGGATCGAGGTGAGTCCTGCCGAAGATACTTTATCAGTTTTACATGGTCTATAGGGTTGGTTTCTTGAAGTGGCTCTGAATTAAGATGTCTAACCGAGGGTTACGTTTGATTTAATTCACCTTGATGAGATGAACAAAGAGAATTCCCATTGGTAAAACACAAACTGTCGGAGGTGCTTTGGAGACTTCCTTCGAGGAAAGCTCTCAGCCCGATGGTGTTTGGTCAGAGAAACTTCTCCAAGTTTGATCAAAGAGTTCTGTTGGGGAGACTCTGGCTGATGAACTATTTGTCAAGCTAACTTTGGTCTTTGGTTAGACTTGGGAAGTTTGGACCAACAATAGAAGTTCGACCGATGGGGTATGGTTGGCATATGTCTTGCCAATGGTTCTTCATCGATATAAAATATGACTTCGACCTAGCCTTAAGATCTTTGTCCGATGGCTAAAGTCTGACCGATGGTTTGGGATTGGGGTGAGTCTTTTCGAAGATACTTTGTCAGTCTGACATGGTCTATCGGGTTGGTTTCTCGATGTGGCTTCGAAGTAAGATGTCTAACTGAGGATTATGATCGAGGTAAGTATTCCCGATGAGATGAACAAAGAGAATTCCCATATGTAAAACATGAACTATCGGAGGTGCTTTGGAGACTTTCTCTGAGGAAATCTCTCAACCCGATGGTGTTTGGTTGGAGAAAATTCTCCAAGTCTGACTAATAGCGCGATATAGTTGAAGATGACTTAGTGGAAAAAATGTTGACCTATCTAGTCGCTGAGGTGTATCCTGATTGTGCTGGTTAACAGTTGATCAACAAGAGAAACTGCTAAACCAATCTGTTTTGTACAAGGAATAAATTGATCACTAGCTCGATTAATGAAAGTTTCTAAGTGGGTCATTTTGGTAACTATGTGCTATAATATTTATTGTAATAGAGAGGCCGAAAGAGAGAGTGAAAAAAAATTTGTTTTGTGCAAGGTTGATCACATAATTGTTGTGTTGTTGTGAATTGACATCTGAAATTAGTACAAATCTCGCCTTTAAACACAACTTGAGTTGTTACATTTTTATTTTACCAAAAATTTAGTGGATTTGCAGAATAGAGTGTTGTCTCTGGTAAATTACAGGTTAATGGAGCTTAAGGAGTTTCAAGCAAGAAATTACACGGTGTCGTATGAAAAAGGGTTCAGATTTAGAAATTCTAAAGGGTTTGTATTTTGGTCATGTAATGGGACTATCTTTTGACAATTCAAAGGGTTACTTAAGGGGATTTGATACTCAAATGGTGATGGGTTTGTATTTTTGAAATTTCAGGGGAGCTATTTTTATAAAATGTAAAAGGGGTATGTCATTTTTCAATGTAAAGAGGTTGTTATTAGGGAAGAGTTAGTCATGGAATACAATTAGGAATCTAATGTACTTACTCGAGCTATAACCGGGGGTTTTCTTCTTGGTTCTTTCCCGCTGGTATGCTTGCCTGAACTGGGGTTTTCTAATAGCTATATTTTAATATCAATAGATGTATGGTGGCTTGCCATTTTTTCTTTAAAAAATACTTTAATAATATATATATATATGATATATTATCATATAGTAATGATTAACAATGACTAATACATATTAAATGATTAATAATTATTACTAAATATTTAATAAATATTAATTTTTTATTATGTAAGCAAGGGTTTTGAAAGGGCCCTAATCCCTTTACAACTAAGGATATTACCAAATAAAGCTTAAAAATAGGCAGAACAACCTGATAAATTAGATTGGCCAAACACAACAACCAATGAGGAACAATGGGACAAGAACAACCACATAAAAAACTAGAGCACAACAACTCAATGAAACAGATTGGCCAAATACAACCAACCAGTTAGATATAGCAAGATAATAACCTCAAAAAACCAACTAGTAGCAAGGAAGGAGCTACCAGGAAAAGACCAAGTAGAAATAGTAGCCCAAGAGATACTTGTTCAAACAATAGAGCTTGAACCCAACAAAAAATCCTTTGAGGGAATATTAAATGAAACCATGAATTAATTAGAGTTATGTTTCTTATTTCTATGCACCATTTCCCAAGAAGGATATCTAAAACTGAAATTAAAAAAAATGATCAGAAGGGAAAGACTCCCCTCCAGAGTAGTAGACAAGAAGAACAACGCATAATTCAGGTGAAGCATCTGAAGTCGGGCCCGAAGTAGCATAATTCAAAATTACATCACTTTCCAAAAAGGGGGAAATAGGGGCCTCAGGGGAGGCATCACACAAAACATTAGGAGCATCCATGTTCAGAGACTGTATAGTAGAATCCACAAGAGGAACACCATCCATGACAATAGGGGAGACAACACACACAGTAGAAGGAGTAGCCACAACCAAAGGATTCCCAACAAGATCCTCAGGAGGAGCAACACCATCAACAACAAGAAAAAACTTCTACACTGAAGGAGGAGGTGGTAAAGACTCCTCATCCTCATGAGAAGAAGCATTCATAGTTAGATGCTCTTGGAGGGAATTCTTCCACCAGGTAGAGGAGGAAATAGGATGAGAACAACGAAGACAATCACATGCCGAGTGGCCAATATAAAAATAATGTATGCAACGATGCAAGGTTAAACAAGGTGTAATTTGGTGATGATTCTCATTTAGACATTGTTGGCCATGGTAAACTTAAGATTAGGTTTCCTGATGGTAGAATAAAAAATATTAATGGTGTGTTGCATATCCCTAGATCAACACAAAATTTGTTATCTATGAGTAAACTAATAGATGTAGTTTTGCAGGTAATATTTTCTGATGCGAGATGCAAGATGGTTAGAGGTGCTATGGTGATTGCTAGAGGTGTCAGATATGGCACATTGTATAAGTTATATGCATGCACTATTAAGTGCAATAGTACTTCTATAACAAAAAATTATGCAATAGTACTTATATTGCTGATATGAAAACCCTACAGGAGCAACTCTCCACTGTAGATTACACATATAACTTAGGACGTTGGGTCGAGGGATGCATAAATTGGCCTTTTGAGGAATCCTCCTCCACCCTCTGCCACCCAGTTGGACCTCCTTATGGTAGCTCAACAACTATATGTTTCATACTGGGAAAAGGTTAAGACCTTCTATTTGACTCTTTAGTTGACACTTTAGTTCATGGAAGAGGTGTCAAGTTTGAGTCAGGAGGTCTACGAAATGATTGAGCAATTCCCATAGTTCATTGCGGAGAAGGTGCCCAAGGCAGAAAGGTTGCTAGATAAGTTGTACACCATGCTGAATGAAAAATTAGTGAGTGCAGGGATCAAGGATCGGAAGTCAGCTGCAAGAAAACAAAGGAATTCATTTGTTGCCACATAACCATACTCCATGCTAGCAATTGCACTAACACACTGGGTTAAACTATGAAAAACATGCGGGTGAAATTATCCCAACTAACTCAAATGGGCTTGCCCTCCCCTTTTCTCTCTGATGATTTGATGGCCACAATGGAGTAGATTTCAACAAATATTGAGGAGAAGCAACATGACATATTCGCTTTTTAGAGCTTCAGTCAACCCCCAACTACTGAGGATAGAGAGTGCGTTACTCACCAGATTGCGCGACTACTATTTCAACTTGACTTCAGGACAAGGATATCCATGAAGCTTCCATTTAAAGAATTGATC